>PPOA03000006.1:0-634108 GCA_003708795.3 Petasospora americana
TATGGTCCGCTGTAGCCTTGCCAGTAGATGAAGTGGTAGCTGTTCCTGGGGTACATTGATAGTAGTAATCATTCTGGGAGAGACAGTAACAACCTGAGGCACAGTCAGTAGCGCCAGAGTAGTTGATTCCTCCACACTGTGCGTAGCAAGCAACTGTATTGGTGTTGGTAGTGGTAGCCTTAGTAGTAGTCAATCCTGTGGAAGTTGTACAGCTGGATTTAGTTTGAGATGCAGCTTTGGTAGAAGATGTTTTTGTGGTTAACGCTCTAGTGTCTGTCTTGGAAGATGACTTGGAAGTTGTCTTGGAAGATGACTTGGAAGTTGTCTTGGAAGATGAGGTAGAACTGGAATCATAACCACAAAGATTTGGCCAGCTGTAAGATGGAGAATCGGTCTGGGAGTTACCATTGTTGTCGTAGTTACTACAACCAGTGATATAGTCGTATGAGTCAGCATAAGACCAGCTGTTACACTCGGTCTTGTCTGTGACACCTGCAGAACACCAATCATATTGAATTTCAAAAGTTGGCATTGTGACAGTGCCATCACTCTCAGATATAGAAACAGATACAACGGCATCCCAGCTAGATGGGTCATCTATAAGATAAACTTTGGAGTTATATGAGTATAGCACTTTAGAGGCTCCTCCGATGATTTTCAGCTCAGAGAGTGAAGACAGGGACATGAGTGTGTCCGTGGCCTCAAAGTGAATAGTAACATTGTAAGTTGTTCCGGATGTCCATGTAACAGATGTAATGCTAATATTAGCCTGTGGCATGTTGGTATTGGAAGCATGGTAAGCAAAATTCAAGGAAGAACAATCATTTGTGATAGCGTCGCTTGCACAAGTGTACCCGCTAGCCAATGAATGGCCAACGAGTGCACCTGAAAGCCATAGGAGAGCCTTGTAAATTCTCATGGCCGGATGCAATCGAAGAAAACTTTAAATGAAACCTTGAAGTTTGGATGATTTTTGATTGTAGGGTGTAATATTTGATCCCTCTAGTTGGATGATGGAGATAGGTTGAAACTTATATGAGACTTTGAAAATGCAAACGAAAATCTGTAGCGTGCGTTCTGACTTCGGATCTCACAGGACTATGGTCCTCCTTAATGCAAAAGAAGGAAATAGGCACGCCTTGTAGATGATGTTTCCCACAATTAATCTGAGATTTCAGTGCACGTCTGCAGACACAATTGTTCTTTATACGGAATTGCAACTCTGATTATGGCTCGAGGAGCTAGTTCAATATAAGCATTAAATGCATGTTACGTCTTGTTTTAGCGCTCTTCTTCTAGTCTCACCATCTCCCAATCGTAAAGAGATGGTGCGGCCCTGCCAGTTTGTCTGAACTGATCACTGGCGAGTTTCTAGAAGCATGATCATGCATATTTCGTTGAACCTAATGCACTTACCTGCTTGGTTGAATGTATAACGTGCATTGATGTTTAAACCTGCGCGCAGCTTTGCCGGCTATATCTGATCTTACATAGACGATAGAAAATTGCTTTTTTTAGCCGACACACATCCACTATGTGTCCCTTCCCTCGGACGTTGGGGTTTCTTGGCGCGCAATAAGCTGGTGTCGTTTATTCCCATTTCATTTACAATAATTCATTCACAATATCTATAATTTGATTTTGAATATATAAATATGCATTAGCGGGAAGCTGCGTTCTTTATCTCCTTTGAGTACAGGCAACTTACACAAGCACACCGTCCATCTCCACACACTTCCCAGTAGTGAACACGCATAACTTTCCAGCCCATTTTTGTAAATTAAAAAAAAAAAACAAGCAAAGCCGACACATACACCAAATTTAATCTGAATTGCATACAGATCTTACACAACTATCTACCGGTCGGTGACCATAAGCGGGCTCAGATTAACATGCCTGATCAGCTGACCCTAGTGCACATGATATGAATTTTCTTTTGTTTCTACCAAACACATTAACTCTACTTATAGAAGTCTATATTCCTATATTGAATCTTGATCAATTGGAGAATACTAGTTGTGACAAGTATATAACTTTGGTTATTGTGAAGTCTTGAAGTCGAGTCTCTTCAGGCTCCAGTTTCTTGTAGGTGGCCATGTTTAGAGAACTGTATTGAACGCCTTAGCTCAATTAAAAACCGTATAACATTTTTTCTAAATGCGCGTTAAAAGGTATCATGCTTTAGTAAGTTAAAGTTTTAGCGACTTTCGAATGTTATACGATACTGTTCCGCTGATCTTAACTACGAGCTATCGACAATAAAATAGGGGTCTTGACGTTGAACATGTCCCTGTATGGGGAGGTACGACGAAGCTTAAAAGTGAGGCACTAAATATTTTTCAATCTTAGCTCTAGTACTGGACAATAGGGCCACAAGTCGAATTGAAAAACCACCCTACAATCCAGATAATATTATATCGGTTAGATATTTGAGCAAACTTATCGAGCAGATGTGCACATGCAACTGGCATTTATTATTGTTTTTTTATTTTCGAAGATAATAAGAGGAATTGCCTTCCTCCATTGGGGTAATAGTTTCATGAAAACATTCGCTATGATAATGTCGATCCCAATCCAACCAATTAATATTATTTTTATTGGGAAGTATAATCTAAAGAAGGTCTATCTAAGATATTGGTCATCGGTGATCATTCGGAGGCCTGTGCCCGGTATCGCCGTGATACCCCCTGTAGAATCATATATGGATTACTTTCTCTAAGCTCTGCCCTTTCTTTATGAAACTATTGCATTTTTGGGTTAGCCGTGTACAATTCATATCTAAGTCCAGGTAATATCCCTCTGGAATATTCCCCACCAATATAAGGTAAATCTCGGTATAGGAATTGGAAGTAATTACTCTCTACTTCGTATTTATGTCGGCGAAATCCCTGTTTCTCTTTGCTGCAAGACTACCATGCAGTCGGTGCTCATTCTGAAACTAAAGGGTATCGAAGTCTTCATCATTATATATATACATGTTTTGCTTACCTATATGGTTTTGATAATTGAACACAATGTAATAGACGATATAGTTATACTAAGATCTTTGGAACTATTACTAGCCTGCCCCAAACAAAATAACCTTTTTCAAATCTAATTTTAGCCTGCGTCTAGGCGCCTTTATGCGATCTAAGCGGAGCAAGGACAAAAAAGAAAATTCATGAGAGTGTCGCGGAGTACATAATAGCAATTTCGGTTTTGGTACATGTGCGTTGAAAAGAATACTTAAAATCCAAGGCTCAAGGGAGCCTAATAATTTTTGTACTCAGCTGGTGCATCATATGTGCAGGAATGGAAGTCTCTCATAGCCTTCCAGAAGATACTTAATTGCAAATCGTATATATATCATATCTTTATACATGACTCTTAAATATGACCGGAGTTAGGAAACAACCGTCATACCAGCAGGTCCGCTCCCCTCGAGATGCTATTTATCAGCTAAGGGGTCCAGAAAAATCAAGAGATCCCTGTTGTGCTCTCTAAAAACAAATCAACAAAAAAAACACTTATAGAGGGACCGCTTATATAATAATCAGGTAAGTGTATTTCTAAGCGACAACTTTCTATAGTCTCCTCGTATGCAAAATTACACCTGTTTCTTTTAAGTGGGGAGTGTTTGTGTAGAAACCATGCATTGTAGCATAAGCGAAAACTTTACTGCGCCGCTTGTACAGGCAGCTGAGCATTAAGCTCATCCAGCAATGAGTTCAACCTTATCATCATTTCCTATATGCTCATATAACAATGTCTTGGTGATTTGAAACTATCTATTCGAGTTTCATTAATTGCTACTTGATAAGAAGAGGTCACCCTAATTCTTTCTGAAATTGAAATAGGGTGCATTAGGTAAGATCTCAATCTATACCAAGGGTGTCCTAAGTATATGCAACCGAACTGGCACGCTTAAATATCTCCCCGGACCAAATCAGTTGCACCGGACGCTTATCCTCATCCATTAGTAGAAAACGCAAAAGACACAAATAAAAAGGGTAAAAAGAAAAGAAACCCGCTAAACGTCATCAGAAAAGGCGAGATATGCAGAGTACTATGGAGTTTCAACGGTCAAGGTTGGTTGTAGTGCACAAGCGCTTATTTGAGTCAAAACAATGAATCATTAGCTCTTCAAGCACTACCAAGGGTCTGCCTAAATAGTCAGCAGCGCTAAGGAGGGGACTAGTCTTTTTTTTTTTCCAAATACTACAATATATCACAGTTGAAAACATAAGTATAAATTAATCAATAGTCAAGCGAAGGATAACTTGTTCTATTGTATTCATTATGTTGAATACAATATAACAAGAGAGAAAGAAATAGCCACAAATGAAACGAATCAAGTACTCAACTTAGCAAGCTTCTGAGATAAATAGTCTGCTTCGGCAGAGAAATCAAGTTTACTAATACCAACAGCAGAATATCTCATTCTGACGTTACCGTTATAATTATCTTCTCTTGCTCTGATTCTAAATTCGTATTCGTGCATTTGCAATTGATTCATTGTATGCGTAAACTTCTGGGGTTCATCGTCCCTGTACAAGTGAAGGTCATTTGCAGATACTCCAAGAAGTGCAGAGGCCTCATTGTCAAAAAGCGTGATCCACATCTGACCAGAAGAGTCCAAAACGGAAGTGGTCAACACATATCTATAATTAGGCACGGCGTGGTTAATATCACACTTCTCACATCTCCATGTACTATCCGGTTGTTCCACCACTTTTCTGTTACATCCCTCTGTAAGACAAGCAGCGTAACTGAAATTATCAGTCTTCACAAAGTTAACAGATGCCTTAATACTAAAGTAACCTGGTTTGTCTCCTGTGCCAATCTCCTCCTGTTGAGCTTCGGCGATCAACTTACGATCAGCTGGAGAGGTCTTTCTAGAAGAAGCGATGTCTGTCTTCAAAGAAGTAAACTGCTCGTTACGGCCCTGAGAATCGTACCAGCCCTTGATAGTGTAAGCCTCAGGTGCGTCTGGGTTTGGTAGCACTGAAGCACCTGGTGTAAGAGACAATGTCTTTCCGTTGAAATCTGAAACCTTAGCACCCTTAATTGCAACAACGGTTCCCTCTGGTATGTTGAAGTCCACGGCATATTTATTCCAAAGACCAACTGAAACAGCGAATTGAGAGTCATCGACAATTGTAATATCACGACGGTCATAAGAACGTCCAGCCTTGGAAGTAATTTGGAAAGCTGGGTTAACTTCCTTGATGACACCGACCACATCAATCAAAGAGTCTGCTTCCAAAGACTGGACCTTGCTAAGCTTAACAAAGTCATAAACCAACTTTGGAATGCCGTCAATATCATGACACTCCTCAATGACAGTGTCTCTATCCAGTTGAAGTTCATATGGGTGCTTCAATTGGGAAAATTGTGGTCTCGATGGTTGGATTCGAGCCTTTGAAACGTAGTAAACTTTACCCTCCTGTAGCAGGCTGAAATACTTCTGGGCATTATCATTGAAAGCGGTGGCTCTAATCTCTGAGGTCTCGTCAAGGAAATTTACATTAAAGAGTTTGCCTTCACCTCTCTGATTAGACCAAGTACGCATGTCACTCTTATAAGAAAGACGAGCCTTGATTGTCCAGTTACTCTGATATGGAGATAACTGGTCGATTGCGTAAAGATTTGATGGTTTGTCACGGCTATCTGAACCACCACGTTGGGCTGGAACTGCAGCAGTTGCAGCAGGTGCTGGAGCAACAGGAGCGGATGTCTCCTGTGGGGTTGGTGTAGACTCGCCTTCAGTGCTGGCATATCTGTCCTTATCTGGGTGTGCCTTGAAGTACTCATCTAATGGCTCAGCTGCCCCTCCAACCTTATTAGCAGATGGCTCTTTAACCTCAAGTTCGCTGATGATAACAACGTGCTTATTGTTATTGCCCATTCTCTCAATCTCGTAGTTGGTAATTGTAACAATACTTGACTTCTGGATACCGGCTGCCTCGGCAGTCTCGACACCTTCTGGTCTGACGACGGCGTGGGTACTGTATTGACCATCTGAGATGAGTAAACGAAGTCTCTTACCCGCTTCATTTGGGATAGGTCTAACGTTGGCGACCTGAACTGTGATGGGATCTCTGACAGACCACATCTTCTCTTCTGAGAAGAGTCTAGCAAGAACTCCTGAGTCTAACGGAATTGTCATCTCTGGTTGTTTTCTTTGGGTATTGAGGGAAACGAAAACAGAAATAATAAGTGGCGTTCGTTTGTTTTTGTTTTTTGGAGATCTACGCGTTTGCCACTGGACAAGCCAGTTTAAACGCGAAAAGTACGCGTGTTTCGTGTTTGGCTCCTCTCACATGGTGTTTGGGTGTTATTTGAACTGGTAAGCGGCACAGCTTGCAGAAGGCAAACTTGATCATATTCAGCAGTAAAAGCGTAATTCTAATAAAAGTTGAGTTAAGTATTGGAGGCTATGGGAAGTAATTTATACACTGTTAGTATCCAACCGTCATTTGAAGGCGTAATCTCCGATGTTCTTTTGGGAACTGTGGCCGAGGATAAGTTCTGGGTCAACCTCATCGCTCGTGACAATCTAGACAATGGGGTAGCCAGGGAGGAAATCGTGATTGTATATAAGACCGGTGATGAGCTATTATTCTCAAACAAAAATGATGTCAAATTTGAGATCCTGGCTGATCATCAGTACTTACTTACATGGGAGGGCGTAACATATCCTCTGAAAACAACAAAGTCATCAATTGAGGTTGGAGTTAGTGCGATCACCTCAGTGGACGTTTCACCTGAAGAAGACTCTTATATTGTTGGTACTGATGCTGGTTCACTCTCTTGGGGATCTTTTTCCAAAGGTAAAGAGTTTGAACTTAATGACGCACACTATGGCACAATTCTGAAGTCACTCTTCTTCCCATCAGGGAAGGTTGCATTGACGGCAGGTCTCGATTACCAGATCAAAATATGGGATATCAAAGATGGGTCATCACCAAGACAATTTTCGGGTCACAAGGATAGAATCACAGATCTATCAATGGTGGATCGTGGTCGCAACTTTTTATCTTCAAGTTTGGATGGCTCAGTGAAGCTGTGGGATTGTTCATCAGCTAAGAACATTGCTACTATGTCAAGAAAACAATCGTTAGGGGATGGAATCACTACGATGATGCTATCACAAGGTGATGTCACAATGGATAAACCAGAAAGCCCATATGAGTTTGGAACTCTTGGGAAACGTGTCCTTGTGGGCCATGAATCTGGTGTCGTCTCACTGTTCCATCTCGACTCTAGAGAGGAAGCACTCAGTATACCCAGCTTACGATCCCCCGTTGTTTCAATTTGCCCCGATGACACATCTCCTGAGTCCTGCATTACAGCTTATGAAGGAGGTATTGTTGCAAAATGGGATCTTCGAAGCCTAAGTCAACCAATACTTAAGAAAGACTTTGGCTCGGTTGTCAACAGTATGATCCTTGATGACTCCCATATCGCCGTATCTTATGGTACTGGGTATGTTCTTCGGTTGTCTATAACCTCACTTGATACAGTATTTACATACTCTGGAATTGGTGATGATTGCAAACTTCTTACATCTGGTTCCAAGAGTACATTTTTGACTAGTCCAGAAGGAAATATCTACAAATATTGAAATGATGCAATACCTATAAATTAGTTATACATTATCAAGCGGTGTTCCAGTGGAGTCCATTAGAATCTTGCCAGAATGCCTTTAATGCGTCGTTGGTTAGTCTTGCTGAACCTCTAGTTATTAATATTTTCTGAATAAAGATACTTCTTTGACCTAATTCGTGTTTCCCAGTCGCAACTCTTTCATTATTAATCCTTTCGAGAGTGTCTGTCAACCAGCTTTTCAAGTGCAATTGGTGCTTAGCTACCATGGTGACCATGACCAACCCGTACTGTTCCAAATCAGATCTAGCAGCATCCAATATACCTCTCATCAAGTTCTCAGTCAATAATGGACCAATCTCCTGTTCTATAAATTGTCTCAAAATCCGCTCTTCTTCAGCAGATGTTTTAGAATAAGACCCCAATATTTTTTGCCAAAACTTACAAACAGATTTAATGACAAATTTCTCCTTGGATAACAGTAACGGCAGAGTTGTGCTCACCATGAACTTCATAGTCTCAATCTCGCGGAGTAAAAATCCAATCCTATGAGTGACAACAGCAGTAAATATATCAACAGAGCCTTGAAGGAAGTCTGGATCATGCTGAATCATCTCAAACTTATCGGCAACAAATGTTTTAATAACCATAGCAATCTCCATATCGGAAAGGGTTCTTGTTTGGTTTGCTCTCTTACGTAACCCACAGTTCAAAAGTGTAGACATCAACTCCAATATGTCCTGGAACGATCTTTTAATATCACAACGAGCCATCTTCTGGAAAGCGTACTCCATAACGTCGGAATAAGGCATTGCAAATGGTCCAAATTCTTCGATTAAACCATCTTTGTATATATGAATTGCAGTCAAAGTCACATCGGTATTGAAGGCTAGGGAGTCGATATCCAAAGAAAATACCTTTACAATAGATTTAATCTTCTCAAACACTCTGCCTTTGTAGCTTGTCCAATACTCCCTTCTTTTGTTGATCAAGGCTTCACGTTCGCCATACACGTCATCTGGGATAGATAGACCTTTTCCAAATTCATGAACACAGTTGAACAAAGAGCATGTGTACTCTAGCTCAACTTCGTTCAGATTATTTTGGGAAGCTTTTTGAATGTAAGGCTGTGCAGCTTGCTCAATCATGTGAAGTGTGTGGAAAATATACTCTTCTTGAGCATTGGTATCTTCAATAGATTCAACAATACATGCAACAGCATGGCAAAATTTCTCTCTCGTGTAAGTACTAACAGAAACGTTTGTCACCATCTCTAATAACATAGGTTCTAAGAATTGGATGCTTGTTGTCAAACGAGATCTGCAACCGTCACAAATCTCTAAGATGGTTCTGGAAATATGGAACTGAAGGTTTTGATAAGTCTTCATACAACCAAATAGATACTCTATAACATTCTTGATATATGAAACATCTCTCTTGTTGTAGAAGAACTCAATCTCACCGAGGAATCTAATACTGTATTTCACGTAGATGTCTGGAACTTGTTGTTGCTGAATTAACGCAGAAACCCTAGTGAGAAATTCCGATTCAAACATCTTATCGAGACTTGTGAGTATGTTATCATTTGGAGAGTCCATAGATCCACAAAGACTCGTCATGAGAAAGAAACTTGTTTCGATCTGGTTCAAGTCTTGACTGGAAGCAACAGCGGAAGTGAGTCCGTCAAAGAGCGAACCACCAACCTCTGTGAATAAATTTTCAAACATTTCGGCGACGCTTTGTCTGAAGTCTTGGAATTCTTGTTCGTTTTCTTGGAATTCTGGGTCCGTTGAGATTGTCAACTGGATTTTGTTGAAGTATATTTGGGTCAACTTTCCAAAGAGTTCTTGAGCATTGTTGAGAATTTGCTGGAATGCTTGTTCATCATTATGAACTCTGGCCTTGATTGATTCTCTCTCCTGTGTAAAGATATCAATTATGTGTGTCCAGAAATCAATCAAGTTCTTGGATATCTCTTCTTCAATAATAGGCTTAAGAGGGAAGTTTGAAAGGTTAAGAAGGAAGTCGAGTAGAGGTTTGTTCTCATTGCTTAACATTTTCATGGTGATTTGAAGCTCATCACATTCAACGTATTTTGTAATTAATAAACTGAATTGATTCAATTGCTCATAATCTTCTGATTGCATGAGTCTGTTAATGACGGACATGGACCACTCCGTGGTGATCATTCTCTCAAATGCCATTCTTAATTCATAGTTGACAGAGTATGGATTATCTTCAAAGATCATTGTAAGGAGTTCAACACATTTTATAAACACACTCTCTTGAGTGGAATGCAAAAGGTTGATAACGTATTGCCAAATATCATTCAAGTCTGTATAACGGACTTGTGAATTATGGTGGACAAAGTTTATGTAACCGAACCATGGTACCAATGTTTCAAATGCAGATATTTTAAGTTCTTCAGAGTGAGATTCAAAGTTGAAGATAATGATTGACTTGAGGACTGGGTAAATCATCTGCTGGACTTTGTCATGTGAAGTCTGTCCTGGTGGTTTATTCTTTCCTATAACAGTGAAGTCACTAGTGAGATCTTCTGCAATAGTAGATGCAAATGTTAGAATAAGTTTATTAGCACTGAGATCTTGCATCACTGGAGGTATTACTTCCTCGATATTAACGACGGTGTCCAGAGCTGGAGCGGAACCAGCTGTGATGATATATGCAATAGCCGCAAGTGGGTTAGTCCAGAAAGGTGCTTCAACTTCACCATATTTGAAGATGATGGATAAATTTTGGAACATCTTCTTCACAATAAACATGTTAGCAGCACCGTTGACTCTCTGGTTATTGATCAGGTTGGACAGGTGGAATAAAATTCTCTGCGTGATTGCAACTGTATCGATGCCTTGTGAAGTCTCTGGAGATCGAAGGTTTCCAAGAACAACTGTATATGTGAGAGCACCAAAGAATTGGCAGTTCAGAGAGAGAGACTGCTCACTCAAGAGCATATCTGCTAAAGTAGTGCCTTCATTTGATTTCTGTATCTTTTGTAGATAAGATTGGATCTCAGAAATCACCTTTGAATCATGGTTTCTGTAAAGCTCTTCTATCAGCTATATTTTAGTTAGTATTACTTCTTCATGGGAAACCACCAAAAGATGAGGTTATTCTTACCTGGACAAGTTGCTCCAGTGAGGGCTGCTCCGGAAGATACATGCTCACGTCTGGCCAAAATATACGTTCAGCTAGACCAAGCTCAAGCTCATTCAGCTACATCTAACAGACAAAAATTCAGTAAAGTCCATTTGAGGAGTGGCCATACCGCTAAAACTCAGAGAAGCGCGAAAACGCCAATTTTTTGCACGGTACGGGCACCTTCAGGGAAAAGTGTTCTTTTTTTTTTTTTTTTTTTTTCTTTCGCCTTGTCCGTACATAAAGGCGGGCCGCCCTCAATAAAAAGATTCGCGAATTCCCTCCCCTTTGCTCCTCCCCCCCCCCGTTTACTTAGCTACGTGTGCCCGACGTAAACAACTTTACAAAGGAAAGAGAACAAACGGCAGCTTACAACATCAAAAAGAAACACAGACAAAAGGGGGCGCTTTAATATAAATACACCGATACACACAGTCACGCCCATAAAAATCTGAAAGGTCTTTGCAAGCAAAAAAGGAAAAGTTACACCTGAAGTTTCCCTGCGACTACTCTGTTTCACCTCGTCATCTTAACAAGCAGAAAAACAAACGATGAGCAGCGCCACTCCAAACAGACCTTCACTGCCTCCTGTAAACACCTCGCTAGAGGACCAGGCTACGGGTGCCATCTACCAAGTCATAAAGGAGTTCAACGCGAGACTCGAAGATGAGCTGACGTTGAAGCTTGGTGACAAAATTGAAGTGATATCTGACGACAAGGAGTACAATGATGGATGGTACATGGGTAAGTCGCTCACCACCGGCGCAGTTGGCCTCTATCCAAAGGCATTCACTCAGCTACTCCCAAGCCTGTCCAGGCCCACGCTGCTGAGGTCGAGATCTAGAAGAATAGCATCACCAACGACCGGAACAATGCAGTCTCCAATATCCAACAAGAGTGCCTCTGCGACTCCAACTCCAACTTCTCACAGAATTCAGAAATTCGACGACTTCACCAAAAGCTCACCTTCCATTCCAGAGAAGGGCCATGGACACAGCGTGCATAGTGCCCTTTCAGACATCGATAGGGCCCTTGCAGAACTTAGAACGGAAGCAAGCACGAAACCAAAAAATAGCGAGAACCGTAATAGCACCGAGTCCAAGGAGTCTTTGAGCCCAGACACGGTGGAGTCTTGGTCCCCAGAACAGGTGACAACGTACTTCACATACCTCGGCTTTGATTCCAACTCTGCTGGTCAATTTGCTAAACATAAAATCACAGGTACGATATTACTCGAGCTGGAGTTGGCCTACTTGAAAGAGCTTGACATTGCTTCGTTTGGAACAAGATTTGAGATTTATAAAGAAATTGAAGCTTTAAGAGAACTGGTTAAAGTTGGTAATGGAACACACTTCGAAGACGATTTCGCTGATGATTCTGGTCTCCAGGCTGCTCCTGAGCTTTTCAGAAATGGCAACGGTGCTCCTAATACGCTAGAAGAAGATCTTGACGCGTTTACACGTCCTCTGGGACACGCTAGAAAGAAATCAAGATCACTGGACGATATCCCAGAGACCACAAAACAGCAAAGCAATACATCACCTGCTGTTCATCCACCTTCTTCTCAGATTCCTCCTGTTCCGCAGTCACCTCTCCATTCCCAGTTCTTATCACCAAGAAGAGCCCCAGCTCCTCCTTCATACCCATCTCCTGTTCAGCTCAATCAATCCACTCCAACCATGCAGAGACACTCTGTTTATGAGCCACATTCTAGAGACCACTCCAGAAAGCCATCTTACGATATCAATCCCGCTTACCAAACAAACGCTGGTCACTCTAGAAAGTCTTCTTACGATACCTCCCATTCTAGAGTTGCCTCTCGTGGCTTCAAGAGTGCTTCTGCTGCTGACCTCTTGAGCACCATTAACGATAACCGTCCAGCTTCAAGCATCTACATGGATGCATCACACTCAAGAAATTCCAGTGTAAACTTACCAAGCGCAGGTGGTCATACAAGAAACTCATCTCAGGTAGGTGCAGGACATCATCGTCGCCACTCTTCTGTCTTCTCGTTCATGTCAAATGGCTTCGGTAATGGCAAAACTTCACGTCCAGCCTCTGTAATTTTCACTGAATCTCCAACTAAAGGAATCCATAACATTTCAACTCCAATGATGCAGCAGTCAGGCTCTATGTCTCCAGTCAAAGACAGAAGATCAGTGAGTGCGAAGGAGTCTACCTCAAACATGAGCTATGCTACTGCTACTCCACAGTCTCCAAACAAAAGATCTGTCTCTGAAGCTGTTAGAGCTAAAACTTTGCGTACCATTTCTTCCAGTAAACCAAGCAAGAAGGATACCTCTGCGTTTATGGAAGGTATTAAAGGCATTACACCTGCTGAGTCTATTAAAACAGCACAGTGCTTTGGTTGGATGGCTAAGAGAGGTGGTATTGCAGTGGGAGTCTGGAAGCAACGTTATTTCAGTTTACACGGTACAAGATTGTCATACTTTGCATCTTTAAGTGATACAAGAGAACGTGGACTGATTGACATTACATCGCACAAGGTGCTACCAGCCAGAGATGATGATAAATTAATGTCATTATATGCTGCTAGTACTGGTAACGGTAAATTCTGCTTCAAGCTGGTGCCACCAGCTCCAGGATCAAAGAAAGGCTTAACATTTACACAACCAAAAGTACACTACTTTGCTGTTGATACTAGAGAGGAGATGAGAACGTGGATGGCAGCTTTAATCAAGGCCACTATTGACATTGATGAGTCTGTTCCTGTTTTAAGTTCATGTGCTACGCCAACGGTTACACTGCAACGGGCACAAGTCTTACTATCACAGGCACGTGAGAATGCAAAGAAGAGAGAAGACTTAAGACTGAAAGAACAAGATATTACGTCTAAGCCATCCTTAGTCACTGAGTTTTCCGGTAACTCATCTGGGTCTCCTGATACGGATTCATTTGACTCTAACATGCCAGTACAATCACCAAATACTACAGCCAACACATCTGAGATGACACCTATTACTCAGCACGAACAAACTTTCACATCGCCTTACGATTTACCACTATCTAAATCTACCGGCAAGACTGCTTCCTTAACACAGAGTCCAGTTGAAGATTTCAAGAGTACACCTTATAATGCCGGTGTATTACGTAAACAAAGCCAAAGAGTTTTGAGTACTTCGCAAGCTGCTGCTCAAGCTGCGCTAGGTGGCTATAAGAAGGGTTCTGGTAAGTTCTAAAAAATTCACTTTATCTTTTTATTCTTTCTAATCTTTTTCAGATTTATCTTTTTAATATGAATAAATTTATGCTTTTGCTACAAGAGCCTGTAGATTATGTAAGTGTGGTCCGTACTGTTGTGTGTGGTTTTTTTTCGCGGTTTCATCAACAAAACAAAGACGCAGAAAACATAGGAAGGCATAGATACGGTAAAGACATAGCACAAATCTTGGCAAAGGCTGAGACAGAAGCACGTTATTGGGGTACTACAAGATGGCACAGAGGAGTGACGAGTGGGACGAGTTATCACTGCAGCTAGCGAACGATCCTGATAACTTCACGCTATGGGAGTCACTGATTGAAGAAGTTTCCAGTGATTTAACGAAAATTTCCACAATTGAGAAAATACAAAGGTTCCGAATTACGTTCAACCAGTTCCTATTGAAGTATCCCTTCCTGGAACAATACTGGATAAACTTTGCAGACTTGGAGTTCAAGCTAGGAAACACCAATGAAGCTCAAAGAATTTATATCAAAGCTTTAAGCATAGTCCCATATTCAAATTTAGTTTGGATTAAATATTTAAATTTCATCAAATTGACACAGCTAAACTATGAAATGACGTTGGAGATCTATAAGGAAGCCGAGATGAAGATCGGGTTCCACTATTACTCCTATGAATTTTGGAAAAACTACTTAGAATTTGAAGAAAGCTATAACGGCAAAAGTATATTTTGGTTTAATTTACTGAAGAAAATTTTATCAATACCAAACTATCATTTTGCAAATTTTTACAAGATTCTGTTTAATGAGATTGATCAATTGAAAAGCGAAGAAGAAGTTTTGAAACTGGTAAGTTTACTGGAACTGAGCAAAAAATTCAAAATTGATAAAATTGATAATAAAATCTCTGATATAAAGAGTAAGCTAAAGAAAACTTTTACCGATGAATTTATAACCTGTCAGTTCCAGACGTTTGAAATTTATGAGTTTGAAAAAAAGATAAACTTGGAATTCTTCGTTCCAAGTGTATATCAATCTTTCCAGGATTTAGATAACTGGATGAACTATTTAAAATTTATGGAAGTTAATGGCTGTCTTGAACAAATCCAGCAGCTGTACCATAGAGCTTTAGTACCAACTGCCAATTACCCAGAGATTTGGCTGAAGTTTGCAGACTTTTATATTCATTTGAAGAAATATTCAAGTGCTAAGCAGATCTTAAACAAAGCTTTGTTTTTCATGTCAGACTCAATGCTATTACCAGTTCAATTGAAACTAATCAAATTGGAAATCTCATTGAAAAACTTCCTCAGGGCAAGAGACTTGATTATCACATCACTAACTAAGAACCCCCTTAATGTCGAGTTGCTAGTTCAGTTCATCAATGTTGAACTTCTATTATCGGAATTTAACCAAGATAAGTTTTCAGAGTTCATTGAAAAGTTATTCCAAGATAAGCCTGGTGATCTTTGCTGTTCATTGTTAAGATATATCATTGGCTTAAATTTGCAGATTGACAAGCTGGAGTTTGTTGAGTCTTTCAAGCTGAAGCTCAATACAAATGCCAAATTCTGGTTATTGTTGTTATCTTTAACAAGCATGGAGAACTATCAAATCTACTATAATGAAGCCATAAAGACAGTTGACGACGCTCAACTGCAAAACTGGTACGCGAACAACCTAAGCTACACAAACCAAAGCATAGATAAGCTGCTGGAAATCTCTATAGAATCAATATAAAATTCGTCTTTCCACTTCCTTCAGGTGGTTTTCAGTGTAAAGCCATCAACTGATAGCGATGAGTAGTCCGATGAGATGACCCTCGGTAGTCATGCGCACGGGTCACCGACAATTTGGAAAACAATGGGGAAGCTACTTTGGCTGAAAAATACATGAATTTATGTGAAATTGGAATTCTATAACAAATTTACACAGAATTCATACAAATTTTGTGTGATTTTTTGTATAAATTTTGTATAAATTTCACTTCTTTTGTGAAAAAAAGATCCCCCTTTATAGATGCCCCTGCGCATGATTCGGTTTTTTTTTTTTTTTGTAAATTTCGCAACCGTTGCGTGGTCACCCTTTTTTTCGTATATAAAGAGCAAAGCATCTCGCGCCTTTTGGGAAAGCTGTCAAAAGCGGAAAGCAGCCAATCCACACACACAATCACAAATAACAAATATAAAATGCTTCCACAGGACTCTAAAATTGGTTGGTTAGCTTCCCTTGATGTCTCTGAGACACCAGAGAACCACCTCCGTCGTACTGCCATTGTCGGTACCATTGGTCCAAAGACCAACTCCGCAGAGATGATGGTCAAGCTTAGAAAGGCTGGTCTTAACGTTGTCAGAATGAACTTCTCCCACGGTTCATACGAGTACCACCAGAGTGTCGTTGACAACGCCAGAAAGTCTGAGGAGCTCTACCCAGGCCGTCCATTGGCAATTGCCCTTGACACAAAGGGTCCAGAAATCAGAACTGGTACCACAAAGGAGGATAAGGAGTTTGCCATTGGTGTCGGTCACGAGATGATCTTCTCCACTGATGACAAGTACGCCAAGGAGTGTGATGACAAAGTCATGTACATCGACTACAAGAACATCACCAAGGTCATTGAGACAGGCCGTGTCATCTACATTGATGACGGTGTCTTATCATTTGAGGTCTTGGAGGTTATCGATGAGCAAACCTTGAAGGTTCGTTCTATCAACGCTGGTAAGATCTGTTCCCACAAGGGTGTTAACTTGCCAAACACCGATGTCGATCTCCCAGCTTTGTCAGAGAAGGATAAGGCCGATTTGAGATTTGGTGTTAAAAACAGAGTTCACATGATCTTTGCCTCATTTATTAGAACAGCAAATGACATTAAGACAATTAGAGAAGTCCTCGGTGAAGATGGTAAAGACATCAAGATCATCGCTAAGATTGAGAACCAGCAGGGTGTTAACAACTTCGATGAGATCTTGGCTGAGACTGATGGTGTTATGGTTGCTAGAGGTGACTTGGGTATTGAAATTCCAGCTCCACAGGTGTTCGTCGTTCAGAAGCAGCTTATTGCTAAGTGTAATTTGGCTGGTAAGCCAGTCATTTGTGCCACTCAAATGCTTGAATCCATGACATACAACCCAAGACCAACCCGTGCTGAGGTCTCTGACGTTGGTAACGCCGTCTTGGATGGTGCTGACTGTGTTATGCTTTCCGGTGAAACTGCTAAGGGTAACTACCCACTCGAAGCCGTCACAATGATGCACCACACCTCTCTCATTGCTGAGAAGGCCATTGCTTACGGTCCACTCTACGATGACATCAGATCTTTGACTAAGAAGCCATTGTCCCAGGTTGAGACCGTCTCCGCCGCTGCTGTTGCTGCTGCTACTGAGAATGGTGCTAAGGCCATTGTCACTTTATCTACCTCTGCTACAACTGCTAGACTCGTCTCCAAGTACAGACCAGACCTCCCAATCATCATGGTTACAAGAAACGAGAGAGCTGCTAGATTCTGTCACTTGTACCGTGGTGTATATCCATTCGAGTACAAGGAGGCTGCTGTTGAGAACTGGCAAGAGGATGTCGAGAAGAGATTAAGATATGGTATTCAGGAGGCTATTGATCTCGGTATCTTGAAGAAGGGTGAATCAGTCGTCTGTATCCAAGGTTGGACTAAGGGTTCTGGTCACTCCAACACCATTAGATTGATTGAGGCTTGATTTTATATATTTATATAACTAGTTTTAAAAATAAAATATATTGACGTTTTTTTGATATTTTTGGATTGTACTAGCTTAGTCGATCAAGAACGGATGTCCATCTTTCACAAACATCCAGCTCTGCTCTCATCACCAGCGACATTCGTTGTTTTATATTCAAGTAAAAGACAAAGTTTGATTGTTTCAATTCACTCATAAAAGTCTCAAACAGTTGTAAGTCTTTAACATGTGGTCCCTTGTGCTTAGTCTGAACGATCCACTTATCAATCAACTGTAACAGTTCCTTGGGCCTAGTCTTCTTTTGAAACGATAAAGGTTCAGATAGTCGAGTGAAACTAGAAAGAAACAGATCACCATGCGCATTTCCATGGGGTAAAGCTGGTATCTTGTCTTTGATTCTTTCATATTCAGTTTTTCTGATATTTTCATATTCCTGCCACTCTTCAACGATTTTCTCTCTAATAGAAGAGGGTAGCTCATTCAAGACATCCTGGTCAAGATCAGTAATGTTCAATGGTGGTTTTCGTTCTGTTTGCGGCAATGCCTTCTCGGGGGACTTGGATGGTGCCCTCAACTTCCTCTTAGATGGAGACTTACCAGGAGAAACAACTCTAACATACTCAGCTTCACCATTGGCAGCAAAGACCCTTTGAAGATAGACTTTACGGTTTTTACTTGGTGTCCTTGGATTGATTCGAATATTCCTTCTGCGTAACTCCTCAGAGAGTTCCTGTTGAATATCTTGAGGCAGCTGTTGAAATACATCCCAATCAACCTCTTTAGCGGTTGAAGTGACGGGCTCCATGTTCTTTCTTCTCTGTTCTTTGATCACGTCCTTAACAGAGGCAGGCAAATGCTCCAAAACAGAAGAGTCGATATCGCTCGGTATCTCAAACTGTGTGACTTCGGCAATTGAGTTTGTGTCTACTTCCCTTTTTTTTTCATCTTCCTCTTTCTCAGCTTTTTTTGCTTGCTCTAATTGTATATCCAGTTTCTGTTTCTTGTAAGTCTCAAAGTCAATTTTAGAGAAAGGCAGTCTCTTTTGATTGTCAGCTTTCTTCTCGGATAACTTGGTCACTTGAATAGAGATACCTCTAAGCTCGTTTGGATCACAGCCGATGTGTCTGTATAGAGCTCTGGCCTCTGTCCCGATGATACGGAAATCATCAGTAGCAACACCTAGCTTTGAGCTTTTACTGAAGGCATCACAGTTTCCACATCCCAAGTATTTAGGTGGGTCTATTGGTGCGTGGATTGCCCTCTTCAAAATCTTTAAGGTAAGCTGCGATGTTACCATATTGATTTTATTCAATTTGGAAACGACCTCCTTAGCAACATTCAGCAGAAAATTATCAATCTGTGAGATCTCGTCAAACCTAATTCCCCAATTTATATCAATGGAGACACTCTTCCTCATAAACTGCTCTGGATTCTCAGATATATCAATGGATGTATGATCGATTCCCCTTGCATAATCAAAGAGCTTCTGTCCTGTCTTTTGGCCAAAAATCTTTTCCAGTTTACGTAGATCCAATGTACGTAGATCTGAAACAGTTGGTCTCTTGGCTGAGTCAAATGGAAATAGTTCGTTTGTCAGTCTCTGAACAATAGACCCACCTACACCGGGTAGGTCCCTAACATCGATACCACCCAAAAACTGTTGGATATTTTCATGGAGATATAGATATCCATCGGGTTTTGCCTTCTTCAGTGAGAGCTTCGCCAGAAGCACGTTTGAAGATACACCGATACTAGCAGGGCATCTAGTCCTTGTGTAGATAGTCCTTCTTAACTGTTTTGCCAGGCTGCCAATTTGTTCCTCCAAGTCACCATCTTCGTCAACAAGAGATGTTACCTCCAGTAAGGCTTCATCAATCGACACAGGCAAGATACAATCTGGCTGTAACTCCAGCAAGATCTGGTAAAACTCTTTAGATATCCTTTCGTATGCTGGGAAATCATAATCCAAGCACACCAGCTCAGGACACAGCTTCTTTGCACTACCAACCCACATCCCGTTTTTAATTCCAAACTTTCTACAGGCATAGTTACAGCTAGCAACATCTGCGCTCGAAGTGGCAGATGATCCACCGTGGGAGACACAGACTGGGGTGTTTTCAAAGTCGATCTCTTGGTGTTTCAGTGCTGAAGCTGCGGTGAAGAAACAATCAAAGTCAACATGAACAACAACTCTGAAGGCATCCCTGGAGCGTTTCTTCCTTGCCTTCGTCTGGCTCTGCATAAGTTGCATTGCCTGTGACAAGAACTCTGCCCTGAGATCTGCTTTCCAGTTGCTCAAATGGTGGAGCCTGGATTTGGCAAAGAAAGTCTTCAGGAAGTCAGGGTGCTTCGAGTCAACAGTGATCCCCAACTCATCAATTTTTGGCGGTTCCAGTTCTGGCAGCTGTGTAAGCGGTTTGATCACATCTTCATCAACCTCGGACTCTCCCTCGGATTCGGACTCGGGCTCTTTTTCCCTATCCACAAATGGCAGCTGGGCTTGTCCATAGTCAACATCGACAACGCTGTATTTGTGCCATTTCTGCAAGACGCCTCTCTCGACAGACTCGGTGATCCACTCAGGCTTCACAACTTTATAGTTCTTGAACTCCAGCCTCTTTCTCGGAGTGAGTCTTTCAGCAATGACATGCGTAGCTGAGCCTTTAGAGCTAAGATGATGGATGAACTTACCACCGTGTAGGATCACCAGCTTATGAATGGTGGCGATACTTGGACGGGTATGGCCATTCACGTAGACCACACATCCCGCAAAGATGTCTGACCGTGTTTCATCGAGCCCTTGAATTTCACGGCGTTTCCGATCCCATTCGAGGTATTTTTCATCTTCAAGCTGTTGATGTTCTGCCTTGTTAGCAAAGTACGATTCGTAGTCTCCAAAGACCACACTGTCATCTGAAGCTTCTGGAGGCTGTTGTGCGAGTGGCAGAGACAAAGTTGACTCGTTGTTCGAGTCTATGCCATTAAGCGAGGGTATTGAAGGTGGAAGAATATCCACATCTTTGTAGCTATCTGATTCGTCCTTGTCTGTGTCCTCTCTTTCATCTTGCTGTTGCTGAATCTTCCTATCGCGCTGTGATAGTCTGTTGATTAACTCCACAAGCTCATCGTCGCCCAAAGAAGTCACAAAACTTTTGTCTGACAGCTGTGAGTAATCAGCATTCTGTGACATTTTCCCATTATGCCGTTTTTGTCTTTGTTCCTGTGCTTTACACCTTGCTATTGTCAGTACGCTGTTGTTAGATGAGATTGTTTTCACGAAAGTCTGAAGACCATGCGTACACAACCGCTAAATTGCGCTACAGCTATCGGTTAAAGACAAGAATAAATAAATAAGCTATAAATAAATTATAAATTTCCTGTATCAAACAAGATTAAAATTGGCTTTATGATCACTTGGATCTTTCCTTAACAGCGGAGATCAACTGTTCAACAACCTGTGGATTAGATAAAGTACTCACATCACCAAGTTGGTCCTCCTCACCAGCCAAGATCTTTCTAAGAATTCTTCTCATGATCTTACCGGATCTTGTCTTTGGCAAATCATCCACCAAGATGATCAGCTTTGGAGCTGCGAATGGACCAATCTCTTTACGAACGGTAAGGATCAACTCCTTGGAGATCTCTGTAGACTTTGATGCTAAGCTCTTGTCCTTCAAAGCGACAAAGGCAGCAACGGCCTGTCCTGTAAGCTCATCAGCGAAACCGACAACTGCAGACTCAGCAACAATGGCATTTTCAATTAAAGCAGCCTCGATCTCAGCTGTTGATAATCTGTGGCCAGACACGTTAACGACATCATCCACTCTACCCAAAATCCAGAAGAATCCATCAGAATCCCTAGCAGCACCATCACCTGAGAAGAAGTAACCTGGGTAAGGCTTCAAATAAGTATCCAAGTATCTGTCGTAATTCTTCCAAATCGTTCTAGCGATAGAAGGCCATGGTGATCTGATTGCCAAGATACCTTCAACATTAGGTCCCTTAAGCTCTTCACCGGTTGTTGGGTCCAAGATGAGAGGTTCAACACCAAAGAATGGTAACGATGCAGATCCCGGTTTCAATGGTGTAACTCCAGTTATACCACTAATCAACTGAGAACCAGACTCTGTCATCCACCAGGTATCCAAAATGGAGATCTCACTCTTACCAATCTTCTCAAAGTACCACTCCCAGACTTCTGCAGCGATTGGTTCACCAACGGATCCAAGTGTTCTCAAAGAAGTCAAGTCATGGCCTTCGATATATTCATCACCTGCTCTCTTCAGCAATCTAAGTGCGGTTGGAGCAACGTAGAACTGCGTCACTTTGTACTCTTCAACTATTTCCCAGTAACGGGAATAAGAAGGGTAAGCAGGGGTACCTTCGAACACAACAGTAGTTGCACCATTCAACAATGGACCATACACGACGTAGGTATGTCCTGTAATCCAACCGATATCACCAGCAGTGAAGAAGATATCCTCTGGATGCAAGTCAAAGTTATACTTAATTGTAAGCATTGCAGAGAGTAGGTAACCAGCAGTACAATGTTGGATACCCTTTGGAGATCCGGTGGATCCCGATGTATAAAGTAAGAACAATGGGTCTTCAGAATTCACAGGGACAGGTGGGAAGTATGGACCATACTTCTTAGTCTCCTCATGCCACCATAAATCTCTCTTTGGATCGAATGGAACGTGATTACCAGTTCTCTTGAAAACGAGGACATTTCTAACTTGTGGACAAGATTTCAATGCCTCATCGACAATCTTCTTTGTCTCAATTGTCTTGGAACCTCTCTTGGATTCATCAGCAGTGATGACGATCTTGGAGTTGGCATCATTGATACGATCTCTAAGAGATGCAGATGAGAATCCGGCAAAGACAACAGAGTGGAGGGCACCAAGACGAGCAATTGCCAACAGTGTAACCACTGCCTCCGGAATCATTGGTAAGTATACTGCAACAGTATCACCTTTCTCAACTCCTAAATTGCTCAAAATGGCAGCCACTTTCGAAACCTCTTTAAGTAGCTCACCATATGTAACTTTTCTACCTTCACCTGGTTCATCTGCTTCGTAGATGATGGCGACCTTATCTGGGTTCTTAAAAGCATGTCTATCGACACAGTTATAGGAAGCATTAAGCATACCACCTGCAAACCAGGCAGCTACATCACTGTTCACAAATCCCTTTTCACCATCTGGGTGCTTAGCAGCCGTGAATGGTCTATCCCAATCCAAGCACTCCTTAGCCAGTTTTCCAAAGAATTGGGAAGGGTTCTCAATTGACTCTTTGTACATCTTATTATATTCGTCCATCGAGGAGATGTTTGGGGGGCCCGGTCTCTTTCTGTTATTCTGTGGGGCCGGGATGGCCTTGATGTCCATCAAATGGGCATTTTCGAGCTGTTTCGTAGATTCTGGCATTGTTATTTCAAAAAGATCTCACTGATACAAACCATCTCAAAGGCATAAGATATGGGAAAATGTGGGTCGTTTTTATATCTATGGAGTAGGATGAAAAAATAAGGGAGCCCACCACCCCCACAATGGTCACATATTTTTTTGTTGAGTTTTTATTGTAGTCCCCGTAAAAGTTGGTATGCATGCTAAACTTTGAACGTGTGTGTGCGTGTGTTCCCCACCGCGAGGTTTTCTGCCGTTGTCACACAATAAATTTGTCAGTGGGGCATTTGCCTTTCTTCCGTCCCCCATTTTGTGCTGAAGCTAAATTTGAGTGTATTTTCTGAGGGTTGGTGATGTTTAAGTTCTTAAATAACAATGACTTTTATTGTTCCTTGAAACCTTTCTATGTTAATTAAATTCGCAGTTTAAGGTCTTTATGTAGTTTTCTCCCATTGGCTTTGCCTCATTTGTTTTTTTTGTTTTTTCACTATACAATTGCTGAATAACTGGCATTCTGAGATGCCCCTCTCCCTCCCCCACTATCAGCTTTATCCCCTAATGGTGCATTGCATTTACATGTTTTCTCGGACAACGGTTATTTGGTATGGGTTCATACAAGTCCACTGAATGAATGAGAACCCTTATTTTTATCATACGTGACTTATCTCCCTTCGTACGAGCTTTTTTCTGATACGAAGTGAGATTAAATGAGGGACAGAGAGAGATACGGAATGACAGATCACAGCCAGAGTGTGGGGCAACTGCTGGGCATAATGATGTGGCTTTAACAATAACGCTGATTATGTAATCAGCGCGTGTGAGTAAATTATGAATATAGCTTATAATACTGCTACTGTTAATGTATAATTTGAGTGTTTTACTATATAAGTTTTATTATTAGAGATTCTATCTATGCTTGAAATAGGTATTGCCTGCGAAATACCATTTTTAATTTTAGCTTGAAATAGTTATAAATGTTAAACTTCTCAAATTACTGAATGCATAAGCAGTTTCAAGCTCAGATCGCAAGAATCGAAAAATTCAATAAAATATTAATAGTTCCTAATCAAAACCATTCTAAAAATGTTAATTACAATCCAATATCCCAATAAAATTTGATTTCACTTCCTGAAACCCATTATTTCTTTTATTATTAGAATTTAACTTAAATATGTGGTGAACGGATGTTTTTGAAGATGTGCGGGTGTGGGTTAATTATTATAAAATATAGTTAATTATATCAATCTTCAGAGGCAAATATTAGGACAATGTACTCTATTTGAAATACTGGTATATATATATATATAACATTACTATTTTACATATACAATAGAGTATCATATGTTGTACTCAGTTATATTATTCTTTATCCTTGGTAGCAGGAAAGTAACGAAACTATGGTGGGCCAAAGCGAACCAGCACGTAGAACAGCTACATCTTAGACTAGCCTGCACAAGAGATATATCGATATTGACATTAGTAACTGAACCTTTTAATAGAACATGTGCTATAATTAGTTATTCACTACAAGATGTACTTATCCATACGTAGAATTCTAAAAGCATACCCGTTTCGCAATGGTCTGCTATAGAGAGCACTATGTGTTAATTATATTGTTTTAAATAGTAACAGGTTGGGCTCAACCTTACCGCTATCTTCTCTCAATTTCAACACTTGAATTTACCAAATATCGATAATTATGGAATAGCTGTTCAATAAAAAATCGGGTCGAAGAAGCCTCAAAAAGGAGGCACAGTTTATAGTATGACCCAGAAAAATGATTACGTAGGTTAGCTTAGTTTCCCTTGGTGCTCACTGCGTCTAAAAATAACTCTAGGCAGAGATTTCTCAGTGTGGCCTTACCGATCCCCTCTGGCATCTAGCATTTGGCCCCCGTCTGCCTTGCTATCTCGAGCCTGTGGGCCCAGCGCGATAGCCGCCTTCTCTGTTTGCCCCTGCCTACACGGTGCACGCGCCTTGGTGAGCGCGAACTTTTTTTAGGCTGCATTTTAAATGGTCCCCGGGAAAGATCAGAAATAAAAAGAAAAGAGAAACGATCTCAGATAAAAATTGTAACCTCAGACACTCAGACAGGTACAAAGACGGGACAAAAAATTTGTACAAGACCACAGAGAAATTTAGTTTCAGCTGGAAAGACATCATTATTGTTTCTGCTTGCCCTCTGCCCAACTCTCCCTTTTTCAAACCATTCTGACACGCTTTACTATCGTTCCGTTGTCAATTATTTCAAGCTCGGCAGGTTCATCTCTAGAAACACACTTGGTTTCACTGGTATAAAAATCGAAACACGCACAGTCTGATAAGGTACCACTGTTAACAACATGCAGTTGTTCAGATTTATCTTCACACTATGGTTGTTCTTAGGAGAAGTGCTGGCTACTGACAAGCTCATCAAAACTTCTTCACTTTTGACCTGTATGTCTGATTCTCAACTTACAGCTACATATTTCGATGTCAAGTTTTACCCAGGTAACAGAACAGTGGTCTACGATGTCAACGCTCTTACGACAATCACCGGTTATATTGTTGCCAAAATTACTATTATTGTCTACGGTCTTAACGTTATTGAGAAGGAGATTGATCTCTGTAATGATTTGGATCTCGATGAGCTTTGTCCTCTTTCAGCAGGTGCCGGCCGTATCGATATCAACTCTAATACTCTGATCTCTCAATCAATCACAAAAATGATCCCAAATATTGCATACACTATTCCAGATTTGGATGCTCGTGTTAAAGTCGTTGCTTATAACAGAAATGACACCGACACTGCATTGGCATGTGTCGAGGCCGTTTTGTCTAACGGTAAGACAGTTCAGACTAAGTATGCATCATGGCCTATTGCTGCCATCTCAGGTGCAGGTTTGATTACTTCTGGTGTTATCTCTGTTATTGGTCACTCAAACACAGCTGCCCATATCGCCTCCAACTCTATCTCACTTTTCGTTTACTTCCAGAATTTGGCTATCACATCTATGATGGGTGTCGCTAGAGTCCCACCTATTGCATCTGCTTGGACCCAAAACTTCCAATGGTCTATGGGTATTATCAATGCTGGCTTCATGCAGAATGCTATCAAGTGGTATGTTCAAGCTACTGGTGGTACTTCTACAATTGTTGTCGAAAACAAGGATTTGTTATCAATCTCTGTGCAGAAGAGAACATTTGTTGATGTTATTGCTGCTGCTGCTCCTTCTATTGTCTCCCGTTTTGCAAAGAGATATGAGTTGGTTTATGACGATGACGTTGATAGTGATAGCTCACTTTATAACACCGATGAGCATAACACTGACGATTTGACATCAAAGATTTTGGTTCTTAGAGGTATCCAAAGGGTTTCTTACTTGGCAGACATTGAATTGTCAAACTTCTTCCTTACAGGTATTGTGTTCTTTTTGTTCTTCTTGTTTGTCTTGATGATTGTTCTTGTATCATTCAAAGCTATCGTTGAGCTCTCAATTAGAACCGGTTCAATGAAGCAGCACAAGTTCCAGGATTTCAGAAAACAATGGTCTATCATTATTAAAGGTACTTTGTTCAGATTGGCTCTTATCTCTTTACCACAGATCTCTTTGTTATGTCTTTGGGAATTCACTGAACGCGACTCTGCCGCAATCGTTGTTGTTTCTGTGTTCATGTTCCTTATCATTTGTGGATTGTTACTTTACGGTGCTGTTAGAGTCATCTTAATTGGTAGAAGATCCTATAGAGATCACAAGACCCCTGCTTTCTTACTTTATGGTGACATCAAGGTGTTGAACAGATTTGGATTCTTATACGTTCAGTTCCAAGCTGATTATTACTGGTGGTTGGTTCCAATGTTGACATATTTGTTCTTACGTTCCATCTTTGTTGCTTTGCTTCAGACACAAGGTAAAGCCCAGGCCGTTTGTATCTTTGCCATTGAGCTTATCTACTTTGTCGCCTTGTGCTGGAAGAGACCATACATGGACAAGAGAACTAATGCTTTCAACATTATGGTTCATTTGATCAATTTGATCAATTCCATTATTTTCATGTTCTTCTCAAATATCTTTGGACAACCAGCTGTGGTGTCTTCTGTTGCTGCTGTTGTTCTCTTTGTGTTGAATGCTGTCTTTGCCTTGTTCTTGTTGATCTTCACTATTGTCACATGTGTATTGGCTTTGGTTTACAAGAACCCAGACACAAGATATCAACCAATGAAGGATGACAGAGTGTCATTCATTCCAAGAACCAC
The DNA here is from genome assembly GCA_003708795.3 of Petasospora americana. Lineage (NCBI taxonomy): Eukaryota > Fungi > Ascomycota > Saccharomycetes > Phaffomycetales > Wickerhamomycetaceae > Petasospora > Petasospora americana. Next base: position 27,282 of record PPOA03000006.1, read on the forward strand.
AGCTTTGGAAAAGTCAGATAAGAAAGACACAGAATTATTAGCCCTCGGTGAATCTGTGCTCTCTGGTCAACAGCCACAGCAGTTGCAAGTTCGTGAAAGTGAGAGTGATGATCAGTCATCAAACTTCCCACAGTCCAACTTACCAAGAGATCGTTCTGACTCGTTGAATAGCACAAATGTGGTTCAACCTGCCAGTGCTGTCTATGGAACACAACCTTTGTCAAAGCCAGGTGTAACCTTTAACAGTGATACATCGTATCATGGCTCAGGTCTTTATGAAGAGTCTACCAACAGCATCAACTCACAGACCAATTTTGTCAATAACCCATATGAAAATCCTTATGCTAGAGCCAGACAAAACAATCGTTTCTAATGAAAAAGTTCGAAACAAAGATAGCTAAAGAAAAAAAGTAAAAGCTTATTCATAACATGAGCTTATTCGTCTATTTGAATTTTTTTATTTTTATATTATAGTTGAGTATTTCCTTTTCTGTTATACTTCATTTCCTTTGCTTTTTTCTTTATATGAAGAAGAAGGACATTTGTACATTACAATTTTATAATTTCATGTTGTTTATCAAGTTTTATATAGTAGCACATCTATTTAAGAGAATTGCTTGAACCAGTATATTTGGTCCATGAGGGCCTTCTCCTTAGCATACTTAACAACTGGGTTAGAGACATCACCTCTAGCTGCAAAACCATGGGAGACACCAGAGAACAAGTCCAATTGGTATCTAGCACCCATCTCTTTCAACTTAGCCTCAGTGAGATGTCTCAAGTCCTCTGGGAAGATAGAGTCTTCCTCAGCAGCAGAGATGATCAATGGCTTGGTAATAGCTGCGATCTCCTCAATAGAGACAAAGGATGGGTGAGCAACAGCACAGGCAGTTGCGTACTTTCCTTCAGCGATCTGCTGAACTGCGTACTTAGCACCGTAGCAGTAACCCACAACACCGAGGAACTTATAGTCAATATCAGCCTTAACACCAGAAAGGTATGCATCCACCAATGGAGTTGTGACGTCTGGGCCGTGTCTAGTGAACCAATCTTGTAAATCGGTGATATTCTCAACACAGTCCTCACCTTTCAAGATATCTGGAACAAGAGTGTAGTAACCTGCCTTGGCAAACTCATCTGCAATAAGGAGAACGTTGTTGTATTTATTACCATAGATATCTGTCAAGATGACAACGATTTTCTCAGACTTCTCACCAGTGACGTATGTGTTCAAGCCGTAGAGTTCAACGTGTTTACCAATTGCGGTTCCCTCTTTCGGACTGTTAGTAGATCTTCCCATGTATTTGCCATTTGGGCTCAATCGAATCAGAACTCACCATGGAGAGAACCCTGGAGACAACAGGAAGATGGTGGATTGGAAGCCATTTTTTCAATGTTTTTATTTTTGTTTTATTTGTGTTCGGTGATATCAGATAGCTTCCTAATCTTTTTTCCGTTTCGCCTTAGATATGAAAAATAAATGACGCACCATTAATAAGCAGCTACAATGAACAGTACAGAATAAACAAAGAATAAATACACAAACTAAACACCACAGAACTTGATTTTCCCACCGAAAACACTGTGATGGAATACGCTGTACCAGGTGATTGGCTCACAGTCAGACGATTGCTGTACGGTAGAGCTTGTAGAGTTGCCATTTGTAGACGCATTCGATGTCAACTTGACAACTTTCTTCTTATCCTTTTGTAAGCTTTCATTCAATTCGTTTGCAATGACATCGCCACCACTTGGAGACAGTCCGGGGAGATCTGAGTTTCTGTACTTTCTTACACCGTCTTTCAAAGTGATCTTACTCCTGGATCTTGAAGGCGTATTACTCGATTCGAGTAACAGACTATGAGCCTTGGACTTTACATAAGTTTCCTTGCTCTCTCTAATCTTTTTATCCTTAAGCTGCTTTTGATATAGTCTATCCTCTAAATGCTCACGGATTTCATCAAGCCTAGCCTTGGTGATCTCATCATCATCCTCGGCTTGTATCCCTCGAGGCTGTAATCTCAGCTTCTTATCAACTTGAATATCCTTTGATAATTGGATTTTGGAGAGATTTTTCCTTGTTGTAGGGATATAGCCAATGTCTTTCGGTTCCTGATCCTCTTTCAAAACAGATAAGGGGATAATTAACTCCTCAATCGGTTCATATTTGGTGTCATGTGTACCCGTTGGTATCATCTTAAAGTTGTCCCTTTCAGAACGCTTCTTGATACCAAAGTCTTCTTGTCTTTTCTTAAGTTCAGACTTATGATCATACACTGGGAATAATGCCAAATTATTCATGTCTTCTTTAATCTTTAAGCAGAAACTGTTCCTTTTCATACCAATGTTAAGAGTACAAAAGACACCATGAACCAACAGGCTCATGCTTAGTTCTTCAACCCAAGTCTTCGCAAAAGAGTCAAAGAATGCATTTAACTCATTATTAGTAACGACACTCTTCAGATTCATCAATGGGATGTTAATCTCTTGAGACTCCACAACTTCTGTACCACTTTTAAATAAGAAGACGATGATTGGAACACCTTCTCTCATAGAATGCACAAACATTGGTAACTTAGAACTGCTAACTGTCAAGATATCATTGGTCAATCGATCAGGATCGAACCCTCCCTGTGAAGGAATAGGCAAGACTAACAGGTAATCTGTTAAAGTGGAAAACTCAGGAAGCGTGAAGGGAGCAGAATGCTCGAGAAATCTGGCATATTCTGCTTTAGACTGTGATTTTGGAACATCCAAGGGATCAGAAGTATTGAAGACAAAGTAGGGAACAGTTCTCTCTGGAATCAATATATCTAAGTGGGATTTAAACAACTGATCGTTGTATTTGAATTTCTTTGCATATTTGACCAAGTCTCTGTAGCCCAAGTTATTCAATGTACGCTCTGTAATTTGACTTCTTGGAACTATGAAAAGGTCATTATCTGGGCTGTAACGGCTCGCATCACCATCAGCAAACAAGATCGAGGTCAATTCGTCTTGCAACTGGATGGTAAGCTCTGATGCCGGTGCCTTCTCGGCCAATGTTCCTGGGTTCACAAGTTCTGAAGCGTCATAAGGGACGGGGTGAGATAATACCGATGGAGAGCAGAGGATGAGAACGAAGAAAGACCACCTCTTTGCTATAGCAGGTGCCATCTTCAATGATTAGCAATAATATGTGTCTCTAAGCAAGCTATCAAGTCTTCCTCTTGAAATTATACAGCATGTACTCTCTTTTCTCAGGGGTCTCTGCCCTGGAGGTGCCATCCCCAAGTGGTTTTGTGTCACTTTTTCTTTTCTTGGGACGCAAGTAGATAGCTTCCTAAGCGGAGTTCGGTTTCCATTCATAAAACCCACTAAGGTAGTTCATAGTGCTCTTGGGGAGGGGGGATACGTAGACTTTAAGTGAGGTTCATATCATTTATTATACGGATAACCTCGAGATAAAGGTAATAGATATAGAAAAAAGAAGAAGAGTGAGGTTAACAATGGCCATAGCCACAAGAGGGAACCACAATTTTCAAGTTAGCCAACTCATTCCAATGGTTTGACCCAAGCATTCTTTTCAGCTTTACTGAACTTCGACCAGTTTTCAGAGACAATCTTGGTGATTTCCTGAGGAGTAAGTTCCGGGTTTTCCTCTTTAGTCTTGAAGTAGTAGTACTTAAAGTATGAGTTATAAGGGGAAACAGCCTTTTTCTTGATGGTACCGGAGCTGACCATATCAGAAATAGTAATTGGTCTCCCATTAAGTTTCATAAGTAAGATGTTTAGCTCAGTAGTTATTCTAGAGGACTTTGAGATGAGATTCTCAAGAAGAGCAGCAGTACCAGAATCAATAACTGGTCGGTCAGTGTGACTGAATCTCTTTGTGAGGGGAAGAGATGTCTTAGTTACAAGCTTAGAGGAGCTGACATCCTTGGTAGATGCTTTTGTAGCAAGGGATCTGGAGAAGCTGAAAGCCTTGATGCGGGATGATCTGGCGATCGATGGGAACATTTGTTTCTAATGATGAGAAGAGAGCAGCAAAATTTCAGAGATTAAACCATTCCGATAACTCATTTATATATTCGAGTCTTTACCCACCATCATTGTCAGGGTTTTGTTTCAAAAGTTTCAGATCACAGCGTTGCTTCGGCTTTGTTAGAGGTTTGTGCGCGATGTGCGGCTCGATGGCCGAGAATTATGAACCACTGGGAACTTTTCGCTAGTGACAGTAGAACTGCTCAATGATCGAAAAAAGCACTCAATTGAAAGGGGAACCTAAAAAGAATGCTTAGAGCAGGGTCCAGAGCTTCAGTCCGCGGTGTGTCACGCACTGTGGCTAGAGCTTCTTCTCAATTCTCTACACACGCTACTTTGCATCAAAAGACTACCCATTTCGGTTCCAAGACTGTGCTCGAGACTGAGAAGGAAAAGCTTGTTGGTCAAGTTTTCAGTTCTGTCGCATCCAAGTATGACATTATGAACGATGTGATGTCCGTTGGTGTCCACAGACTCTGGAAGGACCATTTTATTAGAAAGTTGGACGCCGGTGCCAGACCTGGTTCTCGTCCACTTGACTTCCTCGACGTTGCTGGTGGTTCTGGTGATATCGCATTTGGACTTCTTGACCACGCTAAGGCTCGCTTCAACGATACAAAATCAACTATGACTGTAGTTGACATTAACCCAGATATGCTTGCTGAAGGTGAGAAGAGATGTATGGTCAATCAGTACAAGAACGACCCGCGTATACAGTTCCTCGTACAGAACGGTGAAGTGCTGGACAAGATCGAGGACAATAGTAAAGATGTCTACACTGTGTCATTTGGTATTAGAAACTTCACAAACATCCAGGCAGGTTTGAACACTGCTTACAGAGTTCTTAGACCAGGTGGTGTTATTGGTGTCCTTGAGTTCTCTAAGGTGGATAACCCAGTTGTCGACACAGTTTACCAGAACTGGTCTAAGGTCCTTCCAATCTTTGGTCAAGCCATTGCTAATGATTACGACTCCTACCAATACCTTGTTGAGTCTATCCAGAAGTTCCCTAAACAGGAAGATTTCAAGGGTATGATCCAGAAGGCTGGATTCTACGTTCCAGAGCCAGGTTACGAGAACCTTACTTTCGGTATCGCTGCTATCCACATTGGTATCAAACTGTAACGAAAAAATATAAACTAAAGAATCACTCTGTACATGAAAATATAAGATCTCTTACTGTGGCTTAACTATTTCATAAGCCGGTAGAAAATTGCGTCATGCGGTTACTTAACCCAATTTGGAATAATAAGCTAGATCATTATTCGAACCGTCGATTTAAAGAGAATCGAAACACTTTAAAGTTCTTGATATCTTTATAGAGATGATCCCTGATATTCAATTCAAACTTTAAGCAAAAACATGGGTAAGAAGACTAACTTTCTTATCATCGTTGCTGATGATCTAGGATTCACAGATACAACACCATTTGGCGGAGAGATTGATACACCAAATCTCCAAAGACTCGCAAAAAGTGGTCTCCGGTTTACAGACTTCCATACGGCTTCAGCATGTTCACCAACAAGATCAATGCTGCTCTCTGGAACTGACAACCATATTGCTGGGTTGGGTCAAATGGCAGAGTTCACGAGACATTTCCCAACTCAGTTGGGAGGAAAGGAAGGATATGAAGGCTATTTGAACTTTAAAGTTGCTGCACTATCTGAAATTTTGCAAGGAGAAAATTATTATACCTGCTTATCTGGTAAGTGGCATTTGGGTCTATATAAACAGTATTGGCCATCTGCTAGAGGCTTTGATCGTTCTTTCGGATTGCTATCAGGCGCTGGTAACCACTACAAGTATTTCCCTAAAGAGAATGGTGAATATTTGAAGTGGCAGACTCCCATTTATCAAGAGGATGGTCAGCAGTTAGATCCTGATGTGGATTTACCTGATGATTTCTATAGTACTGTTATGTACACTGATAAGCTGATTGAACAGTTGAAAGATGATAAAAGAGGTGATAAACCATTCTTTGCGATGTTAACACATGTTGCCCCACATTGGCCGTACCAGGCACCAAGGGATGTCATTGACAAATATAAGGGGGTTTATGACAATGGTCCATTTGATTTGCGTCAAAAGAGATTGAAGAAGGCATTGGAAATGGGGATCATTCCAGAAGGTGTTGAACCTCATGCCGTTCAAACTCTAAGAAGTAAATCATGGTCAGAGTTGAGTGAGAGTGAACAAAAGATTGAAAGTCGTATTATGGAGGTTTATGCTGCAATGGTTGATGTCATGGATCAACAGATAGGTAAACTTTTGGATCACTTGGAAAGTACTGATGAGCTGGATAACACAATGATTATGTTCATGTCTGATAATGGCGCTGAAGGTATGCTATTGGAAGCCATGGCAGTGACCAGTGAGAAGATGGATGGAATTGTTAAAAGATATTTCGATAATTCATTGGAAAACATTGGTAATAAGAACTCTTTTGTTTGGTACGGAGATCAATGGGCCCAGGCTGCAACTGCCCCACATTACATGTATAAGATGTGGGCTTCTGAAGGTGGCATTCGGTGCCCTTTGATAATCCATTGGCCTGAAGGTATAAAGCCGGAAGATCGTGGTGGAATTAAAAGGGAGTTTATTACAGTGATGGATATTTTACCTACAGTATTAGATGTTGCAGGTGTGACACATCCGTATCCCGAGTTCCAAGGTCGGAAGGTTGTCAAACCAAGAGGTGATTCATGGATCCCATACATCACAGGAAATGCTGATTACGTGCACGATGAGGACAAAGTTACTGGTTGGGAATTATTTGCACAGCAAGCAGTTAGAAAAGGTAAGTACAAGGCGTTGTATATTCCCAAACCTCTGGGTCCTGACAAATGGCAGTTGTTCGATATCAAAAATGATCCCGGTGAGACTAAAGACTTAGCTAGTGACGAACCGGTTGTCTTGAAAGAGATGCTGGAACACTGGGGAACATATGTTGCGGAGACTGGCCTGGTTGAACTTACTGACGTGTTCTTCGGTGATGCCTTGAGGATTGATGCTAATCCTAAGGTTTTGTTGGAGTGAAGTCTGATGGGTTTCGAAAACTACTGGGCGTTCCAACCACTACGCTTTTAACCCCTAAACTAAGCCCGGAACCCCAAAAACCAAGACATACCCAACTCATATAACTTAGTAATAAGGTAAACTATCACACTCAAGCTTTATCGTAGGACTCATGTTCTGTTAAATCTTCATTATGGCACATCCCAATGGATGTTGCCCCTAACAATTGATTTGCGCACGACGTTACTACGCGCATGTACCTCGCGGAGACGGAACACAGCCAGGACGGTAGAGCTCTGGCTGAATTGATAGAGAGATATTACTTAAATGCGTTATTTGCATTGTAGCTATTACCAAGGGATTCTTATTGTATAGAATTCTGCTAGCTGGACCTCCCGGAGGGATACGTCCAGTAGTAATGATAAGTTAATTCCTCCCACTAGAATCCTTAACGCCGCAAAAAGGCGAATAGTACCGCTCACAGAGTAGTGGTGTATCTCTCAATTCAAACAATAAGATAGTTGTCCAAAAGCCAAGATACAAAGGGAATGGCAGTGAGACCAAGACGCACAAAAAATACTTTACGGCCGTACCAACAAGTCCTACGAAGCCCAAGTTGAGACAGAGAAACCAACAACCACGCCCCCCTCTGGGTAGTGAGCGCGGTAGGCGCACAGAGTGCGCCTGAGCCTCCCAACGCCCAACATTTTGGCGGTGTTGAACTCAACGCGGAGCGCGCGATGGCCTTGATAGGCGAGCTTTCAGAGTATAATATAAGTGATATATAGTATTTATTGTAGTGGATCAGCACATTAATTTTGGTCAAAGGTATAGCGTGGATTATTTGATTACTCCGATTGTTATCTTCGCCCTCTGCTTTGAACGCCAGGAAAAGGAAACAAAAAAAGAATTAGCCCTTTTGTGCGTTGTTGTCTCCCATTTTGTTTTACTGTTGACACTTTTTGACGCGGCCCAAGGAAAAAACCCATCGCCAGATTCTTCTCTTGTCTTTCTTCAAAAACTTCACTTTTTTCTTTAGAGCAGGAACTAGCACTTACAGCCCTATTCAATTGCCCTCATAGTTCACCGTACACATAAACGTCTGTTGCAAACACCACATCTTAAAACGCAACCTTTCGTCTGTTAATCACGGTCGCTTTACATTTTTACTCATTTACCCATCGTTGAATCGCTGTTAGTTATTCTCTCCTGAACACCACACCACATAACCAGAGAGGAATTGCTACTGATAAAGGTCATCTTTTATTGATTCTTCATACACACAGAGCTATACTATAACACCGAGTTCCGCATATATATATAAAAACACGAGTCTAAAAGTAAGCAATTTTTTCTTCAAAGAGCTCATTCTGCAGCCCCAATTCAAGTTACTAACTCCTTAAAGCAAATGGCTGGTGTATACACTCCAAATCACACAAACTCTTCATTGAGACCATTGACTCTCAGTCATGGCTCCATTGAGTACACTCTTTTGGTCCCAACAAACTTGTTGTTCGTTGGTACTGAGCTCAAGGAGCAATTCTCTAAGCAGCTTCCAGAGGTCACTGAAGGTTACGCTGGTGAAGATGAACCAGCTTCTCCAACTGAGTTGCTTGCAAGCTTCTTGGGTTACATTGCCAACTTAATTGATCCAAATGTTTCTGGCCAGTTTGACCAAGTTTTGCTCTTGATCTTATCCGAGTTCGAGACTACCTACTTGAACGGTAATGACGTCCACACAGTTGCCTCTGCTCTTTTGAACTCCGAGGAGTACCCAACTACATTGGACAAGGCCAAGGTCGTTGTCAAGAACTACTTCTCCGCTAGAATGGCTGCCAACAAGCCATTCAAGAAGTACGACTCTGCATTACTCAGAAACGTTTTGAACAAGGAGGCTTCCATCGTTTCCATCTTCGGTGGTCAAGGTAACACCGATGACTACTTCGAGGAGCTCAGAGACTTGTACAAGATCTACAACGGATTGGTATCAGATGTTATCAAAGCTGCTGCAGACAAGTTGAACAGCTTGGTTAGATCCACACCAGGTACTGAGAAAATTTACACTCAAGGTTTCGACTTGATCTCTTGGTTGGAATCTGAGGAGAAGACCCCATCTACTGAGTATTTGCTTTTGATCCCAGTTTCTTGTCCATTGATCTGTGTCATTCAATTGGCTCACTATGCTATCACTACCCGTGTCCTTGGTATGACTCCAGGTGAATTCAGAGGCTACCTTTCTGGTGCTACTGGTCACTCCCAAGGTTTGACCACAGCTTTGGCTGTTGCCGAGGCCGACTCCTGGGAATCTTTCTTCAAGGCCCTTGACAAGTCTGTCGCCTTCTTGTTCTACACCGGTATCCGTTGTTACCAGGTTTACCCAAACACTGCCCTTCCACCATCAATCTTGCAAGACTCCATTGAGAACGGTGAAGGTAACCCATACCCAATGCTCTCTGTTAGAGATTTATCCAGAGAACAGGTTCAAGAGTTTATCGACAAGACCAACGCCCATTTGCCAGCAGAGAAGCACATTGCTATCTCTTTGGTCAACGGTGCTAGAAACTTGGTTGTCTCCGGTCCACCACAATCCCTTTACGGTTTGAACTTGACTTTGAGAAAGGCCAAGGCTCCATCCGGATTAGACCAAGCTAGAATCCCATTCTCTGAGAGAAAGTTGAAATTCTCCAACAGATTCTTGCCAATCACATCTCCATTCCACTCCCACTTGCTCGAAGAGGCTTACACCTTGATTGAGGAAGATTTGGCTAGAGAAGGTTTGGAGTTCAATGCCGCTGATTTGAAGATCCCAGTTTACGACACTTATGATGGTTCCGATCTTCGTAGCTACCAGGGTTCTATCATCAACAGATTGAACTTGCTTATCACCAAGCTTCCAGTTAACTGGGAGGTTGCTACTCAGTTCGATGCTACTCACATTCTTGACTTCGGTCCAGGTGGTGCTTCTGGTCTCGGTGTTTTGACTCACAGAAACAAGGAAGGTACCGGTGTTCGTGTCATCATCGCTGGTGTCTTGGACTCCTCTAAGGATGATGAGTTTGGTTTCAAGCAGGAGTTGTTCGATTTGAACGACTCTGGTGTCAAGTACGCCCAGAACTGGTTGAAGGAGTATCAACCAAAATTGGTCAAGACTAAGGCTGGTAAGGTCTTTGTTGACACTAAGTTCTCCAGACTTTTAGGTAGAGCTCCAATTTTGGTCCCAGGTATGACCCCAACTACTGTTCACCCAGACTTCGTTGCCGCAACTTTGAACGCTGGTTACCACATTGAAATTGCTGGTGGTGGTTACTTTGACCCAAAGACCTTCACTGCTGCCTTGGAGAAGGTTGTCGCTCAGGTCCCAGCCGGTACAGGTGTTGGTATCAACTTGATTTACGTCAACCCAAGAATGTTGCAATGGGGTATTCCATTGATTAAGGATTTGAGAGACAAGGGTTTCCCAATCCAGTCTTTGACAATCGGTGCTGGTGTTCCATCTTTGGATGTTGCAACTGAGTACATTGAGACTCTTGGTTTGACTCACTTGGGTTTGAAGCCAGGTTCTGTTGACTCTATTTCTCAGGCCATTTCTATTGCCAAGGCCCACCCAACTTTCCCAATCGTCTTGCAGTGGACTGGTGGTCGTGGTGGTGGTCACCACTCCTTCGAGGATTTCCATGCTCCAATCTTGCAGATGTACTCTAAGATTAGAAGATGTCCAAACATCTCTTTGATCGCTGGTTCTGGATTTGGTTCTGCCGAGGACACCTACCCATACTTGACTGGTGAATGGTCTACTAAGTTCAACTACCCACACATGCCATTCGATGGTATCTTGACAGGTTCCAGAGTTATGATTGCCAAGGAGGCTTTCACTTCTCCAGATGCCAAGAAGGCTATTGCTGCCGCTCCAGGTGTTCCTGATTCCGAATGGGAGCAGACCTACAAGAAGCCAACCGGTGGTCTCATCACTGTTAGATCTGAGATGGGTGAGCCAATCCACAAGCTTGCTACTCGTGGTGTTATGTTGTGGCAGGAGATGGATAACACAATCTTCAACTTGCCAAAGAACAAGTTGCAGGATGCTTTGGACAAGAAGAAGGATTACATTATCAAGAAGTTGAACGCCGATTTCCAGAAGCCATGGTTTGCCACTATTGACGGTAAGGTCTACGACTTGCAAGATTTGACCTACGAGCAGATTGCCAAGAGAGCTGTTGATTTGATGTACATCAGAGGCTCTCAGAGATGGATTGACGTCTCCTTGAGAAACTTCGTCGGTACTTTCTTGCGTCGTGTTGAGGAGCGTTTCACAACCAAGTCTACCACTTCTGTTCTCTCCAACTTCAATGCCTTGGAGAAGCCAGATGAGGCTGTTGAATCCGTCTTTAACGCTTACCCAGGTGCTAAGACTCAGTTGATCAACCAGCAAGATGTTGACTACTTCTTGATGTTGTGTCAGAACCCAGCCCAGAAGCCAGTTCCATTCGTTCCAGTTTTGGACGCTAGATTCGAGGTCTTCTTCAAGAAGGACTCTTTGTGGCAATCAGAGGATTTGGAAGCTGTTATCGACCAGGATGTTCAGAGAACCTGTATTTTGCACGGTCCTGTTGCTGCTCAGTTCACTAACGATGTTGATGAGCCAGTCAAGTCCATTTTGGATGGTATCCACGATGGTCACATTGAGAAGTTGTTGAAGGACTCTTACTCTGGTGAGATCTCTAATGTGCCAGTTGTTGACTACTTCGGTGGTGAAGAGCCAGTTGAGGTCTCTTACGACTATGCTCAGTCTGGAAACAAGGTTATCTACAACGCTTCCGAGTCTACAGACGAGGAGACTTGGTTCAAGTTGCTTGCCGGTCCAAAGCGTTCTTGGAGACATGCCTTCATCTCTACTAAGCGTGTCATCCAGGGCTCAAACTTTGTCACCAACCCTGCTAAACAGGTTTTGTCTCCATCTAGAGGTGTTGTTGTTGAGATCGAGAACCCAGAAGACCCAGCTAAAACTGTTCTTACAGTCTCTGAGCCAGTTCAAGGTAAGACTGTTCCAGTTGTCACTTTGAAGGCATTGGATGCTAACACTATTGAGTTGTCTTTGATTGAGCACAGAAACGTCCAGAAGGAGGCTACTGCTTTGCCATTGATCTACAAGTACAACCCAGAGGATGGTTTCGCTCCAATTGTTGAGGTTACTGATAACCGTAACGATCGTATCAAGGAGTTCTACTGGAAGTTGTGGTTCGCTGATGCTTACAACATTGACATTGATGTCCACAAGCCAATTCCAGGTGAAGAGGTTGCTATTACTTCCCAGGATATTGCTGAGTTCACTCACGCTGTTGGTAACAAGTGTGAGGACTTTGTTCCAAGACCAGGTAGAAAGCAGCTTGCTCCAATGGACTTTGCCATTGTTGTTGGTTGGAAGGCTATTATCAAGGCCATCTTCCCAAAGACTGTTGATGGTGACTTGTTGAGATTGGTCCACTTGTCCAACTCTTACAAGATGTACACTGGTGCTGCTCCATTGGCCAATGGCGATGTTGTCTCCTCTCACGCTGAGATCAGATCCGTCTTGAACCAAGACAACGGTAAGGTTGTCGAGGTTGTCGGAGTTATCTCCAGAGAGGGTGTCCCAGTTATGGAGGTCGCTTCCTCTTTCTTCTACCGTGGTGAGTACAATGACTTCGAGAACACTTTCTCCAAGATCACCGAAGCTCCATTCAAGTTGCAGATCAAGTCCGCTAAGGACCTTGCTGTTTTGAAATCCAAGGAATGGTTCAGCTTGGAGTCATCCAGAGATATCTTGAACCAGACTTTGACTTTCGAGATTGAGACCGAACTTACCTACAAGAACAAGACCATTTTCAACTCTGTCAAGTCTACCGGTAAGGTTTTGTTGGAATTGCCAACCAAGGAAATTATCCAGGTTGGTTCTGTTGAGTACGAGGCTGGTGAGTCCCATGGTAACCCAGTTATTGACTACTTGACCAGAAACGGTTCTGCCATCGAGGAGACTGTCAAGTTTGAGAATGCTATTCCAATTGCTTCCGTTGAGACTCGTTCCCCAGGTACCAACGAGCCATATGCTGTTGTCTCTGGTGATTACAACCCAATCCACGTCTCTCGTGTCTTCTCCAGATATGCTAACTTGCCAGGTACTATCACACACGGTATGTACTCTTCTGCTTCTGTCCGTTCTATTGTTGAGTCCTGGGCTGCTGACTCTGTTTCTTCCAGAGTTCGTGCCTTCAATGTCAACTTCACCGGTATGGTCTTGCCAAACGACACTTTGACCACCCGTTTGGAGCACGTTGGTATGATCAACGGTCGTAAGCTCATCAAGGTTGAGACAAAGAATGAGAGAGATGACGTTGTTTTGTCTGGTGAGGCTGAAATTGATCAGCCAATCACAACCTTTGTCTTCACTGGTCAAGGTTCTCAAGAACAAGGTATGGGTATGGACCTCTACCAGAAGTCTGAAGTTGCTAGAAACGTCTGGGACAGAGCTGATATCCACTTCTTGAACACATACGGCTTCTCTATTATTGACATTGTCAAGAACAACCCAAGTGAATTGACTGTTCACTTCGGTGGTGAGAAGGGTAGAGCTATCAGAGAGAACTACACAAAGATGACATTCGAGACCCTTGTTGACGGTAAGGTTGTTTCTGAGAAGATCTTCAAGGAGATTAACGACAAGACAACCTCCTTCACATTCATGAACCCAGGTGGTTTGATTTCTGCTACTCAGTTCACCCAACCAGCCTTGACCTTGATGGAGAAGGCTTCCTTCGAGGATTTGAGGGCCAAGGGCTTGGTTCCAGCCGACTGTATCTTTGCTGGTCACTCTCTTGGTGAGTACGCTTCTTTGGCTTCCTTAGCTGAAGTCATGTCCATTGAGTCTCTTGTCGAGGTCGTCTTCTACAGAGGTATGACCATGCAGGTTGCTGTTCCAAGAGACGAACAAGGAAGATCCAACTATGGTATGATTGCTGTCAACCCATCCAGAGTTTCTCCAACTTTCTCTCACGAGGCTTTGACCTTTGTTGTCGACTGTGTTGGTAAGAGAACACAATGGTTGTGTGAGATTGTCAACTTCAACGTTGAGAACCAACAATATGTTACTGCTGGTGACCTCCGTGGTCTTGACACATTGACCAACGTTTTGAACTTCATCAAGCTCCAAAAGATTGACATTTCCAAGCTCAGAGAGCAGATGTCTTTGGAGAAGGTTGAAGAGCACTTGAATGAGATCATTGATGAAATTTCTAAGAAGTCTACTGCTAAGCCACAGCCAATTGAGTTGGAGAGAGGTTTCGCTTGTATCCCACTTCGTGGTATCTCTGTTCCATTCCACTCCAGTTACTTGAGAAATGGTGTTAAGCCATTCAAGAAGTTCTTGGAGAAAAACATCCTCAAAGAAAATGTTAAGGTTGATAAGTTGACCAACAAGTACATTCCTAACTTGACTGCTAAACCATTCGAGGTCACAAAGGAGTACTTTGAGGATGTCTACAAGTTGACAAACTCCGAGTCCATCAAGGAAGTTCTTGAGAACTGGGAGAAGTACCAGTGATTTATTTATGAACTAAGAACTTGAGGTTTTCACCTTACTAGTGTGGTGTTAGTAATTGAAAGCCAGTTTTGATGTTACATCTGATATTCCGAGTATTTTTCACGGTTGGGCAAAGGGTTTGTTTTGACTTCTTATAATAATACTGTTCATAATTTTAATTTATATGTTTTGCTTACGAATGATTGTAGTGTTACTGGTCGATTACATATACATACGCATCATACATTCCAGATGATCTAATAATATTTAAGTTTTGTATATTCAAGTTTTGTCTTATGCTGTGGTCAATAGACCCAAAACACCAGAACAGTACTTCACAAGGTCATCGAACTCGTCAGACTTATTCTTGTGACTCTCATACCAGAGATCAAGCGACTCTCTGAGGTCATCTTCCTCTGTAGCATGTAATACATCACCGTGGTTCTTGAGAAGCATTGCCATCCAAGCCTCAATCAACTCAACGTTGCTGTTGGCCTTATAACCTTGAGTCATAGCTTCAATAAAGTATTTCATTTCAGTAAGCTCAACAGAACTCATGGACTTGATCTCCAGGTCAGTAACAGCAGAAGATGCAAGAGCAAAGAATTTTAAGAACTCAGAGTAGTCACCCTTATCAGAGCACTCACGTAACAATTTGGTGAATTCAGACTCAAAGGAACCACGAATTGGCTTCAGTTCATGTAGGTCAGATTCAGCTTCGGTTTTATCACCGTTACCTGCAAGAATAGCAGATTTTCCTTCCCTGACGGAGGCATCATCACCAATCGAAGCTCCTGACAATTGAAGGAAGAAAGGAGCATTGGTTGGCTTCTTTGGTGCCTCCTTTGGCTTGTTACGCTGCTTGATAGTGTCAATGTTGAGCAAGGTTTGGAACTTTGAGCGTGGACCGAGAGAAAGGGTCAAGAGAGAATCATCAATCTGGTCAACGGACTCGTAGTGGTTGCTGTATTCGTCATCAGAGTTCTCACCATCAAATGCACCATCCAACATTGTTACATCATCTGCAATTGTGGACAATGAAACGTCGATGAAATCATCCTCTTCCACGTTTCTGGTCGAAACTGGTCTAAACTGAGAACGGTTGGTCCATAATGAAATACCAATCCTTGAGACGTGTGTAGTAGCAAGGAAGTCACCAACTGGAGAGAATTTGATGTTTGTGGCAACGTGACTGATTCTCATACCGTCTATACAGAGACCAGTTGGAATATCCCACGTACGAATCGTAGAGTCCAAAGACGCAGATACAATCCAACGACCATCTGGCGAGAAGTCCATAGCTGTAATTCTGTTGGAGTGGCCCCAGAAGACTCTGACAACTTTCTGCGTAACAGAATCGACGACAACAACTGACAAATCATCAAGGGCTAGAGCAAAGAGATCAGAAGATCTATGGTAGACCATTGAAGTAATAGGTGCTCCCAAGTTGAGCTTCCCTAAGTACTTGGACTCTGAGAAATTGTAGAAACCAACGATACCGTCTAATCCACAGGAAACCATCTTTCTGTTCATACCGTCAATTGCAACGCCTGTAACAGCCTTCTTATGTAATTGATATTTCTTTCTGATCTGACCACTCTGCATATTGTGTACACCAATACCACCACTGGAGGAACCAACAAGAGCAAAGTTTCCACATGGGGAAGTAGAAACACTCTTGACGACACCACCATCAACAGTCGCAAATTTATGTCTTCCGACCCTCTTGTTCTGGGAATCCCAGGTACGAGCAACCGTCTCACCATCATGGGCACTCACAACATTCTCCCATTCACCAACTCTTGTGTTCTCAATAGATATGGAGATAGCCTCTGGGAACTTGTCCTTAAGACCACCTTCCCTTTTACCGTCTGTTCTCTTTTGTGCTCTTTGAGACATCTCCTGAGACTGGGCATCCTTTCTGAGAGAGAACATCCACATGGACTTATCTCTGGAACCGGATAAGATATAGTGTCCAACGTCATCGGCAAACTTGAAAGATGTCACAGGGGCAGCGTGACCACCTCTAGATCTGAGATATCTTGGAGGAGAAACCACAGCAGCATTGGAGGAGAGAGGTGGATCAAACACATACTCCTTCAACTGATTGTCACCACCATTTGTGACAATGATTGGCTGACCATTAAGGAACTGTGCTTTAGAGACACCACCGTGAGACTCTCTGTGAGCATTGATTACATGGATTCTAGCGTTTCTGTCCAAGTCATAGAATGACAGATCACCAGTGGAGTGACCAATACAAATATGAGCAGGGCCGTCTGTTCTAAACGAGATGGAAGTAACAGAGTTTTTTGTTGTAAGGGTACGGATGGTCTTACCCTTCTTGATGTTGTACAGAATGACTTCACCTGTGGTTGTACCCAATGCAACGATATCAAGCACAGGAGCACATTCAATGGAGGTCATGGTGTGAGGGAAAGAGGTGCTGAAGAGAAGCTTACCAGAGTGGACATTGTGTATGCTTAAACCTGTAGTAGTGAGAACAACAATCTTGTTCAAGTATGTTGGTGGATGAGCAATTGCGACTATGCTACCTTCAATGTCCAGCTTAGTATAGAACTCAGTGGCCACTTTCATGCCTGAAGACTTTTTAAAGACATAAACGGACTCATCATTTGCACCAATCAGATATTCACCGAATACCAGGAGTCTTTTCACACCACCTTGGACTGCCATCGAGTGTTCAAGCTTACCTCTCTTGAAGACACCAATCTCCTCACCGTACGCAGCGTACACATAGTGGTAGTGGGCAGCAAGTGCAGTAATCTCGCTAGGAAGCTCACCTTGAGTCACAAACAGCAAATGAAGTGTGTTTGCATCGAAAATTTGGAAAGAGCGTCCCACAGAAGTAGCGATGTAAAAGGTGGAACCAAGTGTACCAACAGCAAATGGCAAGCCAGTGGTGGTCTGTCCAATAGTTCTGAACGGAGAGAAAAGACGGGGCTTGTTTCCCTTGACGGTCTCGACGATCTTACGTCTCTTTACCGTTTCAGTAGTAGTCATCTTGCCCTCTGATTCGGAATGATTTATGGAGTGATGTCCCCTTCTTCTGAAGAGATGAGCTTGTAGAAAAAAAAATATTAATCTACACACCCGGACACCGCAAAATTTGTCTGCCAATTTTAAAAGTGCAAATATGCGATCGCCGAAACTTGACAGCTGCCTTTCATTTCGCACGTTTTCTCTCATTTAATACTTGCCGAATGCTGTAGCTCGCCGTTGAAGTATGAGTGATCCAATTGATATAAGCAAGAAGAAGAGCTTCTCGGTTCCCGTGAGCCCATTGGTTCTTTCACAGAACAACTCCGCAAGCTCTACGGTGTCCGACTCGGACACCAAGGCCATGGCTACGATAGCACCAATCTTGGAGGGTTTCACCCCAAAGACCTCATCGAGTGAGAACAACACACAATTGCGCTTGCCGCCTCCAGCTCTGGAGAATAAGAGCAATGGCACGACCTCTCCAGCTCGCAAGCCATCCCAGTCGATTTCCAAGGTCCAATTACCCAAGATCGGTAAGATTGGTGTTTGTGCCATGGACGCAAAGGTGTTGAGTAAGCCTTGTCGTCAGATCTTGAACCGTTTGATGGAGAATGGTGAGTTTGAAACGGTGATATTCGGTGATAAGGTTATTTTGGATGAAGCAGTAGAAAACTGGCCAACTTGTGATTTCCTTATCTCTTTCTTCTCAAAGGGGTTCCCACTTGATAAGGCAATCAACTACGTCAAGCTTCGTAAACCGTACATCATCAACGACTTGATCATGCAGAAGGCCCTGTGGGACAGAAGACTCTGTCTCTGGCTGCTTGACGCAGCTGGCGTCCCTACTCCACAGAGACTAGAAATCTCCAGAGATGGTGGTCCAAGAGTTGACGATGAGTTGAAGAACAAGTTGATCGAGCAGGGTGTTAGTATCAAGAGCATTAAGGAGCCAGAGTGGAGAATGATTGACGAAGACACCATCGAAGTCGACGGAAAGAGAATGAGCAAACCATTCGTCGAGAAGCCGGTGGATGGTGAGGATCACAACGTTTACATTTACTACTCAAAGAAGGAAGGTGGTGGTGGTAGAAGACTCTTTAGAAAGGTTGGTAACAAGTCTTCGGAGTTTGACCCTACCCTTTGCGAGCCAAGAACACAAGGATCATACGTTTACGAAGAGTTCATGGACACCAATAACTTTGAAGACGTGAAGGCATACACAGTTGGCCCAAACTTTTGCCATGCTGAGACCAGAAAATCGCCTGTCGTTGACGGTATCGTTAGAAGAAACACACATGGTAAGGAAATCAGATACATTACCGAATTGACGGACGAGGAAAAAAGGATTGCCAAAGCGGTGTCCAAGGGCTTTGGACAGACTATTTGCGGGTTCGACTTGCTTAGAGTCGGAGGCAAGAGTTATGTCATTGATGTCAACGGGTTCTCGTTTGTTAAGGATAACATTCCATACTATGAAAACAGTGCTAAGATCTTGAGAGACATGTTCTTCGAGGCAAAGAAGATAAGAGATGTTCGCAAGGCTGTCACGCAGGAGGCTCCATCTGAGGAGAAGTCTCAGAAATGGATTCTCAAGGGTATGGTCACAGTGGTTCGTCACGCAGACAGAACCCCAAAGCAGAAGTTCAAGTACTCTTTCAAGTCCACCATTTTCATTTCATTGTTGAAAGGCCATAAAGAAGAAGTTATCATTAGAGAGGTTTCCGACTTGGAAATCGTTTTAAAGGCAATCAAAGTCGCCCAGGAACAGAAGCTTGAAGACGCAACGAAATTGACCATCTTGGCTAGCACATTGGAGAAGAAACTCAACTTCCCAGGAACAAAGATCCAGTTGAAACCAGTACTGAACGACGAAAATGAGGTGGAGAAGGTCCAGTTTATTCTCAAGTGGGGTGGTGAAGCAACACACTCTGCTCGCTACCAGGCTTCTGACCTTGGAGAGCAGACAAGACAAGATATGGGATTGTTGAACAAGGAAATCTTGGACAACATCGAAGTGTTTTCGTCCTCTGAGAGAAGAGTGCTGGTATCAGCCAATCTGTGGGCCAACTCCTTGTTGGATGCACAGGTTGAAGATAGCTTCATCCAAGTGAGAAAGGATTTACTGGATGACAGTAACGCTGCGAAGGATCTAATGGACAAGGTGAAGAAGCAGCTCAAGCCTTTACTCAGAGAAGGGAAGGAGGCTCCACCACAGTTCACCTGGCCACCAAAGATGCCGGAGCCTTACTATGTTATCAAGAGAGTTGTTGAGTTGATGAACTACCACCAGAAGATTATGGAGTACCATGTTGAGCATGGCCATGTGTCTGGAGCTGATGAGGCCTGGTGCTCAGGTGAAGACCCATATCTATTCGTTGAGAGATGGAATAAGTTGTTCAAAGAATTCACAACGGTGGAGAAAGTCGACCCGTCCAAGATTTCTGAGTTGTACGATACAATGAAGTTTGATGCTCTTCACAACAGAGAGTTCTTGGAGAAGATCTTCTCCCCAGTTGATTCTATCTCAGAGCCTTTAGAATCTTCCTTACTGATTGATAAGTACCCAGAGCATCTAAAGCTTTTCAAAGACCACGAAAGCAGAAAATCTGTTCACCATTTCCTCTTCGATGACAGAATCTTCAAGTACTTGAGAGAGTTATACAAACTATCACAAGTCTTGTTTGATTTCATCTGTCCACAGGAGTACGGAATTACCCAACAGGAGAAATTGGAGATTGGTCTTCTAACATCAGTGCCATTAGCAAAGAAGATTCTTGCTGACTTGAACTCGATTGTTTCTACTGGTAAGCCAGGTATGGTTGCTTATTTCACCAAGGAGAGTCATATGTACACACTTCTGAATATTCTCTATGAGAGTGGTATTCAGTTATACATCAACCGTAATGATTTACCAGAGCTTGACTATCTCTCTCAGATTATCTTTGAGCTTTATGAAGATAGTGCAGGTAAAAACCACTCACTCAGATTAAAGCTTTCTCCAGGTTGTCATACACAAGATCCATTAGATGTCGAATTGGATGAGAAGCATTATATTTCTTGTATTCCAAAGATCAGTTTGACAAAGCATCTCGACTTTGATTTGGTCTCTCAGAGATTGAAGAGCAAGTTCAAGAAGGTCTCATTACCAAAGAAGTTCACTGCGGTGAACATCACAAGTCCGTTAACAGTTCCTAAGTAATTGTCATTATTTCATGTTTCATGTATAACTAGGAATATATTAATTTTTTAGAGCTTTTTTAACTACTAGATATGTTACAGAATATGAAAAGAGACATTTTTTAGTTTTGTCTGATGTGTATGAATGTTTTAATTTAAAATTAAGTAGCGACAATTTCTAATGTACAGATATGCTTATATACTTCTCCACCCATCCTAACGTCATAGAGAGGCAAGGGAGTCAAAGAGGACTGAGATACTCTCACCGTAGTGATCTCTACGGATACACTCAGCCAAGATTGGAGCAATGTCGATAGTGACCAATTTTGGACAAGCTTTCTTCTCTGGTGTAAGTGGGTAAGTATTTGTGACAATGACTTGATCAATGTACTCAGAGGCATTGAGCTGCTCTAAACAGTCATCAATGAACAAACCATGTGTAGCGACAACGTAAACCTTCTTTGCACCACAGTTGAGACGACAGTGCTCAGCAGCTGCGATGAAAGAACCTGGGTGATCAATGAGATCATCAAGGATGATAACGGAACGGTCTTGCACGTTACCGACAAGGGTGATGAGCTTCTCTTGGGCGAGAGCAGCTGGTTCATCATCGTCATCAGAGTCAGCAGCATCGTAAGTACCACCGAGGGCATACGATGTGTGGTCGTTGGTGATGGACTCGTCCTTTGTTGAAGAGGAGTCATCTTCAACTGCGGACTCTTCAGCAATGTAATCGTCATCGACAACGTGACCCTGAACGACACGAGCAGTCTGAAGACCATTTGACAAGATGATGTTCTCTTCTTCGTCGTCGTCGTCTCTTTTATTACTTGATCTTCTTCTCTCACGAGCAACTGATAGACGTCTCATCTTTTGCTGTCTCTCCTTCTGTGCACGTTTCTGAGCATAGAAATCCTCGTTTCTTCTTCTATCTGTGTGTATCATAGCAAAGTTGATCTTCAAAGAGTCAGCAAGCGCAGTGACTCTCTTTGTACCACCTGGGTTCTTGGAAACAACAACGGCATTCTCAAAGTCAGTGACGTTCTCTTTGATCCATTTGGCAAGAGATGGGGCACCGTAGAGGTTATCCACAGGCTTAGAGAAGAAACCCTGCATTTGGGAGGCATGTAAGTCCATGGAGACGATGTGATCAGCACCGGCCATTACAAGCAAGTTGGCCAGCATACGAGCGGTGATGGCACCACGGTGTTTCTTCATCTTACTCTGTTTGGAGTATGGGAACTGTGGGACAACAGCAGTGACTTTCTTAGCAGAACCACCCTTACAAGCTGAGATGAGGATAAGGAGCTCCATGATATGGTCGTTGATATCACCGGAGCCACTCTGGATCACATAGACGTCTTCATCACGGACGGATACACCAATCTGAACAGAAGTCTCACCGTTAGCAAACTTCTTTAACGTACAAGGGGCCGGCTCGACACCGAGCTTAGCACAGATCAGAGCACCAAGCTCTGGGTGAGAGTTACCAACAAATACTTTGCACTTGCGCATGGCTTTGGCCAGCTGTGGCGTAGATAATGTGGAGGTAGACACGGTGGGCTGTATCAAAGAACCAAAAAAAGGGGGGCTAGAAGAGAGAACTTTGAGTTGATTCTATCTTCACACTTGGAGTTTTTTTTGTTTCTGTTTGACACTGAACCTTGTAGTTATCAAAACAGTTACCTTCGGGGGAAAGCTAAAACAAGAGAAATGACCTTTTTTATAAGAGGTGTTGGTAATTTTCCAGCCAGGTTTTTTTTTTTTTTTGACGTTTCGATGCCTGTGAGAACTTCCAGGATAAAAATTTTAGGGGGTAGGAGCACCGGAAGTACCGAGGAAATCCGGGGGAAGAGGACCTTTATACTACGAATACAAATTATATGCCCAGGGTGAAGATAGCCTGTGTATTCCCTCAGTTCGTTTGTGTAGTTTGTTAGTGCTCTATGGAATGGGGGTTCCCACAGATTACTCCACAAATCAAGTGCAATGCTCAGAAGCTGTGCAACCCGGCCTTATCTCCACTGAGCCGACGGTGCTATTGTACGTCCGGAGCACACCGAGGGCCTCGAGACCCCGTTTGATAGGGAAAAGTGACACATACTTCAAAACCAAAAAAAGATAAGAAAGTGCTTGTGGTGAGGAGGAGTCTGGGAAGCACGTGGAGTTGATCGAAAGGGAATTTTCACTAGACAAAATAGCCCCGGGGAGCAGGGAGGTTTCCGAGCAGAGCTCATCGCGTCGTGGCCCGTACCATACAAATATCAATTTTTGATCATCTCCAACTTTCCACCTGAAGCCAGGCTTTTTGAAGCAGAGAACAGAGGGCCATGTCAGACTTCACGAAGACAAAGACCCACAAGATCGGAGGTATTGATCCGCAGTCCAACGATGTCTCCGCGGTCGAAGCACTTGCGGGTAACTTGAAGTCAAAGCTCGATATCATAGCTAAAAGCGAGCTCTGTACAAGAGTACTAGACACATTAAAAGACTTGAAGTTCACAAAGGTACGATGCCTTGCACTTGGATCGCCGTCTCAGGAGGAGGCTGCTCTATACCAGCTTGCGCTGCTTATATCCATTCTTGGCGAGTTTAAGATCGACCCTTCAAATGTGTCGCTTTATGACCCTGTTTTCTCTGAGTTAGATATGGCTTACTTCAAGTCTGTGAGCTATACCGTCGAAGAGTCCTATACAGATGAGTCACCTGCAGAGACACTTTACTTCCTTCCACATGCACCACTGTCACTCACAACAGTGGTACTGACAACGAATAAACCGAGACTTTTACTAGCAAACCATGTTGTTAGACATACAGAAAGACTTACCAAGAGAGATCTCTTTGAAAAGCATCCAATGATCTCCAAGCTTGTTCACATCTTGGACTCAAATGGCCAAGAAGTTGAAGATGATGGGTTCCAGTCAGTTCAAAAGAAGAAGAGAAACAGAAAACAGAAGAATAAATTCGTTGAACCAAAGTTGGACTATCAAAGCATATCTACATATTTCCAGAACGCTACTATTACCAGCTATAAAGAGTACGAAGAAGGCCCATGGATCAACTCATTTACAGATCTGGCATTCCATGAAATATCATAACTCAATAAAAAAATTAATTATAAAGTGCTCTAGACTAGTCCTTGTTTTTCATTAAACTCTCTCAGCTTGATACTCTTCAGCTTCTTAGACTCCTTGTTCTTTTTACAACAGAAGTGTCTTATGGTGGATCCATCTCTGTCCCAGACAAATACGCTTCCCTTTATCTTAGTTAAGCAGACGTCACAGACGGTGTCATCATCCACGATAACACTCTTGGACTCCAGCTCACCAATGACTCGCGCTTCGTTGACACGCTCAACTTCTAGCAGACTCCTCTCAAGACCTTTTAACAGGTGATTCTTATGCTGTACTCGGATCGATTTCAGCAGATAGGTCTGTAAGTCAACAACCTTAAACTGTGGGATTATATCCAGTATCGTCAGCAGAGGCGTTGTCGTTCCAGTTGTTGATAACAGCTGCAAGACGCTAGCCTTATCACCAATGGACTGAAACAGTTTGACCAAACTCAAAAACAACGGCTCCGAGTTGTGCTTCTGGACATATTTAATAGCCAACATAGGATCGTGTACTTCCTTAACGATGATGTTTAAAACCTCATCATGCTTGCCCATTCTACTAAGAGTTATCGTTCTCAACAGTAGCAGTTGCATAGAGTCCTGACAATCCATTTGTACCAGTAGTTTCAGTATAGCCTTGTTATCATACCTCCCCGTTTGCAAGAAGCTATGAAGTTTTTTGAACTGGATAGACTCCGGGTTTGGATCCAGAGTAGAGATGTATAAAGTCGCAAGTCTTGTATGGAATGTCATAATTGGCTCATGGAGCTCAAAAATGATAAACTCCAGGAACATTCTTTCCAGGTTTTCACTTAGTGTTTGCAGGTATTTCATCACTTTCAGTCTGTCAAATGTATCTGAATACGGGGAATCTATGAATATCTTGATACCGTAGGCATCATCAATGGATATTGGCCACTCAGAGTACTCGATGATCAGTGAAAGTTGGTCACTTTTCAAGCGGTGTAGATACTTCACAATCACATCTGGCGAGCCCGACAGTTTTGCCAACTCCAGCAACAGATCAAGGGCCTCTTTGTGCATGCCTCTCTTGAAATAGAAGTCGATTAACTCTTTTGCAGATTCTCTTTTCTTCAGTGTCTCCACAACGAGCTGTGGGTCACAGTGGTTTTCCACTCTTATGAGGGACCCAATCAGCCCGGGATTGATCAGTGTGTAGCACTTGAAAAGCGTTGTATCAATGGCCGTTTGAACCTGTTCCACTGTATATGATCCACCTGTGAACATATCCAGTGTGAGAACGCCTTCCTTATAAGGCAATTGGTGTGAGGGCTCATTCAGTAAAATATGCAGTTTCCGTCTTGTATCCGATAGGAAATGTGTGAGCAGATGTACTGCCTTTTCATCAATCTCGTAGTCTTCGTCTTTCGTAGCACCCGAGATGGATGGGGGGTATAGCGCAATCACATCCGTTGGAGATGCACAGAAATCTGTGAATTTCTCAATAGCAGCTTGGTACTGTCCTTGCTCAAAGAGCTGTGTAGCCAGTGAAATCTCCAGGTTCCGGAGCCTTGCAGTCTTCCCTGGGTAGTCCATCTGTCTCAAAAGCATGATACTCTGAGGCAGATCTCCGATGGAGTTGATGATTACTTCCTCGTCCATCAGCGTTAAAACGACAACCTCATCCCTCGTGACAACAATGACATCCTTTTCATCAACACGCGATAGCTGGATTTTGTTGATATTCAGCTCGTCCCACGGCTTTAGCTCTTCACAGTCATACAAGTGGACATGGTTCCCTGTTGTGGAGACCAGGAAGGGGCTGATGGTACCGCACAGCGTTCCCGGCAAGTTAACCATTGTGACGGAGTTGTTCTCACTGTTATAAATACACTTAGACGAGCCTCGCGTCAGCACAATGCAGTCATCAGAGTAGGGCAGTATATCAATGAACTGGGAGCGTAGCGTGAACCCTGACTTCCAGTCAATCTGCTCAATCGTCGGTGTTCTATCACCAGCGGAGTGTCTTACTGTGTAGAAGTTCGTGTTTGAAGAGACAACCGTCAGCGTTGGAGATACCGTCTTCACCCTTGTGATCTTCTCGGGAATCTTCCACTGTGCAGTCATATCAAGGTGACCGCTGATATAGGAGTAAACTATCACGGTGTACCTCGTTGCGATGCAAATCGTCTCATGAAAGACGTCAAGGCATGTCACGTCTTTAAAGGGCAGTCTTTCAAGCTCATCCAGCGTAACGTCGAATACCGCAACACGCGAACCAAAGAGCATGACGTATAGCTCTCCCAGTTGGAACATTGAGGTTATTGGCTCCGTCTTCAAAGGAAGTGTTGTTCTTAGTTGCAAAGACGACTCGGAGCTGTCAAAGAGGTGGAGATGCCCGTCACTTGTAGCGATAAGGACATTTTTACCAGTTTTCAGCACGGCGGTTGGCGTGCAACTTGGGAACGAAGCTCTCGAGTGATGTCGTAGCATCTTTACAGCCTTTCTTTTACGTTATTACCCTTCTTGTAGATGGGCGGCTAATTGGTATGCGGGAAGTTGCGATGATTTTCGCTTTTATATACGCGGGTTTTATTTACATCCCACATCACCACCAAATACACCGACAAAGGACAGGAACGAAGGCCATGGAAAACACACAGGAAATCACACGCTTAACGAGGCTGCCGAACAGGTCAACACACCAGCTACAGCAGATCAAGCGCTCGGATTTGGTGCTACAGTCGCAGACAAGCGCACTGGGTAACGTCAGGAACAACACAGACAAGCTATGTAAGGAGTACGAGAAGCTGATACGAGCAACGAAAGAGGCCAAGAGTAAAGTGACACAGTCAACCGCTGGCAACGTGGATTACATTCTACAGCATACAGCCGAGCTTGTTGACCAGCAATTGCGGGTACTAGAGAAGACCAAGGAGATCCTTGAAGATAACAAAAAACTGGGGTGACCCCATTAAATATAAATTAAACAAAAAGCTGTGGAGTAGAAAGATAAAACTAAGCGAGTCCCTGAGCTGCCCTTTCCCATTTCTTCGTTGACACCCAGCCGGCGTTTATCACTTTGAGAGCATCTTTCAAGTTCATTGGTTTCTTGAGAGTCTTCCCCTTCTCAACAAGGGAGGAGTATACCACTGGGTAGTTTTCTCTTGGTACTGAGAGCTGATTGTCGACGATACGCTGCTTTACACGTAGATTATCATGCCGCGTGCAATACGTCCAAGCTGAGCGACGCTTCTCCCAAACTTTGTCACCTTCAACGAAGAGCTCGCCATCTTTTAGAGACTCTTTCAAGTTATCAGCTTCGATAACAGCATCAAACTCGCCCCACGATGGGATAGAGCTTAGCTTTGTATCGCTTTTCTCCATTGCGTCAGTTATGCCTTGAACGTTTGTACCCGTTGTCAGTGAGGTTTCCTCTTGATCAACGCTCAGCTCCTGCTCCAGTAGCGAAGAGTCAATCGACGATGAGGTGGTCACAAGGAATAGTTCGTTAACAACCTCGTCTGAGCTTAGAGCCTCGTCTGCTAAGGATTTTAGTTTGTGAGCAGCAAGTGAGAGTGATAACGAAGCACGGAGGAAAAGTGTACGAATCGTCTTGAACAGAGAGCTTCTCCTATCCTCCTCGTCTTGATTTACCGCTCTTAATGACTTTGTAGACCTTGAGGACCTTATCAATTTGATTGTCTTTGGGTCCTTTAGGGAAGACATGCGCTTTTCTTGGTGTCTGTGCGGGGGGGGGGGGGGAGTTTACTGCTTGCTTGGTCTTTCCCCGGTGTGAACGATGAACAACAAAACAGAAGATAAAAATCAATGAATATTTATATTCTCACCCAAGGGCTCTTCCCAGACCAAGTTTTACTTTTCTTGAACTTTCCCAGAAAAGATGGGTTTCCTTGATGGGTGAAGGGAAGGACAAAAAATGCAGACAGCTCCGATTGACTTCGCGCTTTTTTATCAGAGAGCCTCTCTCTATGCGTACAAATTGATATAAATACAAATTAATACAACGTTATTATAAATTATAGAAGTGCAGTGAGTATGCTTAGAGGTTGTCAGTTATCGACTGTAGCTACTTCTTTTCCTTCTCCAACATGTCCAGCTTGGCCTTCTTCCAAGCCTGTGCATTCAGCTTCCACTTCCCACCGTATGGTACATCAGAATCCCTTAGTTGTGATACTTCTTTTAGTTTCCTCTTTATAATGCTAATGTCATTGACATTCTCAACTGCAGATCCCTTTTCACCATACCTAACACCGTGTACAGCTATACTCATACCATCATGGAGTTTCCATGATCTTGAGTTAATACCGTTACGGAAAACACCACTGTACTCGACTAACGATGGCAAAATAATCAAGTCAACATGAACATCTCCACCAATTATGTTAAGGAATTGTCTGAAGTTGGATACACTCTGTGTTATATTACTGAGATTGTCCTTGTTACCAGGAGTACGCTTCTCAATTGCGCTATCTTCACCCTCAACATCAGGATCAACCTGTGGTAAAAATCCATTGTGTTTCAGTATTAATAGAATATCGGAGTCATCAGTATATATATCTGTACCCCAGATGGCTCTATCGTGATAATTCTTGTTGTTCGGTAAGTCTGTGATCTGCCATGATGGAATACGAACGGTAACAATAGAATTGATATGATCCCTTAATTCTGGCAATAGTGGAACAATCTTCTTATCTTCTTCTTCACTCACTTTCAAATCATGGAAAATTTGAAGCTGTTTATAACTTGATTTCGTAGGGAATGGATTGTATAATATTGATCCCAAATGCTTGCGTGGGAATTTGGATGCATATTGTAAAACGTCATCGTTGGTGATGCTTAATGATCTAATGGAAAACTTCACTCTTGGTGCTACTTCTTTTGCTTCTTCTTCCTGTTTTTCAGGCTGAACTTCATTTGCTTGACTAGAGGTTTGTAATGGGCTTTGTTCAGCACCAGAGCTTGATGGTTGGAAAGTAGGAAGAGACGATTGTGTTGAAGTTTCAGTCGTTTGTTCGGGACTTTTACGCTCATTTATTCTCTTCACAATGGTATAAGGAAGATATGATCTATAATTTGGATTCTTTAATCTTTCCACTCGTTCTCTTTCCTCATGTTGTAAGATATCACGTCTCTCCTGTGCTGTAAAATCATTATAACCGTACTTCGTCTGATATCTCTTGATAATGTCATCTTCAGATTCAGTCATGTTAGACAATGATGGAAGTGGTTGTTGGCCCGGTTCTTGTTTCATCAGCTCCTCAGAGGTTGATTTCTTCTCCT
Source organism: Petasospora americana (assembly GCA_003708795.3). Taxonomy (NCBI): domain Eukaryota; kingdom Fungi; phylum Ascomycota; class Saccharomycetes; order Phaffomycetales; family Wickerhamomycetaceae; genus Petasospora; species Petasospora americana. The sequence continues at coordinate 56,432 of PPOA03000006.1, forward strand.
TCATGTTATTAATTCTCTTAATGATACTATAACAGAGATAAGTCTTATAACTTGGATTCTTCTGTTTTTCAATTCTGGCTCTTCTCTCATGCTGTAAGATATCATGCTTCTCCTCAGCAGAAAAGTCATTGATCCCATATTTATCTTCATAATATTTGATGATATCTTCATCGGATGTTGCAGACTCCACATCAGGCTTGGTTATGTCTTCTTTCAAGGGTAACGTTGCAGGTGGCACACTGTTAGTGCCAAACATGAATGCTTTGCCCTGCAGAGGAGACTTGGACGCAGTGGTAGACGCCGATGTAGGCGTTGATGGGCCACCTAATGGACCCATTGGGTGAAGTGAAGGTAACCCGTTTTCCTTTGGAGGTTCAGCCAAAAGACGGGAAACACCAATGTTGGACCCACCAGGCATCTGTGATATGTTGTTTAGAAATGAGATCGGAGGTAGTCGTATCCCACCGGAGGAGTCATTCTGCGAAGCTATAGGAGCATCTAAAAGCGATGGAAGGTTCGGACGAGGGTTGTTGTTATTCATGATAAAGCGGAGTGAATCTTTTTCAATAGCAAGTAGATAAAAAGAAAAGCAGCACAAGCAATGCGGGAAATGAACAATTTATAACTAACAAAGAAATATGATACGAATCTGCTTCTCTAATGTTCTTATCGCGTCTGTGTTAACTTCAACTTGCCAATGCTCTGATCGGGGTTTTTTTGGTACTGTTCGTTTGTGTCGTTTTCCCCCTGTTTCCTATGGGCTCCGTTTCGCCAAATTTCGCGACTTTTTGTCAAATCGGGCGCCAAATAACTTTCTGCCAAAATATCTGTGCAATCGCCAAATGCGCGGGTTAGCTCCCTCGTTTGACACAATTTCTTTTCAATTATTTTATCTAATCGAGGCTTGTTCAATTGAAACGAGAGACCAAGATAATGACGTTCGATCCTGAATTGTATAGCCAATTGACACTCCCGACGTTGTTTTTGCAGCCACCGGCTCCTCCTACACAGGCTACTGGTTCATTCGATGTGATCCTTACGACAATCAAGGAGCTCGAGAAGAGTAAACAATATAGCCAACTTATCACAATAGCACACCTGACCCGCCATTCAATTACAACTACAAAGATATCAGAGGAGACAATTCAAACGATATATGAATTGTGGGAGATTCATCTAATGTCATTGGTCTTTGCACATGAATTGTCTTTAGCACAACATGAAGCAAGAAGGCTCTCAATTGTTCTTGATTCCATTATCAAAAACAAAAATTCTGTAAAGACACCACTCAAGACACATAACCCTAACTTATTCCCCGAGAATATGCCACTAAGTTTGAAACTTCTTGTTGTAAGGTTAAGATCTGGTGGACCAACTGCACAATCTATTAATGAAAGTTATACGTTACTTTGGGAGCAAAGACAGGCTTTCCTAAAAGATACGGAAGATGGTAAAAAACAGCATCAGAAAATTCTGACAATATTATCTTATGGGGTTGCAGCATCACTTATTGCAAAGAGAGAATACGGAACATTCCTTACACTAGCAGATTCTGTCTCGAATAAAAATATGACATTTTTGGCAATATTGGTGAGTTTGATGAAAGGAGATTGGGATGCTGCATCTGAATATTTCAACAATATTGGTGATTTTGGCCATTGCTCGGAATTGTTGAAGCATGTACTGAAGACTGTGAACCCAGTACTTGATCCAAACAGGGAAGACACTGGCGCCGATACTGAAGTTACAATAGAAAAGTTAGATGACCTCTTTGAACTAATTAAAACTCAGACAGTAACAGGAAGAATTGTCTGTGGTCTTTGTGCCATGTTTGAACTGGATATAAGAGATGTCGATGCTAACGGTAAAGATATCCTCAGAGGGAAACTTGAGCCAGAAGTTGATGAAACAATCACAGAAATGTTCAAACTCTGGAGAAATAGATCTAGCAAGTTTTATACATTTGAGTGATCCCACTTAGTAGTTAGGTTCCACAGTTTGATTTAATCTTTAATTGAGAGACAAATATCACGTATAGTTCTAAATAATCTTTTCTATATCCCCCAATTTACAGTGTAATAAAAATACCCCAGATTCAATCGCATGGGAAACCCTAATGCATCTCACGTGCACATCCTAACACCAACGTGACTGCCCTTTTGTAAATCGGTTAGGCCACATACAACGATGAAAAACACAGACAGCCCAAACTGACGCAGCTGGTGGGCTGCTTATTGACACGATAACCGGTAGCAGAAGGCGAAACACCCGAACACCCATAGCAGTGGAAAATTCCCAACGCTGCGTACCGCGCAGAAACAACATCAAAATTTCTTCGACCTTCACTTAAAGGTGTTGAATAGAGGTTTAATCACAACAACAACACACTAAAGATGTCTTCTAACAGATCCGCTTTGAAGGACGTTGTCACTCGTGAATACACCATCAACTTGCACAAGAGAGTATGTACAGCTCACCATTGAGTCGGCAGAAAGGGAAGCAGGATTCAAATTTTAGTGACGGGAAATAGTAGTAATATCAAGCAAATTATCAACGGCAATACAGTACAACAAAAGAACCAATAACATAATTTATCAATCAGAACCAGTGTGAAAAACTTTTAAATGGACACAAAGAGAAGCACGGAGATAGATTTCATCTCTGATTCGTGTTATTCAAATTCTTCAAAGGAGACAAGACCACCTCAGATTGAAGCGATACCCGCACAACAATATAGACCGAGCACAAAAGTCTAATACAATCATTACTACAAGACCCCACAAATTTAATCCCAACCTTTCTTCCGTCAATCTTCCGATATCTAGGATGAATCCTATATACCCCTATTAAAATCAGAGTACTAACAAATATAATTTAGCTCATCGGTACCTCTTTCAAGCAGAAAGCCCCAAAGGCCATCAAGGAGGTTAAGAAGTTCGCTCAGAAGCAGCTCGGTACCGCTGATGTCAGAGTCTCCCCAGAGTTGAACCAGGAGATCTGGAAGAGAGGTATTAAGGGTGTTCCATTCAGACTCCGTGTCAGAATCTCTAGAAAGAGAAACGAGGAGGAGGATGCTAAGGACAAGTTGTTCTCTTACGTTGAGCCAGTTAACGTTGCTTCCGTCAAGGGTTTGAACACCGTTGTCGTTGAGGAGGAAGAGGAGGCCTAAATGTTTCCTTAACTTTTCGGGTAACACTTGTACAACACAAAAAATGTCATTATAATCTTTGTTTAATGTATTTTGGGAAACGGATAATCGTAGAATTCTCGATCTTCTATTATGAAGTTTAGAGTAGTAGAACCGGTATGCTATACTATATTCTCGGGGCAATTTGTCGAAATGCTATTGGTCGAAGCTAAGTCGTAAGATCTAATATCTGAGGGCGTTTATTACATAGGAAATGTGCTATTATAGGATATCTCTACGAGTGAAAGTTCTCAACGAAGAATCATTAATAAGATGTATCTATAGAAGAAGCCGTAGCTTAAGCAAATGAACATAAAGCCTTTTGAAAACAAAGTTAGTAACAAGTCAAACCAATAACATAAAATCCAATAAGAACGAGAATAGATTTTAACAACAAATAATCAGTGTAACTATGACAAAGGAACCGGTCATTACGGGAAACCGATCATAACGATCAGTTTGAAGTCCCGTTCATAATGGTTCAAATAAAATAAAAAAATCTTCATCCTCTAAATGTTGAAATATCTATACCACTCCTGGATCATATGGATCGTCTTAAGAACTTACCAATTGATTACTGAAGGGACGATCATTGTCCCTTTCTTCTTACCCACTTCACTGGATGGTAAAACGTTTTTGCGCTGGCTCAAATTCTTGAAAAATTTCAATGCGCAATCCATGAGGTGTACGGGTGTACCGCTACATAACCACTTTAGGGCTTTCTTAAATGTAAATACTCTTTTTATTCCAATAATTTAAACCTACCAATTAATATGAAGAACCAGATCTTTCACATACGAACCTCTCTATTTGTTCTGTATTGGATCTCCTTTGCTTCTCCGAACCCTTCTTCCCATGATCTCTTCAAGATGAAGTGTGCATCAAAGAAATCAATGAGATGTGCTAATGATTTACAATCCATTAATTCCTTGTAGAGCTGCTTAGAGAGTTGACCGTCGAGCATACAACTGAAATGATGTTGTGTCAATCTATAAGGCAAACCATAAGCTGTAGCATATTCCATGAATTTCTCAATACAACTCCATGGTGCTTTAGAGTAACCTGAGAATAATGCAGGGTTAGCAAGGATACCACGAACTGCCATTATACCATCGCAGCCTGTCTTCTCAGCAATAAGATGACAATCTTCTAAGGAGAAACAATCACCATTTGCAACAACTGGGACGCTTACAGATGCTTTGATTAGTTTAATAGCATCGAAGTTTGCCGGTTCCGAAGACCTCGTATTCTTCGTACGACCATGGACTGTGATAAAATCGACACCTGCTGCTTCAACTTTCTTAACAAACTCAACAGTTTCATTTAAGTCTGGATGAATTCTAATCTTGGTTTCCAATGTCACAGAATCACCAAATCTATCCTTAACTGCTTTTACCATAGTGGCAACGAGATCAGGCTCACTCATTAATGCTGCACCGATACCTTCTCTAACTTGTTCTTTTATAGGACAACCACAGTTGATACCAATACCATCTACGTATGGATGGATCATTTCGACAAATCTTATAAGATCAGTAACGTTGTTAGTCCCCACTTGTACAATCAAAGGTGTATCAAAGTTATTAGTTGTAAAATCAGATAAACGAGCAATACCGTTACGGACAAATTCTCTAGCTAAGATCATTGGTGAATAGACAATATCACAGTTATAGTCTCTAACTAGCGATCTGAATGGTAATTTAGAGTACCGTACCATAGGACCTGCAATATATGCTGGACGACCCTCTGCTTTGCAACGTTCAAGTATACATAGAGGGTTGTTCTGTGGATCTCTCTGTGTTACGAGTGGTTGGGACATGACTTTAAAACTTCTTTGTATATGAGCTTTACTCATAAACTAAGTAAAGAAGGAAAGAAAAAAAATAGAGGGGATGATTATTTTAATAAATCAACAAACTGACAAGCGCAGTAGAAGGAAATGCGTCAAGATAAGAGGGTATGTCAACAGAGTAGCAAAGAGAGAGAGAGAGAGCTCATCGCTTGTATGTCATTGGATCTTTTTCATCTCGCGCTTTCTACCTGCCTAATCTGGGCATTGGAAGCGGTCAGCGGACTGAACTTCCTGATTAGGACATCCACAGGTAATTCCGCGAATATTTCTATATCGGGTAAGACATTTACATTCGACAACCCCTCTTTCCTCTCTCTCAGTTGTGAGATGGACCATTGTGGAGAAAAGAAAAGAAAAGAGAATTGTGTCAAACTTTCCCCTCTATTGTTTTGAGTTTCGATCCGTATCTTTGCAGATGCATCTTTGTGTATAGCTAACAACGAATATAAAGCCACCACAGAGATTTATAAAGGGGCAGAGATCGAGATCTCTCTGGTGGAACTTTTTCAAAGGCTCCCTCAACTTAACTTGGGCTGCATACTTAAGGAGCACGCAGCAGTCTCGGTCGAAGCGGGATCTCTTTTTAGCTTACGATTAAGGGGTAAAAAGTTAAAGCATTCATTAATGGAATGTTTCTGTATATTCCAGTAGAACAGAAAGAGTAAAGAAAAGCAGTAAAAAATAAAACCGTAAAGCATAAGGGGCTTCTTCTCAAGAAAAAAATAATAATAAAATAATAATAATAACTGGTATATTTCATGGCACATTTCATATAATAAATGCAATCATTCATAACATCTCCATTCTTCATTTCAAATTCGTTAAAGTATGTGTTTGGTGTTAAAAACACAAGTAAGTAAGTGGGTTGGGTTGGGGAGTTATTTCCATTGCCAAAAGTCGGTATCAACAACCATAGCGTCATCGTTACTAACCTGCAGTAACATATTTGTAGCATCATCTTTGAAGACATCTTTGTTTTCCATTTTAAGGAAATTGAATTCAAATTCTTCTTCTTTTATCTTTGTCTTTGAAGGCAATGAAATAACAGTATCAGATGTGATAGAATTTGTAGTTGAAGATTCAAATAATGAAGTTGTTAAAAATTCATCAATTGTTAAAATTTGATCTTCTTTTATAGATCCCAAGGAGGAACTAGTCATACACGATGAGGTTGAAGTTAGTGAAGGTGTAGATATTTGTGAAGCTGTGTCGTCTTCTTCACAACTCTCCATATTGAAAATCGAAGAGACATCATCTTCACTAATACTTCTCTTTTTATGAAATAGTTCTTCTTCAGTGACATGACTCTTTAGGCCACTTTGTTTTAAAGTCTTCAAATCAGCAACAAGACGAGATAACTCTTGTTTCAAAAATTGATTTTCTTGTTCCATATTCTTAAGTGCTAATTCAAGCAATGCATCATCAGTTTTAAAAGACTTATTGTTTACATTTTCCGGTGTCATCGGTGTTGCTGGCGACGAAGCAGATGTTGATGGTGCAGGTGTAATCATTTGTAAAGATTGTAAAGCCTGAGTTGATATTGATGATTGTGGTGAAGAAGCAGTGGATTGATTCTTCTTTTTATATGTCTTTTTAGGTTCCTTCTTTGGCTGTGCAGCAGTGCTTGCATTTGGCTTTCTACCAGGTCTTGGTCTTGGAGGTAAAACCCATTGCTTAGAAGTTTTGATCACCGTTGGAGTGGTGATATTTTGCAACTGATTCAAGTTGATATGTGGTTGCTGTGGTTCTAGATTTCATCGTTAGTCACTTCCGTTCAGCAATATGTACCTGATCTAATATTGATCCCCATATATATACGATTGACGTACTTGTATCCATGTTCATATCGACATGTGCATAAAATGGAATTATCTCTTCTCTATAAGATCTATATAAACACAATTAAAAATAAGACGCCAAATTTGTCGATAGAAGAAATCCGAGTACTTATGTATCAAATTAGCTGCTGCAAGTTCCTCGAGGCAACTCGAACTGGCGCGCCAGTGGCTGGGAAAAAAAAGAACAAACAGCGGCCGGCTGCGCGCTGCCGAAGGAAGCTCCGAGAAGTCCCGTTGATATTCAATTTCTACTGATTATATTAACAACAACTAAATTTTAATTATAAATTTTTGGATTATCATAATTTTTCTATCTTTGGGATTTTTTTCCAAGTATCCAGGAATTTCTAGCTTCAAAGATCTCCCATTTGATTTTCAATTTAACAATGTAGCTTTGAATTGAAAATCTCAAATCCCATGAATCCCATGAAAATTATGGGCCCACTTGCATCCCTTTCGCCAATATTTATTTCGCAAACTACAGCGCGATATTACCAAATGCGGTAATAAGGCCTACGTTCAAAACACGGAGTTATAATAAACCCAAACACCATCACAATATTTTTCTGATTTTTGTGCCAATTTTAAAACTGTGCCTTTTTTCGCTCTTCGTGCGAGAGCGAGCGAAAGAGACCAAAATGAAGTTTATGTGTCCGTAAGGACGGACAGCCGACAACGGCTCTTCGCCAATCCTTCACTCAAAAGGGAACCAATAATAGCTGTCGGTTTGGTCATATTACATATACATAGCGATTGTCAACTTGGTTTTTCAGAAATGGAAGTGTGAAAAAAGGAGACGCTCATAGAAAAAGAGGAAAGTGGGGGCCCCTCTATGCACCCCAGCTATATAATGGAGTTAAGAGCAGTACTACGTAAATACTACAGAAGTATAACATAAATATATAAATATAACTGTTACAAAAAAGAATCCAACAGAACACGGCTAAGAAGGATCTGAATGAAAGCAAACGTTAAGTTAAAAAGCAAAAAATAAACAGAGGATTCCGAGCTCCCCTATAAAATTTTATAATGAGAGCACTCAGCCGCGCCTTTTAGGTGTCGGGCTTAAGGAATTTTGTCCTCTTCTTTGTTGGCTCAAAAACACAAAATACGGCCAAGATCGGGATGGAAATCTCAATTTATTTTAGTAGAAATGACTTATACACCAGTAGACTTATATAATAAAAACATGTTATATCTCATGCTTATCGGAAGAGATAGGATTGAGGGTAAAATTATAAGAGGCTTGTAGTCAAGTTAAATTATAGACAGTCGTTATAGCCGAACTCCGTATGCAGCCTCCGTTCGCAACAGTAAAGACAAACACGACGCGTCTTGCATTCTTGTATTAACGCGTTTTACTCGTCTTTTGTAATGCATGGTATGTAAATTTACTACGACTTTTGATGCAAACCAGGCATTGAATTATAGTTATATAAGTATAGAACAGGAATGAGGGGGTATTTTAAGCTGTCCATATGAATAGGAAATGGACAGCACGATTTAAAGGTGAATATACGTAGAAGATATAAACCTTTGAAGAAATTGGAAAAGAAATGTCAAGAAAACCTTTAAAGACAATGGAAAAAAATGATAATAAAAAAAAATGAAAAGACGTAACAATCGTAATAGAAAATTTCAGGAAAAAAGTATAATAGACGATTTACTTCAAGAAAACGACAAGTTTGTTTTTAGCACCATCTGGAACAAGTTCACCTGGGTGTTGTGACAAGTAAATATCTTCAGATTTGGCAATTGACCATTCTCCTTGTTCCCTAAGTTCTTTAACATGGAATCTGTCATGTGGATGTGGTTTATAATCTGCTATTGAAGCATCCGAACTCTTGATCTCTTCATAGATGACAACTGAAGGTGTACTATCTGAATTACTAGTCGATGTTATCTGCTTTGTAGCCATAAACTCGTCGGTATATTGTTTCACTTCATCAATTCTGTTTTGTAAAGCTTCAATTATTGATTTGAATTGTTCCTCTTTGAGTTCAGTTAACTTAAAGCCGGATTCATATGAAGTCTTATCTTTAAACATAGATCTCTTCTTTTTCTCAGCTTTAACTAAACTTGAAGTTATAATATCATACATCTCGAGATCTGTATGCATACCGAAACCAGGAGTGACAACGTCATTATCATTAAGATCTTTCTTTACAGAAACTTTCTCATAAAAGACTTTCAATCTTCTTAGTCTTCCTAAGAGGGTATTGGACAAAAGTGCTAATGTTGAGTGATCACCAAGTTGCTTGTGATAAGTAGAGATCTCACTCTCCCAAAACTCCATAGCTGGGTCAGAGCGACCCATAGAATTAAGACTATTCAACGTACCAGATCTCTTATAAACGTCTTTAGGAATCTCACCGATATATGAAGTATCAGAAAATCCTCCAATGTAATAAGCACCATCAACAGTAAACTTCATCCATTGGGAAGACCGGATTGGATTACCTGGAGTCCACCATTCCGCATCTTTGTGACGCTTCAAGAAACATTCTTTGGCTTTTGGTATTTCCTCTTGGGATAATGGAACCAATTGACCTTGTAAATTGATTCTTGGAGAGCCTGGAACGGATAATGGACGTGAACCTGGGTACTTTGAGTTGACAGGGTCATCAGAAGGATGATCACCCACTCTAATAGATAACGACACCGGAGAACCAGCTTCAAAATTCTGGAATGAAACACTCATATCAGTGGAGAGGATAATAGGTTGGCCGTCACCACAGTCAGCATAATACTCAGTGAAAGACACAGGCATACCCTTGAATTGCCCTGCTTGATGAATTGTATTAACACTAACCAAGGACTCTCTTTCCACCAATGTTCTAGCATGAACTGCCGCAACAGCAACAGATGGAGGGTCAAAGGAAGCAGTGTTAAGGATTTGTAAGTTATCCTTGTTATTCTGTGGGATGTTGAATTGCTTTGAGCTATCAGGTTTGAAGTATACGATATTGTTGAGCGCACCAAGCCCTTCATCGGCTAGGACGATACCCAATATCATCGTTAGGAACAATGTCCTCATCTTCTTTTAGTTTAATAAATCCTATATGTATGGTATAAAATGTTTTTTTAGGAAGATAAGAAAAAGGAAAGAACAAAGGCAGTTCGCTAGACTTTTATTTGATTAATATTGAATTCTAGGAACAAGAGGCCCAACCAAAAAATGCTACCCGCAGCACGCCTGTCCTGCTTAGAAGTGGTGTGAGTGGGCGTCTTTAAGTGTAACATCACGGTAAATTAATAATTTATATGCATAATTCTCCTTTTGCTAAATGACATGGTCAGAGATGGACACCATCAGCAGTGGTCAGAGGCGGTGGGGAATATGCTGTATGTCCCGAAGATCGCGCGAGATAACACTACAAAAAAAAAAGCCTCCCTTTACGGGGGGATTTCTTGTTAACGCTTGTAAAGACAAATGTATTATTTTTATTGATATATTTGGTATCAAGGTTTTATATACTGTTATTTATTAATTTATTAACATTTAAATGTTTAGGGAATGGCTACCAAAAGTTTTTGTCGGGGAACTTGCTGGAAAGCATGCCGCAAAAGCTGACGCACTCGTGCAGGGTAATGTACTAGGTGCGTCATCAGGCCTGTAACTCAAAGATATAGATGGCATTAGCAGCAAGGGGTCTACTGAAACAAATAAAATATGTAAGTTTATATCTATAAGTGTAAAGTATAAGATAAAAGCTTATTTATCACCAGGATATATAAGACTTCTTAAAAAAGTAGAGAAAATAATAGAAATGATGCCTGAATACACTGTGGGGATACAATTGCCAGAAAATGAGGTATAACGTTGCCTTAGAACGAGCGCAGCGACGATCCATGAGCGGATATTGAACCTGGAAATGGACAGACCCCAAAATGAAGTGCTTCCCACCTCAACAAAGACAGGGAATAGACTGGAAGTCTTACGACCAGCCGGCGGGGGCATGCATAATCTAAATAAAAATAAGAGTGAAGAGAAACAATAAAGATTGTATGCTATGACGAATGTAGGTCACATGCACACCTGTGGCGGAAGAATATTTGAAAGGTAAAAAGTAAAAAAGTAAAAAAAAACACAATTGAGCGAGAGAATTGAGGTATCACAAACAGAGAGCCTAAAAGGCATATACACCTATGAGGTATATAGCTATTCTTTAGCACCATCATGCTCTCTTAGTTCCTTAGCGTGAAATCTGTCAACAGGAATAGTGTCAATTTCTGCCAAATCAGCTTGTGCGAAGTTTGCCTCTGCTGAGTCAGCTTGCTCCTCGTGGGCAGATTCTTGCGTGTTAACACTAGGGATATCAGCGGATTTATGCGAGGTCAAGTAGTCGTCGGCGTACTTACTGATAATAGAAATACGATCTTGAATGTTTTGCAAGATCTCAGACAACAACTCTGGGGAGAGTTCGTATATATTGAACCCCCTCTCAATCGAGGTAGTTAGAACAATGTCATTCTTCTTTAATGGTTCAGTAACAGTGTCGTACAAATCACCAACATGGAGCTCATCATCAATAGAAACAGAAACATCCTGTGGCAATTCATCTTGTTCCAAGTCAACAAACTTCTGATAGAGTCCACTTAATCTTCTTAGTCTTGACAACACAGTGTTAGAGAACAATGCCATAGTACTATCATCACCAAATTGTTGTTGGTACTCTTGGATTTGTTTATCCCAGTAGGCACATGAAGCATCACGACCAATCATAGAGTCATCATCTAAAGTTCCAGCCTTCAAATAAATCTCCTGATCAATCCTTCCCTGATAAGTAGCATCTGCAAAGCCACCGCTATAAGCGACTTCATCAATGACAAACTTCAACCACTTCGATGGGTTAATAGGGTTACCAGGAATCCACCAAGCAGCATCATCATGACGGTGAGAGAAGCACTGGTTAGCATCAACTGCATCCTGGCCAGTCAATTCAACAAACTTACCAAATAGTTGGATACTTGGTGAACCGTACAGCGAAAGACGGGAGCCAGGATATCTATCATCAACTGTCTCATAATAAGCATGGTCGCCTACCTTAATGGCCAAGGAGACTCTCGAGCCTTTACCGTAATTCTTAAAAGTGGTTGATTTATCCATGGCGATGAACACAGGTTGACCATCACCACAATCAGCATAGTACTCTGAAGTAGAGAATGGTTCTCCTTGCAAACTACCGTCTTGGAAGACAGTATTCACTTGAGCAATGGATTCCCTTCTAACAAGAGTTCTAGCATGGACAGCAGCAGTATATGCTGTTGGTGGACCTAAAGTGTTTGTGTTAAGGATGTGTAAGTAATTTGCACTAGACTTGAACTGAGAACGCAAAGGGGCCTCCTTATCTTTAAAATAGACAATGCTATTCAAATCAGAGGCTAGCTGTGGTGTAATTGGCACATCTGCCGAAGCATAAGCTGCGGCAAGGACTGCCAAAGATATAATTGGGAATCTCATAGTTGCAAAAAAACTACTAGAGTATAAAATATATTGCTATACAAGACTGGTGATATATGGGGAAAGTATCTTGACTTATATAGAGATAACTAAAAAGAAAGGACGCAGTATTTTCAACTGCCTTGGATAATTATTGAAGGGGGCATTTGATAATCGACGATCGAAATAATTAACTGATCTTGTTATCAGCACAGAACAAAAGAAAGTGCCTACTAGGTTTTTCCTAAGATCTACATGACCACTAGTGAATATAGCAGATCATTTAGATCAGATCATTTTCATTTCCCATTTTCTCATATATTACTCACACAACATCCTGCAATTCATATAAAAGCACTAAATCAATCGCTGATCTGGGAAGTTGAATCCCGGAAAATATGACAACTTATGATCACCGCAAGGGTTAGATCTGCGCGCGATGATCTCAAATGAGGCTCCACCCCTTGATAACAGGATATTTTGATCTCCGATTGATAGAGAAAAATTTTGCATACAAGTTATACAGCAAATCGTTTTGACATATATTAACCAACCCTGTAACATACCAGGACTGTATGGTGTCCAAAGGGGATAATTTATCCTCCTTCACATAAAGAATGGTGTGGTCAGCATCATAGCTAAAGGAATGGCAAAGTAGGCGACATTTGTTGAGTCGTAAGCCACTCCTGCTGCTGCACCAGCAGATGATGATGACGACGATGCTCCAGAGGATGCTCCAGAGGATGATCCAGCAGAACTAGAGGCCTCAGTCGAAGACTTAGCAGATGAAGCAGAAGACTCAGCAGAAGACGAAGCCTCAGAGGAAGTCTCAGAAGAAGCCCCGGAGGAGGCCCCAGAGGAGGCCTCAGAGGAAGCAGCAGACTCAGAAGAGGACGCCTTGGAGGACTCAGAAGCAGAAGACCCAGCGGAGCCTGAAGATTCGGCAGCAGACGATGAGTGTGAGCCGCTAGAGGAACTGGCCGAACCACTGGAGCTTGAACCCCCACCGGCAGAGGCGGTGGCAGAGCTGATGGCCGGCTCCAGACGGGACGAGTACCAAGATAACCCGGTGATATACGAGGACACCTCGCTCATATTCACCTCAGAGTAGAGCGTGGTGTAAGAGTCGTCGGTGTATGTCTGCACCTGTTGGTACAGCGACAAGAGCTCCGCCGGTGGAGAGTTTCCGTTTTGGATTTCTCCGAGGTAGTCATTCAGGTTGTTGTTGATATCATTGACAATTGCAGTCAATTCAGCAGAATCAGCAGAACTGATAGCAAGTGTAGAGCGTGCAATTGCGAGTAGGACGAGGGGTTTAAGTACAAACATTGTTAAATTTTCGCTATACTAAAAATAAAAGTGACACATAAAAGGGGGCTTCTCGGGTGGGAAACGGCTCTCTTTATACCCCAAAATGAAACACGAACTTCACAAAAACGAGCACAAAAAGAGAGTTTCTAACCCCCTTTCTGAGTTTATTTCACTTCCGAATAAGGCAATGATTGCTAAATTCCCGTCTTGTATTTATAGTAACCCGCGGGCGAGTGGCCGAAGCGGCAAACAATAACGCGGGGTAATACCCTCCCTCGAGGGCTCGGTGAAAAATATCTGCACAATGGCCAAATTTCACCTGGGAAAGCCACTGTTTTACTGGGACAATGGGGAAGGGGAGAGGGAGGGAGGGGCTGCTACATGTAACGGTGCTCATTAAATGCTTTCATTTATACATGGTTATAAGTTATCTTTAAACAGCTGATTAGCGTTGTTGGCAACGTACTCTTTGTATGATAATGGCCTTTTCTCTCTTTCTTTGTTCATCGAAATGTCCATGTCTGCCAGTCTCTTTGTTTCAATTTCCATTGCTTTTCTGAAGTCAAAGTTTTTACCACCTCCTAATACGGCATCAAGCTCAAAACTCACACGTCCAGCTTTACCCTGTTTGTAAGTATCAATCCAGTGAATAGCAGTACCAACCTCATCAAAATCTCTTGTTTTTCTATTGAATTTACCAACGTGTTTACTTACAGCTTCCAGTAACTCTGAAATATCATTTGTAGGATGATCAAGATACTTGGAATACAGTTTCCAATTTTGTAAGTTGATCATATATAAAAGATAGTCAGCTTGGATAACTGGATCCACAACGTTTGGTTTAACAGCACCAATTAGGGACATGACAATCATAGTAGTTGAATGGTTCACTTTTGGCAGAAAAACACCCGGAGTATCATATAGCAGGACGTCTGGCTCCTGATGGATTTTGATAATGGAAGAAGTTGCACGAGTAACACCGGGCTGTCCTCCCGTTTTGGCAACTTTCTTTGTAGATTTAAGTCCCACTGATCTCAAAGTATTCACAAGCGTACTCTTACCAACATTGGGCATACCTGCCACCATCATACGTAGCCCTAAGGGTGGTGGGGGTGTCATTTGGAAGTATTGCTGTTTGGCTAGCTCAACAAGAATTTTTGCGTCTCTCTTTGATCGACAATCAACAAACATAAACAGCTCATCGTCGTGCCATTTCTTTAGAAGGTTTGTATCAATCGTACTGAGATCTTTCTTGGAGTATAAAATGATCTTCTTCTTTCCTGCAAAGGGTCTATCCAGTAGTACATTTCTGGATGAAATTGGTGCACGGGCATCTCGTACTTCAAACACCAAATCAAGCTGTGGAGCAATTTGTGTCATCTTATTCAACGCCTTCTGGTGATGACCCTTGAAGTCAGATAAGCGGATGTTATAGTCAGGAAACGACAACCGTGGCTTGAACAGACCCATCTTTATATGCCTTGTTTCTTAATAGCTGGGAAAGGTTTTGCGCTCCTATAGCAAATGTGTGGAGGTTTCTATATGTCAAGTGCGAAAGTTTTTCAGTTCTCGCAACATCAACAAACAAAAATGTCATCTCTGCCATCTCATCACTTCCCTTGAATTTTCCACCACCGCAAACACCACAAAAATGCCGCTTGTGACTTTCTGTGGACTTCCGTGCTCCGGAAAATCTACCAGGGCCAAGGACCTGAAGACTCGTCTCGAAGATCGTATTAAACAGTTACAGCCTGGTGAGCCAGGGTACGGCTACACCGTTATAGTTCACAGTGAAGAATCACTGGGGATCTCAAGAATTGACTATAAAGAATCAAGGACGGAGAAATCGCTGAGAGGCTTGCAGATGTCAGCTGTCAAGCGTGATATTGGACGCAATACGATCGTGATACTGGACTCCCCAGCCTATATCAAGGGGTTCCGTTATCAGCTTCACTGCGATGCGAAGGCTGTCGGAACACCAAGCTGTGTTATCCATGTCATGGCTCCACTATCAACCTGCCAAGAGTGGAATGCGACGAAAGGCGAGAATGAAGATAAGTGGGACCCAGAGGTCCTGGAGCAGATGTCGATGAGATTCGAAGAGCCTGATGGATCATCGAGATGGGATTCACCATTGCTCCCAATCGCCTATGATGATGTTGAGATTCCATTTGAGGACATTTGGAATGCTATCGTACTAAAGAAAGCACCAGTTGCTAACTCTGCTACGATGCTAAAGCCTGCTACACACACAAACTATGCTCAGGAACTTGACAAAAAGACACAAAGTGTCATTTTGAAGGTTGTTGAACTGGCACAACTGAACACCGGCAGAGTTAAAATCGACGAAGACTTATTCGTTGACATCCCATCACAAGGTGTTAGCTCTGCGCAGTTACAAAGACTCAGAAGAACTTTTGTAATGCTGAATAAAGTTAGAAGCTTGGATATTGACAGAATCATCCCATTGTTTGTGGAATACCTCAATAATAACCTAAACAGAGATTGATCTACAAAAAGATATCATCATTTTCCAATTTTTTTTATTTAGTTGTTCTTTTTGTTATGTTATATATAGGTACATAGAACCAGGTTATTAAAAGCAAATGATAGAGAAAGTAAAACATATAAAAAAACTCCAAAGGTATCCCATGACAAAAGTGAAAAAACAAGCAAAAAAGCATACAAAAGAGAAGTGAAAAAGAGAGACACAGAAGAATCATTCTTCCTCGGAACTCTCTGAGCTGATGTCATCATCAGATTCGTCATCAGAGTTAGCAGTCAAATGAGTGTTGTTTGGAGTGAAACCTGGTGTGGATGACTGGTCCAACAATTCAATTTTCTTCTTCAAGTCAGCGATTTGCTGGCTCTGCTCAGCTTCAGTTAAGTTCTTGTTCTTCTTCTGCTTCTTAACACTTGAAGAAGACGACATGCTTGGAGCACGGCGAGAGGAAGAGGACTTCTTCTTAACGACAAAGCTATAAAGTTTGAGCAGAGTTGTGTTGTCCAACTGGTCCATGTCCAACTCGATCTCTTCACCACTCTGGCTGTTTAAGTTCAAGCTCTCGCTTATAATGGCGAGTGCCTGGTTCAGCTTTTTCTCGGATAGCTCACCAATCTTCTCGGATAGCTCCTTCTTCATATCATAGGTAATAACGGTATTTGAGTCGTACATGCTTCTCTTCTTCTTCTTAGGCTTCTTGGTCTTCTTCTTCTTCGAGGCTCTCTCCTTTCTGATCTTGTCGATTTCCTCCTTCTTCAACTTGGCCAACTGCTGTTTCATTCTCTCAAGCTGCTCTTCTAAGAATTGGATCGCAGGGTTTGTCACTGAGGCTTCGTTGATTTCTTCCTCCTCTTCGTCAGACTCCTCTTCGCTCTCAAGCTCGTTATCAGAAGGCGAAGGTGTTGGTGGTGCTACTGGTCTGTCGACCCACTTCTTATCAAAGACGGCTTCTAATCTGTGACCCATCATATTAACACTTGTGCCTTCTGGGTTGAAAAGGTAACAGTTTTTGAAGACCAAGCGCACGTCGTGCTCAAACTCGTCGGCGTTTTCGTATTGGTTGTTGTTCAACTTGTTCTGAATTGTGGAGAAGTCCATTGGCTCCTTCACGTAGTCAAAGTAAGTTGGGCAGTTCAAAACAACAGGATCAACAGGTGTCATGAATGGGAAATTATAGGATTCGTGTTTCTTGGACATCAACTCTTTTAAAACTGACTGTGAGAATCTGAGCTCGGCAACGAATTTTTTCTTTCTTGGTCTTGAGTCATAAGGCATATCTTTTGGTTTTGGTGGGTGGATCTCTCTCTTTGGACGACCGTTGGCGTTGCTTTCTCTTCTGATGGTTGGAACACCTTCTGAGTTGAGCTCACCAGGGGTCGCACTGACTTTTCTGCGGCCACCAGCGGTGGTCTTGGCGTTTGGTGGTAGCTCTCTGGATGGAACGTTCAGCATGTGCTTCTCGAAAGACGCCTGGATGTTTCTCGCCATTTGCGCAATGACACTGTCAACACCGTTGAACTTGGCACAGTTGGCCACCATCAAGTTGAAGTCGTCGATCAAGTCCTTGACATCGGCGTAGGCGTTGACCGAGAGCTTCTTCTCAATGGTGGAGAGGTCCATTGGTCTTGGAATGTAATTATAGTAAAATGGAATATTCAGTTTAACAATGTCAACAGGCTGCAAGAATGGGACGGCGTCCTTCATTCTCTTGATGATCTTGATCGCACGGTTACTGTACTGCTGCTGGTGCTTTGGCATTGGGTTCTCTGGGAGGTTGTCCATGTCAGGCTCTGCTGGTGGTTTTGGCGCAGCCTCGGTTGGCAGTGGCAGTGACGTCTGCTGCTGCTGCTCGGAGGAACCCTTGACCTCCTCAGACGTTTCAGGTTCTTCAGTTTTCAGTCTTTTGGCTTCGTTACCTTCCGTGGCTTCGTCAGCCTCCAACTCGTGCTTGGTACCATTTGACTCTTCCGTTGGCAGGGCCTCGGCAACAGGCGAAGGCTCTGGTGGCGACAGAGGCTTCTCCACAACGACCTCCTTCTTCTCGATTGAGATTGCCTCGGCCACGGGCTCTGTTTCCGTTGTAGGTGTTGTTATGGGTGTTGACATAACTTTTTATTTATAAGATGGGGAAAAAAAAACAAGAAATCTGGGGTTTATTGCCCAATGCGGTAATTTTCACACACACACAAACAGATAAAAATTAAAAAAAAAAAAAACTGAAAAAACAACAAATTTAACTTCCGTTCGAAACTTCGCGTTTTCTTTTTGGTTGCAAAAAACCGCGGATTTTGCGCCACTTAAATACCTGTGAAAAAAAATGGCGCTGACATTTTTTTCGTCGAGATGTTTTAGCGTGCTGAGAATTACACTACGGTTGCACAATTACGCGCAGCGCCACCCATTTTTGCCACTTTTCCCTATGAATAAGCTAGCTAAGATTTGGAGTGGGAAACGAGCAAAAAGCAAGCTATTTAATGCTTCAGAGT
This sequence comes from Petasospora americana, assembly GCA_003708795.3. Classification (NCBI taxonomy): domain Eukaryota; kingdom Fungi; phylum Ascomycota; class Saccharomycetes; order Phaffomycetales; family Wickerhamomycetaceae; genus Petasospora; species Petasospora americana. The sequence goes on from PPOA03000006.1 coordinate 75,052, forward strand.
ATTATTAAGCAGCAACGTTGCTTTGGCGTGTGCTTTCTTTCTATTTACGCAAGTGTGAACACAACAGGAGGAAGTGTATTTGTAAGAATGAGAGGCTAAACAGAAAAAGGGGGAAGAGGCCAGCGCGTCGTTGTTTTTTTTTATTTCTTGACGTGTTGTTTTCAAAAACAACACGTAAACGCGGTTAAAATTTGCACACGAGATTGACAATCGAAGATCTCCGGTTACCGCTTTGGGCACTTCTATCATGCCAAACAAGTAAAAATTTGGCAAAGATAATGATATCCATCCGAAAACAACTTCGCGCTATTTCCTAATACGGACGCGTTTTACGCCATTCCAGGAGCTTATGGCTGGCTAGATAAGATCTCTTTATCTTTTATCGTTTTTATTATCTTTATTTATTATTTATAATACAAGAGGTTACATACAATCATTTTCCATTCATAAGTGAATTGACAACAGGTCATTAGTGCTGAACTGCTTGTTACAAGACGGGCATTTTCTCATTCTAGCAGCCAATCTTTCTTTAGCACAGCTCTCACAAAAGACATGTCCACATGTCTTTATAGCTGTGTTCTTCCAGTTCTTTGAACACAATGAACAGTAAAGCAAAGAACGGAAACTGTCAATTTCATTAGAATCTTCAATAGAACCAGTAGATTTATAACGCTGAATCAATCTCTCTTGAGAATTAATTTTAGTCTTGATTGAAGCCAGCTCTTGAGCTTCCTCGGATTCTTTTCTCAAGAGATCTTGGTACTCCTTCTTTAAGTTTTGGAAATCCTGCTGTATCTTGACAACCTGATTGGTTTCAATCTTAATGGTGTCTTGATATTTATTACATCTTTGTTGGTATTCCTTCACCTCTAATTCTTTTGTAACCAACAACTTTCTCAATTCACCAATCTCCAAGTTTAATTGATCAATTTGCTTCTTATACTCGGATTGCTGTGTCTCTAATTTTTCAAAACCAGTTTGTAATACTTTGAATGTAGCTTGGATCTTCTCACTGTTGACTTTTTGGTAATGTTCACCTTGCATCATGGCTCTATATTTATGGTCAACTTTAATCTTTGCAGCATCCAATTCTCTCTTCTTCTTCTCTTCTTCACTAGCACTCATTATCTTTGGTATACGTACAGATTGTAATTGCTTGAAAGCAGTCTCCATCTCTTTGATCTCGGCGAGCAATAAACCGTTCTTTTTCTGTAAGGTCTCGACATCAACAAGATCAGATGGGATAATTTCATTTAGTTTCTTCTCCAAATCAAAACTTTTAATCTGTGTCTCTTGAGCACCGATTAATTCCTGTAAATCGGTCATCGTTTTCAAGTTGTTCTTCTGCTTCCATAAATCACCCTCTGTTAGTGCCAAGTCTCTTTCATTTCTTAATCTTTCTTCGCGTTCTTTCGTTTCAATCAATTCTTTCTCTAGTGTTAATTTCTCTTGATTGAAAGAAGAGAGATTCTGTTCAGTAAGCTGTATCTGATCTTTAGATTCTTTCAATTCATGTTCCAAAAGTTCTAATCTTTGCATATACTCTTCATGCTTAGATTCTAATTCTTGGTTACGTTTCTGCAGGAGTTTGTATGGTTCAGACGATTCAACCTCTGTGATTGGTGTTGATTCTTGTAAGCTCGTTGAGAGGTTTTGGAATCTTACAATGTTCTCCTGTATCGTGACCCTTTGGGCATCAATGACGGCTTTAGATTCATCAATCTGAGCTTGCAAGTCATGCAATTTATCCATATCAACAGGCTCAGCTTTTGTAGAGGAAGTGTCATTATTGGTACCATCGGTTGAAGTTGAACTTGGTACATTCTCTTTGACATCTGGGGTTTCATCCTTTTGACCAATGACTCTTGGGATTGTTTTACTTTGTAATCTTTGATGTTCTTTGAACAATTTTTGATGTGTCTCCAATAATGAATCATATTTCTCACCGAGTAAGCTATGGCTTGATTTTAAAGAATCATATTTTGTCTTCAAGTTTTGGAATTCTTTGTTTATACTTGCAAGATTGTTTGAGATATCGTTTGGAATGTTTGAAGTAATTTTGCTTACCAGCTCTTCCAGCTTATCCTTCTTTGAATTCAACTGTGTGATGATATCGTCTGATTCTAAAGAGCTTGGAATATCAAGGAAGAAGTCTATGGTTTTTGATGCTTCATCATTTGGTACCAAAGCAGCAACAAACTCCAAAAACTGGTCTATCCAAGCATACAGCAGCAACAGTCGATTTTTGTACGCTTCGAACTCTGTGTTCAGCAATTTAGACTCCTTGGTCACAATGAAAGCTTGCTCTCTGTAGACTTGAAGCTGTCTTAAGATGGCTTCCTTCTGATAATAAACAACGTCTTCCTGTGTTAACGGACCATCTTCAGATAACTCATCGAGAATTCTTCTCTTCTTAGTCTCTGCACCATTGACAGTATCCGACTCTCGCTTGATCATAACAGTGGGAAGCGTCCTTTTACTCTTGCGTGTTTGATAAAAAGGTTGTTGTTATTGAATTGTTTGGGTTTATTCCCCGTTTTACCACGAATTTTTCAATGAAGAGCGCAGCGTTCCGACCACACGGTCACGTGCAAGATCTCCTCCTGACACGACTTCCGACCACGAGCCCCTCAGAGATTTACCCGGCTTCAAACGTGCATTCGGATATGTCACATAAAATCCGAGCGATGTGAGCTAGCCGAGCTGCTCAATAAGGGGCCAGTAGACAACACACTCAGGCATAAAAGTGTGCCAACTGGCCAGTTGCACGTGCACGTGACTTCCGAGTCAGCCGGACTCGCTCAGGCACCGAGGACTGTGGGGTGTTTTATCTGGAAATAGAGAAGAGGATCGAGGCTTAAGAGGATCTATCAGCGAAGATCCAAGGCTTAGGTAGAAGTTATATACATTTTTAAAAAATAAAAAAACAATGGAAAGACCGTAACGTCTCGTCAACATAAACAAACCAATCACTCGCTCGCTCTCCCAACGCTCTTTCTCCCTTCCTGAATCGAGACCTCGCAATATCCAAGAAAGTGCCTGCGCCAGATCTGCGCTGAGAGACCTGCGACAATTCCATCCCGTTCCATCCTCTCACCTTCCCACGCTCGGGCCATCTCTCTCGTTTTAAGAGGCAACCACACCGGCGGTTCACTCGTTCTTCACAGCTGTGGTGCTCTACTTGAATATTCCATCAACAAATAAACAGCCGCCCTGTGTCACTCTTCATTTTTGACCGTTTCTTGCGACAGCACTCGTTTTTGAAAACAAGCAACCACAGCCAAGAAGCAAGGGGCGCCTATATATAGAAAAGCACAGCGGATGAATCTCATGGCGCTAGACATGCCCTTAGAGCGGCCAACGACGGCTTACTCTACGATATCCTCCAGAAACTCATCGCAGGAGTCGCTCTCGCTGACAACAAGGAGGATCTCAGCGCTGCCGCTCATTCTCAAGACAAATGTGTCTAACGACCAAGTGAGAAAGTGCTGTAAACAACTCATCATGGACTACAAAGAGCTACAGGGGCACCTGACCAAGTTCTCGCACTGCTCTGGCCAGGTGTCCAAGTCGAACTTGCTGAGGCTGACGCTGCTCAGGTTTCTTCGAGTGAAGAATGAGATCTTCATGAAACACGGAACCTACGAGAAGGACATGCACACGTTTGTTGTGAAGACGGCGGCTTACGGAACAAAGGTTCTTGAGCAATGGTGGGCTGTCCTTCTACAAGATGTGAACCTCTCCGGTACCGGCAACCACTCGAAGCTGTCAAACATCGACAGGAGTGTCTACTTGGAATGTATCAGCAGGATCATTGCGAGAAAAGAGTGGAACTTTTCCAAGAGATCCTCAGGCACATTCTCAGATAATCTGGTGCTTACCTTGGACTTCTGTTTCCAGAGACTCATACCAATGAAGACTACGCCGTTAGGGATCAATGCCTTCATCGGCAAGGTATTTGCGTTCTGTTTCATGGAAGTTGACAACTTTGCACCTCTGTTGCTCTTCACACTGTTTGTTAAGAACTATACTATCACTAAGCTGTTTCAAACCCTGCCTGAAAAGACTTCACCAAGTCACAAGTTCTTCCTACAGAACTCGGATAAGACGCTCCCTACGCTACTGAAACTGATTGACTATGAGGGTGACTTTGAGTACATCTTACACAGGGAGGAGTTCCCGCCAAAGCTCCTAGGCGCAACTTGCATGTATCCACCAAAGATGACTACCTTTGACGACCTGAAGATCAACCTGAAAGACAACGTTTGGGTTAAGAAATGGGCCGGGTTTGAGAGTGATGTCTTCTGCTCGTTTCTAAAGCACTACTACATCCTTTGCTTTGAGAATTATAGCATTAAGACACATTCCGATCTGCTACACTGCCCGGGATACATCATCATATACGGCCACATTATGGAGATCTTTGACTCTAGCATTGACCACATCAAGAAGTTTAAAGCACAGCAGTACAAGGATCAAAACAGTGGCAGCAATGAGACGATGATCATGGCATCGTACACATCGCAGATGGGGAGCAGACAAGATTTTCAAAAATTTGTAACCAAGCTACCGATAATCCCCATCTTTCAGGTAATCAGAAGTGTGATGTATGAGTCTGAAGATACAGTTGGCGAAATGGTGGTCAAATCCATCGAATCAGTCATTTCTTCAAAGGCCCGTAAAGTACACGCTTACGATTCCCAAACCTGCGAAGCCATATATGACATCTTCACAGAGTTTCTTATACATTTACAGCACGATACCCAAAAGTTTTCAAGACAGCTGGACTGGCACTTTTGGATATCTGGCCTGGTTAATATGATACAAACCGGGCACATGGTCTGCCAGGTGAAGTCGCTGTGTTTCCTGTTTAACATTTGGAACATGCTACCAATTGATTTGGTATTGAGCATTAATGATACATCGACAGTGTGGGTCACGAACAAGGACTTCACACTGATTTATAACTTGTCGATTTATCTCATCTCTAAAAGTGTTTGGGAAGAGCTGTTTGGGCACTGGAACCCACTGGTAAGACATTACTACTATCGTCTTGTTATCTTCAAAGTTGTTGGCACTTCAAACGATAACTATGGAAGTTACCTTGCCTTCAGAAAGACACTTAAGTTGCGTCTGAAGTCAACGTATGACCTGTTTAAGTCGTCGATTGGAGAGGAGGAGCTCTCGCTGATCCGTAGATTGGACATCCAGGCTTCTAACCCAATTGCCAACAAGAAGCTCATCATATCACCAATTGAGCACTTGTCGATGTCTTCCTCCTGTGTTAACATTTTGGATAGCTTTTCCATGACAATCCCATACCAAGGTCTCTCGGGGCCGGGCTCTTCAAACTCCTCGACATCTACTCTACTTCTGCCTTCTAACAGAAAAGCTTATGCTTACGATATCTTTGATGATGCTATCTACTCAAGCTCAATTGGCTCTGCTAGTGATCCTGTACTCTCAAGGCCATATGTGAGGTCTGCTACTAGCTCCCCTAATATGTCTTCTGCGTCTCTAAAGAGATCATCATCTGGCTCTACGCTGGCTCGTGTTCCTATCTTGGGAACTGCCCTAAGCTTCTTCAAAAAAGTCAATGGCAGCCAGCCAAATTTACAGTACCAGACCACACAGAGCCCACTGCCAACCTCGCCTATCCCAGAGGCCAGCTATGAAGACTTGAAATTCCTGAGACCGTCACCATACTTGAACGGGAACAGTCCAGGAATCTCACCAGCAGGGTCTAAATCACCAAACTTCATTAAGAGATCCCCAAGCACTTTCTCGTCGCCTACCTCGTCGATCTCTGAAATATCTGACGAAGACGCAGATACGCTGCTCTCACTTCCAAAGTCACGTCAGCTTTCGAGATCCCCAGGTTCTGTGACTTCTCGTGTGAGCTCAGTCTCATCACTGACCTCCCTCACATCTATGCCGTCCATGGACACCTTACCGACGCCGCCTGAGCTGTTGTACAAGATACCTGTGCTGAAAAGGTTTAGGTATAAGTTCCATCTGGCTTTCTCCAACGATGTGATTCAGATTCAAACTCATATCACGAAATCCAAGGGAGCTAAGTTTTTTACAGAGCTACCTAACTGCCAGGCTATTCCATCAAGGCCTAGCTTACCATTTGAAAAGAATGGGATGGGCTTGTTGAATGATGAGTCCACAGACGATGAGAGTGACGAGTACGATGAGTATATCATGTTCCCAAGGAATCAGCCACCAATTGTGGACACCAGCGAACACGTCGAGTTTAAAGACTTGAAGAACCATCTGCTATTAGGGAGATTCCTTAATGAATGGAAGTCAGCTGTGGATGAGTACGAAAAGTTCATGTCCTTCACTAATGAGTTTGTTACATCTGACGAGACGTCGTTTGTTGACCCAATGCTTGTTGCTGACATCCCACCAATCAAAGTAAAATGACACATTTTCTTTATTATGAATATTTATATAGAACATTAATGACACGACGCTACGATTACTTTTTAGATATTGTAAAATTCATAATTCAGATTGTTCTTTAGTTTTTTTAGTTTATTGCACTGTCATTAGGGGTGAGGTTACTATCATCATAAAAGAACTTCTTTTCCTTTCTAGGAGACCTGTTTGGTTTCTTCGTCATCGTCGTCAATTGTCTCTAATTCTTCATTGGTATTGATCTCTCTGACCATTATTAGTCCACCAATGGTAGCAAACAGTGCAAACGAGCTGACACCCCACAGAATCGAGACACCAATGAGATAACTGAGAGTTCTATAGTGGTACAGATAGTATCTTAGTCCCTTCCAGGAGACGTTAATCTCCAGGACCGCATTTGGCAGGTCTGATAGCATTGATGCCTTATTGAATTCCAAGACAATACTCCAAGGGTCGTCAAAGGAGAAGGCGTTCTGATCATCTCTCAAATAGCGTGATAACTCAATGTCCTTGACCAGCTCTAAAGTTTGAGTATGGTCCAAGAACTCATAAGCAGCTATAACTGGTGGTATGAACCAGACGAAAGCTGGTGGTATCAGTGACTTCAAAGTCGTTGTTCCTAGATCACCATCGTAATGGCAATGCATTTCAGGTATGAAGCTGTTCATTGCTGAAAATAGCAGAGGTGGATTATCAAGCATATGAATGTTATTAGTTAATGGCCATTTAGAGAACTGTTTCTTCACATGCTTATGGTTTAGACCATAAGGTGATAAGTGCGATAGCAAAGAATCTGATAACATCGTGAGCTTGAACATTGGTGGTTGTCCATTCTCAGGGTAGAACCCATAGTACGAGGTTTTATATTTCAATTCAAAGTCATAGCTCAGCTCAGGGTCAAGCTTGATCGGAGCTCCACGGTAGTGTGGGTGATTCAAGTAAATCGAATCTTGATGGCTGCCAAAAATGACAAACGGAGGCAGTTCTGGGAAGTCGTAGTTCACCACAAAGTCCTTCAGAGGCAGCGATATCGTTGGTGTTGGTATAAGGTAGTTGTAAAAGAAGTTAAAAGCGAGACATGCAAACGGGAACAAAATGCTAACAGAGACGGCCACCGTCGTCAAGAGGATTAGGATGACCCTCAGCGTGATCACCGGGATGCGAATATCAAAATACTCGGGCATCTTCTCGGGGTTTCTTGAAAGGTTGAACAATCAGCCATTTTGTGCCGTTGATGCTGTTTGATGTTTGGGGTTTTTGTTCGGGGGGTTTTGGGGGGGGGGGGGGGAGGTTGGGTGTATTTTCGGTTACGGGGCAACATCTATATAATCCTTGCGACTATCTAAGTAGCTCAACAGATATTTGTATATTTTGGATAACTAATCCACACTTTTATCATTATAGAATAATCACCTTTTTCTCAAGGGAAAATATAAAGAGTGTAACAATGCAAAAGAAAAAAAAAGAACAAACTCCAAAAAGAAGACAACAAACAGAAACTTGCCTTCTATATAAAACACAGAAACAAAAACTCAAACAAAAAAGATTACATAGCAGAAGAATTGTTCAGTGCGTTGTGTGGCCTCTATGGTACTTCAACCCGTTCAAATTCTTGTACCTCTTACCACAAACCTCACATCTATAAGGCTTATCTTGTTCCATGGTGTTGCCATCATTAGGGTCAACAACAGAATAAGTACCGTCGGGATTTTGGTGTAATTTTTGGTTTTGATGACCGTGCAATCTATGGTATTTCAAACCATTCTGATTCTTGTAAGTCTTATTACATCCAATCACCGGACACGTGTAAGGCTTCTCCGAGCCCTGAGCAACATAGAGATTTCTTGAAGGGTCATCAATGAAGTGCTCTTCTCGTTCATCATCCAAATCCATGGAGTCCCCGTTATTTAAGGACATTGGGAATTGCTGCTGTTGTGTATGGTGCTGCTGCTGGTTCGGATTTATACTTTGGTGCTGCTGCTGTTGATGCTGCTGCTGTTGCTGCTGCTGTTGCTGTTGTTGCAATTGCTGCTGATGTAACTGTGATTGGTTGTTATGCGGTGAGAATTGTCCATCGGACATTTGTCCTTGTTGAAGTTGCTGCATTAAGAACTGCTGCTGCTGTGTCTGGCCTTGGCCCATTTGCTGTGACAAGGAGTTACGCAAATTGTTCACTTGTTGTTGTTGGAATGGCGAGGAATTGAAGCCAAACTGATTCCTTTGCGCATTGTTTATACCACGACTGTTCACTTGCTGTGAGCTGATTTGCTGATTTTGCATAAGGTTATTACTTTGGTTGTTGTTGATAAAGACGTCCGTCGTGGAGACGGTGTCGAAGTTTTGAATTGGCTTTGGCTGGTGAGTTGGTGGTGTTGGCGAGATGTGCGACTCTTCATAGTGTTTCAACAGGTCATGGAGTGTCGGGAGCAGCTGACCGCAACAGGAGTAGTCCTTACAGTAGTTAGCCTCCAGGTCCGGTAAGTAGGAGGATTGCATTGGTGGCGACATTGAGGTTTGGTTGTAGTTTTGTGCCATATTGTGCATCATCACTTCATCTTTGAGCCACGAGCCAATCGTAACCGAACCCCATGAAATACCACCGACACCCTGGGAGTGTGCGATAGACTCCCTTCTGTACCGTGGATTGTTATTGACGATGTTAATCGACGGCTGGACATGGGAGAGTCCCACAAGGGAGTCCTGTCTTTGCCTCTGATAGATGTCAATAGGCTGTGACTCCTGAGTGGGTATCTGTGCAAAGTATCCGTTATTCATAGCTGTCTCTTTTCTCTCTATCTCTGTATTTCCTCGCTCGTTCTCTCCTGTTGTCTATCCCTTAGTCAGATTTTAGATCTCTTTTGGATAGTGGCGTGGGATGATTCTCCGTCTTTGTAATTATATCTTCTCCTAGTCTCTATGAGCTGAAACTTTTTTGGATTACAAACCTCTCTAAACAAATATAACTGAAAACCCGTGAAAGAAGATAAGCTACTACTCTTCTATTCAAACCAGAGTAATGTGCTTCTTCTAAAATTGAATTAACTCTATCGAATCCGTTGCTGGGGAGCGAAGCCCGTTGGTGAAGTTACGCACAAGTTGTGCCTCCCTCCCCCCTCGTTCATCCTCCCTGCCACTGCCGATCAATTCCGGCCACAGCGCGCACTGGGTGCTGTGAGTGTGCCACTTGACCGACCAGGTGCTAGGCAGATTCGAGGGGGGGCTACGCTCGCGGGGGGCTAGGGGAGTTCGGGCTTCGGGCTGGCGTCGCTGGCTCGCTAGGCAGACTTTGGGTGCGGCGGGCGGCCCCAAAATTTCAAATGCCCCCCATAACGTACTTCCGAGGGTAAAATTGGCCAATCATTGTGCTCAATTGGCCCTCGGAATTCAGCTGCCCCTCGGAATTCATATCCGCTCCAGTGCGTCAGCCTGCATTACCCGGCCGTATTGGTAATGTCGACTTATTGATCTACTTCTATAATTACAAGTCTTAAAAGATAACTTTCAGTTAATAAAGTAAGACCGTGGTTTTCTGGAAAAACGGTTTTCTACTCTCTTTCTACGAAGTTTAGGACTTCTATTCTTGATGGTAGAGACCAGCAGAGTGAAGTATTTAGGGTAGTGGAAGGGGTTATTGGGAGCGAGTGGTATCCGTGCCGCAGGATACCTACAATTCTAAAACTGGACGAACACATTAAGAGATATGAGGAGCCAAAATGGGGGATACATAAAGCTTAAACCAGTATCTCGAGTTCCAAATTTCCGATTAAAAAATAATGGGGACCCATCTCTTTCAATTCGTTTCATTTTATATAGTCACTCTTAGATGACCTCTGTGTGCATATAGTATGCAAATGCACACTTTCAAACATGAGGGTAGTCTGTAAATTCAGGTTTCCTACAAGGATATGAATTCTCTCGAGATTCAAATATGGCCCTTGTACGGAGGAAATTCGAAAACATGCTTGTTCTGCTCGAATATCAAATGCGACGTTCTATCAAGCACAAGGTGTTAAATTTATACTTGTGCGCAGATGTGTAGTACTGTATATTTATTAGCTTTATATGACATCTTAACCATATTTCATTACCAGATTCTAAGTTTTAGATGTGTACCTATTTGGGGCTTCAATAAAGTTATAACCCAAATTTCATATCTAAGATTTGATCAGTTGCCAAGGCTGAAGATAACAAGATAGAGGGGTGCGTATCGATAAACATGAACCTGATCACAAGTAATCAAAATACGGGAAATATCGACAACTGTACATTTTTCACCAAACCGTTACAAAATGTCAACAAGCTGTAAAACTATCTCGTAGCTTGATATGTCAAATATCAAATATTTCATAAGTAGAATATCTATGTGTCGCTGGTAGATAAAAGTAGCAAGTTCTCTAGGCTCACTGAAGATCATATACTACGGATTACAAATTGCCTGAATATCAAGTTGGAATGTTGATGGTATAGTGCTAATTGACAGATCATTTGCTCACAATCTACCAGGCAATAGAAGGTAAACTATAGAACTGGTATAAATGCTATGTATGCGGGTAGCTCTGGCACCTTCGCAACACCCGGACACCCCTAAAATAGCTACTGACACGATGGAATTTGACAGCTTTCTTTTAACAATGTGGCAATGTGGCAGTAACAAAAGCAAAATATCCAGAGAAACAGCAAGCTTTCCTACCTCATCAAATAAAAGCAATAAAGGCAATTGAATATATCAATTCTCTTTTTGTTATTAGGATTTTGAGACATTCAACAATTAGAAAAGAATGGCTCTCTATTATAACCTCGTTTTTGCACTCTTGGTTACAGAGATGGCACTGTTTGCCGTACTCTCATTGCCACTTCCATCAAAGATCCGTCGTCCTTTGATCTCTGCAGTTTCAAAGCCTTTCCAGTCCCGTGAAGTTACAATTGCAATTAGATGTATCTTGGTGTTCATTCTCATTTTGTTTGTTGACAGTGTCAATAGAGTCCAGTCCATCGGTGAAGAGCTGAGAGGGTTCGGTGCCGATATTGCAACCCCACAACTCATGGGTGACCGTTCAGAGGTTCAGGCTAGAAAATTCTATGCCCAGAGAAACTTATATTTGACTGGTTTCACTTTGTTCTTAACACTCATTGTTTCAAGAACTTATGGTCTTGTTGCTGAGTTACTGAGCTTGAAAGAAGAGGTTAGAAAAGATGGTGGCTTTGCCCAAAAGAATGAAACAATTTTGAAGTTGAAGGAAGAAATTAAAGAAAAAGATGAAAAATTGACCATCCTGAAAGGTCAAGCTGAAAGCTTAAGAAAAGACTACGATGCAGTCTCTGATGAACTAGCTGAGAAATCGGATAAGAAATCGGACTAAAACTATATAAAATATACAACCTCCACATATAATTCACTCCCTTGGAGTCTCGTAGGAAGAACTCTTGTGCTTTGGAATGAAGTTGAAGTTTTCACCTGCTGGACCCAAGAACATCTCGGAGATCTTAATCCAGTCCTTATAATCATTACTTCCTAATAATGTCTCCAACTCATTTCTACCCTTCCAGTTTTGAGGTCTCTCGTTCAATTTGATTGGATATCTTTCCAAGATTCCATATGGAATGTATCTGTGGAAGAAACTCATGAACTCACATAAGAATCTTCTAGATTGAGCAACACCGTACTCGTCGGAACCCCAGTGTTCTAAAGCGAAGTTTGTGTAAGTTCTTAAGATTTCTAATCTCTCAGTAGCACTCTTATCTAAGTACTGCTTAGAATCAACTTCTTCAAAGATCCATGGTTTAATAAGAGCACCTCTAGCGACCATGACGGAGTCAATGTATTCAGACTCTGTTGCTCTATACCAATCGTCCCAGTTGTAACAATCACCGTTTCCAACAAAGTTGATTCTTTGGAAGTCTTTACGATCTTTGTCATCCTCCAACTCAGCTTCGGCTTCTCTGACGACTTTACCAACCTCGGCAATATAATCCCAGTTAGCATCCTTTGTGTATCTTTGTTGTCTGGATCTTCCATGTAAAGTAATAGCAGCAGTTTGTGTCTCGTTGACAATTCTCTTCACCAAGTTATGTGCCATTGGATGGTTATCTCTGGTTCCCATTCTAATCTTAACTGTAACTGGAACGTCACCAGAACAATAATTCATAGATTGTAACAGTCTTAATAAACGAGCAGGTTGATCTAATAAACCAGAACCAGCACCTTGTCTATAAAGCAAATCAATTGGACAACCAGAATTCAAATTGATTTCACTCATGTTTGGACAGAATTTAGAAAGTGCCTCTGTGGCTTTAGCTGCTTGCCAGTGCTTTGATGCAGCAATCTGAACACCAAATCCAGGGTATTCAGAAGAGTGTGCCTTTGGTAAAGCCCATTCAGAGTTTGTACCTTGGATAAGTGGCAATGAAAGAGCCATCTCAGAGTATGTAACATCTGCACCAAGGGTACGCATTAAACGACGGTATGGAAGGTTTCCAACTGTTGTTAATGGGGAGACAATCTTCTTACCAACAAGGTCAAGTCTTTTCTTTTCACCAGCATAGAACTTGGACTCAATGTAGTCATTTGCAGTATCCTTCTTTGTTTCAAGTAAAGTGACAGTTGGTTCTTCTGTGTTGACTTCTTTTACGCTTTCTTCAGTCTCAGTGGTCTTGGTGGCCTCGGTGGCCTCAGTAGCCTCAGTAGCCTCAGTAGCCTCAGTAGCCTCAGTAGCCTCAGTAGCCTCAGTGGTAACTCCATACTTCTCATCAGCGATTTTCTTCTTTTCAACATCTTTCTTTTTATTGTCATCTTGAATGATATCCATAATTCTACATACTTCGTCGGATAAAGGCATTGGAAGCTTCTTCTTCATTAAGACAGTCTTTTGATCGCCGGGTATATTATTAAGCACGCAGTTGATTTTCTGCTGGATCTCGTACTTCTCTGTATCTTTAATAAGCTTGTTATCTTCACTAAGATGAGAGTGGAGGAAACGACATTTGAACCCAGATGGACAGTAACCAAGAGCATTAAAAACTGGACAAACACCGTCAATTTCTTTCTCCTTCTTAAGCAAGTATTCTTCCAAGTTATGAGTGAAACGACATCTATCAACACCAAACTTACACTCTTTACCTAATGAAGGGTCAATTAATGAGGCACAAAGTTTGACTTCTTCTTGTAACTGTCTTAGATCACGATTTTTGTTCTGGCCTCTGTTCTTTTTACCTTTCTTACCGTTTGTGTTGTTGATTTCAGTTCTATCGGTACTTTGCTCGGCTTTATCGTCATCAATAAGGGCAACTGGTGTAGAATCCACTATAAATTCTTTCTTAACATAAGCGATGCCCTTGACCTCTTCGGTCTTGGTCTTCTTCTCAGGGTGCTCCTGAGCAGCTGGGGAAGCCGGTCTTTTCAGTGTTTCTTCAGTCATAGATGATTTTTCTGGTTGTCTTAACCTTTGTAAACCTTCCTAAATAAGATAACCCGTTTAAATCTCTTTGCATTATCATGAAGAGAAAGAAGCGATGGCCATGCAGTGAAAAATTGACTTGTGGAGTGTGCGAACCATTTGTTTTGTGCTACGGGTTTTTGTGGATCTTTTCAAGACGCGTTAAAGAGAGAGTTTACGCGTTCGCTCTAATGCTCTTTCTTCTAGAGAAATATAAGAGACTAAATACAAACAATTGCAAATAAAGACAAAAGATGTCAGATACAGAAGCTCAGAATGTTGATGACGTTTTAGGACTCAACCTCGGTGGTGATGAGGGCTCTACAGAGCCTCTCAAAGCTGCTCGTACCTCTCGTCCTAGAAATCTTAAAGGACATCATCTAACGTCAATACGTGGGCTTCCATACCTTCGCCAATCAGGGAAGAAAAGAACAAGGAAGAACATGAACCATAAAGATGAGTACAAGAACTTAACGAACTTTCTTTCCTTCTATCAAATTTGGGGCCACAACCTCTTCCCAAAGTCAAGGTTTCCTGATTTTCTTGAGATGTGTAACACTGCGGGGTCTGATATAAGTGTCAAGTCCATGAGAAAGCGGTTTATTGATGAAGATTCGGGTGTTTTAATAGAACAGGAGTTTAGAGAGAGCTTTGTTCCACTGGCTCAGACGTCGGAAGGAATAGCTACTGAGGAATTACAAGTGAGAGGCCCTCCTGCTGAAGATGATATGACTGATACGATGTTCCAAGAAGCAGAGATGGCAAGAGAGGAGTTGGAATCACAGACAACAGGAACACATCAGAATGATCTAGGAGAATCAAATACTCCGCAATATAATGCTTCTCAAACAGAAACCGATCCTACAAATGCCGCAACAACGGCACCGCAAATATCATCGCAACAACCACAAAATGATCAACCCTCTACCGTTTCACATGCTGATGAGTTTGATGATGACGGATTTGATGATGATGATGATTTCTTCGCAGATATTGGATCTAAGAAGGCAGCTGTGGCCACTACTAATACTACTACCCAAACGATTACGAATACAGAAGTTGATCCTTCTATGGATGAATTTGATGAAGCTCAATATGAAGATGAATACGAAGCTGAGATGGAGTTTATGCGTGAGCAAGGCTTGTGAAAAAGGAAATATTCAAAATAGATTTGATAGACACATTTCACACTCTTTGTAGAGCGAACCCTTTGTCCTGTTGAAAAATGGCTTCTAGCACTCAATCCAGAGCAATTATTAATACACTATCTCGGAGATCTATCCAAGATAGGTCAATGGTCCGTACATGTGGCTTTTGATTTCGGTAAATGGCTGCCAATGCCACATAAATATTTTTCCAATGTACCAGAAGAGTGGAAAACCTCCGCGCCGGTTACCGCATTCGGTGTAGTAAGCGGATTACACAATTCATTCTGCCACATTTAACTTTCAACCACAATGATATACTGAGGTAGTCCTATGTTATGGACTGAACAGGAAATATGGCGGGAAGATGTGGATAAGCAATTGTGGCACAATATGTGGCACTTTTGTATCACTGAAAGAAGCAGATTCCCTGAAAGTTGACATGTATTTAATATAAAGAGTTTGTAAGCCACATAGATCCATGTATTGCTTTACTCCTTGAGTTACAGCTTTAGTCAATACTTAAAATGACATTATTAAAAGAAAAAGAAGTTATAGAAAGTGTGCCACTAAAGAGAAAGCACCTAGAGGACCGCTCATTTAGTATTACCTCTATTGCTTCTACCGATTCAGAGGAATCTCTGGATGAAAAAATTGAGAATGATTCATCTACTTCAACCTCAGATACTGAGTCAGATTCAATAACATCTTCAAGAAAGAAACGTAGGGTGGTCACAACAATAAATGATTCACAAAACAAACTACGTGAGCACCAATCAGCACTTGTTATCAAGTCATTTGAGACCCCATTTGAAGTAATTAAAAAGTATCCCATTCCATCAATTGAACCACATGAAGTTTTAATTGAAAATAAATATATTGGGTTGAACCCCATTGATTGGAAAGGTAAGAAATATCGCTTTGGAGTTTACTCTTTCCCATGGATCCAAGGTCGAGAGTCATCGGGTATTATTCGAGCAGTTGGTAATGATGTTGACAGTTTAAAAGTCGGTGATGAAGTGTTCATGGTTTCTACATCTTATAGAGAGTTGAAGACTTCAACCTTCCAAGAATACTCCGTTTTTGATGGGAGACTCGTTTGGAAGAAACCAGAAAGTTTGGATTTAAAGGAATGTGGAGGTATTGGTGTTGGGTTGGTAACTGCTGCTAGCGTTCTGGAAGAACTGGGGGTTGGATTCTTCAAGGATACTGCTGGTGGGTCTGCAAAGGATAAGAGCATTCTTATTTGGGGAGCATCTAGTGGTGTTGGGTCATACGTTACACAATTGGCTAAGGTTGCTGGGTATGAGAAGATCATTGCAATTTCTTCTTTGAAGCATGAAAAGGCACTTAGGGAGAGTGGTGCTACACATGTTCTTGATAGATTCCAGAGCATTGAAGAGTTGAAAACGTTGTTAGCTGAAATTGCACCAAACGGGGTTAACGACGGAGTTGATGTTGTGGGCAAAGAAACTACAGATAATGTGGTTGAACTATTGAACATAAACAAAGACAAGATCTCAGTGGAAAAGAATCTTGTTGCAGTGGTCTCTAAACCCTCAAAAACTTTAGATGAGAAATTACTTGAAGGCATATCTGTGAAAAGTGTTCTAATTAAAAGGTTCCATGAGGACCTTGATCATGGTAAATCATTGGTTAAAAAGACCTATGAATTACTAAACAATAAAGAGATTCAGCCGCAGAAGAACATAAAACTATACAAGGGAGTTAGTGGTATTCTAAAGGGACTCGAGGATTTGGAAGCTCATGGTGCCTCTTTCGAGAAGTACGTCGTCGAGCTGTAAACACTCATCCTGGTGATAAGAGTTTATACCAATTATATTATGAAACATACGGATATTATAGGTGATTAAATGTTAGACTTGATATGATTCTCAAGCATAGAAAGCATCCCAATTAGTAGAATTACCCTTTTTGGCCTTTGTTTTGTATTTTCTTCTAAATTTCGCGAAAAAGAAAAAAGAGGCTCCCCACGTGCAGTAGAAATTATTAGGAAGCAGCACCGAAATACTTTGAAAGAAATAGTGAAATTCAAAAAATAGAAGGTTTTTTGTTAATCGCTTTTGATATTATACAAACACATATACAACAAAGAAATGTCGTCCGCTCCTTTGCTTCAAAGAACTCCAGGTATGTGCTTTTGCCCTGTATCATAGACCCTTTTCGTATTTCGCTGTTATCTTGCTTATCTAATTGACTCTGGTTGCATCCTCATGAACTGGAAGGATGAGCTGCAATGGGTTTGATACAAGCTTGATGACATTGGATGATCTATATAACTGTGGTCGTATGAACTCGCTTGGCTGAATACTAACAACGTATAAATAGGTAAGAGAATTGCATTGCCAACCAGAGTCGAACCAAAAGTGTTCTTTGCCAATGAGCGTACATTTCTCTCTTGGTTGAACTTCACCGTTGTCCTTGGTGGTCTTGGTGTTGGTTTACTTAACTTTGGTGATCAAGTCGGTAGAGTAAGTGCAGGTCTTTTCACATTTGTGGCTATGGCTACTATGGTGTATGCCCTTATAACGTACCATTGGAGAGCAGTTGCCATCAGAAAGAGAGGTTCAGGCCCATACGATGACAGATTTGGTCCAACGATGCTCTGTCTCTTCTTATTGGTGGCTGTTGTTGTCAATTTCGTCTTGAGAATTAGAGCAGCTTAATAAAATTTCCACAAATATACAAAGACAAGAACCTCATGTTGCATTTTATACACAACTCATCTAATTACTGAGCAAGCAAAAAGACTGCTAGTAGAATTTGTAGATTGTTTATATAACCAATTCCACCCCTCGATTACATATCAGCAGCAGAGAACTCCGAGAACTGTCGGGTTTCAATAAATTTGTTCAAGTGAGCTCAAGTTATAATCAATCTCAAAACCCCAGCTTTTCGCTACCAAAAAGGGTAATTTCCGGCTAACTCTACCCTCGGATATCTTCGATACTCATCTTGAAGTGAATTGATCTCAATTAAAGAATTATACTGAAAGGGAGCTAAAAGAGTGAGAAGAGATAGACAGAGAGAGATGGACCCCAGAGTCAGAGATCTTTATAAGAGATTGCTCTGGATTGGACGAGATTATCCGTGAGTAGCCTTACTATTGAAATCTGAAGAATATTGAAGTTGTAACTAACTCAAGACCAATAGGCAAGGCCTTACATATTTCAGGGATAGACTAAAAGCTTCTTTTTTGAAGAACAAGCAACTAGAAGGGAAATCGTTAGACGATGCAATTGCAAAAGGAGACTTTGTTTACAAAGGTGAGTGAAACTATTCAAAATCCCAATACAATAGCTTGAAGACCCATTTTTACTGACAATTAAAAAGAAATTGAAGCACTAATATTTCTCACAAAGTATAGAGAGATGAAAAGACGTTATTACCAAGACTGATCTCAGTCTGGAGAATATCGGGTGTTTTCCTAAAAACCTTTCTGCCTCCATCCCCCCTCGAGATATCTCTTTTGGGAAATACGCTCAAATGACCAAATTACGGTTATGAGTAATCAATAATGGACGTGGGTAGCTTTTTCACCCAAGTATCATTGATACAATCATAAATTTGGTAAAGTCATGGTTGAATAGCGTATCTTACGATATCGTCTAACGAACTCGCACTCATTGGTGCCTGGTAAACGACGGAGTCCTTATATACAGAAGTGCATATATGCCAGTTCTCCATGTCGGTAAAGCATAGTTTTGCAATCGATTCATAGGACTCCTACGAAATTATTTAGCCGTGTCTCTCGGATCTTTATTCTATTATCACTTCAATACCATGAGCATCTCCTCTATGAAGCTCGCTACCCCAGAGATTTTTTTTTCACTAGTAGCCCTACCGCTTTTAAAAGCTACGCAGAACGATCTGGCATAACCAGATCGGTGATTAGAACATTTCCCAGAAAACCGAAACATGAAGAGAGAGACGAACCCTATGAAAAAGATACTGTAGGAGCGGTTGTTTGTATAGCGATGCCGCTATGTGAAGGGGTCCGATGATATTGGGCCTTCCTGTGTTCTGTATTTGTCGCGGGCTCCGGACTTCTGTTTGGCCCGAATTTCTCTTTATAGCTGAGAGCACCGGAAAAGCATTAACCCATGGACTCCGCAGATTACGTAGTTCAGACACCGCTGTTAAAATAAATCTCCAGCTGGCACTTTGGCGAATGAGTTACGGGAGAGAGCGTTCCATTGTGTGTATGTGTGTTTTCTTCAGTACGCTCAAAGAGCCCCAGGGTGAAGCGGGCCTGGATTAGCGTTCACCTATATATAAACAGTGATTAACAAGGACTTATCTGTGTTCTTAACTCCATAACCAATAATGTGAGTTATATTGTTTAAGGCCCCGCGCTCGATGGGTTTTTGGTAGGGACGGGACTGAGCTTACCCCTCTTTTCAATCATTTGGTGAGGAGTCTTCACGGCTTGAGGCTAGCGCCGCGCCTACTTGATGAGTCGCCTTTTGGGAGGACCCCAGTCTTGTTTCCCCACTGTGGAATTTTGGGTCCCGGACTTAGCAACGTTCTGAAATATCAGGTCCCCAGATTCCCTATAAACTGCTATACACGATATGGAAAAATGGAGGAAAAGCTCTTTAGTATAAGTAGAGATACTGTCAGTAACGGAGGGTATCAACCCCTCACTTACAGATTGTCGGCCCCCGTTGCGCGGCTGCAGCGATAGCTCCGTTCACATTAATTGCGATTCAGCCGTTTCTGTACGAATAGATCATAGGCGGAATTTTTCAATTATCCCGCTCAGCTACAAAGTCCCCCGCCTGTATGTTTTCTTAGGCACAGGAGTTAAGAACTTTGCGGCAGATCAGGTTCATTCACTAAGGTATATCCCCCTTTCTTTTTCGGGGACTCCATATATAAATACCAAGCACTTTCCCTTCCTTCCCGCTTCCCAAGCCAGCTATTTAAAATTTTGTAGTTAAAGTAACAAAAACTTTTAACATAAAAATCATGTTCAGAGCTACAACACTCACAAGAAACTCCATCAGAGTTTCTCTTGCCCTCAAGGCAACCTCCAGATTCTACTCTACAATCCCACTCTCCGTGCCTATCACATTACCAAACGGTATCAAGTACGAGCAGCCAACTGGTTTGTTCATTAACAACGAGTTTGTCCCATCTAGACAGAGCAAGACCTTCGAGGTTCTCAACCCAACAACTGAGGAGGAGATCACACACGTTTACGAGGCCCGTGAGGATGATGTCGATATCGCTGTCGACGCCGCTGAGAAGGCCTTCAAGTCCTCTTGGTCCACTGGTGATCCAGCTTTCAGAACTAGAGTCCTTAACAAGCTTGCTGAGTTGATTGAGAGAGACGCTGAGATCCTTGCAGGTATCGAGTCCCTCGATAACGGTAAGTCTCTTTTCTGTTCCCGTGGTGACGTTGCACTTACTGCTGCTTACATTAGATCTTGTGCTGGTTGGTCCGATAAGATCTTTGGTCGTCAAATTGAAACCGGTGACAGCCACTTCAACTACAGTAAGAGAGAGCCAATTGGTGTCTGTGGTCAAATTATCCCATGGAACTTCCCATTGCTCATGTGGTCCTGGAAGATTGGTCCAGCTTTGGCCACAGGTAACACCGTTGTCTTGAAGCCAGCTGAGTCTACCCCATTGTCTGCTTTGTACGTCTCCAAGCTTTGTGTTGAGGCTGGTATCCCAGCTGGTGTCGTCAACATCGTCCCAGGTTTCGGTAAGATTGTTGGTGAGAAGATCTCTCGTCACCCAAAGGTCAAGAAGGTTGCCTTCACCGGTTCCACCGCTACTGGTCGTCACATCATGAAGGCCGCTGCTGAGTCCAACTTGAAGAAGGTCACTTTGGAGCTTGGTGGTAAGTCTCCAAACATCGTTTTCGATGATGCTGACATCAAGAAGACCGTCCAGAACTTGGTTCTCGGTATCTTCTACAACTCTGGTGAGGTTTGTTGTGCTGGTTCCCGTGTTTACGTCCAGGAGGGTGTTTACGACCAGGTCTTGAAGGAGTTCGCTGCCGCTGCTGATGCTGTTAAGATTGGTGATCCATTCGCTGAGGGCACTTTCCAAGGTGCTCAGACTTCCCAACAACAATTGGACAAGATTTTGTCATACGTTAAGATTGGTAAGGAGGAAGGTGCCACTTTGATTGCTGGTGGTGAGAGAATGGGTGAGACTGGTTACTTTGTTAAGCCAACCATCTTCGCTGATGTTAAGGAAGACTTCAAGATTGTCAAGGAGGAAATCTTCGGTCCAGTTGTCACTATCACCAAGTTCAAGACCGTTGATGAGGTTGTTGAGTACGCTAACAACTCCAACTACGGTTTGGCTGCTGGTATCCACACTGAGGACCTCAACAAGGCTGTTGACGTTGCTAACAGAGTCCAGGCTGGTACTGTTTGGATCAACACTTACAATGACTTCAACCAGATGGTTCCATTCGGTGGTTACGGTGAGTCTGGTATTGGTAGAGAGATGGGTGCTGATGCTTTGGACAACTACACTCAGGTCAAGGCCGTTAGAGTTGCTATCACCAAGAAGAACTACTAAATCAACAACTAACAAAGGTATTGACTACCTTGAGTTGAAAATAACTCCTCTATTTAAATTATGAAATGATGCCCTAAATATCCTGACGCAACTTCACTGTACAATAAAAAAAATGAAAAGGTTTTAGTTAATGAGTATTTCTTCTGTAGAACTTTTCTCTTCCGATGCATCTCGAGATTTTTGGATCTCGTAATTTTCTAGATCTGCAGCCCATAGAGCTGCGCCTGTTCTATTTGTAAAGACAAACACGGTCGATACAAAAGGAATAGCTTCAATGAATCCTGTGATCATTCCTAACGTATAGTAACTCCACCACATGTCTTGTATGTGTCCTGCCATCTGTCTGTCATTAAAACTTTTCAACTTAAAGTATCTCTCGTGTAAGTCTCTACCTTTTAGAGGTGCCTCTATTAGTACTGCAACTATGGGCCCTATCCCTGGAATAGTCATCATCAAAATGGTAAGCAGGATTACCAATATATCGGTTGGCCAAGTTATCAAGATACCTGGATTCTCTAATAACACTAGAACTAGTTTTTTAATGAAGTTATATCTCTGAGATCGCCCGATCTTAGCTCTCATGATGTTATCACCCTTGTTAAGGGAGCTCAGTGAGTAAACGTAATCAAACAACGAATCCAATGGTAACTGGTAGAAGAATATCAGTCCTAATTTCTGTGATATAACATCAACTTGGTGGAAGAAGTTTAGCAAAATTATTAGTGGTGCTAATGGTCCAACGCATAATATGCCAAAGTTCCAAAAGATTTGTATGGTAAAGATCAAGAAGTAAAGACACACCAAGAGTACAGTTGTAAGACAAACTTGAGGTATAATAACAGAGAATAAATTATCCCATAGCTCTGGATGTGTTAAGAAGAACCAAAGTCCCTAGCAAAATAGGTTAAAATCTTATCAAAATTTTTAAAAAGGCTAAAAGGAAAAATGTAAGTAGTAGTGATCTTACTCTAAAGGGGATAAGCAGTACCCCATACAAACTGTGCGGATGGCAATAAAACGGCCACAAACAACACAATGGGACTTTTTCCAGCATTTACTGTTATAAATAGAAACTCAAAAGTATATTAAATTATATTCAGATAAACATTTAATTGGAAAAATCAGTTGGAGTGTTCTAAATGTGGGAAATACACTTTGAATGTCGCCGTGACACAAAAGCTTTTTGTGTTCGCGTGACACAGAAACGTGCGTTTGTGATACAACTTAAATCTCCAATGAATATCACAAATTTCGAACAACTTATAAAACAAATTGTGTTTGTAGGTCTGGCAAATAGAGGTTAGTCCACTACTGTATAGTTCACATAATTGAAAGTTTTTTTCTTCTGTTTCTGTGCTTTGATCATCGCAGGTTATTCTCACATGTTAACATATGGGAAATCGTTATGAATTGATTAATAGGACGTCTAGTACTTAATATATACATCTTTTATATAAATATTTTCTACAAACCTAATGTTTAAAACTGAATAATACTAAAACTGTAAACATGGAATCCAAAAGTTGTGAAAATGGCTGCGGTTTTCTCGTTATAACTCCCTCCTAAGTAAACTTGGTTTTCTATATTGATGGGGCGATATGTGTGAGCTATATAATTTAACAGAAAGAGATAGAGAAATAAATAGTTAGTTTCAATTATTAAAATATGAATTAATACTAACTACAAATATGAGAGTTTGTACTGCTAAATGGATAAATGACTATTAGTGACTTCCTTACACTGATATTTAACAAAGATCCTAAGAACAATTAAAACTACTATAAATAGTCATTCCCCGGCGCTCTTGACAAAATAAACTTTACATTACTACACTATCATACGTTATAATGGTGTATTTCCAAAAAATACTAGAATTATACTATAATTCTTCTAATAAAAATCACTTAATATCAGAAATCCATTTTTGTGGAAGCTTTGGCACTGCCCTATACCTCATAAGACCTGGTGTTAGGATGTTTTTGCAATGATGGAGCGCGAAACAGTCACAGTCTCACAAAAAAGTCCATAAAACCCATACACCATTCCCTCAAAAGCCAGATTTTCGCGGAAATACTTACGTAAGCTCCAATTTTATGGTTATGTAATCATCGCGAATTTTTTTTTTCGACGTCTTTGTGGAGACTCACAAAAAATTGAAATTCTTCACGAACGGGGACTGCTTAACACTAGCTCTTAAGATCACCAACCAGTCAATAACACAAAATGGTATGTTCAAAGTACTCAGCAGATGCACAGATGAATGGATAGGATATGGATGGATAAAGGAACAACAATAATATTTCAAAGATATAGACTTTTGGCGCCTGGAGCTCGATTGATGACGAACGCCCAAAGCAACGAACAAAGTTCAAACACTTTCAAAGGACAGGCAAATATAATGCAAAGGAAAACAACGTTAAAAGTGATACTACAACAATAAAGAAAAGAGATTCAACTGTATCTTGTCAACCCCACCCTTTTTGCAATTATCAAACTCCTTTCACCCAAAGGACTCCCCAAGAAAAGGTCAACGATTTTAAGCTCTTGAAATCCATATACATTCCTATCTATTATCACACTGCTATTCTACTTTATTTGAATGATTACTAACAAATTACAACAGTCTGAGGCTATCACTATCAGAACCAGAAAGGTTATCAACAACCCACTTTTGGCTAGACTCCAGTTCGTCATCGACGTCATCCACCCAAACAGAGCTAACGTCTCTAAGGATGAGTTGAGAGAGAAGCTCGCTGAGACCTACAAGAAGGAGAAGGATGCTGTCTCTGTCTTCGGTTTCAGAACTCAGTACGGTGGTGGTAAGTCCACTGGTTTCGGTCTTGTCTACAACTCTGTTGCTGACGCTAAGAAGTTCGAGCCAACCTACAGATTGGTCAGATACGGTCTTGCCGAGAAGGTTGAGAAGGCTTCTAGACAGCAGAGAAAGCAGAAGAAGAACAGAGACAAGAAGATCTTCGGTACTGGTAAGAGAATTATCAAGGCTAAGGCTCGTCGTTCCGCTGACTAAACTGGTTGATTTTATATATTTGTTTCCGGTTATGTTCAAGTTATGATGGGGTTTCGTACCAAAAAGAAAAAAAAGTCATTTAATGTATTTTTACAGTAGAATTTGGAAATTTGTAGCTTCTAATTCTTCATTCTTTGTGTATATAGGAAATGGCTCTGCCATTTGCGTGATGTGTCAATGAGAAATCTGCCAAAACCCACCGTGTAAATCAAGGGCTACTTCCAAAAGTTCAAAATGTCAACTTTAAACATTAAAAACAATCAGCAGCAACGGTAGGTTTAGAATAAAGGGATAAATTAATAAACCATGGCAATCTTTGGTCTTGGTAGACTCTTCTATGGTATGTTTCAATTCATTAAGGAGAGTTAAATGGGCGATGGGCAGAAAGACTAACAACGGGTTTAGTTGTTTTATTACTTGTTAATGCAATTGCAGTACTAAATGAGGAAAGATTCTTAAAGAGAAGTAAGTTTAACATATACGTGCCAATGGCTTCCCAATACTAACGCAATGAGCAGTTGGTCTCACAGACCAGTCATCGACCCCTGCCTTTGGTCAACCCGAGGTTACAGCAAAGGGAAGACTTATAAATATAATTGGATCTGTACAGACGGTCATGAGGCTGCCCTTAATTGTGGTTAATCTTGTTGTTATCTTTTATGAGTTGCTTCTTGGTTGATGTTTATAGTGATGAATCTACGTATTTTGTTAATCATAAATCATAAATTATATAAATATCTTCTTCCTTTTTGTCTTCAGTTTGCCTTATTATGTGTGAAGTAATTATTCAAGATATCCAATTTCTGCAATTTTGCAAAAGCTTCAGAGTCAAAGTCTTTGAAGTTCTCATAATAGTTCAATAAGCAATCATAAATGAAAAAATATTGACGAATATTCTGAACCATGGAGATACGCTGGTGTCTAAAGCTTTCCACAATCTCGAAAATTGGATCAAACTTTGAATCTTTAACATGCTCATCAAATGAATCATTAATGATAGAATCCAAAGTACAAAAAGTACCAGTACGACCACAACCAGCAGAGCAGTGAACAATAACGTTCTCGTTCATCTTTTGCATAGTCTTCAATATATAATTTTTCAAATAAATCAACTTCAAAACATCATCCTGTTGGGTACTATTCATAACGTCATAATCTGACCAATTCATAATCTGAATTTGTAGAATTTGCTCATCTTGTTGTTTTTTCAAACGTAGTCTTCGAACGACAATTTGGTTCAATTTGATAACTTCCAGGATATCAAATATTTCGTCGTCTTCCCAATACGGAAAGCATTTCTCAATCCCGTTTTCGTACTGTGGTGTTAGTACAATAATAACAGAAACTGAGTTATCAAGACACAGTTTGGCAAAGTCCTTTGTTGTGTCCTTTAATGGAGCTTGGGTTGCGATGTATTTCATATCTGATAAGTGTGGAGCATTGATGAAATTTGCATTTATGTAGCCATGGTATTCCTGGGTTGGAGTCAGTGCTAATTTAACCCTCGAATGCTCATATGGAAATATATCTTTATACCTGTTTTTATAGCCTAACTCAATACCTGAGCCCACTGCGTTTGTTGAAATCATTTCGTTTATACGTTTTTTCTCTTCAATCTCTAATACTTTGAACTTCTGTGCTAGTTCAGAGCTGTTATTCTCTGAAACAATGTATTTCAGCCAATTTGGTAAGCTCAGTGAAGGGCCATTGTTAAGAGCATTAAACAAGTGCTTAAACTCCTTAACAACTTTATAATTATCGTCAACGTCATAGATTTCCTCATTATGTCTGATCTGGAAAACCGGGGTCTTTGGTAGCTTCGGTAATTGGAATCTCGAGAGATTCGGTGATATTGGCGACGATGACATTGGAACGATGCTCGTTGATAAAGATCTTCCATGGCATCTCTGTGCCTTTTCTATCAAGTTTGGGAACTTCAAATTCAGTGATTGGAAGCCTGACTTTATGATGAAGAGCTCACCAAAGAAGGAATCGTTAATGAACTTGTTAATTGAACCATAAAGACTCAGTGAGATCTCATCATTCAAAATTTCAAAATCGTCATAGAATATAATTTTCTTTTCACTGTTAATTGACTGTAAGAAATTTGTCAGTTTGACATTTTCTAGTAAGGAAATGTTATTAAGGCATTTTTGTAGTGTGAAGTTTGGTCTTTTCAATAAAGTTGATGGTAAGTTGAAATTTATGGCACCTTTTATGTGACAACTGTTAAACTCAATAAATGGTCGAACATCAATAACAAGACACTCTTCATTCAAGATTATTGATAATTCATCATCATTTAAGCATTTGACGATTTTTGGTAATGGGAACTTCGATACTTTTTTCAGTCCAAAGTTTGATGATATTGGCGAAATCGGTGATGTCAAATTTGAATCGTATGGAATCGTCGGTGTTGAGTTGAATCTTTTCAGTTTATATGAGCACATTGTTTCTATCGTTTCTATTGAGTTGACCGAATCATTTTTATTGTGCATTGGCTCGATTAAGGTCGTTTCTGACCCAACGGTGTCCCTCGATGAAACCTTTGATAACTCATTCAAGAAATTGCTATTTTCATTGTTTTCATCAATTGTGCTAATTGTTGGCTTCATAAATTTTGTTGATATTTTACTTGAATTATTCGCATAGGGAAAACAAAACTCTGGCTCTTTGGATTTCATCATCTCTGATAGACAAATCATCCAAAAGCCTTTAAAGCTCCTCTATCTTCTTTTTGGCTTCTCTTGGCTTCTCTTGGCTTCTTACTAGAACTTATTTATCAAGTAAAGAAGTCCTTCTAAAAGATCGTCCCTATAGCGTCGCGTGCTTTAGCGGCTTGGATTATTTAACAGGGGGTGCGGCTTTTGGGGGGATTTTTCAAAGGGGTCTATTTGTGTGTGTATGATATTTCGTGATCTCACAAATAGAGGTTACTCTTATAGTATGTGTTACTATCTTTTGTATTTGTTATCTTCTGACAAGTTTTTTTGATAAAGTACGAAAAAATTTAAAAAAAAAAAAGAACTCCGAGCATTTACACCAGCATAAATATAAATGAATCATTTTGGCCCTTTGCAGTTACTCAACAGCGGGAACCTCATTGTATACGTGCCCGGAACAGGTTTTAGGGTTCCTCAGAAAACATGCATAGGAATGCCGCATTATTTAATAAAAATGCGAGCCTCCCTAATAAACAGACGCGTGTGAATGCTCGCAGATGCGCGAGAGTGCAGCATTACATCATAGCGGACCGGGTCTAGAACGCCCCGTCTGCACTTTTTTAACTATTTTGACCCTTTACCTTTCGATCTCACCCATCTTTTTAATTCTAGCTCTCTTGGGCCAGTAGCTAAATTAGAACAATCGAATTTCCTAAATTGGGTGGGTCCAGCTTCTGGTTTTTGGCCTTTTTGTTTTTGGCCAAAAGTCCGCATTTTCGTCTTCCTGTAAGTTAATTGGTACATCGTGATTAGTTTGAGGCAGTTTAGTAATTACTAGAGCACGTGACAATACACCAGGGGAAAGGGAGGAGATAGTTAGTCCTCCCTCTCTTTCTAAGTCTAACACAGCACAAATTTGTCTATTAACTCTTTAACCTTATCTTGTACCTTGTAAATTACTTATAGATTTGTAATCCAAGTTATATGCCGTGATATATAAATTTTAATCACGCACTATACCTCGGTTTTTTTTTTTTAGCTGAGATGGGGCACCTTCAAAGACATGTCGACATGTAGGCACAGAATTGAATATTATTATAAAAATACAAGTAAATTGATGTATTTGATTAACTACAGTCACTGAACGGTGGGATATACATCAAAGGCTGTCCATTGTACCAGTTTTAATTAGGCGAGAGCCCCGACGCGATTAAATGCGCGTTTCATTCCCCGTGGGGGTCTTCTTTTGAACTTTCCCGGTTCTGTTTTGGTTGCATGTTGTATTGCCTTATCGGGACATCTTCATTTATCAACAATGAAGAAATAGCAATCTAATTAATCTGTAAACTAGCATGTGTTACCGGTTATTTAGGTATTTCGTGTTTTTTTTTTGCTTAGAGGGGTTTCTTCTTAAAAATATATTGCTCGTTTGACCGAGGCTTCTACGGTTTTCGATAAGGTTTCCATACGTCAGTGCTATGAAAACAGAGAAGCTTACAACGCCCTTGTTTCTTATGGAACAAGGCTCTACAAATATTCGAAGACTCGGGTATATAAAATATATTTATTAAGCTCTCGATAATAATAAAATGATCTTTTATATTTTAAGATCTTCTCCTTTGGGACTTCCCCCGCGCCTAAATCTGTAAATGGCAGTACGGGCTCGAGTTAGAAGGTGACACATGTCTTAGCATCTTTCTGCTTTCTTGTCTTTATTTTTTACCTAATTCGGTTCAAATGACGTTGATGCTTCCGATTTTGACTAATCAATCTACAGCTGTCATCTGTTGTTTTCTAATAATTACGAAGTAGTATTTTCCTATTTGTCCTACGCACATCATTCCCTACTGCACGACGTTGTCGCATCATGGATTAAGGACCAAAGGGAAATGGGGTTGCTAATACAAGGTTAAAAGGACAGCATATCTTCTAGAATGTCTATAAACTCTTCCATATTCTATAATTCAACTCTTTATATGCTAGCCACAAAAATTAAATGGGGGCTTTAGGTCATGTTGTCATATTACCGTAAATAAATCTAGACATGTGGTGTAGAGGTACATAATTTAAGTTGCGAATTGCAAACCAAGATCGCCCAATTCAAGTTCTAGTCCTGTCAAGAGTGAAATTGTAAACCATTGGAATGTCTGCGACTGTGGATGAGGCTTTACATCACATTCTAAATAAATACTAATTAAAGCACGAATGAGACACTGACACTACCAGGATCTGCAATTTTGTACTTACGATTTCTAGCAACTCAAATTGTGCTCAATGAGTGCATAAAAACAACTCACTAATTGCATTACAAACTCATTAATTAGTCCTAGCTTCAATGGTTACGGATCTGCTTATATCCGTATGTGGGACTGGCATTATGTAATATAATACGATGCTACTTGAATGTTAGTAATATATTTGTCAATTGTGTCTAATTATAACCATGGGGAAACATCCAGCTATACAGTAATTTGTAAACCGTGCTACCAAATGGGTAGAAAAAGTGAGGGGGGTTCGGCTCGCTATTAATCCCCAGAACATACATTCACAAAACGGACATATCCCTCATACTTAATGGCTTTGCGTTATGAACACTAAGTCTCGCTGGTAATCTCGAAAAGTTATATAAGCGAAGTAGAAATTACCTTTAACCGAATATTAAGGTTTTTACAGTGAGTCTGAGATGTAAGGGAAGAATTTACGCTCCCCCGTCTTTTTCTTACCCCATAAATAACCCCAAGATGCAAGTGTTTCCCAATTGGGAAAGTTTCGCGCAGGATGAACAATTGGCACAAAAAGGGCATTGAACGCGTAAAGAAGCCAAACTCTTCATATAACAAACAAACAAACAAACAAAGAGCGATGGAAGACGATTACACTTTACAGAAGATCTCTAAGAGGTACAGCAATGCCTCTACAAAGCACTGGGAACCACCATCACAAGAAGTGATACATGCTGTAAAGAAAGTTCTAGAGATCAATAAGGCTAGGACATTGGAACCATTTGCAAGATCAAAGAGGTTGAATAATAACAATGCACAAATATCTGCTTTTATAAATGAATTTCTAGTAAAGCTTGAAAGGGCGAAATTACCGAAGAACTTGGATTCTAGGGATTTTGATTATGATTACCAACTGCAAAGGGAAATCTTCTTAAAGAAATTATATTCATCTGAATTACAAATGGTGGAGAACTTGGAAGATGCCTTAGATGATGAAGAAGATCAATTGAAAGATCTCGAGAAATATGTAACAACATATGAAAAGTTATATAAGGAGGAATTGAAAAAATTGGAAGAATTTGATGGTTCAGACGTTATTAAGAAAGTTAAACGTTATGAACAGAATGAAATAAGAACAATTGAATTTACAAACGATGAAGAGATAAATAAAATCTTGCAAGAATTAGAACAACATTTGGATAAACTAAATGATAGATTCGAACCATTACAAGAATTATCAACAAAATTGGATACAATAATACAATCGCTTCCTTGATATATAATCACTAATGAAATTTAACGACTCCAATACTGATCTCGATTTGAAAAGTAGATTTCACTAATAAAACTAGTTAATTTTATATTAATACTAGAGCTTGTTCCAAAACTTCTAATATACATTTTAAAGAACACCCGGACATCTCCGATTTGTCATACCCACACACATTAAGCTAATATATTTAGTATAATAGGGAAATTGTAATTAAATAATTCATAATATATTACGTTGACGTATACTAATCACAGTTATATAGCTAAAAACTCGATATCATGAGAAAAAATCAACCTGGATGAGTTCATTGAAAATTCATCTACTTATTTTGATTATCACAGGTTCTCTTCTTGAATCAATTTTAAAAATTTGACTAAAAATGTTATATTTTAACTCTAAAAAGTATCTAACTGTATAATTCAACCTAGAAATAATACATTAGCAACCAAATATCAACCAATCATCTTTCAAAATTGGAAATATTTGAATTTTTAAAGGTATTGGTTAGACCCTCATCGGAAAACACCCAAACACCACCATTCGCATAGCATGGAGATACCGCGGGGATCTCAGGGCACGCGCTCGCGATCGAGTGGGGGGGGGGGGGCGAAACAGACGAGCTCCGACCCGACGACGGGTAACCAACTGAGTGATTATAAATAGTTCTCTTTGAAAAAGTCTCTTCTTTTGCTCTAAGCTGGGGGATGAAATTGCCAGTTAAATCATTCTCTGCAATCTCTAAACTCAGATCCAACTATCACCGTCTACCAATTCATCAATATAGAAGTGCCATGACTTTCAACAGATCCAATAATATCGAGAAGCCTGACCTCGATAACAGAGAGTATAAAATTGTTAAATTACCCAATGATATTACAGCATTGTTGATCAGTGATCCACAAACCGATAAGTCTGCAGCTGCTTTAGATGTCAATGTTGGTTCATTTAGTGATTATGAGCATTTACCTGGTTTAGCTCACTTCTGTGAACATTTACTCTTTATGGGAACAAAGAAATACCCCAGCGAAAATGAATATTCAAGTTTCTTATCTAACCATGGTGGTCATTCAAATGCCTACACTGCGTCAGAGGATACCAATTATTACTTTGAAGTGAACCATCAATACCTCGAAGGTGCACTTGACAGATTTGCTCAATTCTTTATTGAACCACTCTTTGATCCAAGTTGTAAAGACCGTGAGATCAGAGCAGTTGATTCTGAGAATAAGAAGAACTTACAGAATGATACCTGGAGACTATATCAATTGGATAAAGCCCTTTCAAATCCTATTCATCCTTATCATAAGTTCTCAACTGGTAACTTACAAACACTTGGTGAGATCCCAACAGCTGAAGGCTATGACACAAGAGAGGAATTATTGAAGTTCTACAAGGACTCTTACTCTGCCAATTTGATGAAGCTTGCTGTCATTGGAAGAGAAGACATCTCTACACTTGAGAAATGGGTGCTTGAAAAGTTCAGTCTTGTACCAAATTATAATAGACCAAAACCAACTTTCGATGGTTCGGTATTCACTGACAAGGAGTTGAAGAAACTCATTAGAGCCAAGCCAGTGATGACCAAGAACAAGTTGAGTCTTTCATTTGTTACACCTGATCAAGATATCCATTGGGATGTCCAAACTTCTCATTACTTTTCCCATTTGATTGGTCATGAGGGAAATGGATCCATCCTTGCTCTCTTGAAGGAAAAGGGTTGGGCCAATGGACTCTCAGCTGGTGGTTACACCGTGTCCGAAGGTAATGCCACTTTTGGAATTGACGTTGACTTAACAGAGAATGGTATTGGACACTACGAAGAGATTCTTGTTATCGTATTCCAGTATCTTGAAATGATCAAAAATGATGGTCCTCATGAATGGATCTATGAAGAGTTGAAAGAGATTAGTGAAATGAACTTCAAGTTTAAACAGAAAAGTGCACCATCATCCACCGTTTCAAAGCTAGCAAAAGATATGCAGAAGACAAATATCCCAGATGATTATATTCTCTCTAGAAGTGTGATGAGAAGATTTGATTCCGACTTAATCAAGGAGTTTGGTGATTATCTCCAATTGAAGAACTTGAGAGTCACTCTTATATCCCAGTCTGTTGAGACCGATAAAACTGAGAAATGGTATGGTACCGAGTACTCCGTCGAAGACTTAACTGAAGAAATCTGTTCAAACATTTTGAACCCTGGCTCCAATGATGCGTTGTTCTTCCCAAAGAAGAACGACTTCATACCTACAAACTTTGATGTTGAAAAAGTTGAAGGTTCTGAGCCATCCAAGAAGCCAATCCTCTTGAAAGATGATGATCAATTCAGATTGTGGTACAAGAAGGATGACCAATTTTGGGTTCCAAAGGCTTATGTTAGCTTATTCTTAAATCTGCCAGCTGTCACTGCTACACCATATTCTACCGTTATGAGTTCATTGTACGTTGAATTGGTTCAAGATGCATTAACAGATGTTTCTTATAACGCAGAGATTTCCGGTTTGAACTTTACCATGCACACTGGTAAAGAGGGAATTGTTATTACAATTGATGGTTATAACCAGAAGATTGATGTCTTAACAAGTGAAGTCTTAAAGGCCATCGTTGATTTCAAACCTACAAGAGAAAGATTTGATGTTACTAAGGAAAAAGTTATTAGAAACTTGAAAAACTTTGGCTATAAGGTTCCATACTCTCAGATCACAAATGTTTTCCTTAATTTGATCAACGAGAAAGCATATGACATTGATGAAAGAATAGCTGCATTAAACAGTGTCACCTTTGAGGACTTGCAACATTTCATTCCAACTATCTTCAAACAAGCGTTCGTTGAGGGTTTGATTGACGGAAACTTCAAGGTGGACGAAGCTCTTCGTATCTCTGAAGTTGTCCAAAAGACCCTCAAGTCAGAAACATTGTTCTCAGCACAGAAGTTTAAGCCAAAGTCTTATTTGTTACCACAGGGTAAAACCTATAGATATGATACATTCTTGCCAGATGAAAAGAACACTAACACTTGTATCCAATATTTCATGCAAATAGCTGAGGTTACGGATATGAAGAAGTATGCTCTTGCTGACATGGTCGCACAGTTGATCAGAGAACCAGCTTTCGACATTCTCCGTACAAAGGAGCAGTTGGGTTACGTTGTGTTCAGTGGACTCGTTGAGACGAGAACTACATTTGGTTTGAGAGTATTGATCCAGTCTGAAAGAAATGCCGGTTACTTGGAATCCAGAATTGTCAACTTCTTGAACCTTTACCAGAAGACATTGAGCGAGATGACCGACGAGGAGTTTGAAAAGAACAGAGAGGCATTGATTAACAAGAAGACGGAGTCCTTGAAGAACTTGGGTCAAGAGAACGGCAGATTCACTCGTGCCATAGCTTGTGGTTACTACGATTTCTTGCACAACGACGTGACTGCAGAGAACTTGAAGCACATCACCAAGCAGCAGGTTCAGGAATTCTACACGAGTGAGGTGCTGAACAACAACTCCAAACTCATTGTTAACCTGCACGCAAAGGCCAACGAGGACAAGGAGCAAGTTCCAGGTTTCCCAACAGGCGAAGCCATCGAAAACGTTGGTGCTTTCAAGAGCCAGCTCTACCTGACACCTGCTCCATTCCCACTTGAGGAAATCTCCTCAAACTCCGAACCAAAGTTGTAACTCCCCAATAGAATTGAATAGAAATGTGTTTTATAGGAAAGATAGAGTTATTTATTATTATCAGAGCTTGTAGCGATTGTGTCAAACTTGGCCTTATCAGCATGCAGCCGTCATGCACATCATCGCGATAATAACAAAAAACAATAACTTGGCCTCCTCCCTCTCTGCTCTCCACAACCAGCAACCACAAGCAGAGATAGCCGCTGTGTCTAGAAAGTCGTATAAAGACCGTACCCGAGACAGCATGGATAGCAGGCCACACAGCGATGCTGATTATGCCCACACAGAGCCAATTGGGCCGGCGCCAGCGCAAGAGCATCTTCCTGAAGACGGCGGCAATGAAGAAGAGCAATGGCACAGCACCCGGGTACGAGTAGCGACGGACACGACACCGCTACTCCACCCTGGTGCAGGGCCAAAGTCGATATATCCAACACCAGGGACTGTGAAGAGGTTGTTGCCCGGTATCGCCAGCGCTACCAAAGCCTTATGGGCGGCTAGCAAGGACAACAAGTACATCGCTCTAGCGCTCGTCTTTGCCGCTCTAGTGCTCTCCACAGTTTTGGTATTTGTCTACAAGACAGAGAAAGTCATTCAGGCAGTGGCAGACTTGGAGCTAATGAACGTTGAGATTGAGCATATCTCAGACACCGGCATGAGAGCTTGGGTCTCCATCTCTCTAGCGTGGGACTACTCGAAGATCAGCTGGCTCCTTAGAGCTATGTTTTACCCTGCCCTGTCACTTCTCGGAGTCACGGTGATTGACAATATTGAGCCTGTATCCCTTTTCATCAACTTTCCCCAGTCACCGAATGAGAAGTTCTACAACCCACTCAAGGCCCACTTTGTTGTTCCTGTGCATGTTGACTTCACCCCGTCAGTGCTTGGACAGACCTTGACATTCCCCGTTGACTTGGATATAAACCCCTACGACGGAGCAAAAGTTTACAATGAGTTTCTCTTGGTGAAAGATGTACTTAAGAAGCCAGTTATTCAAGCTTCTGCCGTTATTCAGTCAAAATTTCAGGTGTCATCAAGCACGGTCTCCTACGGAAAGTACTCTGCAACTATTAGAAAGGAGATTGAGCTCGATCCAGAAAGATTCAGAGCCCCAGATTACACCATTGACGACTTTTCCATTGTTCCTAATAATGATTCTATCAGTGGTAGCGTTGATGTAACGTTTGGCCCACCGCCTGTTTACATACGTTCTGAGATCGGTGAGATCGAATGGGACGTGTACGTTCCAGGCTGCGAGAATAACTTGTTGTTTATAGGATCGATAGTTTCAGGACGGACCGTTTTTCAAGGACCATACCCATTTGAAGTCAATGTCAAAGGTGTGATTCCAGAGTTTAGCAAAAAACTACAACGGTTCTGTGAGGATGGCTTTTCACCAATTAACAAGCTAGCTAAGAGGGCACTTGAGGATAAGGCAACCGTTTTCTTAAAGTCTCGAGTGAAGTCCGAGATTAATAAGAACCTTCCGGCTTGGTTATCAGTGTTATTGTCTAACAATTTCCAGCCAGTCACAATAGCCCTCGGTGACATCTTGAGAACTCCTGATTTCAGCGATGTGGATTATGAGATTGTCAACGCTAATGTTTTGATAACCAATAACCCTGAAGTGCTTCCACAGCTGTATTCAGATATAGGGGTTACCCTTCAGCTGCCAGTCAGTAACTTGGGTGATGAGCTCTTCAACTTATCCAAGATATACGGCGATCTTTGCTTTGTCTATAAAGAAGATGTCTTCCTTAAAGTCTACCTTCACAGCTGGCAAGGAATCCAAACGAACAATGACACATTTGCAGTTCACATTCGTAAATCTCAGCTTGATATCATTGACGAAGCAATTGTCGCTGAGTTATTATCGAGTTATATGGATGGGAAGCAGTTCACAGTCACTGGAAGAGCGATGCTTGATATGGACATCAAAACACCTATTTTCAACACGATATTCCAAAGGATTGAGACTGTGGTCGAAATTCCTGTTAAAGGTCAAGCTGGAATGATTGAACAGGTCAATGTTGGAATCGATAAGCTAAGCTATATATCCACATCGACAGAGTCGCAATTGAGGCTCTCCATTGACACGGAAGTTTCAAACCCCTTGAAGGTTGGTGGTGGCTTTGAGTATTTGAGTCTCTTCATGGAGTACAACGGCACCAAAATCGGTAGTATTGAGTTAACGGAGGCTATCATTGAATCGAACTGGACGGCTAATATAAGGCCAACATTGAAATTGAAAGCCGAAGATGGCGTATCTAGAGATGCTATTAACACGGTTGTGAGTAACGTCATATCTGGAAAGGAGTCCCAAGTTGTTTTAAGGGGCCACGATAAGTCCTGCAAGGTTCCTGCCATCTCTAAAGTCCTTTCCAGTCTCTCCTTCCCATTCAGAGTACCAACTATGAAGGGGAGCGACCCAGATCATCCAGGGTTTATCGTATCTACCACTTTCCACTTACTGAGATCGCAGATTGAAATAACAGCTTACAACCCCATCGATAACGAGGACGTGCTATTGAATGTCAAACATGCAAAAGCAATGTACGAGGACATTGATGTTGCATTTATTGAGAGAGCCCCAATGATAAGGCTTCCACCCGGTGTTTCTACGACACAGAAGATACCCGTGCGCATTGCTACTGGTGCTGCTGGTGATGTGTTGAGGAAGGCAATGAACTCCAATATCACACTCCACACTGTTGCCAACCTTGACGTCGTCATCGGGCAGTACATGCTGAGTTTGGACTACGAAGGACAAGGCGTCGATGCTGTTATCAAGCTGTGATAATAATCACTAATGAGTTTGCTACTAATAATGAAGTTTAATGTTTATTAAAAGGCTGTAGTCCCGATGGCCACACGTTTTAGAACATGTAACACAAAATCCAGGAGACCACAGCCAAAGTTACAAAAGATGTATCCTTTCTATCGACATTCAAGAACCACTATCGGTTCCCAAACTTCCTATCCAGGAAAATAGTGAGCGTTTGTCTTGGATGCGAACATTAGAGACCTCTTGGGCACTCAGTAATGGCAATGGAGAAACTTAGAAAACGTTAACCCATCGTGGCAAATGCTTCCGTATTATACTTTTTGATTAAAGAAAAGAAAAAAGGAAAAGCGTGTGAAGGAGAAGAAGGAAACGGGCGGGCAGTGAAATTTTTATATCCCTCGCGCCCTTGCTGGCGCGCGGTACGGGCCACTCCAGGGCTACATGATGTCTTCTCTACGAGCTGAGTCTCATTAAAAGTGCTTGTATTAGCGTTTATAAAGATGCAAGTGTTTATATTTTTAGCTTGTCCACATGGCAGAAGGTCTTGGCCAGACACGCTTGAAGAGAGACATCGCCACAACGTCCTGAGACGAGATCTTTCCATCAAAGTTGGCCTTGAAGTAACCGTGGGTACCAAGGGACTCCTTGATGAAACCGGATCTTCCAGATTTTGTGAAGAGTGGAATACCCTTGAAGAACTCGACATCGTCCTTGCTGAAGAACATGTAACGTACTGTGATAACTCTCTTGTGGATCTTAACGGCGTGACCTGTAAGGACGGCTCTCTTGGCCAACACTCTCTGGTGCTCTGCGTTGAGGAATGAACCACTTCCAACGAGCTCAATCTTCTTTGGGAACTCGGATGTTTGTTTGAAGAACAAAGCTGGACAGTTTGTGAATGCAACTGGAGCAATTGCAGTAGCGATACTTAGCGTATCCTTGTGTAAGAATCTCTCATACTTGTGAACGTTATTTGGTGTATTCGATGCAGAGGAGAAAACAGGTTGTATAATTTGACGTCTTGGACCGTACTGAACCACCATTGATTCTTTTGATGGAATTGGATTCTCATACTCTTCCCATGATTGAATAGAGAAGTTGACAACGGCAAGCTTATGTTCATGTTCAAGCAAACCGTAAAGAACAAATGGTGATTGAGAAGCTGAGGAAACTCTCTGAAGAATGTACTCTGGGGCTCTCAGGTACATTATCACTTTTTGACCAGCAAGGGCCTGGGCCTCACGGATGGCCTGCTTGAGAATTCTGCTCTTTGTAGCTTTGAAGTTGGATACACGTAGAAGCTTTCTCCAGATAGAAGGTGAGCGTGGGTCATATTCATCACAGTCCCACATTGCGTTATAAAGACTCTTAAGACCTCTGTATCTGTGTAATCTCTCTCTACCGGAAATTCTTGGGTCCAGTTCTATCTCATCAGGGAATTCTCTATCCTCTTCCTCCTTATTACGGAACATCTGCAACTGCATCTCTTCCTCTTCAGGAGAGAGCTCAACAAACTTCTCACTTTGCATGTCCTGGGCATCAACATCGGAGAAGTTATCATCAACCATCATCTCTTCATCAACCTCCTCTTCAATCAACTCAGGCTCGTCGTCCTCATCAGAAGACTCAACTTCTTCAACGTCGTCCTGCAAGAACCATCTAGCCTGGTAATCAGAGGTACCTTCTGGCAAGTTGAGCTTAATCTTTTTCTCCTTCTCTGGGCGGAACTCCCAGTCATCATCATCCATTCTAACAACGTTTGGATCACGTTGGTAGGTGTTTTCATCTTCCCAGTCCTCCATATCGAGCTCCTGTGGAGCCAACTCTTCAAGACCTTCCTGGTTCTCATCTGGACCATAGATATCTGTATCGCCCCTACTCACTTTCTCGATACGTTCAATTTGGAAATCACCCTGTCCTGGAATGTGAACAAGTCTGTTGGCATTGAAACCGACACCTCTAACTGTACCTTCAATCTTAAGGAATCCCTCACTAGAGTTCTGTGGGTTACCCTCCCATGAGATCTCATCAGCTACAATCCAACCTCTAGAGTCTCTCCATGTAACAGATTTAGGGAATTTCTGACAGAGAGTTCTAATAGCGATCAATGCATCGGATGGACTCTCCAAGTTGTAAACCTTTTCTTCTGTTGGGAAGAAATGCTTGAAATATGAGGAGAGAGACTGCTTAACATCAAGCTGGAATTTCTCCTTTGGATGTACCGCAGACAAGTTAGTGACAACACCCATACCATAACCAATACCTTGCAACTCAAGGGCTCTAACAATCTGCTCACCGTAGTCCTTGTCAACTTCTGTGGTACCTGAGAGACCAAACACAACAAAGTCTGCAACCTTAGCAGCATCGAGAATGGCAATGAAGTCGTTGAAATCAGGTATTATGAATTTGAGGTTACTCTTGAACTTAGGAATCTTAACAGAAGTAACGGAAGGACCTTGAATCATGGATTTATCGGACTGATCTGGCATTGCAGCGGCATCAATCAATCTGTTAACGATCTCATCGGCATTGATATCGTCTGTCAATGGGATGACTGTGATGATCTTTTCGGCACCATTGTTACCTTCAAAGAGCTTACGGGTTTCAGCAGTGTTAAGAATCTTCTTTTCTCTAAGCTGCTTAGACAAATTCTTTCTCTCGAGCTTAGAGTGGCCCTTTTTAAGCTTTTGTGTGATAGTTTCTTTCTCCACTTTACCTTTTGTTCTGGCCTTAATGGAAGATTTAGAAGCGTGTCTCGACTTAAAAGCCTTATGACCGTTCTTCACAGCGGATCTATGTGAGTGTCCTGCCATGTTGGATCTTATAAATAGCCTTAAATGTCGGGTTTCAGCTACAAATTTAAGATTATCATATAGACAACATGAGCCATCTGCATACTTAGAAAACTTTTTGATCGCGAAACAGCAGTGTCTCATAACCAACTCATCGTATCAAACCAGTTCGCGGAAATAGGTTGCCCTGAAGAGCCCCGTTATTTCGCACGTGACTTTAGTCAGGGCAGCGCACTGCGTGATTCGCGCTGAAAAATTTGTGACGCTGAAAATTTTTACCTGAAAATCTGTCATTTCTGAGCGGGCATGGGGCTCGCACACGGTGCGCGACACGCTTCGGTGAAGAGTTAACGATTCTTCAACACCAAACAACTAAGGGTTAACAAGAAGCTTTTCCTAAGGATTAACAAACCATATATTAATGTAAGTCAAATAGCAAGAAATGGTTGAAAAGAGTTCGGTAAAGAGAGTATCACACAATTTCAAAGAATCAAATATGGATAAAGCACAATTATACAACATAAAACAAATCGCAAACTGAGTGAAGAATATTTGACGTTGAAGAAGAGAACCAGACCAGCACCACCGGCACCACCACAGACGTCAAGACATAAAATGAATACTACACAGATCATTGACAAACACAAATGATACATCTACAAGAGAATATTGTTAAAACTCTCCCTTTCCTATAGAACTTTTGAACCCGTTCACCGCTAGGCAGAAATACTAACAAAATACCTATAGCAAAATGGCTCACGAGAACGTTTGGTACTCCCACCCAAGAGGTTACGGTAAGGGCTCCCGTCAATGTAGAGTCTGTTCCTCCCACACCGGTTTGATCAGAAAGTACGGTCTTAACTTGTGCCGTCAGTGCTTCAGAGAGAAGGCCAAGGACATTGGTTTCTTCAAGTTCCGTTAAACTCTTTATTTGCTTTGAAAAATACGCTGATTGCTAAACAGCTAATGTTGTCAGATTATGGTTCATATTGTGTATTAAGGTTTAATTAAAAAGAAAACTCATCTTATGGTAAAGAAACCTTGTAATCTCTATATACGTAGACTTTGCTAGGCCCTCTGTGCTCCCCTATAAGCTCCGCGTTGTTGAACTAAGAGTGTCCGTACCAAATGTATAATCACATAGTAATTTGCCACTTTATAAGCAGAGAGTGTGATCGGGAACCAAAGAGAGGCCTGTCTTTCTAACACCACACACGAAACCATAGTTTTACAGGGAAAGATGGAGGAGACACTGTCGTCGGCCTTCAAGTGCAACTCATGCCAGATCCAATTCGCAAACTCCGATGCCCAACGTTATCATATGAAGACCGACTGGCACAGGTATAACTTAAAACGTCGTGTTGCGGGCTTAACTCCAGTCGATGCTGCTGTTTACGCTGAGAAAGTGCAACAATCACAGATGTTCAGAGAAGAAACCGATGAATTTGGCTTCAAGATCACAAAACCTCGTGAGGAGAAATCACAGAAACTGCACATCCATCAGAGACATTATCACCAGGCTTTACATCAGCACAGAGGCCGTGTGGAGGCCACAAATGATTCTTATGACAGAGATGTCTCTCCGGCAAGTGTCACATCTGAGCTCTCACGTTTCTCCCTTGGTGAGTCTGTGTATTCTCACCCAGACACAGTGACAGATGTCGACAGCCACTTTGAAACAGCATCAGAAGCTGACTCCATGGATCCAGATTATAGTGGATCTTCTGACGAAAGCGATGCTAGTGATGACTTGGACAACGATTCGCATTACGAAGAAGAACCATTGCAGCCTGTAACAAGTTGTATATATTGTGGTGTCCCACATAAGGACTTGGAGACCAATGTTTCACATATGTTCAAAAGCCACGGTCTTTATATCCCAGAACGCTCCTACCTCACAGACTTACCAGGCTTGCTCAGTTTCCTTATTTCCATTATTGTCATTGATAACGAATGCCTGTGCTGCAATTTCCAAGGTAGAAACTTGGAGAGTATTAGAGCTCATGTTACCTCTAAAGGCCATTGCCGACTCCCATATGAATCCAAGGAGGAAAGAGCAATGTTTGCCAAATTCTATGACTTCTCCTCCATTGGTGAAAAGGCACAGAAGTCAAAGACAACAAAGACAGTGGGATTCGCTGATGACGGTGATGACACGATTGTAATCGAGGAGCTTTCCAGCGATGATTATGAGGAAACAGATTCAGACGATAACGGAATTAACGATAACTACACAATTGCCACAATCGATCCAATTGATTCCCAGCTGACTTTGCCAAATGGTTCTCGTCTTGGTCATAGATCTCTTAATCGTATCTATAGACAGAATATCAATATCCCTCGTCAACCAGCAGAGTCTCAGTTGACTGTTGCGAATGCTGACAAGCGTCTGGCTTCAGGCTTGACCATCGCTGAGTCTAACAAGCAGCTTAAGGAGTCTCAACAGGCTGAGGTCAAGCATAAGAACAAAAACATGGTCCGTGGTACTAAGAGAGTTAACTTCCAGATGCACTACAGAGATCCAATGCTCGGAGGTTGAATTACTTGTCATTTTAAGCATAATTATAGAACTTGCATACTCTTCATACGTAGAATACCATTTAGCATCATGTACCCTTATCGCTTCCGAATCTGTTCATCACGAAGGATCTTCCAGATAATTTCCTTACAGCAGATCTCAGCTCAGATTTCTGCGGCTGTGGCTGGGACAGGACGCTTTCCTTTTCCTCAGATGGCGATCTCACGTCAAGACTCTGTGTATCTGTGTACTTTGGTAGTGTCTTCTGTGCTAGCATAGCTCTTCCTTTCAGTAACTGGTTTTCATGTGCCTGCTGAATCGAGCGGAACCTCTGAAGCAGTTCCAGCCATTTGAAACTGTTCTTGGCCAATATCGACACGGACTCAGAGACACTTTTAGGATCTGACGAAGTGGG
Organism: Petasospora americana; assembly: GCA_003708795.3. Taxonomy (NCBI): domain Eukaryota; kingdom Fungi; phylum Ascomycota; class Saccharomycetes; order Phaffomycetales; family Wickerhamomycetaceae; genus Petasospora; species Petasospora americana. The sequence continues at coordinate 117,987 of PPOA03000006.1, forward strand.
AGTGTGGCATTGTGGGAATGTAGACATCACAGAGACACTGCTTAGTCTGTTTTTCAAAGTGGAGAAAGCCGTTGACTGTGGCAAGAGCATGAGAATACCATACAGACACTTGTGGAGATATGGATACTTCTCAGGTTCAAGCAATTGTAGTCTGGCTCTGGTGAACACTGGAGATTCCAGCAGCTGAACCAAGATATCAATTTGGACTAAGACGTTAACAGTGATCTCAAAATCAACAAATATTTGGAGCACAGAGTATGCGAGCTCATAAGCCTGTGCTAGTAAGCAGAGGGCCAGTGTTGCTGGGGCGTTGTGCGACCATGCTTTGAACAGAGTAGAGAAGAACTCCCAGTCTTCTTTCTCCTCCAAGTTTCTCAGCCTCTTTCTCAAGCTTGACAACTCTGGTGCAGTGATTAAGTTGTTATTCAAGATTTGGATTATTATACCGACAAATGTCGCATCCTCTTCCTGCTCCAAGACACGGGCAAACGTCTGATAAACCCTCACCGGGTTCAGCGAGATACACAATCTTCTCAAGATGAAGTTTCCTCTTGTCTCCAGCAGTTTCTGGTCTTTCTTGAAGAGGTGGAGCATGCTCACCATGAATCTTGAAAAATCTTCATCTTCGCTCTCAAATGAAATATCAGCAATCAGCTGCAGATCACGATAAATCACTTCTTCACTTGGATCCGATAATGCCTTCAGCAAAGTCATGAATAAGTCATGGTGCTCAAGTAGTGCCTTTGGCGATTTCTTATGAAGCATCTTCAACCATTCCAAGGATGCGACTTTTGTGGTCTCATTATCATTCAAGAAGTGCATTGTGAGAACGTTAATGGTAGAATTGTAATTCAATTTCTTCTTTTCATTATCATCTACCAATGACGAGACAAAGTCCATGAGGTTACTGTTGACTTCCTTCGCACTCTCCTTGGAGCTGGAGCCTTCTTCATTGTCCATGGTAATCAGCAGCACAGAGAGAAGCTTTGGCAGGTAATGAATAAACGACAGAGGGGAAATGTCCAAGAGACTTCCCAGCCAGGTCAATATAACCAACTGGACTTTCTCATCCAGCCCGTCCATATGCGAGATGAGAATTTCTATGATTTTTGGGTAGTCCAGATGGACGTCTTGGCCTGGAATATAAAGCTCACCGTCGTGCTCCAATTCCTCGTCATCGTTCTCATCAGCTTCATTGTCGGACCCGTTTGGCTGTTGCTCAGGAGAAGGCTGTGCGACAACCTCGACCTCTGGGTCTCCCGTGATGACACTCACATTGTCTTCGACGCTGTCCTGTGTTTGGTCTATAGATAAGTCTGAGATGAGCACAGTCTTGTCCAGGACCTCACTATCATCGTCCAGATCCGGTGTAGGAGCAGGTATTGATACGGGTGGCGGGGTAGGCGTTGAGTGTGACAACCCGTCTGGGAATTCGGTCTTTTCTGGTGTGGATGTCTGTAGATCTGTGATTGTAATCTCATTTTTCAGTCTTTCATCATTGTCAAAAGCCGATTGTTCTTTCTGTTTGCGTATTTGCTCCTTTTGCTCCTTCAGCAACTTCTGGATATCGGATATTCTTCTAATTTCATGGAGGAACACGTCCAACGCCGACTGTGTCATGACTCGAACATCGCTGTGAGAGTCATTCAGGAAAGTCAGCAGGCCCCCTAGGAAAGCAGGGAGATAGGACACCAATTCCAAGTCCGGGACAGAGTTCAGCAACGTGATCCAAGACACGAGGAAAACACGCGTAGATGGGTCAATTGCATTGATACGCTCCATCAGCAGTGGAACGAACTTCGGTAAGTTGAAAGCCGTGGCCTCTTGCTGTGGCTGTAGCTGCAGAGTGTGTCCTTGGCCGTCCTTATAAGTCGACTGTGTTGCCTTTCTGTACTCCTGTTCAGGATTGTTTTGGATCACGGAGATGTAGCTCGTGGCCTTTTCACAGACGATGTCCTTGATCAGGCGATCTAGCAGATCAGCACCATTCTTCACAGAAACATCAGAATCAGCAGCCAGTCTACTCAAAACGTCAAATACCTCATTGAAGTACAGCAGAATCTCACCCTTAGCAACTTTAGCAATGTTATACAGAGACTCACAGGCATAGTACCTAACACGGGCGTCCTGGTCACCGAAACATGCGAGAACAGGGTGAATAATCTCCTCCAGGTAGTTTGCCACTTCGTTCTGTCCCAGTGCAATGGCTGCTGCTGCCAAACCTATCAGCCCACCGTTACGAGCATTTGGCTGGTGCACTGCGTAGGCAAAGTCCCTTGAAAGCTGATCAATGATTGAGCGGACCTTAGCCTCGCCGTCCTCTTCCTGCAAAAGCTCCTTGATCTGGGACTCTAAGTCCAATGCAGCATTCTTACGCTTCTCATAGAGACGGTCGCTTAGACCTTTTGTAATGGATTTATCTATTTCAATTTGTTAGTTAAAACAGGCCGGAAGCACCAGAAAAACACTCAAACTAACCCATTGCGGCTTATCCCCGACGTCAGTGTCTTGAAGTTCAACTGCCCTCTAAAGACTTGCGCTGTTGGTTGCTTTGTTTACGTCTGTTTGGGTTTTTGGTGCTGGCGATTTATCTATGCAGCTTTTGGTGTGTGAACGCGCTATCGAGAAGGGCTTCATAACCTTTATTCATATCATTTCATTTCTAACTAAACGGAGAAAAAATAACACATTTTTGTACTTGCTTAGAGCAGATTATTCATTGCTGCTGGCAATTCTGCTCTAGCTCTTTTTCTAAGCCGGCATTCATCTCTGGTGGGATGTCGTCACCGTCGAACCCGAACCCACCAAGACCCAGCTTGTCCATATCACCCATCAGCTCCTTTGGAGGGTCACCGGATTCTTGCATGTCTTCTAGTTTCTTGGAAACAAATGCCTGCTGCTCAGCATTGTCTGCTGAATAGTCTGGCGATTCAAATTGCTCGACAATGGCACGTACTATGCCGGCTTGTATCTCATACCTTTGATACTCCTCTGCAGTGGTCTTCTCTTTGTTTTCTTTTAGCCAAACAGGATACTTTGCATCCAGGTCCTTTAACGGCTCGTATAGAACCTCCTTAGAGGCCAGTGCGCCAAGCATCTCATTCAAAAGCTTGGACATATCACCATCTCCACCATCACCGTCCATATTCAGCTGTGCCAGTAGATCAGCAAGCATGTCTTGTCCCGGGACCTGTTCATCCTTGATACTCTTATCCACTTTAGCACCACTCTCTTTGAGCCTATTCAAAGTGTTCGATATGGTATCCTTAAGGTTTGCGTCTGCTGTTGCGGTACCACTAGCAGTGACAGTCGAGGATGCCGATGATGAAACAGCACCGTCTGCACTAGCAAGATCCTTTAGCAGCGACTCAAACTGTGCCTTAGCCTCTGGAGACTCCTGTCCCATACTTTTCAATAGGTTCTCTAGTACCTGTTCTTCTGATAAGTCATCCTGTTTCTGTTCAGGGACTGCTGCTGTTGTGGACGATTGTTCAGTTGCTGGTGCAGCATTCTCCCTTTTCACATCCTCGTACGGCTGGCTGAGGATATCCTCCTGGAATTCATCCAAGTAATCATCGAGGTCGTCGAGATCATCTTCTAAGGGCTTCTTGTTGTCAGTCATTTCCGGGGTAAAGACCAAAAGGGCTATCTTTTCTCTTAGTTGGTGGATTTCTATGCTTGGAGTTCAAGACAGATTAAAATTACGCTGGTATTTCAGACTCAGCAACAGACGACAACGGAAAACTACCAACAGCCTGGAAAGATCAGTAAATATATAAACCAAGAGAGGAGAGAGTTCACAATCGTCCACAAAGTTCGCGGTGAAAGAAACGCGCGAAAAACCTCAAAGGGTAAAAATGTCATGGAAACCTTCTAATCAACAACGTAGAAACACAGTACCAACCAAAGTTTTCGAGTCTTTTGGGAAATGTCATCATCGTTTTTGAAGGACCGTCTCCAAGCGGAGAGAAAGCAGTGGAGAAAGGACCACCCATTCGGGTTCTTCGCCAAGCCTGTGAAGGCAGCAGATGGCTCGATGGATCTCCAGACGTGGGTTGCCGGCATCCCAGGAAAGGATAACACTCTTTGGGAGAATGCCATTTACCCAATCACACTATCGTTCCCAAACGACTATCCTTCCAAGCCTCCAAAAGTGAAGTTCCCTGCTGGGTTTTACCACCCAAACGTCTACCCATCCGGAACAGTTTGTCTTTCCATATTGAATGAGGAGCAGGACTGGAGACCGGGTATCAACATCAAACAGATCGTCTTGGGTATCCAGGAGCTCTTAGACACGCCCAACCCAGAGTCCCCAGCACAAGAACCAGCATGGAAGGCCTTTGGAAAAGACAGAGCACTCTACGATAAAGAAGTACTAAAGCAGGCAAAGAAATATGCCAAATAATCTAATGACGAGGTTGTAGGGTGTGGGAATCCCCGTCCCTCCCCAAATTAGGGGATTCTTCTGTTCTTTTACTTGTAATATATAAAACAATACACAAATTCTCTAATGCTAGTTTGCTCATTGTGTATAAACCGCCACAAAAACAAGCGATAACACAAAAACATTGATACGCGCCACACCCACACTCTAATTTTCCAACGCCAAAAGAAACAAAAAACATCAACACAAAGAAAACGTACACAAACACACACCCAGCGAAGTCCACCGTAAGAAATGACGCGAGTAGACCCGGAGAAGCCGGTGTGTCTCATCCCAGAGATCTTTGAAGACAACTACACGCCTGACAGTGAAGTTTTCACGCTATCATATGACCTGCCACGCTCAGTGAGGTCTATGGCTTGGAACGGTAATCTGTTAGCACTTTCACACGAGTCTGGTGTTTATATATTGACACCGATCACCAAGAGTGCACCATTGGCCAAGAACTTACCTTCCGACTTACAACAGGAGTGGGTCTTCCAATTGACTTCTTACACCATGAAGTCACCAGTTGCTAAGCTGAGATTCACATCCAAATATTTATTAATGGCATTAGAGAACGGTGAGGTTGTACTAAGAAATCACCTTGATGGGTCCCAGTTACAGCTCTCAAATGGCACAGCTGTTGATATCAATAGCGTTGATGTCTCGGATCAGGGCGTTGTATGTGTCGCTGATGACGAGAGACGAGTCATCATCTGGGAACATGGCTCAATTGCACGCACAGTTCATCTAGAGAATATCCCTACACTGGTTAAGTTCTGGGTAGATAAAGACTCTGATAAGATCATTGTGGTCGACTCAGGAAAGTGTGTCAAGGTTTACGACTGGCGTAAGGATCAATGGCTATATACGATTTATCCTTTGCCGTACGCAAAGAACTCAGATCCTTTCATCTTGGACGTCCTGGTTATGAATGGCAACATTGTTGTTATAGGCGATGGCTGGTGGAAAGAATACGAGATTGAGAGTTTACAAGGTGGTGCTGGCTACACATTCCCAGCCACAAAGGGATCACTAAATGGCTGGCTATCAAACTCTAAGTACGTATCATCACAGACCTCATCGTTGATTGGTGCCATTTCGTCTGACAGATCGTGCTTCTATGACATAACGTCACGCTCGGGCCAGGGACAGCAGTTTAAGCTCGAGCTACCAAGTGTCAGTGTCAGTGCCGGTGCCATCAACCACCAGGGAGTAGTAGCATTTGCTAGCGGTGCCAAATTGATCCTGACAAAGCCATTCGATAGCTATGAGACTGTCCAGTATTAAGGAATAAAATGTACTAATTAGTTCATCTACTGTGTAGAAGATGGGAGAGAGATGAGATCGCGCTTTCAGTGAAACAAAAAGGTCTTTTTGCACAGTTAATACGCAAAGACCACTACAACTCCAGCGAAAAAGAAAGCCAGAGACAGAGAGTTACAATGAGTAGAGTGAATCTGTTTAACATGTCGGCAGCCATGCTGTCGTGCTTTGTCGGAGTGTGGACAGGTGAGTTTTCCGAGATTCATCGAGACGAGACATAATTACTAACCTCTACCTAGGAGTCAAGTTCTTTGAGCCAATCATTGTGTAAGCATTTGGTGACCATCTTCCCGTATATCAGCACTTACTAACACACCCTAAGCGAGCGACTAAGAAAAGACGGAAGTCTCCGTGACGATATGCAGTTCCCAGAGTACGACGAAGACGGTGAAGTGATCCTCCCTGACGGTATCGAGAAGCCTGACATCTTCAAGATGCTCTCTGGAGAGCAGAAACTCGAGCAGACAACGCTAACACCGGATTTCCAGGAGAAGCTCGCTGAGTCTACGATAAAGGACAAGACGATAGAGCAGGAGCCAAAGTGATATTAGAGATATTTGTGTACATAGAAAAACTTGAATATAGCGGATGACTTTCCTAATCCGGACATTAAATTTCTTTTCTCTCAAGCCTGTATGAAAAAAAAATTTAGAAAGGAGCATCTCTGATCTCTTCGCAAAAGCAGTTTGAGCCTCGAGAAAAACACTTTAAACGATAATGGGAAAGCTTAAGAAAAGGTCAAGATCCTCCAAGAGCAGAGTCAACCCACTTGCTACAAAGGCACAGGTTGATAAGCAGGATGAGACCCTCACAAAGACCAAGATCGCTCCGCTTATGGAGAAGCTCAAGTCCATGATCCCTAATGAACGTTCCATGGCATTGGGCACTATTGCCGTGATGTCTGATGACCCTCGTTTCAGAAGACTTATGCTCAAAGAGAAGCTTGTACAGATAGTCTTGGACCGTTGTATCACAGATCCCAACCCAGAGATTGTTGTGGAGTCCTTTGGTCTTTTAAGAAACTTGGTCATTGAAGAAGGATACGATGTTGCCATGTACTTATGGAGACAGAACGTTTGGGTAACCATCCAGTCCACATTGGAGAAGTGCCAGAAAGGTTTTGAGTCTTACAAGTTGGACCCTAAGAAGTTTGGTAAAGTTGAACAGACCTCTCTCTTTGACCTCACAGAGAACTTGATTGCGCTTGTGACAGGCCTTGCTGGCTCATCTGATACAATTTTCGATCAAATCACTCTCAAATTTACCCCAATCCGTGACTTCATCAAGAGCATCTTGGAGTTTGCAATTGATATTGATAACTCTGAGTTGCGTATCTCAGTGAACCTTTTCAATGCCATCTTAGATTTGCTCTATGACTTCTCTACACAATCAACAGACTTCATTGATCAATTGACAACCGAGTGGAACTTGAACCTTGATATTCTTGACAAATTTGTGGCCTCCGTAAAACGTATAGACCCACTCACAAGAGTTTATGTTCAAGGTATTAAACTACAAGTTCTCGAAGCAGACCGTAAGAACAAGAACAAGGACGCTGCCATTGCCATGATCATCAAAGAGTCTATCAGCTATGTCAAGGACATTAACATCGACGCCGACAGAGAAATTCTTGTTGCTGAACTGGATAACACAAACCCAGAAGATATCAAGACCGATGCAAAGAGACGTGCCAAGGCTCGCTCAGAGTTCCAAGCTGTGCAATTAGCCATTGAGGTTGTGACTGCTGCTATCGAGATCGTTGCATTCTCTGCTGAACGTGGTGGTAAGAAATATAAGCACGATGATTCGTTATATGAGCTCTTGCTCACCCAAGTCCCTGAGATCCTTGTGGCTTTATTAAACCATGTTGAATTCCGTTCAAGAGCTTTAACAGCACTGAACAATCTCAGTTGGCTCTTTGCCACAGTGCAATACGCAATTGATGAATGGCGTAATGTGTCACCTAAGATATGGGATGCTGTTACATCGACATTATTGAGCCAACAGAGCATTCAGTTGGATTTGGAGGAGAAAATCAGTGTCTTCGGTACACTTTGGGCTTTGTTAACCGTCTTAGGAGATGCAGCAGCTGTCCACGATGAGTTTGTGAAGTTGACAATGACAGATTACCAAACAACTTTGTCTAGCCACACGAAGGAAGAGGATATACAACAGGTCGATGAGTATATCACACGACTTGTAGGGTTCCTTGGTACTTTGGCCAAGGCCCAGGGACACATTGAGAGAAACGCTGCTATTGGTAACTTGTTCCTCGCAACCTTGAATAAACTACCAGCAGTGTCTGGTCGTGTCGTGGTGGAGATCTTGGATATTATGTATGAGATCTACGGAGATGGTGAATTGGACTATGACGAACCTGTTTTCGTTCAACAGAAGTTCCTTACACAGTTGGAACAGCTGGCACCAAAAGTGAAGGCAGCTGTTAAGCTCATTGATAGAAATGTTAACCATGAACTTAAGGCTAAAGCCGATGAAGTTTACTTGAACCTTGGACGTTTCATTCAGTACAAGAAATCTGAGAGAAAATGATAAATATTTAGATTTTAATGATTATAATAAAAGTACTGCATTTTACTACTATACATATATTCTTTAATCGTACATTAATTCTTTTCAAACCTTGACACCACTACGGTTAGAAAACTCCTCATAATACTCAAGCATTTCTGGTGTGATACCTCTCGATAAGACATCCAATGCAATGTCAAAGTGTTTCTTCATAACACACTGTGCCTCTCTGTCTTCACTTAAAGCAGCAGTACCGGCTTTTTGAATCACATTGACAACTTCAGCACCAGAACAGCCTTCTGTAGCCAATGCAAGATCATCTAACGAAACATCACTAAGGTTCATGTTCTTTGTTCTGTTCTTCAAGATCTCCAAACGGGCAGTGTAGTCTGGTGGTGCAACGTAAATATGACTATCCAATCTTCCTGGTCTTAGCAAAGCAGGGTCAATCTCAGTTGGTCTATTTGTTGCACCAACGACAACGACACCTTTCAGCTCTTCAACACCATCCAATTCATTGAGAAGGGATGTAAGAACGTTTCCAGCAGCAGCTGTAGAAGAGCCACCTTCTCTGTCAGCTGATAAAGCGTCAATCTCATCAATGAATAAGATCGATGGAGCAGCTGCTCTAGCTTTTCTAAACATCTCTCTGATCTTTCTCTCAGATTCACCAACGTATTTATCAAAAATCTCTGGACCTTTAATAGTCAAAAAGTTAACACCAGATTCGGTTGCCAATGCCTTTGCTGCCAATGTCTTTGAGCAACCAGGTGGACCATAAAGCAAAACACCCTTTGGAGCCTGGATTCCCAATCTCTTGAAACCTTCTGGTGCCTCCAATGGTAACTGTACCACTTCAGCAAATGTTTTCTTCAAGGTCTCCTGTCCACCAATATCACTCCAATAGACCTTAGGAGTCTCCAAGAAGATCTCTTTCATAGCAGAAGGTCTAATGTCGATTAATGACTGTTCAAAATCGTCTAATGTGACAAAGGAATCTTCAATAGTCATAGCGTTCTCTTTCATGCGGTCGTACACTTTTGATACTGACTGTTCACAAAGTGATGCAATATCGGCTCCAACATAACCATGGGTCTTTCCAGCGATATTGGAAATATCATCGTCAGTCAACGTGTGGTATTTGATCTTTTGTAAGTACAGTTTCAAGATCTCATGACGGGAGTCAGCATCAGGAATACCAATCTCAACTTCTCTATCGAATCTTCCTGGTCTTCTTAGTGCTATGTCAATTGAGTTTGGACGGTTTGTAGCCGCAACTATAACCAGTCTTCCATGACTACCAATACCGTCCATTAACGTCAGCAATGTAGCAACGACCCTCGACTCTGCTTCACCAGAGTCATCGTTATCTCTGCTTGGTGCTAATGAATCGATCTCATCCAAAAATATAATAGCCGGTTGATACTTTCTAGCTTCTAAGAAGTACTCTCTCAATCTTGCCTCTGTCTCACCCAGATACTTTGAAACAATCGAAGGACCGTCAATTGTCAATACATGGGCATTGGTCTCTGCTGCAACTGCACGTAACAGCATTGTTTTACCTGTTCCTGGTGGACCGTGTAATAAGACACCACGGGGTGGGTTGGTACCGAAACGGGCAAAGAACTCAGGGTGATGCAAAGGTAACTCAATTGCTGACTTGAGCTGCTTGATCTCTCTTGAGAGACCTCCAACTTGCGTGTATGATGCCTTCTTTGGAAGGTTGTACTTTGAGCTTGCACTAGTCTCTTCTGTGAACGTTAGCGTTGTAGAACCCCTCTTGAATAACAGTGGTGGAGACACAAATCTCTGGAACCCATCCTCTGTTGTTTCAGTTGATTCTTCAAGCTTCAGAGTGGAGATATCTGGAATTGACTCAGCTTCTACAATAACCAAATCTTCTAGCGTCTTCTCATCCGTCTCTAACTCACCTGGGATGCTAATCTTTGGGAATTGCATCCCCGGCATAATGATACCGACTTCATCCAGCATCTTCTCAACACTCTTCTTAGCTCTAGCGTGCAGCAGTCTTCCCGACAACGTACCCACGGAGACGCTCACAGCGTAGGGTGGTTGGTTTTCAATCTTAGAAATCTCTAATCTATCACCAAGCAGAACATTACTTACCGATCTAAGGGAAGATGGTACCTGTATCACATTGAAGGGACAGGATGAGTCTGCTGGGTTGGCAATAGCCAGGATACCAGAGCCGTCACCCTCCTTAGCAACATGGATCATAGAACCCGGTATGATATCACTTCCTTTCAAGATAGATGGGTGTATCAACACTTTTGTAGCGTTCTTCACGTTGAATTGAGGTGATGGTCTCGCAATAAAAGACCTAGGGATCTTCAACTTGGATTTTTGCTCTGGCTCATCGCCAGAAGCCTTCTTCTTCGGTGTGCTCTTGGGTGTTCCAGTTCTCCCTGACATCTCCCTTTAAAAAAGTTACCAAGAACAAGAGAAGCCTGAAATGGAAATTTAAAGCTCATCGCAGCTTTTCTGAGTTTATAAGAAATGTTTGGTTTGGCCACACGCAGCCAGTTTTTTTTTTTTTTTTTTTTTTTTATATTTCATTGACGCTTTTGGTACATCATCAACTTTTCAGTATTGTGAAATTATTTGTATTTTGCAAAACCTTTTTCTTTGGTTGTAGCTTGTTTCAATATGAAGCTATTCGGCCTGACGAGAAGCCCCGGAGGGCCTATACGGCAGTATCAAACATTGGCAACGAGCATTAACGGCTCAATGAAGACGAACCGAGAGATTGGACGTATCTCTTCAATGGAGGCATTAACAGAGGCCAAACAGCATAAAAGGAAGCAGCACATACTTAAACCTCACTTGGATTTCTTTAGAAACTTTGTTGGGTCATCTTACGCTTTAAAAGAAGAGTTTTTACTTATGGCCATATACCCTACCCACCATTACACAACGGAGAAGCTTGATGTCTTCATGGATTCAGAGTCCATTGAAAAGCTAGGACATGACTTCTTCAACTTGGAAAAGACCAAATTCCTTCTTCATTATGGGTCCAAGTTGTCTCGAGACCACACTGAGATCTTTGATAGTACGCTATTCAGTAATTTTTACAAAAGAGATACATTGGGGGCTTTTATCCGTGATAAAGGCTTCATTAAGAATATCAAGAGCAACAAGTTTAATGAGACACCACAAAAAGCTGCACTTCGGTCTCTACATATCATACTGGGATCCCTTTGTTGCACTCATGGAAAAGAAGCTACCTCTAAGTTCATTGAAGAATCAATTTTGAAAGGGAGAGGTGGCCTCTTAGACATTGCATCTAGAAAATAAATAACGACCTTAATGAATATGCACATTTTAATGAATATAAAGTTCAGTAGCTTCTATAGGAAAATTGTCTTTATACTAAACTGAAGCATTGATGTCACGTGACCAAACACCCAGACACCACAAATACACTTTCATTAAGATCTTCAAATGGCCGTGATCCATTCTCTTCACTTTTGTTAAAAGGCATAGAGAAATATCAAAAAGCTGTTCAATTTGCTCATCAAATGACTTCCCCTGATGTCTCTGATCTTGCAGATATTTTGAAAGAGATCAAAATATCTTCTGAGGCCGAGAATGATATCAATGATGATCTCAAGTCTCGATTCCTTAACCCATCGAATATCCTTCCATGGGACTTACTTGATTTGATTCAAGAGGTTCCCGAGAGAGACTCCAAGGATGTCTACGACTCACTGATTTCATTACCACAGAGTATCTCAAGGTCACAGTACCACTTTAGAAGAGCAGGAATTGAAGGTAAAATCGAACGCTACTCCGAAGTTGTCAACTTCTCTGAGGTTGCAAATTCCAACGCTGCAACGAGTATAAGTGTTAATAGAGCATATGGAGAGAACTCGCTGAGAGGAACTACATCTCAATTACCATTCAAGCCTGGTGGTTTACAATTGGCTGGTGCGAAGGACAACACTATAAATATGCATAGGGATAAAGATGGTCTCTTCGATGTTGCCCAAGGTTTGAGCAGAGGTTTAATGATTGAGACAGTTAAGGATGTTGAAGGTCTTGGAGAACTGGAAGAAGACGAACAAGACGAGAATGAAATTGAGAGAGAGAAAATTATTAAGTCGCTAGAAGAGGAATCACCTATTACATTAGATCAGTATAGAACCATTGCCGAATCAGGTAATGAATTTGAGAGGGAAATCGATGAGTTATTACCAGTTGACATTAACTTTGGAAGAACCTTAATGCAACCAGAATCAGCGTTGGTTAAGCCAAAGAAGGAATGGGCTCATGTGGTTGATCTTAACCACAAGATTGATAACTTTGATGAGCTGATTCCAAATATGGCTAGAACATGGCCATTTGAGCTTGATACTTTCCAGCAGGAAGCTGTTTATCATTTGGAACAAGGAGACTCTGTCTTTGTTGCAGCCCATACTTCTGCTGGTAAGACTGTGATTGCTGAATATGCAATTGCAATGGCAAATAGAAATATGACCAAAGCTATTTATACCTCACCTATCAAGGCATTATCAAATCAGAAATTCCGTGATTTCAAGGAAGATTTCAAGGAAGTCGACGTTGGTTTAATCACCGGTGATGTCCAGATTAATGCTGAGGCCAATTGTCTGATCATGACAACAGAGATTTTAAGATCCATGCTCTATCGTGGTGCAGATCTCATTAGAGATGTCGAGTTTATCATCTTTGATGAAGTTCACTATGTCAATGATATTGATAGAGGTGTTGTTTGGGAAGAAGTTATTATTATGTTACCAGACCATGTCAAATTCATTCTTCTCTCTGCAACAGTGCCAAACACATTTGAGTTTGCCAACTGGGTTGGAAGAACAAAGCATAAAGATATCTATGTCATCTCAACACCAAAGAGACCTGTTCCTTTAGAGATTAATATCTGGGGTAAAAAGAAGTTAACGAAGGTTATTAACGCTGAAAGAACTTTCTTGGAGGCCAACTACAACGCCTACAAGGACCTTTATGAGGATAAGAAGCCCCCTTCTGCCGGATCCAACAGTGGCCGTGGTGGTCGTGGTGGCCGTGGTGGTGCAGACAATGGCCGTGGAGGCCGTGGAGGACGTGGAGGAGCAGGAGCAGCAGGAGGAAGGGGTGGTGCTGGAAGAGGTGGTGCCAGAGGTGGTCGTGGTGGTGGTAACTTTGCAGGAAATGGTAACCAAAGATTCCAAACATCTCGTCCAAACAAAAATACCTGGCATGAGCTTGTTCAATTCTTGAACTCGAACACTTTGTTACCGGCTGTTATCTTCGTCTTTTCAAAGAAACGTTGTGAGGAGTACGCTGGTACACTCTCTGGAATTGATTTCTGTAATGCCAAGGAGAAATCACAGGTCCATATGTTCATTGACAAGGCAGTTTCTCGTTTGAAAAAAGAGGACAGAGAACTCCCACAGATCCTTACTGTCAGAGATATGCTAGGACGTGGTATTGCTGTTCATCACGGTGGTTTATTGCCAATCGTTAAAGAAACTATTGAAATCTTGTTTGCTAAAGGTCTCGTTAAAGTTCTCTTTGCTACAGAGACATTTGCTATGGGTTTGAATTTACCAACTAGAACTGTTGTGTTTAGTGAGTTACGAAAGCATGATGGTACAGGATTTAGAAACTTGACACCAGGTGAGTTCACACAAATGTCTGGAAGAGCTGGTAGAAGAGGTTTGGATAAGATAGGTACTGTTATTGTGATGTCTTACACTGAGACATTAAGTAAATTGACACTTAAGGATGTCTGTTTGGGTACCCCAACAAAACTTGTGTCTCAGTTCAGATTGACTTATAACATGATCTTGAACTTGCTCAGAATTGAGGCTCTCAGAGTTGAAGAGATGATCAAGCATTCTTTCTCAGAGAATGCAGCACAAACAATGTTACCTGAGCATGAGAGAAAGGTCAAGGAGCTTAACGAGGAACTCGAGAAACTTCCAAATCTAACGATCAAGGATGATCCATTCACAGAGGAGGACTTACAACAAGTGTTCAATGCGATGGTTGAGTATAAGGAGGTTACTAAACAGATGATGATAGAAGCTGCTAGTTCTACGGTTTCTGCAAAGAAATTCAGAACTGGTCGTTTGCTTATATTCAAGGACGATAACAACAGATCAAGATTGGGTTTCTGTATTAGAGAGAACAGATTGGCCAATCCACCTTCATTTGCTGTGCTTTGTTTCAATATGGGTGAAGCTGAAGAAGAAGAACCTTCTGGTTTACCATACTTACCTCAAATTTCAGGATTTATCAAACCGAATTTCCCTAAAATTCAATTCTCTCATGACATTCATGTACGTGAGGTTCCACTGACAGACATTGAATTTGTAGGTAGAGCAGGTGCCAATGCCCTTCTCCAAGAGATTATCCGTGGAAATGAAGAAGAGATCGCTAAGTTGCAAGCCAACTTACGTATCTTGCTGAGATTCCAACATAAGTATGAAGAGCCAGATTGGAAAGAGTTCGCTACTTTAAAGTTGCATGAGCTCGTGGATAAGAGAGATGAGTTGTTAGACACCATTGCAGCAAGTCCATGTATCAAGTCTCCAAACTTCAAAGAGTACTACAAGTGTATTAATCAGAAATATGAGATCACTCAACAGATAACCAGATTGAAGTCGTTACTCTCGGATGAGAATTTGGAGCTTTTGCCAGATTATGAGCAGAGATTGGACGTCTTGAAAGAATTGGAGTTTGTTGACAAAAACCTGAACGTTATGCTAAAGGGTAGAGTTGCATGTGAAGTCAATAGTGGCTGGGAACTTGTCATTACTGAGCTTGTTCTTGATAACTTCCTTGGTGACTTTGAGCCAGAAGAGATTGTGGCCCTATTATCTGCGTTTGTATATGAGGGAAGAAACTCTGAAGAGGAAGAGTCTAAGATCACTCCACGTTTGGAGAGAGGTAAGCTCAGAATCCAGGAGATTGTTGGTAATATCACTGATGTCTTTGTTAAACATCAAGTCACTATGACCTCAGAGGAACAAGATTTCCTCGAGAGAAAGAGATTTGCCCTTGTTAATGTTGTTTATGAATGGTCTAGAGGTATGTCCTTCAAAGAGATCATGGAGCTCAGTTGCGAGGCAGAGGGAACCATCGTTAGAGTAATCACCAGATTGGATGAAATCTGTCGTGAAGTCAAATCTGCTGCTATGATCATTGGTGACTCTGCCCTCCACTCAAAGATGACCGAAGCACAGGAGAAAATTAAGAGAGATATCGTCTTTGCTGCAAGTTTGTACTTGTGAAGTAATCTGCATTTTTGTCAAGTATTAAGTCTATCGTAGTTTACATTACTTTATATATACACGTGTAACATTAGATATAGTCGTAACCTAAGCAAATATATCCCTGAGATCCTTGTAAGCATCTCCAGTCTTATCAAATGCGTCCAATATCTGTGACATGGAGGTTTTTAACTCCTGCGATACCGGAAGACCCATGTCCAAAACATCAGGAAGACGTCTATTTACCAACTCATCAATGATCTTATCATTCTCATTCACCAACAATATATTACAGAGCAATGTCCATGGCCTTGAGTCCAAGATTGCAACGTTTGTCTCGGGAGAATAGTTGTACTGATAAAGCTTATCCCAGAAGGACCAGAATTTCTGAACGTTGTTAGCCTTCAGATATGTTACCAACACAAACTCCACAGTCTCTAGACTTGGCTGCCTATCGGAGAAGACTTCTAAAAGAACATCAAAGACCCCAGAAACTGGGACAATGTCATCTGTTTTGTTGTAAAGATGCTGCTGAGTAGCTAACTTCAGAACACCTAATAGCACGTCATCTGGCAAAGCCCCACGGTGCTCAGCAGTGAAAACCTCCAAAACAGTAGCAAACTGTTCGAGCTTAGCACGACAAGAGTTATTGATCTCCTCTTGTGATAAGACACGAGATGGTGGGTTATGGTAGAGATTACCACTCAATGCATTTGTAAAAGTGACAAGTTGCTCAGCAGTGATTGAGATCCCCGAGCTCGCTTGAAGAAGGAGTGTTGTCGTTAAGTGTCTGAATGGGATATCCACTGGGAAAACAGCAGAGAGTATCTCTAATGCCTCGAAACGTTTCTCCCAGTGCTCCCGTGTTGGGTTAGCAGGTGAACAGCTATTGATGAAAGAGAAGAGGAGTTTAGCCTTTGTCTCAGAGTCTTCTGTAACAAGCATTTCAATATCCGTGTTCTTAAGATCTGTTATTAGTGTGTCAATAACTGACATGGCTCTCTCTGGTGATTGTCTGATTTGTGGAACAACCTCTGATTCAAAAGATTTAATGTCACCGATTTGGAAGCATTGAACGGCTTTTACTTCCAATGGGATATCATTTGTCGTCGTAGAGTAGTTTCTACGGAAGATACCAGCAAACACCGAGTCATCCTCGGAGTAACCAACGTTGGACTTTGGTTCGTAGAGTGGTCTCTCCTCTGGGGTACACCACAGATATTCAAGGTTAACCTGGACACGTCTCTCGGGTGTCAGCATGTTAATGATAAGTCCCATTTGAGAGTCCAACATGACCCAACTGTTAACGCCAAGACCAAAGTCGTTGACCGGTTTCTTCTGTTTCAACTTTTTCTTCATCTTCATGGTGGAGTTTGCCTTGACAAGCCCCTCAGCAAAAGGAAGGACATCGAACTCATTTTTCAACTGTGTAACAAGTGCTTCTGCTGCATTCTGAATATGCTTTGGGGATTTACCTTGACAGACAACGGCAAACTGAGTATGCTGTGCCATTGGGATCTCTTCTTCACGTCCACGAAGGTCAAATACCTTGAGCTCGTCCAGACCAAGGTCAATAAGAGATTGCATCAATGGTTCCACGAATGCTGGTGAGTCCTGTGGGATCACCGGCATCTCGGCCTTAAAGATCGGCTTGGTAAGTGGAGATGACTCTTCTGAACGGAGGAACCAAGGAATGTCTTCCTGTGTCGCATCGTGTGATAAGTCAATGTTATTATCACTGGCAAGAGGGAAGTTCTGTGGATTAAAAGTTGCCAAAGACGTGGTACTCGACGAGATCAAACGGTTTGTTACCCCCAGTGCATGCGTTGGAGCCCGGAAAACTCCAACTCGGCGTGTTAAGGACTGTTTCAACAGCTGAGATGTGCCTCGTGTCAACATCTTTATCTTTGATCTCCACTCCTATCTGGTTGATTAGCAATAAACCACTACAAAAAGGTGAAAAGTAACCAGAAAAATGGACCTCTGCACAGATGTAAATTTTCGGTTAGCGACACATATAAACTAAGTTCGCGCTGCTTATGTAATCCAATGAGCTTGAATAATTTTTTTTTATTTGTTAAGGACGATGAGCTCTCTCTTTCTTAGCTTTGTTTGTTAATTAATTAAAGAGTAAATAGAGAAGGATGGTTAAACTCGTTCATAACGTTCAGAAGAAACAGCACAGAGAGCGTGCCCAGCCGGGTGAGCGTAAGAAGTACGGTCTTCTGGAGAAGAAGAAGGATTATCAGTTACGTGCTCGTGATTACCATAAGAAGCAAGACACTTTAAAAGCGTTGAGATCTAAAGTAACTGCCAGAAACCCAGATGAGTACTACCATGCTATGGTCAGTAAAAAGACTGATGGCCGTGGTGTTCTTATCTCTGAGCGTGATACTGAGGTTCTCAGTGCCGATCAAGTCAAATTATTGAAAACACAAGATTCCACATACATAAAGACGTTACGTACAGAGGAACTGAACAAGATCGACAAGTTACAAAAGAACTTGATCTTCCAAGCCTCAGGGAGTCACACTGTGTTTGTTGACGATGTTCAGGAGAAAGAGACATTTGATGCGGCAAAGCACTTCGGTACAGATAAGAACTTGTTGGCATCAAGAGAGAACAGATTGAGGGTCAACCAATTAGAGACACAGAACATCCTCGTGCCCGAATTGGAGCAACAGGAGATTAAAGCTGCATTGGATAAAAAGAGAATAAAGAAGTTCTCTCAGTTGCAAGCACACCTCAAGAGAGAAAAGAAGTTAAAAGAGGTGGAGGAGCGTATGGATATTCAACGTGAAGGTATGAAGAAGGGAAACAAGAAGAAGATCACGGATGCAGCAGGAAGAACAACTTTCAAGTTCAGAAAAGAACGTAAACGCTGAATATATATCCAGGAAATTTTAACGACCAGAGCTTTTTTAATGTCATATTATTCAAAGAGATAGAGAGGGTATCATTTAACTAATTTAACCTTTATTGCATATTTATCACATCATCGTAGAGATCGATCTAGTATTTTTGTTTATTCATTTAGTAAGTGACTTTCCAGGTCTTAACAGTGGCATCAGAACCACCGGAGACGATGAGATCATCTGCTAACCAACCAACGGTGTTGACACCATCCTTGTGAGCATTCATGAACTTGACATTCTTCATTGGCTTGTCAACTTGGTAGACAATGATGTTTGTATCCAAAGCACCGGAGACAACGTGGTTGTTATCCTGGTTCCATGAGATGCTATTGATACGGCCTGTGTGGAATGCCCAACGTGATGTCTCGATGGACTTGTTTGGTACATTATAAAGAATGATCTTACCAGAGACATCACCCACAGCAAGGTAGGTACCGTTAGGGGAGAAAGCAATGTAAGAAGCAGCAGCACGGCCAGCTGGGAGATCGAATGATTTTTCACCAGTTGCCGCAGAGAAAACAGCGACAGAGTTATTCTGGAAGCCAACTGCGATATACTCAGAAGAAGCACCAACAGCAGTTGCTGATGATGAGAGCTTAGTGCTGAATTTCTCGACACCAGAGGCGTATCCAATCAAGGTGTCCTCAGTGATGACAGCAACAACTTCAGATGATGATGAGATCGACTTAGGCTGGGCAGAGATATCAGCTGTACTGGAGGCATCCAATGTTTGAAGCTTATCGTCCCAGCCAGCAGAGTAAACAGCCTTTGAGTCCTCAACGAGACCAACAACTAAGTTTGAGTGGCCAGCCTCATATGAGGCATCGCCTGAAGTGAGGTCCCACTTGGAGATTCTACCATCATACGAGCCTGTGTATAACTCACCGTTACCTGTAACAAGTGAAGCAGTGATAGACTTTTGGTGACCCTTAATGACCTTAACCGGTTCATCGGACTCCTTTGTCCAGTAGTTCAAGTCACCACTGTATGATAATGAGATGATGTACTTGTCAGTGGCGACGACACCGAGCTGGTGATTCTCCAGCTTCTTCTCTAATGACCAAGACTTGACCAAATCACCGGAGGTAACATTCCAGAGTTTAACGGTGGCATCAGCAGAGGAGGTAACAAAGCTCTCGTTGTCAACCCAAGAGACTGCAAAGATACCACCTTCGTGCTGACCCTCGCCAATTTTCTTAAGGAACTCGCCAGTTTTTCCGTCATAGATGACAATGGCTCTGTCAGCACCAACGGACACCAAGAATGCACCGTCTGGGGAGTACTTAACGTCTCTGACGAAGTTTGTGTGGTTTCCTCTAACACTGGACTCAAATCTGAATGGAGGACCGTGGTAGAACACCAAAGCAGAGTCATCCGATACTGTGGCAGCCCTGTATGGTCTGACTGGTCTAATGGCGACTGCGTTTATCTGCGCAGAGTGGCCGGAGATTTCACCAACGGTGTTACCAGAGTCCCAGGTGAAAGCGTGTCCGTATCTCTCCTTACCGTTACCCACGGCAATGACACGCTGGGAGTCAGCATCCCAGGCAATTGCGTTGATACGGCCGTTGATGATTTGGTACTCACCTTTCAAGATCAGGTCCTCGCCCATTGTGTCCCAGATCTTGACATTACCGGACTCGTCACCGGACGCCATGTAGAAGCCGGAGGTGGAGAAAGAGGCCACCGTGGTGTTGAAGGTATGCTGAGTGTACTGAATGGCCTTCGCAGGGTTCTCAACGTCTCTGATGAAGATGGACTTACCACTGGCATACGCTATTCTGTCATTCTTCTTATCATACGAGAGGTGTGCTGTCTGTGCACGCGTGGTTGTTGGCAGAGCTGCCCAAAGCGATTGCTGTGTCAGAGGCATTTTGAAGCTTTTGTGAGTTTATAGATCGTCTTGTCTCTCCCTCTTCCTTTGTGTGTGTCTGTTGATAGTGTTGTCCTTTTGATAACTCGCGGTTTAACCCGATCAACTCGCGCACACTGACCTCTCGGTACAATGAACCAGCAAAGGAGGAAACAACGGAAGAACTCGTAGCTTCTCTTTATAGTTAGCAGTTAGCACTCATATCACAAAGACTACATCATAGCTCACAGCTTATAGACTGATACCAAAGAGTAGCCATTACCCCCACGTAGTGGATCCCACTATGTGGTGTCCGGGTGAGTTTGTGCTTGGTTCGGGCCGCATCATAATCAAGTGAAATTTTTTTTTAAGGGGGGATGAGAAGAGATGAGCTATAACAAATTAACTAAGATTTTTTAATAGAGACACCACATAGATGTCGAGTAACAAAGAGAGAGTTCACGTTCCTAGGAACCCAGTGCTACCTGCACAGACCACACCAGAGCAGCGTTTCTGGAGAGGTTACACCAACACACGAGTTGTTGAAGAGGTCAATGCAGTGAGCCATATCTGCTTCAACCCACAATCACCACACGATTTCGCTATCACATCTTCCACAAGAATCAATGTCTTCTCATCAAAAACACGTGAAGTTGTACAGACTTACTCCCGTTTCAAAGATACCGTTTACTGCGGTGAATATAACCCAGAAGGTAGACTCTTGATGGCTGGTGATGCATCTGGTCTTGTTCAAATGTTCCAGACAAACGATAAAGGTTTAATCAGAACTTTCAAGCCTTCTACACATCCAACACACGTCGTCAAGTTCCATCCAACTATTCGTACACAACTGCTTACTGCTTCTGATGATCGTGTTGCCAGACTCTATGATTTCTCCGATACAGAGAACCCAGTCATCTCATTCGATGACCATAGTGATTATATCAGAGCCGCAAATTTCATCCCAGGATCAAATTTGGTTGTAACTGGTTGTTATGATGGATTCATTAGAATCTTCGATGCTCGTATCGGTTCTGATCCAGTTGCTAAATTCAACCAACACGCACCAGTTGAAGATATCTTACCATTGACACCCACCAGTATGGCAACTGCTGGTGGTCCTTCTGTGAAGATCTGGGATATGACTGCCGGTAAACAGGTTCATGAGATGGGTAACTTCCAAAAGACAGTCACATGCCTTGCACCAGCAGGTGAAGATCGTGGAATTATGGCAGGTTCATTGGATGGCCACGTTAAAGTGTTTGACCCAATTAACTGGGAAGTTAAATTTGGTTGGAAATTCGGCCGTGGTGTCTTGTCTTGTGGTGTTTCGCCAAACTCAAAGCATTTCGTTGCTGGTCTCGTCTCTGGTACACTTGCTATTAAGACAAAGAAGACAGAGCCAAGAGTTAAACAGGGTGTTAAGCAAGAGAAGTCCAATGCTTTCAAGAAGATGATGAGAGGTGCCGAATACCATGGTGAAGAAGAACATAGAATCATAGGTGACAAGTCAAAGCAATCCAAGAAATTGAGACTTTATGAGAAGCATTTGAATGCCTTTAGATGGTCTGAGGCATTGGATGCTGCTTTTGTTCCTGGTACTGCTCGTGAGCTGACTGTTGCTGTCTTGGAAGAGTTGAAGAAAAGAGGTAAAGTTAGAGCTTCGCTTTATGGCCGTGACGAGACAACATTAGAGCCTTTGTTATCTTGGTCCATCAAGGCCATTGAAGATGTTCGTGCTGTTAATATCATCTCTGATTGGGTTGCAGTAGTAATTGAGATGTATTCCACCACAATAGAGAAGTCTTCAGTGCTAGAAGAAATCACATTAACACTGAGAAAGAAGCTACAGCAAGAAGTCGAAAAGGCAAGAGAAGCTCAAAAGATTGAAGGTATGTTACAACTCTTAACTGCCCATTGATAACGAACATGAAATAAAAATATTTTGCATAGAAGTCATTATAATGCATTGATGATTAACAAAACTATACAATTTGTAGATTACCAACCTTTAGCTCTTTTACCGAAGAATTTTCTCTTTTGAATCTTATAGGCCTTGAAGTTCTTACTAATACCAGCCACTTTCTTGTTCTTATTGATCTTAGAGTAATCAACCTTCTCTCTGACGTATTCTTTTTCACCGTCAGACCATTCCTCTACTTCTTCTGATTCCACAGTCTCTTCTTCTTTGACAGGGACAAGTTTCTTTATTTGATCCCGAAGGTTCTCATTTGCATCAATAACCTCGAGCTTCTCATTTGAAGGTAATGCACGGATACGAACCAGACGATGCTGACGTTTTGGTCCTTTCCGTTTCTTCTTCTTCCATTTGGAGATACCTTTATCCTCTGTGTGTTCAATCTCGTCTCCAACTTCGTCTTCATCTGAAGACGAAGATAGTGGGCCGTCTGGGATCAATTCATCTTCATTGTAGTCACCATACTTTAACTCGTCTTGTATATCCCGAAGCTCATCAATGAGTGTTCTCAGACCTTTCTTGATCCTCTGTGATGCTAGTGGAGAAGGCGATGCGGTGGCCAGTTGTATAGAGGATGTCTTCAAATACGCAGGTGTCTCTATATTTATCACTCTGTTCTTCTGCGGTGTCTTGAATTGTGAAGGCTGTGAGCTCATTATCGGTTCATGGTCTCTTGTCCCTAGGTTGGGACTCGAGCTTATAAACTCATCGTCACTTTCAATCCCACTAAAATCCAACTTCTTCTTAGCAATGTTCTGCTCACACTCTTTCACAGGCTTTGTAGGAGTCTTCGTCAGTGGAGAATTGATGATATCAAATATACTCAAGACTCGTCCGTTCAACTGTGGAGTTGGCCCAAGCTCAGTTACACCGGGCGATGGGGGGACAATGGGCGATGTCTTTTGTGGAGTCTCAAGATGTATTTTTGTCTCTTTTTCCTTCCGAGGAGTGACGAACTGTTTGTTCTGCTTCTTTGAAGGCGTTAGAGGTTCCCGTACGGATTGTGGTTTCGTTTTCATGGATTTCAATTTGGTGTAGTTGTACTGCTTGTACTTTGATGCTATCACAGGGTCCTTCTTGATGTCCTCTTTTGAAGGGTTTCTACCTTCAATTTTCCTGAACTCATGTTCCCATGCTTTAATTTCCAGCTTTAAGCTCTGCTGATCCATCTTCTTTAAGCTCTCCTTCTTAGTTCTCCTTCTTTTTCAATCCTTTTCAGTTAGTGCCTACTCAGCTAAGGTGAAAACGCGTGAAACTTCAGACGCGAAGAAGACGCGTAGATCACAGACGCGCAGACAGGGAGGTAGTTCCGAGGTCTCGGAACTCACACCTCAACGTGTATGCATTAGCACATTTTCTTAGTGATATTAAATGTTTACAATTGGACTAAATGGTCTAAATTGAAGTATTGGATAGTTCAAGTGTTTATTCTATAATACAAGAAAAATGGGATACCGAAAACCTCATAAAGCGAGTGGGTTTGAAGATCTTAGATCTGCCTCGAAAAATGGAACCACAAACCTCCCACACACCCTCCTATAAAGGGATAGCCAGATAATGAACAGAGACTTTAAGATATACCTTGTTGACTCTGGAGAGGAGCTGTCAAGAGTGTGGAGACGGCACTTGAAGTCTTTCGACCTCTCATACCAAAGCTGGGGTATAGGAAATGTATCTATCTCGACTTACCCATCCACACTGATAACTTCATTAGTTCCCTATGCTAATCCTCTAGGGAAAGTAAGTGCTGTGGTGTCACCGGGAAACTCACTAGGAGAAATGAATGGTGGTGTTGACTTGGTTTTCAAAAACTCCTTTACTGATGTAGAACGATCGATTAGAGAACAGTTTCCCTCCGGTTATTCACCACCTGGTAACGTTAACGTTGTTCATATACCAGGATCACATCGTGCTAAAGAGATGTGGGATGCCGAGTATTTAATTCATTTGCCTACCATGAGATCGCCACGTGCTGTTCATATAAACGAGCTCGAATCATTAAGAATGGTGTATGACTGGACCTGGAATATCCTCTCTTCTGTAACGAAGCATAATTCTTCTCATTCACCACAAATTGGCTCATTGATAATGACAGGGCTAGCTACGGGGTATGGTAAGGTTCCACCAGAGATCGCAGGGTCAGCGATAGTTGCTGCTATAATCATATTCCATAGAGTGGAGTTTACAGAGTTGGAAAGGAGCTTTTATACACTGAAGTTCTTACAAGAAGACACTACATGGCTTGGTGATATACCGTCCATTCCACAAGAGGCAAAAGACTTACAATTCAATCCAATAACCGATGACTTACCGAAGCTATTCATGTACACAAAATCCAACTCAAATATATTAGCTGGTCTCTCTTTTACCACGCATCAATAAATTCTCCAAAGACAACTCTTCATCGAATTCTTCATCAACGCGTTGTTCAATAACACGTCTTTTTCTGACAGGTGCTTTATCTACTTTCTCTGTTTGTAGAACCTTCTGTAGTTGTTTTACTATCACATCATCAGAGATATACTTTGGTGGATGTGTCTCTTTCACAATATCTTTTGGTAAAGGCGGAATAATCTCAGTATCTTTGCAATATTCATTTAATGAGCTTCCATTAGATGATTCTATAGCAATGTTTTTAATCACTTGGTTTAGTCTTTGTATTCCAAATGCATTCTTCACTAGCACATCATGGTGATCTCTTGACTGATCTGTAGCCATAGCATTGAATATTCTCTTATTTCCTTCAAAATCTGTTTCTCTTTTCCCCATTTGATCAAGATCCATATGCTCAACATATCGTGTCATGAGCTCAACAGCTTCTGTGGACGGTAATAAAGGATGATCACCTGATATGACTTTTCCACTAGTTGTTACCAACTGCGTCAAATCTGGGAAAGCAGCTATCTTTTCATCTTCATAGAAGGGTAATCTCGTTAATATCAATGCTCTTCTTTCCATATCATCTTGTCCATGTGGTCTTTTCTTTTGAGCACCACGATCAACATATACTGGAATCAAAACTACCATCTGAACTTCTGCATTAGGCTTAGCAACATACCTTGCAATAGCACAGGAATCCAAATAGGTTAGTTCATCAATAATCGCATTAACTGCCATACAATCCCTGTAAGAATCTTCACGACCAACGATGAAAACTGCTTCACCCGTTAAGTAACACCTTGGCAACGACGAAAGTTCAATGACACCACACACATCTAACCCAGGAGATGTTCTGTATATTCTTTGTTGCTCGAGTACTGGGTTCAGCACAACGGTGGATTTTCCATATTTATATGCTTTGATCAAATTGGCTTTATCAACCACCTCAGTTTCATACTGATGTTTCTCAAGATCTTCTCCGTCGTGGTTCTCAATTTCTTCCTCGTTAACAGAAATCTCGGTATAGTGACGGATCTCATAGTCCGTCACCGCAGAGATTGTCACTGGAAGACCCTTCTCATCAATACCACAGACTTTACGATTTGGCACTCTATCGGGCTTAACTGCTGGGAATCCCTCAACCGAGATTGTAATACAACTTTCATCGTTATGAGACTCATAATCCGGGTTTACTAAGTCAGCACCGATCCTTAGCTCACCTCTAAATGTTTTGACAGGCTTAACAATCTTAACTTTTGATTGCGATAGGTAGCTCAATACGTCAGTGCCACTCAGAACCTTTGAATCTGGCAACTGAGCAAAAAGACTTGTCCAAAGCTCAAGGTTTCTCCTTCTCTCATCACTCAATTTCTCGTCCATATCAACACAAATCAACGTCACGTTCACCTGTGCAACCGTCACCAGCTCAATTACAGCGTTGGAGAACTCCTCATCCAATTCCGGCCTCAGCCGAGAGTTCGTAAGGATAACAACGTTTTTCTTATACTTTCTCTTACCAACGAATGCCACGATCTTTTGAAATGTGAACAAAAGCGACCTTATCATACCGGCAGATGAGGAGGGCAGTGGCTTTGAAGGCGACGGATGTAGCAGTTTCAAATGTTTATAGAAAGGCCTATGAAAAGCGTTAGTAACTTCCATATTGCGATACCATCCAAGGACTTACTGAGTGAAGTCAAAGACTTCGTTGATATTCTCCAAGTCGAGGCCGTTATGTGTTGCTTGCTATTTGTTAGTACTCCACTCCACGAAGGGCCTGATGAAAACTCACTCTCCGACTCCACTTCAATCAACGATACCAAGTCCGTCTTTCTCTCTCTAAAGACCTTTCGCTTTGGTTAATAACCCTTCTTCAACAAGACTTCTCGAAGACTTACCTTCGTGGCAACGATGTCTTGGATGTACTTCATGGAGAGATCCAAGTCCGAGACGTCTCTTCCGCAGCTGCGGGAACCCATCTTCTCGCCGACATCGGCGAGGAACACAGTTAACTGGTCGTTTCTGTTAGCAACGCGTTATGATAAACAACGATAAACATACGTACTTCTTTTTCTGCCATTCCCTCTTGCCTTTTATTTGAATTTTGACGTGTGCTGTGTGCCATTGTTTTGGTTAAAAACGCGTGAACAAAATGGTGAAAAACAATGGAGCGATGACATTGATCCGTCTCTCACACCAACGGACAAGGTGGAGAAAAAGATCAAAATGAGCTGGCAAAGCGAAGTGTTAGCGGTGCTGAATGGGTCACCAGTGTTCAAGGATATGCCACCTGAGTCTCTGGTGGAAGTGTCACAGCTGACTGCCGAGATACCTTTAGATGAGCTTCTGCTAGCATTGCATCATAGAGCCAATGCGTCGAGTGTCATTTCTAGGATCTCCGTCTTGGCGGACGAAGAAGTGCACAGAATTGTGGATGATGCCATCAGACAGCTTGTGATACCCAATAATGAGTGGGTCTGGTACTTTGACGGTAGTGTGACAGAGTCTTATACATTCCAATTGGAGTTTAAGCAAAGAGCCAAAATTCTCTTGACGGTCTTGAAATATTGCCTCGGGAGAGTCCGTTATGAATTGGATATAATTGGCTGTTACTCAATGGTGACACCCTGGTGTGACGAAGAGTGCGTTCAGGTTTATGAAGATATCATGAAGTCGATTGATGTATCGAATGATGACCTTTCAAAAGTCATCAACGTCATACAATCAGATATGAAGGCATTGGGTAAAAACTCTAAAGTATCCCAAGCAGGTTATTCTAAGGCACAAAGAATTCAATCTGCACTAAAACCAAAGCTTGGCTTCGGAGAAGTAGAAGATCAAAGATACGTTTGGAAATCTGAACATATAAAGTCTATCCCACTGACACTATGTCTTTTACAAAACTTGAATCATAAAACTGTAAAGGATAATTGGTGGCTAATATCACCGACGATCCTTAATGTGTTAGATGATCACGAAGCCAGCATAAAACTATGTGGTGTAGAGTTGATATCTTCATTACTTACTGTTGCTGAGCCTGAGTATCTTAAACTGACTGGATTATTTGAAATCTTCTATGAGGCCATGAAACCCCTACTAACATATTTGCCTGATTTGACACCAACAGACTTATCAGTCAAAATTATGAATAGACTATACCCTACTTTGATTAAGATGTTTGAAATGGTTTGCAACCCTGAAGATTACAACACTAAATTAATTGAGCTTATGACTGATGGAATATTCTTCTCCTTAACGGTCGTTAGTGACCACATGGAGATTTTGAAATGCCTATTACAACAGCTATGTGTTATCATAGAATTATTGAAATCGAATACTATCAAGATTTTACCGAGATTGATTTATGTCATGGGAAGTATAATATCAAATCCATTTATTGATGTTAATGAGCCGTTGTTCTATCAATCATTAGAGTGTTTATCATTGATAGAGACTAATTGCTGGGAAAGACTTCGCGGTCACAAGTATGATATACTGGCTATGTGTATCATGAGTTGGAAAAGGGAAAAAAAGAGTCAAAGAATCATTGACAAGATCAGAGTCTGTGCCGTACTATTGGATAAAATTGTCGGTGTAACAAACTCGGATTGGCAAGAACTACAAAGATTTGATGAAGAGGTTGGATCTCTGCGGGACTTGGTGATAAATAATTAAGTGATAGTTAAATCAAATAAACAATTAATGAGTATTATGAAAAGTTAATGCTTTCTTATGCGTAAATCCGGGGTGATTTTTTAGTCTTTCTTTTTTAATTTTTCCGAAATCGCCGTCGGCGATATGATTAATCCGGGGAAAGGCCTAATAATAAGCCCGGAAGAAATTTCGCCCTGTTTTTTAAAAAATTTGACTCCTTCTGTATTTTTTGCTCTTTCCTCTCTCTTTTGACATTTCTTCCCATTGAAATTCCTTTGACATCTCTTTGATATTTCTCTATAGGTCATATTTCTACAGACTAATTGATCCTACTCTCGATCACTCAGTTATAGATCGACAGGGTTTTTGACATGGTTTCTCCGAAAGAGGGTAACTCAAATGCCCCAATGAGCGCACAGGAACTTACAAATAAGCTAAATGAAATAGACGAACAAGATGGAGATCAAACTATATCTCGTCGTCGTCAATCATCCGTATCAAGACCGGGCTTAACATTTGCAGATTTACCTACAATTCCACCACCTGTTCCCGAGTCATTACCAACAACACCTGGTTATGAAATATCACAACGCATGTTTGAACAATCGATGGATTCAAGTTTACCACAACAGCAACGTCCACCTTTGAGAACAGAAACCACAGCTACAACAATCACCAAATTGATTGATTATAATGAAGAAATCCCTAATGAACTAACAAATGATATTATGTCTATTCGAAACCCACCGAGAAACATATATAGAGTACTGGCAGGTTGTTCGTGGGTCTTCTCCTTAGGAATGTCTGATGGTGCCCTTGGTGCTTTATTACCGCACATTGAGTCATACTACGGCATTTCATATGCAATTGTCTCTTTGCTATGGTTAGGTAATGCCATTGGTTATCTCTTGGTTGCTTTTACTGCTCATCATATTGATCATCTATTGGGTATGCAAAAGTCGTTAACACTTTGTGTTGCCCTCTTTAGTGTTATGTTTGCATTGATCTCTTCAGGTACGCTGTTCCCTGTTCTAGTTGTTGGGTTTTTCTTCGGTGGTCTTGGTGGTGCCATGGCTTTATCACAATATAACATCTTTTTATCAAAATTACACAATGGTCCTAAATATTTAGGAATTTTCCATGGCTCCTATGGTCTTGGTGCTTTCATATCACCACTGTTAGGAACTGCAATGATTAATGCAGGTGTCAAATGGCACTATTTCTACTTCATCCCATTGGGACTAAGTCTTTTCACATTGGTCTTTACACCATTAGCATTCCACAATTGCCACATTGATTTGGCTAAGTGGGATCATAATGATAACCCACAACAAGAGAATAACGACATTGAAATTACAGAAGTTCAGGAACAACCAGCCACAACAGAACCAAAGAACGACTTCAAAGCTGCTTTGAAAGATTATAGATCATGGTTAACGTGTTCCTTTATCTTCTTTTACCAAGGTGCTGAGGTGTCTATTGGTGGTTGGATGGTCACTTACTTGATTGACTACCGTCATGCAAATGAATCTTCTATTGGTTATGTCTCTTCTGGTATTTGGGGTGGTGTTACGCTGGGTCGTTTCCTTTTGACTTATCCTTTATCGACATACTGTGGTGTTAGACGTTCGATTATGGTTCTACATGTATCGATCATCGTCCTGGATCTTTTAGCATGGTTAGTTCCAAATATCATTGTTGATTCTGTGTGTGCTTCACTAATCGGTCTATGCATAGGTCCTATCTATCCGATGATGGTTGGCTTATTAACTCGTATTCTTCCTAGAAAAATTAGGTTCTGTGCAATGACACTTGGAACTGCATTTGGCTCATCTGGTGGTTCAGCTGTTCCATTCACAGTGGGAATGGCATCTCAGTTTAAAGGAACTTATGTGCTACACCCAATTTTCCTCGTTTGCTTCTCTTGTATGTTCATTTCATGGGTTCTCTTGCCAAACATTGAGAGAAAAGGTGCACAGTCAAACCTTTGGCAAAGATTCTGGTGATCTCTCTCTTTAATGCTACATAAATCATAATACTAATAATACATTCTCTTCATCTTATCAAAGCACATCAACAGCCAAACCCTGCTGAACCTCAGGAATAGCAGCAATAACATCGACCCACTTCTTAAGTACTGGAAACTCCGATGCCAAATCAATGCCAACGAACGCAGCACCTTTATGGATCCAAGAGTAAGCTGCAATATCGGCAATGTTCAAATGATCACCGACTAACCAACCATTGTTCTCTTGTAATCTTCTTTCGTAGACACCATAGACTCTCTTTGTTTCATCAAGATATCTCTTCTTACCGTAAGGAACATCCTCTTTAGCGAACTTTATGAAGTGACTGGCTTGTCCTTGGTATGGCGCATGAGAAGCAATCTGGAAAGTCAACCATTGGATTTGATCCCAGTACAGCTTACCATCTTGTAAGCCGTAGTAGTATTTATGGTCTTTATCATACTTTTCACCGAGATACAATAAGATAGCACCGGTTTCCATGACTGGGTACTTTTCGCCCTTCTCGTTAACATCCACTAATGTTGGAATACGGCCATTAGGGTTCAATTTCAAAAACCACTCTTCCTTCTGGATGTTGGTCATGATGTTAAGTTTAGTGTAATGGTATTTCAACCCGAGCAAAGCCATATAAATGGTTATCTTCTGACCGTTTGGTGTGCCGAGTGAGTATAGCTGGAGGTATGGAGCCTCAAAGTGTTCTCCGGCAGATGGGTCTTCCATGCTCATTTTCCTAATATTTCTCTTGTTGATAAGTAGTTGGCTGTTGTACGGGACTCTTGAACTAATTGATCCGAAACGAAGGGACTTCAGCATTTATAAATAGCCAAGAAAGGGGGATTGATCAGAAGTCTGAAATTTTCAATACCCCCGTGCACTTGCAGATCTTATAGATCCCCCCGCCCTAAACGAGATTTGTCAGCGATAGCCTGATTCAATTTTAAGGGCATGGCTCATAATATTAGGCAAACTTCTAGCTTCTACTATCATTTGACTCAAATTGTATATCAATTTGGACATTCGCTAGATAAAATTAGTGGATTTAATGCTTTCTAAGAGTGCGAGTATCAAATATCCGAAAACTCTACAACTTGCTATACGAAATATTCATATAATCATGCATATATACAGGCACTCTATGTCTCTTTTTTACAACTCTTCTTTCACCGCATCTACTTCTTTTCAGGCTTCTCGGACTTCTTGACCTGATAATGCCACACTGTGTTTGGTGGGAAGTCAACCGGCACTCTAGCGTCCAATGGGTATCTCTTACCCTTCTCCCTTATAGAAGCAACCTTGTACATCTCTGGTGCAACCTGCTCCAACTCGTTCAATGCTTCGATGATAGCACTGTGCTGTTTATCCAATTGCTCTTGTCTCAATGATCTCTTGTCCTTGTTGTACTGACCCCATGCTCTCTGGACTGTGTCGTGACGTACTAAGTCTTCCTGTGACAATTTCAACATACGTGGCATTTTCTTACGAGCACTGATGACAGATAACTGTGAAATGACCCTCTGTAAACCTGTAGAAACAGTAGCGACTCTCTTTGTACGCTTACCACGCGCGAATTGTGTTGGACCTGTGAAGGATGTTGGCTCAGCGGCCATGACGGCTCGTGACAGCGTTGGAAGTTGTGTAGAGCGTGTGCTTCTCAAAGTGTGTGTAAGCATCTTCGATTTTATTTAAAATTAGGTCAGATGTACTGCGGAGTAAAAGAACTCTAAACCGTATGAGAATAGTGAAAAGTTGTTGATGGAGGGTTTTTTCATATCGAGCAAACTAATGGTGTTTGGGTGTTTGGTGATCAAGAATTCGCGAAGTGGTTTGAGCACACATCTTCTCTGCTTTTAGTTTGACTTTAAAAGGACCAATGAGACAACTAAATTAGTACAGAAGAATCTTTAACTATGAGTTTAAAAGATGAAATTGATTCCCTGAGAAGACAACATAGTGGTGTTTTTGTGGATGAGAACATTTACTGTGCGCTGATGCTTGCGTTGGTCGCAAAGAAACAGGTACTTATAAGTACGCGAGACCCGCAAGTTGCAGAACATGAGGTTGGAACAATTCTCAATCTATTTTGGAGACTTGGTGCTTCTTGTATGAGAGTTGTTGGCAGTGGTAATCATGTAGATCAGTTAAGAGATTTTTTCACAAGAGGTTCTAAAGGGAGATTATCACATGTATTCGTTATCAATGGTGTTGAGAGACTTGATAGAGATGGACAGAATTTTCTAGAACAGGTCATAAGGACAAGGAGAGTCCAAGACTCTGAGGGCAACATACTCATTGCTGGTGAGGTTTTCGGTGTTATAGGAATTTCAAATGAGACTAGACAGACTTTACCACAACCACTGAGAGACTCGTTCTGGTTCAAACAACCTTATGTCCCAAGTTATGAGATCCATGACAACATTGATGCTTTTCATGCATATTCGCAGACTTCTGATCTTACTATTGACAATATAAGGAAGTTCTTGTCATTTTCCAATAAAATCCAAACCATCACTATTGTTCCTGAAATGAAAAGGTTTATATATGACATTGTCATATTTGTAAGGAATCATAGATGTGTATCCACAGGTCTCCCCACAAGGACTATTAGTGAGCTTGAACTTTTATGTCGAACACTGTGTGTCATCTTTGAACGTGAATTTGTTATACCTACAATCGTTAAGCTCGCAGCACGTAAATTGATACCGTTGAAACTTGTAATTGTGCAACCTGGTTTAGAACCGTCATTACAATGGGGTAGTGACCGAGATTTGGTGAAGGAGCTGATGAGAAGGGTAACACCTGACATAATTGTTGAGGATTGCTTATCAAAGGTATCCCCACCACTATAACTGATTGTATACATTTATATACGGTTACGGGGCACTCGTACCATGTGGCTTATGTAAGCACATAACAAGCCTAATCAAGAAACACACCTTTAATCTTATAGATTTAGCCTCGTTTCTCTTCTCGATAGAAGCTCTTGGGGAAGGTCTATAAACAGGAGAGAGATGAGAAGTAATAACCCATTTGCTCAGGATATGGTGGATCAAGCCATTGCAGAGAGCAGTGGCAACTCTACCCCCACACTCCCACAACGACCAGCAGACCCTTCAATCCTTGAAGAAGAAACGATTGTCTCCCCAACGACCGTACCGGTAATTCGTATTGATACTGAGCCTGAATCCAATCACACAGTCCCAGATAACGAAGATGTGCCAACAGAGGCCCCACCGGCTTACTCTGAGATTGATCCACATCCTTCCCCACTGGCCTCTGCAACGGCCTCTCCAATGGGTTCACCATTACTAACGGCACAGGGAGAGAGACCCCCTCCGACACCACCACGTCCACAGAGCCCATCGTATCAACGTCCAGCTGTTCCACCACCATTACACTTGGACACCTCGTACAGCAGACCATCGGGACCACCTCCACATCTTTCAAGGCCTACAAGTCCGCAGTTGCCTACAAGACCGGTCAGTCCGCAATTACCACCGAGACCTTCGTCTAGTGAGTATCCTGGTAGAACGAGTGCCACTTACGAAAGCTCTGACAGACCACCTTTGCCACAGAGAAGATATTGAATCGT
This sequence comes from Petasospora americana, assembly GCA_003708795.3. Classification (NCBI taxonomy): domain Eukaryota; kingdom Fungi; phylum Ascomycota; class Saccharomycetes; order Phaffomycetales; family Wickerhamomycetaceae; genus Petasospora; species Petasospora americana. The sequence continues at coordinate 151,912 of PPOA03000006.1, forward strand.
GTGCATGTTTGGTAAACCGTTCTTGGGAACTCTTAGATAAACTGTAATATTCTGAATAAAAGACCCCATATAACTACTTGTATAACTACACAATGCACGTATAATTCATTCAATAAGAAAGAAGCATTGAAATATTTAAAAAAAAACCACCGATTTCAATGGTATCATAGAGGTTTTTCCGTTAAAGTAAGGCACCGGAGGTCTTCTCGCTTTTTTCCGGCAAAACGCTACAATTTTACCCATCTCACCCATACATAATAAATAGCTGCACATACTCGAACAACAACAGCGAAGAAGATGAGTGTTACGCTGAATTTTCCTCAGTTTCCAGATGTAAAAGTACACATCCACAAGTACACTGGTGTTACGAACTCGCAGGCTTTAAAAGCTGCCCTTTTGAACGGTGAGCCTAGCCATAACTTTGCATTCATCAACGCACATACTGTCATTTCACTAGAACAGCTCACATCTGCCATCTACAGAGCAATCCTCGACTATAAAGGTGATAAGATCCGCACAAGAACGCTACACTCAGAGTGTATCTTTGCACTATCACCTACACAGAACATTGTCGATGCTTTAAGACGATATGGTATCCAAGATGACTCTAAGGATCTGATTGTTGTTAAGGTCCTAGAAGATAAGGATCAACAAGAATACGATTTATCAGTGGTAGAAGGTCAGGAGGTCCCGGTTACAGATGAAGAATTCCAAAAGACTGTGGATCTCACAACTGTCAAGAAAGTAAGTTCTATACATGCCTACCAAGCTTTGATATCATTACTAACATTAATTTAGAACTATAAACTCCAATCAGAGGACATCAAGACCCTAACGAGACAAATAGTCGGTGCTATTCAACTCAGGGGTCATTAAGCAATGGCCTTTTCTTGTTCAATGAAACAGTTTAATCCAATGAAAGCTTCACTTAAAGCACGTTCATAAACATCTGTAGCATTGAAACCACCAGCCAAATAGTCTTTTTTCAATTTTAGTTCGGCCAAGAAAGGGTCATAGTATTCAGTACGTGTCTTCCATTGTTTCTTTGTGATACGGTCACCATTAAATGGTGTAAATGGAATTTTGGATTGTACTGGAGCTGCGTTCTTTGGTGCATTAGAAGCCCTTAGGGCTTCTAATTGTTCATTCATCTTACGACGACGAGCAGAGGAACGTTTCAAAATGGACTTGTTCGTTCTCTCAATCTCCTTCTGCGCGTCTTCTTTGCTTGATAAGTTATTCAATAACTGTCTCATAGACTCTTCTTTATCACGTTTGTTTTCTCTTTCAACTTCCTCCTCCAATAAACGGGCTTTAAGTTTCAACTCACGCTCTAGTTCTTCTCGTTGCTTGAATTCTTCCTGTTCGTTTTGTCTATTCTTATTATTCTCTGCGATCTTCTCTTTATTCTGCTCTTCATATGATTTCAACCGTCTCTCTGTATCTTCAATATCAACTGAATTAACCAAATTGAAAACAATATCCTCCAATTCCTCTAAGTATGAATTGAACCCTGATAATGTGTCAAAGTCAGCAGCTGTCTTGTTCAAAACATGTTCAACCCTTTTCCTCACATCAATCTCCCTCTCTACGCTTACATCATCAAATATTTGTGTCTTGAACTTATTCTTTCTTAAAGTCTTACCACACCCAGGATAAGGACACGGTGCTGGACCCATGGCAAATATACGATCCACACATGATTCACACATCTTGTGATAACACTCAGGGTTAACAAGAAACTTCATATCTGGTGACAAGTATCGATCGGTCTTACAAATCGGACACATGTCCGCTTGTCTTTCTTCTACTTCTGATGTTAGTATATGTTTACCGGCAGAACTGACCAACGACATACCGAGATCAACCATTTTGGTAAGTGATCTTCTAAATGGGTTCCTAAAATTGGATCTTTTACTAAGACAAAATGATGAAAAAGTAAGGGGTTTCTTTTATATAGAACGGTGGTGGCACTTAATGTTTGATCTTAAAAATGAGTTCCGGGGGTGTGCGCATTCCGCTCTCGATTAAATGATCGATGATCTTAATTTGTTCAAATACCAAATGGAGTATTGAAAAACTCCAAATTATATCTAATGAATAAGCTTGGTTTGCTTGAACGTGCACCTAACATTTGAGTATCAAGTATTTAGGGTTTATTAGATCACTCGTCATTCTCCAATGAGAGGAGAAGTGCAGCAGAAGTTCATTTCAGCAATGAAGACCGTATTAACTTGAAGCTAATCCCATGTAAAACTTCTAACTGCACACCTCTGTGTCTAATAGGAGTTACTATCTTACAGTATTTCGACCACTTATCAGATATACCAGCTAAGTCTTTTGCTAAAAATGTGCTGTTTCAATTCCGGGGCTCAGTACCACTTACAGCATATGGCAAAGCGTAAATATTAAAAATTTATAAATCTGTTCCTCGTGGCCCAATGGTCACGGCGTCTGGCTACGATTTAAGTAGTTACTTCTGAAACCAGAAGATTCCAGGTTCGAGTCCTGGCGGGGAAGATTTATTTTTTTTTTATCTGTGCCATAGCTTCGCGCGCTTTCCAAAACACCCACACACCATCCGCTCTCTGATTTTCCCTTATCATAGTCGCGGGCCTAACTGAGCTCATACCAAGCCAATGTCAAACTCAGACCTTTAAGAGTCACCGATAACGACCACACAAATCACATTACACTACACCATCAGCTTGATTCAGCCACTGATATATCCCATTGTCCTGCTTGGCTATAAATTCAGTCTGTGAGAACGATAAATAATGGAACCGAACAGTGAGGTGTTTACTTTGCCTCCTTACTTGCTCAAGACACCATACGGTGAAAGCCTTCAGGAACAGCTGTCACAACCGGTGCCATCGAAGCAGGAGCTCTCACGCTCGACACGGCTCTCAACCACAGGTGTGTTGGGCTCTCTGCCTTCTCGCTTCAACGATCCAAGATACCACGATGAAGTGCTCAGTATGTTATCGGGTTCCCCACATATCACTAACACGGCCTCTCGCCGTCTATCAACGGCTGTTGATCGTGATAACGACAGTTCAATGATTGACTCTTCTCGTCGCACCGTTGATGATTTTGGTGTGGAAGATGACCGGGGCTCTATGCGAAGCATACATTATAACTCTAACATCCTGGATGCGGATGACGAGGACCAGGACGAGGAAGCCTTAGAGAGCGATCATGAGGATCCGGACATCCAGCCAGGCCTGTTCCCATATACTGACCTTGGACTGAGAAGAATGGTTGAGTCGTCCTTGGGTAGGGGGAGATCTATTCGCTCAAACTCCCGTTCTGCTAACGTCACCGGCAATACAGCAGCAGCAGGGTTCAAGTATCCACTTCCACTAAAATGGGAAACGTCGCAGTCGTCACAGCTCAATGTCACTGATCTGGGCCTGACATTAAAGGTTGACCAAACCAGAGCCAGCACATCCACCAATTCCATCGCCAAAAACTATGACTACCAGTGCGCAAGGGGAGATTCGACTGTGCCTATCCATGTTGGTGTTTTCTACTATGAGACAACGATCCATACAGCGACAAACAACAACAACAAGGGGCTCTGTGATGTTGTGATCGGGTTCCACTACTCTAACCTCGTGGGTGCACCGAAAATGCCCGGCCTGGAAGTTGGTTCCTACGGGCTTAACGGACGTGACGGAATCACAATGGCCAACCAAACAATATCAAGACGCTATAGCCGTGAATTTGGACAAGGTGACGTGATTGGATGCGGTGTCAACTTTGCAGCTAAAAGTATATTTTATACTAAAAACGGTGTTTACTTAGGGGTGGCTTTCAAGGACATCTCAAAGCCGGTAGTACCAACTATTGCTCTGAAAAGTGGTAACTCTGTTACAACTAACTTTGGAATGGACCCATTCATATTTGATATTGAAGGCTATATTGACCAAGAGAAGCTAAAAATCTCACAAAAGATCATGGACCACACTGCTACAGGCAATGCAATCAGCTCAGAGCCTTCTCCTTTGACTGACAACATGGACATGAGAGTTAACACATACACAGATAAGGATATTCCGAATCTGATGCAGAAACTGGTCTCATCCTATTTTGACCACCTTGGCTATGTCGATATCTCGAAAACCTTTGCCGATGAGATCAAGAGAGAAGAATTCCCTAGTAATGCTCAACAGAGTTCTACTAGCCAAGAAGCCGATGGTGATATCAAGATGCCTGATGACGATGGCGAAAACGATACAACTTCAATTGAAGAAACTAACCTTAAGACCCGTCAGCAGATCCGGAAGTATCTCCTTGAAGGAGATATTGATGGTGCTCTCAAATTGACAACAGTTTATTTCCCTAGAGTCTTCGAGGAGCATGGGGAGATCTTGTTCAAGTTATCTTGCAACAAGTTCATTCAATTAATCAAGCAATCCAAGATTGATGAAGCTTTACTTTATGGACAGAGTCTAAGAGAAAAATATAGTGATAACGAAAAACACCAAGATTTCCTTAATGACATTTTCAGTTTGCTGGCATATGAAAACCCTGAAGTTGAAAGTGAGTTTGGTTACTTGCTAAAGGAAGATGAGATTTTGAAAGTCTCTGATGAGCTGAATGCGGAGATTTTGAAAAGTCTTGGTAAATCAAGCATTTCTGATCTGGAACGACTCATGAGACACACAAAGGCAATGCTTAAAGTAATGAACTGTGATAAGGCACAAGCTGATACCCTTCTCATGACCAATGATGACTTTGGTTTGTGATATTACAATTTTGGAGATTGAGTTTTACATATGCAATTTTGTTTATATATATACCTAAATTAATGGCTTATGAATCGTACTATATACAAATAGACTAAGATATCACACTTCTGCTTCTCCCAATTCTTCTAAGATCTTTTCATGGATGTGCTCAGTCAACTTTATAGGCCCATCTACAGAGACAACACTGTAGAGATTATTACTCTGGTAACTGTCTGGAATGACTCCGCCATTCTCGTCGCATCTGACAAACCCAAAGATGTCTTCAACCTCTGGTATTCTTTGATACTCTGGAACCTTTCTTAAGTCATAAATTGGCATGAACTCTCCAGCGTACTCGGTTGCTTCAACAATGTAACTGAAGTCATCACCGACATTCTTTGAAAGAACCCCTTGGAGAAGTCTGACGAAGTCCTTGTTCACTTCAAAGTTCTTTGGAACTATATCATCTGAATCTGATTCAATATATGCCTTACCAATTGAGATCTTATTTGGATCTTTGAAAAAAGAAATCAGTTTAGCATTTGGCGTGTTGTCGATGCTATGTAGATAAAGCTGTTTTTGATTAGCATACTTCATGGCAATGCCCCTTGAGAAGGATCTCTGTGGAGCTCTCGATAACTGCAACAGTGGTCTTCTAAGCATTGAACTGTTGTATTTTTCTCAAATTATGGTCCTCCTATATACTTAGCAATGTTGATTATTTTGAATAGAACATATTTTTTCATCATTTTAATGTGGGGTCACTTTTGAGTCCCCCGCGTCTCAACCTCGAGAAACTTAGTCCTTGCCTCCCCCTTACAGACTATGCAGAGGACTACATTAAGACTAATTCGTAAACAATATTAAATTTTCCGGTTTTTCTCTTTCTACAAAACTTCTAACTTCATGAATATTTAATATTTGCTTACTTTGTTGTTTGATTTTTCTTCAAGAGCAATGCTTCTTTCTTCTTCTCGATCTCCTCCAATGCCTGAGCATCAACAGATTCTGAGCTCTCAATCAACTCGTCCTCCAAATCAAGGTTTTCCTGGATGTTCCAGAGTTCAGCATAAAGAGAATCTGTCTTGTGTAATAACTCTTGGTGAGTTCCTTCTTCTCTCACTTTTCCCTTATCCAAAACAATGATCTTGTCCGAGTCGGCAACGGTACGAAGTCTATGTGCAATGGAGATGTTCGTGCTGTGGTGCTCTTTAAATATAGCTCTCATTGTCTTTAAAAGGGATTGTTCAGTGTGGGTATCCAATGCAGATGTTGCCTCGTCAAAGAAAGTAACTGGGGCTCTCTTCAGTAAGAGTCTTGCTATTGCCAATCTTTGCTTCTCACCACCAGAGATCATCATACCTCTCTCACCGACAATTGTATTCAACCCATCTGGGAGGTCGGTGATCAATTTGTCCAGCTGTGCTTCTTTGATAACACGATAGACCTCGTCATCTGAGGCTGCTAAGTTACCATAACGAACATTCTCCAGAATTGTATCATTGAAAAGCGGTGTGTCTTGTGGAACAACGCCTACAGCACGTCTCAAGGAATCTAAATCAACATCACGGATATCCTGACCATCGATAAGGATTCTACCACTTTGGATATCGTAGAATCTGAAGACAAGTCTAAGAATCGTTGATTTACCTGAGCCTGATGGACCAACAATGGCCACTTTCTCACCACCTGGAATCACAAAGCTTGCATTTTTCAAAATTGGACGGTCTGGGTGATAACCAAAAGTCACATTCTCAAAGCGAATCTCACCTTTGGACATTATCAAAGGCTGGGCACCCTCTTTGCTCTTGATCAAAACTTCATTCTTTTGAAGCTTGAAAAGAGTCTCCATGTCCAGCAGTGACTGTTTGAGCTCTCTGTAAACAGATCCAAGGAAGTTAAGTGGCACAGAAAGCTGGAAAACCAATTGATTGATAAGAACTAAGTCACCAACTGTCAATGCTCCCGAGGCGACACCATCAGCAGCCATGTACATCATAGCAGTTAATGCAGATGTGAAGATCAAGTTTTGACCAGAGTTCAAGAATGCTAAAGATGTGGCAATTTTGATAGAATAATTCTGGTATTTTTGTAAAGCAGCATCATATTTGGATGCTTGGTAAGCCTCATTGTTGAAATATTTGACACTTTCAAAGTTGATCAAGGAATCCAGCGCAACGGATGCTGCTTGATTATCTGCTGCATTGGCTTGACGTCTGAAACCAGTTCTCCAAGCTGTTGTTCTGATGGTGAAGATAGAGTAAGCGAGCATGGTCAATAATGTAACTGCAGCAAATGGAGCACCATAGTTGTAAGTAAGGATACCGGATACAACAGAGATCTCAAATGTGATTGGGAGGATATGGAACACCATTGCGGTGAGAACATACGATATACCTTTTGTACCTCTATCAATTGCCCTTGTTAAACCACCAGTTTGTCTTGATAAGTGGAAGCCCAAGTCTAAGTCCAATAAATGACGGAAAGTGTTATGAGCGACTTTTCTGATGGCACTTTGGGCAACTGTGGCAAAGATTGCATTTCTTAATTCACCAAATAAGACAGCACCGAAACGGGCACCACCGTATGCTAAGATTGTAGCACCAATAACTGCAGAGACTGTTCCAACGTCATTGGCCCAGTCGATGTTCATACCATCAATGATGGATTTGAAGTAGAAAGGAACCTGGACATTAAGTACCTTGGCAAGAATCAAAAACGACAGCGCAGAAACCACACGTATTTTGAAAGACAGCTTGTTACGTGGCCAAAGGTATGCCATGAGGTCTCTGATGATCTTCAACTGTGACAATTTCTCCGCTCGTACCGTTGGAAGGGCATTATCTGATTCTTCTGGCTTCTTGTCGGAAACAGGTGTTTTCTGTTTTGTTGTTAATAGATTCCGTGAGAAGGAGAACGGTCTCTTAGCTTCTAAGATCTTAGTGTAATTTGGATTTACACTGCTTGACTTCCATTGAATCCCTCTGATCTGGCTTGGGCTTGATGTAGCTTTGGTGGTTAATCCTCTTAACCCCATTGGGATGACCGGTGAACGTAACAAACGGGCATTTACACCCACCTGTCGCTCTAAGGACAGCAGCCCTTTCACTCGATTCATGACAGGTCAAAATTCTAAAGGAAATACAATCCTTCACTCTCTTCAAACTCAATAACTTTCAAGTGTTGTTTTTGAAGGTGGCATTTTGCGACATCGGCGACCGAACGAGCTCAGTGTGTAAAGAAGCGTGTCCCAACCGTGTCATGTACCGTAAGGTACATGCTTTAGGAGGGGCACTAAAGCTCCTTGTGGCCTGGATTTCCGAGGGCTCTAGTGGAATATCCGGGGACAGATATCCACACTTGTTATATACGCCTTTCCTATTTAATTTGTACTTTTCTAGTCTATTTTGGTTATCATCTTTGATCGTAGTTATTCCACTGTTATACTCCCAAAGCAGCAAGGTTATTGCTCTGTGGAGTTGACCAGTTAGTTGTGTCCTGGCGAGCGACGATGAGCTACAGTCATCTGACTTTGCGTCATTAGGAGAGGCAAGTCCAATGGAAGCACTTAATGGATTACTTTTATCAGTGTGGAAGGTGTTTATATTTATTACTGAAGTTATATTATTAGTTGCCTTAAATATCAGGGATATATTAAAACAAATCTCTGTGTTCATGGTGGGTGAGACAGAATGCAGTAGGGTTGAAGGAGGTTAGATCATTACTCCTTTATATATCTATAACGCTTTATCGATCATCTCCATAGTTTCCACCATTTCTTCTGTTCTGTTACCTTCTCTTCTTCTTCTCTTTTCTGAAGTTCAGCCTCAAGTTTCTTCCCTAAGACTTCGATCTTCTCTGCCCTTTCCAAGTCCAAGGCATAGTTATAAATGGCAATCCCCAAAGATATCATGATAATACCAGCACCTAAGCCGGCCAATACTACCTGTGACGTACTCTTCTGTAGTGCTTCTGAACGTGGACCCCAGTTGCCGTAGTAGATGTAGTACATGGCTCTCTTCTCTGGCAGTGTCAGCCCCTTCCAGTCTCCCTGTGCACGGTCTTCAAGGTACTCCACAATGTCTGTCTGGTCAAACTCCTTCATTTTTGGCCATCTCTGCTCCAAATTTCTAAGATCTGGCACTGCGTTCTCCACGTTCTGCAGTGTCATCGTTGTGCTTAACAAGCGGTGGGCCACTGGGCTAAAATGAGCACTCTTGAGAGGGAGACGTAGCAAGCTTCTCTGTGTAGTTCTAAGCATTTCTGACTATCTCTATAGTGGTCGAATGAGAATGGGCTTGTTGTGAAGGGATCCCTGTCTGCTGAAAAGTAGGTCCAGTCAAAAAAGCCATCAAATCTCAAATCTTTAACTTTTCACAAACTGCGCGACCAACTTACTCCATCATATCATTCCTTTTCTATCAACTTCAAAGGATCAAATAGACACAAAATCAATGCCTTCTTCAATCGCTGTATGTTTTGCTCCCTCTTCCTTTCTGTTATCGCCGGTTAATACTAACAATCAAAAGAGCGAATACGCCGAGGCCTCGTACTGGAAGGCCCCAGTTCTCCCAGAGAGTAATCAGTTCCTGGCCATAACTCTCCTTCTCCTAAGTCCGTTATCTCGTTTCTGAAATTGTTCAATTGATATACTAACTTCTCTTATAGCTTCTGTTTTCCTGTCTTTATCTGTGCTTGGAGAAAAGAAGACAGTTGTGGGTAATGCTAAATACATTGTTTTCTCGCTCTGTGGTGCTGTAACATTGGGCTTTGGCCTTATCTTTACATCCGATTGGGTGGGAGTCTACGTTTGAGCTTTTTAGATAAAGAAATATTTTGTATTTACTTAGTTTTGTTGTTTAATTTTAAGAATTGAAAAGATTTGAAATCAGAATAGAAAATATAGGAGTCCGGCTCCTTTATAGCATTTCGTACCGAAAGCTTTTAAGACCACAACAATGTAAGAATTCTCCAGCCTCTAAGAGGTGGGTTAGGTGGTTCAGGGTGGTCCTCGGCATCCTTGAAGAGAACTTCCAACTCAACTTCATGTGGCTTCCACATCTTGGTTTTCTTGTAGAACTTCCAGAAGAAGTAGAAAATGAAAGCCAATGGAATGACAAAGTACGCTGAGAAGAAGGAAGAGAAATCAAAGTGACCATGAATGAAGTTCATGAAACCACCTGTCAATAAGAAGATAGTGGACATGATACCTGAAATCCATGCTGCTGTTGGTGCAAACGCAATGGAATGAGGTAATCTAGATCTTGGAATACCTTGGGCTTTCATAGCACGGGTCATACAGATATGGTTAGCAGAGATAATCATCCACTCCATCAATGTCTGAGATGAAGAGATGTTCTGGAACCAAGAGAAGACGTTAGCAGCACTTGTGGAACAGTTCATGTAAGCCAATGGTAAGAAAGCACAGGTAACAATGTTTCCGACCCATGGAATACCCCAACGGTTTGTTCTAAGGAAGATCTTTGGTGCTTGGTTCTTAACGGCAAGAGCAAACAACAAACGGGAACAGTGAATAACACTTTGGTTACCAGCAGAGAAGGCAGATGTCAAAACAGCAGCGTTAACAATGTGTGGGAGAACCTTGATGTTAGCGTTTTGCATAGCAACAACGAATGGAGAAGAAGAAGCGTTACCAGAAGAGGTAGCAATCTTACTGTTGTTTGATGGGACAATCAAACCAAGACAGAAGGCAGCACCACACATCAAGAAAGTAACTCTGTAGAAGACTCTCTTACAAGCTGTGAAGATAGTCTTTCTTGGGTATTTAACCTCAGCAGCCAAGGATGGGACACCTTGAAGACCACCGAAGGAGTAAACTGCACCCATCAAAGCCTTCCAGAAACCGATAAACTTACCAATGTTTCCCTTAAGGACGTACTCGACGAATGGACCTGGGTTTTTCCAGTATCTGAAACCAATAGAAGTGTGATCTGGGCCACCACCAGAGGTGATGACAATAGAGACAATCATCAAACCGACAAGCAGAGAGATCTTAATCATAGCAAAGCAGAACTCAATTTCACCATAGTATTTAATGTTAACAGAGTTAGCAGCACAAATAAGGATAATGATAACAGTAATCCAAATGGCCTGTGACAAGTCTGACCAATAGGAAACGATAACTGCTGCTGCAGAGATTTCACCAGGAAGAATGGCAGACCAGACAGAGATCCAACCGTAAGAGAAACCCCAAGCAGGGTCAACAAACTGCTCAACATGACGTAAAGTAGCAGCAGTTGTTGGCATGAGTGTGGCACACTCGGCCAATGCGATTTGGTTCATACCGACGACAATACCGACGATAGCATAAGCAAGGAAACAACCCAATGGACCTGCTTTAGCTAAAACACCACCAGATGATAAGAAAATACCTGTACCAATAGTACTCACAAGGGCAATCATTTGCAAATGACGTTGTTTCAAAGAGTTATCCAATCTGTCTCTATCTTCACCAAAGACAGCTTGTTCTTCATCATCCATAATATGGATATCAACAACGGAGCTCACTTCTCCTACTTCGACATCATTATCGAACCCCTTTTTGTCTGTGTAGTACTTCTCATCACTGACACTCTTGGTGTCTGGTGTCATGTTCATCTCGATGGTTCCAGCATCTTCGTAAGGATGGATAGCCATTTTTGCCTATACCTATCTACTTTAGTCAGGGGTCAGCATTATAGATCATGATCGAACTGGAAAATACTCCCCTTTATAAAGATCGGATTTTAATCTAACATTATCTCTCTCGAGCCTCGAGAAACCGAAAAGATCGTCGAAGAGATACTAAATTCGCTGCTTTCTGCCCACTTTGACGCTATTTTGTTCTCTTATCGCTTATCGTCACAGGGGAGTCGTAGTCACTGATAACGCGCTCCCCCGTAAGCTGCTCAGGCAGCGCACGTCTCCAGATCTGTCATTTGGCATAAAACCTTAGAGTGTAGAGAAAAGATCTGCTATTACAAACGGAAAAACTTCCAGATTAGGAAGCGGCGGACTTTCCACTGTTTCCCCTCAACTTCTGCGCTCTAAGATCTACCTCCGACTCCCCTTCCTTTTTTTTGCTACAGCATTTTTTTTATTAGCTTATTAGACATATTTAATATTCATACATTTATATAATAAGCACATACGAGAGACCTCTCTTGGCTCTTGGAAATAAATACTTGGCTAAAAACTGCGGGAGTAGTGGTCTCCTGAGGGTTTGGGGTTTATCTAAGTGTCAATATTGCATGCCTTATCTGTACATGTTGACGCAAAACAGCCTAGGCCTCAATATTCTAAGTCGGAGTAAAATCCGAACCCAGTGAGGCTGAGAAAGCAATAACAACCCGTATATCACTGATAAGAACTAATTATAGTAAATAGAAATCTTATTTGGTGCCGTGTAACTTGTTTCGTAGAATGAGGAACGTTTATCTTTATCAGTTTAGGCATTATTGTTAAGAACACACGGGTTTATCGACGGATTGGTCGTATCGGTGCATTCATCCCTGGTACTCCTAGCATTAACTCCATATAACTATATGCTAACCTCCGTAATACAAGTTGAGATAAGAAGTTGGACGAGCATTCTAGGTTCGAAATCCAGAAATGTCCATTAAAAGTATATCTCTTTAGTCATAACTAAGCACATACTTCTCTCTATCACTATCCTTTAGCGGACGTAGATCTAGTCCTTAACGTTTACCAATTTTGGGAATAAAGAAACATGCGCTGATCTCTAGAAGATAAGGATCTTCCACATATCGTTAGATATTGTTTCGACGATACGTTGTCATATGATCCGATTACAACTTAATATGCGCTGACTGTGCCCTTGGGGTTTTCTAATAAATCATCACATACATCATCCCATGATTATCTGCTAACTTTTTAGAAGTAGCCAATTAGAGGCACTTTCTCAAGGTTGTGTTATTGTTAGACATCATTCTTGTATTTTCTCTCAGGGTAAACATAGCTATACCAGTTTCTAAGATACAATGTCCACTTAAGTGAGCTCAAATCATTCAATACGATTCATATCAGTACGGAATTGCATTATTGGTTTTCCTACTTTCTGAGTTTATTTTACCAAGTATAAATATGGAAAACCTCAAATAACACCAATCCAAGAAGCATAGCTATACCCCGTACCTACATTTTGCTCCTGCTCAAAGGGCAGATAAGAGTAAGATGTTGATTCAAAAACAAATACTATAAGGGAGAGAAGCTTATGTTTAAACATATCCGACTGACGAGCTTGATGGAGTTACCAAATCAAAGTTATTTGGAGCTACTTCAAACACTTGATAGATCTCTGCCTAAAAGATGTCCCCCCCCCCCCTTCACTATATACAGTATGCATAGATCTTTATCAAGTTCTAACATATATAAAGGGATACCTCGGAGCAAATGCATTCATATCAACTCAGTGACTCTTTTTACAATTTATATCTATGAAATGTCTTTCCAAATTTTGTCAAAAAATAGAAGCCAAGAACATGCATCTGCACATACATGAAAGCCAAGACAACGTGCTGTTGCACTATGCAACCAACGCCATCGTTAAACATCACAGCCAATTTTGAACAAAACCAAAGGTGACAAAACCTCTAACTAAAATTCTATGCGTCTGCATTATTATGGCTTCTTCAACTTATTGGGCTTCCACAAAAGCGTATTAATAATCTAGTAAGAAGAACTTCAAAAAGATTGGAAGGCATTAACAGAGAACGAGAAACGCCTAGAAACGTTTACAGCTGAGGGGTATACCAACTGTAAAGACATCTTTTGTCCCAAATTTACACCTGCGGACCAAGAGTTTCGACTGTGTGGCTTGACCCGGGGCATGGCGTGTAAATGTCTTGCCGTGTCTTGGTATAGAGCAATATATTTATATCTTCTCTGTATTTCCCATTTTGGTTGGTTATCAGCATTTATTCATATCGTACCAAAGTATATGCAATGTATTAGTCTTTAGGTGTTTTACGACTAGCGTCCGCTTCTGTGGTATTGGTCCCGAACTGGAGATCGAGACGAATGTGTCATCTTTATTCCGTACCACAGCAAAACCTTAAATGTGCCAAGATCAAATGCGATATTTGGTCATCGATGTCTCTTCCTTAGCCCTCCGTCAGAAGTACTATATCCAAACGTGAGACAAATGAGTTTCCGGGGACATTTCTTGGCTATCACGTTGCTTATTGCTAATGTGGCTATATATAAGTACATGCTCTTTCCCTGGCCTCTGTCTTTCGCTCAAGCATGAATATCCTTTCTTTCTTTATATAGTCATTATAAATTGGTATGCCTTCTAATGAAACAAAGTTGAATCACTCAGCAACTATAGTCTCGGGTGTCTCTACAGAATCCTGCCTTCTCCATGAGCTGGATCACTATAGACTCACTGCCAAACATGTCGAACAGCTCTACAAAACCAATACCCTTGGAGGACTGACTAACGAGGAAGCACAGTTGAGATTAAGTCAATACGGTGAAAACTCCTTAGGGGAGGATCAGAAGATCTCTCTCGCTCAAATTATCATGCATCAAACTTTTAATGCTATGATCCTTGTTCTTATTATCTCTATGATCATTTGCTTTGCGATTAAAGACTGGATCTCTGGTGGTGTCGTTGCTTTTGTCGTTGCTATTAACATTGCAATTGGTTCTTACCAAGAATATAAGGCTTCCTTGACGATGAACTCCTTAAAAAGTCTCTCTTCCCCAACTGCAAGAGTTTATAGACATGGTGAATTACAAACCGTTCCTACTAAGTTTGTTGTCCCTGGTGATATTGTCAGTGTTAAAACTGGTGATACCATCCCTGCTGACCTAAGAATCTCTGAATGTTTGAATTTCGAAACAGATGAAGCATTGCTTACTGGTGAATCTTTACCGGTTGAGAAGAACGCTACCATCATTTACAAAGAAGGCGAGGTTGTTGGTGTAGGCGATCGTCTCAATATGGCATTCTCCTCTTCAATTGTCTCTAAGGGACGTGCTACTGGTATTGCCGTGAAGACGGGTCTTAATACTGAAATTGGTGAGATTTCTCAGTCTTTGAAAGGTAAAAAGAAGAATCTCTCTGCTGATAAAGAAACTTCCACGCTTCAGAATATCTGGATCACAACAAAGAGCATCATCGGTAATTTCTTGGGGGTTAACGTTGGTACGCCATTACACCGCAAGCTCTCAAAACTGGCCATTCTGCTCTTCTTCGTTGCAGTTTTATTTGCCATTGTTGTCATGGCTACTCAAAAGATGGTCGTTACAAGTGAAGTAGCCATATATGCTATCTGTGTTGCTCTTTCTATGATCCCATCGTCGCTTGTTGTTGTTCTCACTATTACAATGTCCGTTGGTGCTAAGGTAATGTCCAAGAAGAATGTTATTGTTAGAAAATTGGACTCTTTGGAAGCCCTTGGTTCTATTAATGACATTTGCTCAGATAAAACTGGTACTTTGACACAAGGAAAGATGATTGTCAAATCCTGTTGGATTCCATCTGTTGGTACTTTCAATGTTGAAGGTGCAAATGAACCTTTAAATCCAACTGTTGGGGCAATTACTTTCAATAGTCAATCTCCAATGGAAGACTCTCGGGATGAGTCTACCAATGAGAAGAAGTCGAACCCTGATTTACAAAGCCCACTTTATCACAAGTGGCTACTAACTTCTACACTCGCCAATATTGCAGTTGTCTTTCAAGATGAAAATTCTGAATGGAAAGCACAAGGTGACCCAACTGAGATTGCTATTCAAGTGTTTGCCCATAGAAATGGGTTTTCCAGAGAAAAATTCACTGAAAGCTCTAAAGGCACACCTGAATATCAACACTTGGGTGAGTTCCCATTTGATTCTTCCATTAAAAAGATGTCTGCTGTTTATTCTAAATCTGGTGATGACTCTACCAATCACATCTTCACCAAAGGTGCCGTTGAGAGAGTCCTTGATTGCTGTACCCATTGGTACACTGGTGGAGAATTATCCCCATTGAAAGCTGGTGACTTCAAAATAATTGAAGATAACATGAACGCATTGTCCTCGAATGGACTTAGAGTCCTTTCCTTTGCATGCAAAACCGTTCCTAAGAACTTTGACATCACAAACAGAGATTCTGTTGAGTCAGGCTTGACTTTCCTGGGTCTTGTTGGTATCTACGATCCACCACGTCTCGAATCCAGAGCAGCAGTTAAAAAATGCCACAAAGCAGGTATCAACGTTCACATGCTCACTGGTGATCACCCTGGTACTGCTAGAGCTATTGCTGCAGAGGTTGGTATTGTTCCGCATAACTTGTATCACTATTCAAAAGAAGTAGTTGACTCTATGGTTATGACTGCCCATCAGTTTGATGATTTGACAGATGATCAGATTGATGCTCTTCCAGTTTTGCCATTGGTCATCGCCCGTTGCTCTCCAAAAACTAAAGTAAGAATGATTGATGCACTTCATAGAAGAAATAAGTTCTGTGCAATGACCGGTGATGGTGTCAATGACTCACCATCTTTGAAAAAGGCTGACGTTGGAATAGCTATGGGTATTGCTGGCTCTGATGTTGCCAAGGATGCTGCAGATATTGTCCTCGCAGATGACAACTTTGCCTCTATCCTTAATGGAATCGAAGAAGGAAGACGTATGAATGATAATATCCAGAAATTTGTTCTTCAGCTTCTAGCAGAGAATGTGGCACAAGCGTTGTACTTGATGGTTGGTCTTGTCTTCAGAGACGATGCAGGCGTCTCCGTTTTCCCACTATCCCCAGTTGAAGTTTTGTGGGTTATCGTTGTAACCTCATGCTTTCCAGCCATGGGGCTTGGTCTTGAGGTTGCCCGTCCTGATATTATGGAGAAAGACCCAAAACCTTCAAATGAGTCGGTTTTCTCATGGGAGATGCTTTTTGATCTATTTACCTACGGTATCTGGATGGCCATTTGTTGTCTTGCTACATTCATTACTTGTATATATGCCTTTGGGAATGGTCAACTTGGACTTGACTGTAACTCAGACTACTCAGACTCATGTTACTATGTGTTTAAGTCCCGTTCTGCATCTTTTGCCACAATGACTTGGTGTGCCTTAATCCTGGCTTGGGAGGTGATTGACATGAGACGTTCATTCTTTTCCATGCAACCAGACCTAGAGCATCCATACACACAGGTCTTTAGGTATGTTTGGTCCAACCAGTTTTTATTCTGGTCAATTATAGGTGGCTTCGTGTCTTGCTTCCCTGTTGTGTACATTCCAGTGATCAACGAGAAGGTTTTCATGCACTCTCCAATTGGGAAAGAGTGGGGTGTTGCTATTGCGTTCTCCATAGTTTTCTGGGTCGGTTGTGAAGTTTTCAAGATGTTCAAGAGAATGTATTTCAAGTCAGAGAGAGCTCACAATCCAGAGCACGACTTGGAAAGAAACAATCCATTCGAAAAGTATTTTTCGTTCTCTAGATCCAACACCGATCATTTCTAATCTCTCAACAATGTATATTAATAATAATGTTTCTATTCTACAAGTCAACAGTAAAACATATCAGCCCTGGGATGCACTGCGGTGTGGATAACCCTTCTAACTAGTCCAGGGCAAACACAAACAATGCTTTGAATTGGATTCACAATACTCGTATTACGGTACACCAGAGAGCGTAAATGATCAACTGATCTGTCACAGTCCAGTTTTTCTAACTCCATTACACCGCCATGAGATATCTCATTCAGTGATGGTGTGTTGGTAAGGAATATCTCACTTGTACCACTTACAATGAGAGTCTCCAGGAATGGTAAATCATCGATCTTCAAGATTGCAGACCTTCCAATTATCATCATCGCCCATGGGTTCATCAGTTGTACCATCTCGGCATTAGCACGAGCAAAATGTAACATCTTACAGACAAGAAGTTGTAACTTTGGGGCTTGTAATTTGAAATAAATCGTATCAAAGCCTTGGAATGAACAATTCAACTGCATATACGTCAGTTGTGGAAATTTTGAATTAAGTTGAAGGAACTGTGTATCCATCTCTATTCGGAGTAGATTTAATGACTCTAGGCATAGAAAGACTGAAGATTCCAGAATTTCATAGACTGTCGACATATCAAAGTTATTCAAAGTCAAGAACTTGAGATTTGGGAAAAGTTTATCAAGTCCAAGTCCATCTTCTTTTCCGTGATATGATGAAATTACTTCCTCGCCTTTGATGGACAACTCCTCTAAAGATTCAATGTGAAACTCTGGGATGTGGTTTCTTGCCTGAGTAGTTAGCAAGATTTCCAGGGTCTTCAAATATGGCAATCTCACTTTCCTGGTTATCGCTGGGTTAATCATGCAATTCACTGACAGTGACAATTCTATCAAATTAATCGCATTATGCAAATAGCTGAACATCCTTGGTGTATATAACGACATTGACAATTTCTTTAACCCTTTCCAAAGACTAGAAGTAGAAAATAAGGTATCACTGATGACCCCATATTGGTCGGCCATGATTATTTCTCTCTCTTGATCTTGCAGAAATGGAGATGACTCCGTGATAAACAGTGTCTCCAGTAATGGGGTACATATACTATCGACACGAGGTGCAATTGTGTTACAGATCACGGATAGTCTGGTCAGCTTTGGTGCTACTAGCCTATGAATATACGAATGGTCCATTGGTTGAATCTCCAAGTACTCTGCGTTTGGTAAGTCACAGCACTCTAGGTGGTCATACCCGTGAAACAGAACGTTCTTTGCCATACCTATGCGTATATCCATAGCTTTATGTTTGGGGAAACCTAAGGACAAATGACCAGTTGGAATGGTTTCAAAATTGATATTATCAAAAATATTCTCGTGGCAATTCGAAATATTCAAATCAAGAACACTGTTCAACTTCATTTTGATAGTCTCATCAGCTGATACGGCATCTATCAGTGTCATGTTAAATGAATTGAAAATCTCAACTCTCTTTGGGTCAAGCTCAAGTTTTTGCAACACAATCACCGGGAAACTGGTAAACACATACTTCTTCTTATAGTCATTGGGTTTCAATATGGCTCTTAAATCGAGTCTAAAAGTCTCAATTTGGTTTAAAAGTGATATTACACGACGGGTATGCTTGGTCTTATCTTCTGCCACAACCAGGGATTGTGCGCCTTTAACCTCTATGAGGTAGTACCTGGATGTATCGACAATGATATTATCACTAAATAAGTGATTACACTTGACCGAAGGGTGTGGATGAAAGAACAAACTGTCATTTGAGCCTATGAGTGGCTGATCAGTAATGTGGTGGAATAGGAAAGCAAGCTCTTCCATCATAGATAACGATGAGATGTCCGAAGGTGTGAGGTGGTCTATCACCTGAAGCAAAACCTCAACAGGAAGCTTCAATAGCATCTTTGATGGTGTTTATTGGTACACTTTGATTATAACAAGGTGTAAAGAGCTGTCAAAAAGCTGCGCAATGGATCTCGGTGGAAGATAAGGAAGTTTAAAAGCGTACGCGCAGCATGCACGCACGCACATGGAAATGTGTCACTTCTGTAAGTTAGCTCAGACCGTCACACCAGCCAATAAAAGATTGGTTTATTGAGTTAATCAATTCGGTGTTCTGGTGATACTTTCAAAGTATTCAAATTCATTCAGTAATGTGCTAATGAAAATGAATACTGGGCGATTAAGGACGAAGAACTGGTATTATCTCCTATTACTAGATATGGTCACGTGACATGTATGGTATGGGCAGTATAAGTATATATGAGCCATTAATTATAATTTAGTCTTGACCTGATTAATTACGTGATTTATACAAGCGTATTTCACTCTAAAAAGAACGTTCTGCGTTTTAATCAGGAGCTTAAATCTTAAAGAGGGAGTTAATTAACGTTGCTCCAAACCTTACAACATTTTCCACAGCTCTCGCGGGGGGTTTGCTCAGCTCTCTGCATGTTAGTGCAATTTTGGTGTTCAAGGTCACTTTAGTATAGAAGTATTTAGAATGATACATGATATTTTCCTGGCTACTAAATTCATATGTAGTTTGTGGTGCTAATATTACTTTTCATACTTATTAATACGTTATGCTCTTCAGATTTGCAGTTAACTCCATATAACTGCTAGATAAGTGAAGTAACATCCGAACACCAGCTCTGCTTTACTATTGCTACAATAAAGTGCGGTATTGGAAGTATTTTTTAATCAGTTTAATGCAATTGACTATCAAAGCGATGATCTGGATGATCTAGCAACACCAAAATCTATTTATTCGTGAGTTATTAAATATAATATTAAATATATATATATATATATATTATATATATTTTGGAAAATCATGAAATTTTACATGATCTAACTTCAAATCCTCAGTATCGGACTCGCTTAAATTCTGTCGACACGTATAAGTATTAAATCTTTTGATATTATATGCTGAATATTTATTTTAAATTTATTCAATAAACAAAATTTACCTGTTTAGCTTGAATGACTCGAAAACCGTACCTTCATGAACCATTTTTAAACAATCCGTGCCATAAATGGTCTCCTGTTAAGACGCAAGTCCTATTGTGCAGCCCGCGCCAAGAAACACCCGAACACCAATCAAGATTTGTACGTCTTTGTTTACATCGATTTGTCTCTCGGACGCGTAAACAGAATATATGAAACCCCTTGAATTTTACGAGAAGGAGGAGAAATAAAATGGTTGCTGATCTGCTGATTACACGTGTTGAATTCAGTGCTTTTAACGATGCGCTCCATTGGTCGCCGGATGGCTCAATTGCGCTGAACACCTCGGGACAGCTCACACTGTTAACTCCAAAGCATACTAAGGAGGAGGTGAAGACCGCAACTACTTTGTTTGAGACCACGAAATTTGAGCTTGACCAGCTACCACCGAGTGAGCTATTCCTTGCTGAGATGGACGATGAGCGCACAGGCACAACTTTCACCAATTTAGATCAGACAGTGACAAAGATGCTATGGTCGCCTCTTGTTGACGATGTCTCCTACTTGGTGATTCTCACAAGTCACCACAATGTCTTGATCTTGAAAGAGGGCCAATTGTGGAAAAACTTCACAACGAAAGAGACAATAACGTCACAGGCTCAATTTGACCTTAACAAAGTACACTCAATGGCATGGCTCGAGTCCAGCGAGTCTCTATACCTAGTTGAAGGACTAGCATCTGGTCATATCAGATCAGTTGAGATCTCTGAAGGTGAAGCAGAGGAAGATATTAAACTGTGTGATGATGCCATTGTCATGTTGAAAACACTAGGCAATAGCATATATGCCGTTTCCTCTAAGAATGAGATCTTCAAGGTAACAGGAACAGAAGTTGAGCATTGGAAGGGACCAGACCGTTTCAAAGTCTACGATTTATACATCGAGGATGAGGATACTATCATATACACAACATGTGGTAATATTTCAAAGTTACAGTATAAGCAAAAACCCTTGACGGCTGAAACTGGAATCATGCCATACTGTCAAATTTTCCCAACTGGTAACTCAAATATTGTTTTAGTATCACAGTCCCAATCGCTTCAGCTTAATGGGAAGCTCCAGCATATTGTAAACGACACAGTTGAATCATTCATTAAGAAACGTATACAGAGATGGAACTCCAAATTTAATGATTTCAATACAAAGAGACCATCTCTGAATATATTTGGTGCAGATATTAACGCTACGGGGAACTTACTAGCAATTGTGTATGAGATCGACCAAGACGTCAAATTCAAGTATCAAATTGCTTCTGAGAATGTGTTCCAAGTTGCGTTCATTACATTGCAAAACAACTTTAACACCAGGGCTACCTCATTGGCACTTTTTCAGGAGTATAAGATCTCTGGAGTGCAAACCAAGAAGGAAGCAAAGGTCACAACACCAGACTACTCTATCGATTTATCAACGTTCATTAAGGAATATATCATTCAAGATGGAGAGATCTCGTCATGGTCTTCTCAAAACTTGATAACTGGAGATAAAGAAGAATTGATAAAGAGGAAATACGCTGAGCTATTACTGACGTATATCAAGAAGAAGAAAGTGAAGCTTAATAACCAAATTGATAAGGCACTCTATAACAATCTGCACAGAGTTTGCAACTTACCAGTCCCTGAACCTATTACAGACTTGGTCCTTAATAGTGGTTCCTTCACAGAGACTTTTGATTTCACTGACAATCAAAACCCAGAACTTGTCATATCGCACACTGGAAATGAATGGGCTACGTGTAGTCTCACTTTCTTACCAATCTTGACAACGGCAGTGAAGATCGATCCTGCTACAAATAGGAGATTCATTGACATCAATAGAGATACATGGAATGACTACGGTCCACTGACAAAGACAATATTGGATTCAAGTAATATCAGCATATATAGTGGATGCAGATGGGTAATAAAATGATATTCAAACACTGCTGCAAGCCCTCATGTTCATGTTGTATTTTCTAGCTCTATTGAGACTTGATCCTTCGCTTAACAGCAGCAACAAAAACGTCGATACCAATACCTCCATATTGATCTTTTCGTAATCGAACACGATCACAAGAGAGTTATCAACGACACCTTCACAGAATGCAACGCGTTCACGGATGGTTTCTATGCCTTGTGGTCCATTTGAAGGTGAACTGACAATTTCAAAATAGCTCAATCCACACCACCTCAATGAGCTGTCAGAGCCAAAGGAAAAGGCTGCCTCTCCAAAGATGTTATGTGAAGAAATGAAATTTGTGTCCATTCTGATAACGGAAGGTGTATATAACAACGACGAATCTGAGACTGGGCTCGAGGCCGATAGAACGATGTATTTGTCATTATGGGAGTTCTTAATCGCAGCCAGGTTCTTCCCAGAAGGTGTACGGATATTCCATCTCTCGCCATCTCTTGTGATTTTATAGAGCTTTCGCTGAGAACAACTCCAAACGGTCATAGAATCCTTGGATTCAACTGTGAGGAGAATCTTGCTAACCGGTCCTTTTAATGGAATCACATAGTCCCTCTTAATGCGAGAGTGGAAAAGAACTCTGTGTCGATGGATAAAGTGGAGACCAAGAGATGAGATGATAACAGCCGGGAGAAGAGAGAATGCCATTGTTGCTTCAAGTTCGTTAAGATCAACTAGAAAAGGGCTGTAGGAGTGCTTTTCTCTCTGTTAATACCCGAGGAAGTACCCAGGTGACACAAAAACGGAGAGTAAGAATTTATATACATTAAATAGCCACAGTTCATATATTTCGAATAGCTACAACTGATCTAATTATCAGATATATAAATAAATAGCATTTCTCTGCTCGGAGATTTGAGATTGTAGGTTGGTGATCAAACTGGCACAAAAAAAACACGAACGCGACACGAAGTTTGTAGTTAACGCGTAAGGGAGTAAATCTACCGTGGAGTACATTGTTATATAACCAATAGGATTAATGAGTTCAAGAGAACTGCCGAAGAATGACTGCTGACATGGACAGAGACAAGTTCTACCACCCGTATACGCCATATCAGATCCAGCTGGACTTTATGAGAGCTCTTCACGATGTCTTCACTAATGACTATAAGATCGGACTTTTTGAGAGTCCAACAGGGACAGGGAAGACGCTGTCATTGATATGCTCGTCCATAACGTGGCTGAGAGAGAACAAGAAACGACTTAATGAACAAGGTGACGAGGAAGACGATAGTGATGACGAGCCAGCGTGGGTGAAAGAGTCCTACTCCAAGATGATGAGTAAAGGTAAGAACGATGCTGCAGAGCAGTACGAGAAACACCTCAATGACCTCGCCAATATTCCAGAGACACGACGTGCCACAGATTTGAAAGATCGAACATTGAAAAGATTCAAGAAAATTGAAGTCGAAGTACCCGAATCAGATGACAAGTTCATACCCGATGACTACATCTCCGAAGATGAAGACCTCGTTCAGTCGAGGTCCTTGAAGGATAAGAACGAGGAGCTCGGTTTAGAGATCAAGAATTTGATGAAGAAGCTCAATGGCAAACAGGGAGAAGAGACTGACCTTTTAAATCAAGACACAAAGATATTTTTTGCCTCCAGAACACATTCACAATTGAACCAATTCTCTTCACAGCTACGACTTCCATTATTCCCATCTTCGTACGCTGAAATTGAAGAACATTTAAAGTATCTACCTTTAGGATCAAGAAAACAATTGTGTATACATAACAAAGTATCAAAGATCAACGATGTGACGCTGATGAACGAAGCATGTCTTGATTTACAAAAGACCGATGCAAAGGTAAGATGCGAATTCTATCCAGGTCCTAGAAATGCTGAGATGCAAGAAAAGGCAATTGAATTTAGAGACTCAGTGTTCTCGAAGATTAGAGACATCGAGGAACTTCCCACCCTTGGTGACTCAATAGGTGTTTGTCCTTACTATTCAGTAAGGAAAGGCATAGCATACTCTGAGGTTATGACTTTACCTTACCAACTTCTCTTGACAAAGAGATCAAGAGACGCACTGGGGATCTCCTTGAAAGACTCAATAGTGGTGATTGATGAGGCTCATAATCTTCTAGACACCATAACTGCAATCCACTCTGTGAGTGTTTCAGTGAGAGACTTTGAACTCTGTAAGGAATCGCTGAAGGCATACCTCCAAAAGTTCTCTAGGAAGATGAATGGAGGAAATAGAGTCAACTTGATGAAGCTAGTCAAAATTGTTGATATAATATTGAAATATGTTTCAAAGATCCCTAAGATATTACCGGGACGTCCAATTGATGTTATGGATTTGTTTCAAGGCACAACTGGAGATCTGTTAAACATTCACAAACTGGATAAATATCTAACATCATCGAAGATCGCATATAAGATAGAATCATACATGGATAAAGAAGAGAGGCACAAAACTCCTATTCTTTTCAAAGTTGTTGAATTCTTGAAATCCATTTCAAACCCGTCACAAGAAGGTAAATTCTTCTTTGATGTAAAAGGTGCTCAGGTATCGTTAAGTTATATGCTATTAGACCCCTCAGAGGTCTTTAGAGACATTGTCGAGGAATCAAAATGTGTGATATTGGCTGGTGGTACAATGGAACCTACAAGTGATTACTATGATTATCTATTCCCATATATCCCACGGGAGAAAGTCAAAAAATTCACTTGTGGTCATATTATACCAAGAGAAAATCTAGAGGTCTTCATTATGGGTAAAAGGGAAATGGATTTTGAATTCTCATTTGATAAGAGAAACAATCTTGCAATGATTAATGACGTAGGCGAATCAGTCTTGGAAGTTGTACAAAGGACCCCTGGTGGTGTTGTGATCTTTCTCCCAAGTTACAAGTACTTATCAGACGTTATAAAAGCTTGGAAAGACTCTGGTATATTTGAAAAAATCGAGAAGCTCAAAAAGATATTTGGTGAATCATCTACAACTGATGTCCTGAGTGATTATTCTATGGAGATTTCTGCTAATGGTGGTGCCCTTTTGATGTCCGTAGTTGGAGGTCGTCTTTCTGAGGGAATTAACTTCTCTGATGACTTGGCAAGGGCAGTCATGATCCTGGGACTTCCATATCCTAATGCATTTTCTGGTGAGATCATATCCAAGAGGAAGTTTGTTGAAGATCAAGTTATGGAACGTACTAATGGTAATGTCGCTATGGCAAAGGAAGCCACTAGGGATTTCTACGAAAACATCTGTATGCGTGCAGTGAACCAGAGTGTTGGGAGAGCTATAAGACATAGAAATGACTATGCTACGATATATTTAATCGACAAGAGGTATAGCACTGAAAGAATTGAGAACAAGTTAAGTGAGTGGATCAAGAAACGTATCTCCAAAGGGCTCGACCACAGTACAATCCTGAAACACACAGAGTCCTTCTTTAAGCAGAAAGGCAGATGAACGCTGGAAATTGGCCTAGGGATATATAATCTTCTTTTAATCAGACCACTGTCTATTATCAGCTTCAACTATTTTGTAATAAAACCTCAAAATTGTAGTGGTTTGGCTATATGGGTCGGATTTAAGATATCCGAGGGTTACCCGGTGTTCTTGCACGCTTTTTGCCCAAAAAGTTTTGTTTACTTTTCACATTTTGAAGAGTAGCATCAAACAAAGAAAAACAAAAACAGAGCTCGAAAGAAAAGCAAAAGAGGCTAAAAGGAGATAATATGACTGTTATTTCTGCCCCGGTTGCACCATCTGAGCCCGTGGCTCCCCTGTCCACGGGAAAGAAGCTGCTCAATGAATTGCTTGAGTCCGCAGGCGATCTCCCAACAAGAGAATCCGATTTGGGGGACATTCAGCTTGGAATCAATGAGATCCGTAAAAGGGCCAGCAGATTGCGCAAGACATCGTCAGACTTCTTCACCGGTGATAATCTCACCAAGGCACATTACTTGCTTGCTGGTAAAGTTGACATTGAGGAGCTTGAGGGCCACATCAAACATCTCGAACGTACTAAAACAAGAGAGACCCGTTCCAAGCACCACAACCAGCACCAGAGCGTCGATCTCGACGGATACTTGAGATCCAAGAAAGATGAGAACATTCTTTCTGCTATTGAGCAGTCCTTGTCTTCTGCAGCCAGAGACTTCGACAACTTCGTTAACCAGAACATCACCCTCGACTGGAAGCAGCGTAGAGATGAGATCAGAGAGGCCTTTGGAATTGTGTTGAACAAGTCCCAGCCACAAATCTCGGAGAAGCACAAGGGTGAGTACACGTTTGGAAAAGCCAGTACCTCCAGTGAGCAAAAGGAGAAGACATCTGTTGTTTGGGGTAAGAGCAACAGACTCCTCGATGACAGCACCTCGAAGCTTAACGTCAATGAAAACTACCTTACCAGAGGCAAGTTTGAGCGTTATGCTAAGATTGTGAACAAGCTCAACAACTACAGACAAGCTGTGCAGTCTGATACGAGAGTTGATGACGACTTTGATTTTGCCTCAGAGTTCATTGAGATATTCAAGAATGGCTCTGATTCAAAGTCTAAGCAGCTCTGCGAGAGTTGGCAGATCATTTCGTCTCTCAAAGACGCTACAAAGAGACCTTCAGACTCACAGACCTTCAAAAACAGAATCGTCTCGAAGGCTAAGACTTACTTAGAGGTGCAGTTCTTTGAGCTTGTCGACCACATTTATAAGACAAAAGCCGTTGACAAGGGTCTACCGACCATCGTCAATAAAGTTAAAAGCTTTATCGATTACCAAAAGCTGAACTCCAACGGTAACCTCCTTATTGTCAACGGTATCCCAATATGGGCACTTATTTTCTATTTGCTCAGATGTGGATTCGAAGAAGAAGCACTCAATTTAGTGCTTGAGCATCAATCTGTGTTCAAAAAGGTTGAGCAGTCCTTTGTACCATACTTCAAGGCCTATGTCTCCTCAAAGGATAAGCGTCTTCCTGAGCCACTTGTCACGAAGATTCAAAACGAATTTAACAATCATATCAAGAAATCCGTTGACGGTGATCCATACCGTTACGCTGTCTATAAGATCTTGGGCCGTTGCCAGTTGTCCAGAAGAAACCTCTCCAATATTGCATTGACCATTGAAGACTGGCTCTGGATGCACTTGATGCTCGTGAAGGACGATCCTTTGGCTGAGTATGACCCAGCCCACGAGAAGTATACCCTACAGGATTTCCAGCAGATGATATTATCATACGGTCAGCAGAAGTTCTCTACAAACTATTTACAGGTCTTATTACTCAGTGGACTGTATGAGGAGGCTGCTAAGTACAGTTTGGAAGTTAATGAGATCGACGGTGTCCACATGAGCATAGGTTTAGCTTATTATGACCTTTCACAGAGCTCATCTTCACCTGAACAATTAGCTCAGAGAGGCGAGCAGTTTAGTAAATTGATGGGCTCATACATTAAGAGTTTCAAATTCTCTGACCCAAGAATTGCAGTTGAGTATTTGATACTGATCTGCCTATTCAAGGACCAGACAAAGACATGTCATGAGGCCTTGAGAGAGTTGATCCTTGAGACTAGAGAGTTTGCCATTTTGTTAGGTAAGGTTAACTCTGCTGGTGTCAGAGTCCCTGGTAAGATTGAACAGAGAAAATCACTGATCTCATTGGAGACAGACTTCCTGAATAAAGTCACCGAGCAAGCAGCTATCACTGCTGACAAGGAGGGAAGAATCCATGATGGTTTACTGTTGTACCAGCTTGCTGAGGAGTACCAAATTGTTATTTCCATCATTAACAGACTCCTCGGTGAGTACTTGTGCAACATGGAGCTTGACCAACCACTTGTCGATGGTAACAGTGAGACCAACCCTATCTTAATTGCTGAGAACTTCTTGCAAATCCATCCTAGCACATCTGCAGAGAAGTGGAGTGTTTGTAAGAAGCTTTTAAGAATTGCCGATATTAGACAGCTTTACATCAACAAGGAATGGGATGAGACACTGAGACACATCGAGCAACTTGATATCCTGCCTGTGAGTCCATACTCTGACTTGAGTCAGACCAGACAGAAGGCCGAGGAACTTGGCTACTTGGATGAGAACTTACTTAAGAACATTCCAAACTTGTTGATTATAACGATGAGCTGTGTTGCTCAGAGAAAAGAGCAGTTGAATGGTAGTACATTCAACGGCTCATTCAAAGAGGAAAAGACTAAAGAACTAAAACAGATTGCAAAGAACTGTGTTGTCTTTGCAGGTATGGTACAGTATAAGATGCCTCGTGAGACGTTCAGTCTTCTCATTGGACTAGAGGCTACATTGTAATACATTGATATCATTTATTTTTAATTAGCAGTAGTCATTTGTCGTTAGGTTTCTCCTCTTCTTCTTTCTTGCCATCCTTCTTTTTGTGAATATGTTTATAGTCAGGCTGAACCTCGTATGAGTTTGGGGTTGGTAAAGGCTTGCTCTTCTTGTCCTTCTTATCGTCTTCATCTTCAGAAGACGAGGATCCCGAGTCGGATGTATCTGAGTCACACGAGCATTCGTCATCATCAAAGTCCCTTTGAGGGTGGAATATACAGCAGATCTTAGATTTCTTCCTATTTAAATGCTCATTATCAACCGTTCCCTCATCCCAACGGACGCGATGACGTCGTGGTGCAACCTCCTCCGGCTCTGCAGAAGCCCTCAAGTGAAGTGTGGTTGACTCCGTCTCCGTCTGTGTCGATGTCCTCTCGGTCGTCATGTTTGCTTTGTGTCTTTGTTGCTTGGTTCTTGTCCTTGTTCTGTTGCTTCTGTGTGTTGTTAATGCTTTGATGTAGTGGTGTGTTGATGTTTTGGGCTGTCCGCGCACGCCACCGATCTGCCCCGATGTGACCCGTTTCTGTTTGGCTTGACACAAAGCGTTGAAGGCCAGGCACACTCTTCCTTCACGAGGATGTTTTTACGACGTGGAGGCTACCTCGTTGCACAGAGAAGGCAATTTGCCTCGGCATCGTTTTTACAACGCCAGAAATCGATAGTTGATAAGATAAGGGCATCTCCAGGGAGTCGTAATGATCTTTCACTACGTCAGTCAATATCTTACTACTGGGAGTGGTTGACGACGCCTACGAGGAAATTGCTCCAGGAGTACGAAGATGAAATCGTCGAAACGGTTCACCTGCCCCAAGGAGTCCAATTGAAAAGGTCCACCGTTGCCGGACTACACGAGTTCCATCTCCGTCGAGAGGGTAACGTCATCGAGACTCCAACGCTTTTAGTACATGGCCATGCTGCTTCTGCTGTTTTGTACCACCGTAATTTCCACTATTTAAGTCAAAATATAAAGGATTTGTATGCTGTTGATTTCCCGGATACGGGTCTGAGTGAAAGAAGCCCACTGAAGGTCTCAATACCGAAGCAGGACCTAACTCTGAAGAAATCCGATATGTCTATTACTTATACTGTGAAGCAGGATAAGCTGAAGAACTATGAACAGGTTGAGAAAGTTCAGGACTACTACGTTGATGCTATTGAGAGATGGAGGAAAGAAAGAAATCTCGAGAAATTCAACTTGGTTTCTCATTCGTTTGGTGGACTAATGTCATTCCAATATGCACTGAAATATCCACATAGAGTCAACAAATTGATCTTATGCTCACCAGCAGGTGTTGAGAGAAGTGTCTTTTCACTAAACAACGATAAATTCTCGGGTAAAATCTCTGACGATCCAACCTCAGTGAGATATTATCGTCCACCTTTTATCCCAAAGTTAGTTGCATACTTTGGACTGACAATCACCAAAGCCCTTGGGCCATTTGGTGTTGAACTGATCTCGAAGTATCTAAGCATGAGATATTCACGTGGCTCGTCCTACGATAACCAGGTGAAAATACTGGTAAAGTACACAATTGCACTATTCCATCAGAGGAATAACTCATACCATAATTTGAGGGTAGTTTTGAATAACCAGCTATTGGCACTCGATCCGATCTTAGACCACGCAAAGGAGTTGAAAGTGCCAACCTCGATTATCTACGGGAGCTATGACTGGATGAATTCGCAGGCAGGGTACCAGCTATTTAGGGAGATTGAAGCCAACGTTCCAGCGCAGTTTTCCGTCATAAACAATGCTGGTCACAACGTCTTCTTGGATAACCACGAAGAGTACGATAAACAAGTTATAGAGTTCTTAAAGAAATGATAATTAAATTTTATTTTTTAGCCTCTAAGGAACATGTACCAAATGATGAACACAAAGAAGAATCCAAGAACAACGATTGGAGCATACTGCTTTATAAGTAAATCGAAGTTAATCTTTCTTGCGGCTTTTCTATACTTCTTAGACTCCATTCTGATGTTACTGGAAACCTCACTCATGCGATCTAAACTATCGCCTCTATAGAGAAGATCTTCAATGTTCTTGTGTAGAACGGATTTGACATCTGCCAACTCGGAGTTCAGCTTGTCCAAGTTGGACTGTGCCCTTTCGTCCTGATAGAGCTTCTTGGTCTTTTGCATGTAGTTATCAAAACTAACATAGGCGTAAGGTCTGACGTCAGGTCTCAGAGAGTCGACACCGTGGGAGTTCTGGAACTCTTGTGAGATCTCCTTCAAATAGGAGAACGCAAGCTTTCTTGGGTAGTTCTTTTCACAAATTACAAAGTAAACAATGCTTTGCTCGATAAAGTAGTGGATCTGATAGTTGCCCGATTCAATGGATGCCCTCGTTTCAGAGTTCGGTGTTATGCGACTAACAATCATCTTGACCTTCTTCTTCTGGTCCAACAACGTAGGGTCGTTATCGGCATCTACAGAGCCGGAGAGTGGAATTCCTATAAGTAGAGTGTTAGTTGAGAGGTTTGGGCCCACAGCAAAAGAGCAAAGACACGTACCATCGTTTCTGAAGATCAACGTTGATTTGATCATAGCTGGGTAATTAGAATGGAACGATAAAGAAGAAGTGGAAACTCAGAAAGAGCAGAGGAAATGGAAACAAAAAGCAGTGAATATAAAGAGAATGAAAGTTTCAGGATTCTCATAGTCCCCGGGGCATTTTGATGTTTTCGCGAACATTTGATGGAAACAGCTTTCCCAACATCACTGTGATAGAGGCGATAATCAACTGGGAATGTGGGAATTGTGGACACTGGCACTATCTGTGTACACCGTGCTATTGGTAAGGCTGTGCTTTATCGTGCCGTGCTTTAAGCTGGGTCAGACGGCGAAGTCTACGAGAAGATGGGATAGAAAATGCTTGATGGTGCTGCTTGGATCAGGTGGTCACACCGGTGAGATGTTCCGTTTGCTTTCGGGTGTGAAAGACCTCTCAGACTTGAAGAAGATCACTTTTGTAGTCACGTCTGGCGATACCACTTCTCTGAGTTTGCTGGAGAAGTTTGCCAAAGAGCAGAGATTGCTGAAAGAGAAATATACCATCTTGGAGCTGCCAAGAGCCAGAAGAGTTGGTGAGTCCTTAGTATCATCAGTAAAGTCCACCATTATCTCCTGCTTCGTAACGTTTACAACGCTATCGAGACAGGGGCACAGAATAGGCCATCCAGACATTTTAATGACAAACGGACCTGCAACTGCCGTCCCATTGTGTCTGTTCTTCACGACGTGGAACTTCTTCGGGGAGAGCAATACAAGGATCTTCTACATTGAGTCCTTGGCAAGGGTCAAGAACCTTAGTGTTTCTGGTCTTCTGTGTCGTCCGCTATCTCACCGTTTTATTGTTCAGTGGTCTACGTTAGCTGGAAAGACACAGACGGAGTACCACGGAATTTTAGTATAAGCTCATGTTACTACTATTCCTGTATGATTATATAATATAATTGAGTAAAATAAGGCAATTTAAGGCCGTAAATTCAACGTTTGTTCTCTATTACTTTCCTTTCATTGTATAACTTAGCCAGGACGCTCCGCTCTCAGATTCCCAAAACGGCGGCATCAGGAATTCCGCACTCGCTCGCCGTCGCCTGCTGCTTTCAGCGACCCCACCATCTTTTTATCATTAACTTAAATATACAGCACTTTCTCTATAAATGATCTCCCTTTGCCTCTTTTCCTCAGCTTCTTGCTACTTTATCAATTCTCACTAAGATATAAATCATGTCACAGACAGCAACAACAACAACAACAACACCAACTCTCAAGCTCAACGTGTCACAGGGCCATGGGGAACTGCCTCCGCAGGGGATCCATAACTTAGTCTCCGGCCAGTACGCTTATCGTCACTTGAAGCCGACTTTTAAAGATAAATTAGAAGAACGCGAGTGGATCAAAGAACACATTGCCGGTGCTTTTAGAGTCTTTGGAAGAAAGAACTTCTCTGAGGGTGCTGCTGGACACATCTCAGTCAGAGACCCAATTGATCCCGAGACGTTCTGGATTAACCCATTGGGAAGACATTTCTCTTTAATGCGTAAATCTGATCTTGTTCACGTTGATAAAGAAGGCAATATCATTGGTGGTAACAAAGCAGCAGTGAACGCTGCCGGTTTCAA
Source organism: Petasospora americana (assembly GCA_003708795.3). NCBI lineage: Eukaryota > Fungi > Ascomycota > Saccharomycetes > Phaffomycetales > Wickerhamomycetaceae > Petasospora > Petasospora americana. The sequence goes on from PPOA03000006.1 coordinate 184,517, forward strand.
GATCCACTCAGCACTGCATAAGGCACGTCCTGATGTTAATGCTGCTTGCCATACACACTCCGTCTGGGGTAAGGCATATTCTACATTTGGCAAGCCATTAGAAATGATTAATCAAGATGTTTGTATGTTCTATAAAAATCACACCGTTTACAATGACTTTGGTGGTGTCGTCCTTGAAGCTTCAGAAGGTGAAAGATTGGCAAATGCACTTGGTGATAACAAGGCTATTATTCTACAAAATCATGGATTGCTCACCGTTGGTGAAACAGTTGATGAAGCTGCTTACCTTTTTACTTTGATGGAGAGATGTTGTGAAGTTCAAATGAAGGCTGACTCGGTTGATTCAAGGTATCCAAAGATCATCATTAACGATGAGGCAGCTGCTTATACCTATCACATGACGTCCGATCCAGAGACTTTATACACAGAATTCCAAATCGATCTTGAATTGGAAGATGAGCTAACAAATGGTGCTTATAAGAAATGATCCAGAATGTAAATATTCAGTGTATTCTCTCTCTCTCTCTGTAATCTGCGGTTTCCTCCGATTTTGTGGCATTGGAATGTTTCTTCCCGAGAAAACCATTTCATGAGCTTAGAAAGCCACATCGCAGATGTGTTCTGGTAGCACAGCTTTTATTTTGCTATTTTAATACTTTGCTATGAATATCATTGAGCTTCCACCTGAGATTCAACTTAGATTCATTGGGATATTGTTCAAATCAGGCTCCTCGGTTATTCCCTTCATTAGTTCTTGCAAGGTTCTACATGACAGATTCTCCTATCTTATTTATCGATTGCACATTTATGATCTCAATATTCACAAGAGTCCATTCTCGACGAGCTTTCCAGAAAATTTTGATTTTAATAGATTAAGACAAATCATAGTTTTGAGGTTAAAAGTTTTGGATATCAATCCCAGAGAATCATTCCTTTATAACCAAGTCTTCAGCTCTGAAGCCAATTTGGAGTCCTTCCATCATCTCACAGTGTTAACATTGAAAACTAATTCATTTTATGTTCTATTTGATTTAATGAAATGCTTACCTCTTACTCTTAAGCACATTTCTGTGACATATACAGGTAGACAAATGATTGGTTCCTATGAAGGCTATTATGCCTCAGGATTGGCTACACACCCAAAATCTCTAAAGTACTTTCAATTCAGAACGATAAAGCCGATCCAAACAAGGCTCATTCATCCTTTATTAGCTGGCTACAATTTTTCATCCTCGCTAGAAGAAAACATTGAGAAATCGAAGCAAAGTTTGAGGGTTGGACTATGGAAAAGACTACGATTTCCTTGTTGTACTACCATGGATCACAATGATAATCTAGGTGATCTTTTCTATTTGATTTTGAAATGTTCAAAAGATTCATTAGAAGAAATAAGTTTTATAAATTTTGATGTGGCTAAAGTCTTTGATACTGAAAGAAATAAAATGCCTTTTAATATGAAAGGCTTGAAGATCTTTTCGTTTGATAGCGTTTCTATTAATAGTTCAAGCTATTGGTTACTTTCTCTACAGATGCTGAACCATTCAAATACACCAATATTGGGGACACATTGTCCATTGTTTATCAACTATGATAAGATTGGTAAAATCTTATATTACAAGAGTGCTAACGAAAGATTTGTATATGAACGTAGGGGCCCATCAACAATGGCATCATGGCATAAGGCACTGCCTGATATGATGTTGTTCCTTAGAAGGAAAGTTGGTCTTAGTTAGTTATAGACATTGTTTCTTATAGTCTTACCTTCTAGCGAAATTGACAGTCATTCGGATATAAGCGGTGGTAATGCCGATAGCGCTATACGCTTTTGTGTCACGGCTCACCTTAGAGAAGATCACTGAAAATTAAGATGTATCTGTTACAAATTGTAGACTATAAAGAATATAAAACCAAATCATAGGTATTTCTCCGATGGATTCTTGTAATGAAGATGTTGAACCCTTCTCTCTGGGTGAGAATCCTCCAATTGCCGAGGAAGGTCCCGTAAACGACGTTGAAGATGGTTTTGCAAGCTTTATTGTTTTGGAACCAATTGTAGAGGAAAACAAGCATACTGACCCAGATTTAATGTTCCAGTTTGATGAGGATCTTATATATGGTGGTAATTGGAATACCCAAAATCAAGAACACGGCCAAGTAACTGAACCAGAAGCACTGCGAGATTCTCATGTATTGATGCCATTTCCATCTCGTACTCAGGGAGACCAAGTTGACCCAGGAAACCATCACTACAAGAACCCAGATAATCACCATGAAGATATGAATGGCAGCGTCAAGCTTTCCTTGCAGAGTGGTTTTAAAAGATCTCAAATGCATCTCCGTAAATCAGAATATTACGGAGACCCTGAATACGAATCCTTTGATCAAGACGGAAATCATTTGCCACACAATGTTACAGTACGTGGAGAGTTACATGATGAAAGTATGTGGAACGACCAGAGTGGAACAATTGCTAGTCTTCCATATTACATTATCAGAAGGATTTTAACTTATGCTATCCAATCAGAAGGAAGACAACTGTGGAGGTTATTATCAACATGCAGGCGTCTCTTCTATTCACACCCTGCCAAGCCCTATTGGGAAAGACCTGCTATGTTCACAGAGACCGTTGACCGTAAAGGAACTAATAGACAGAGTAATTCAGTCAAAGGCTCTAACATCTTTAGATTGGAAGACAATGAGGAATTCCATAATTTTGCAGCAGCTATAATAATGAATTCAAGTGTCAACAAGCTGTTTCTAAAAAAAAGAACAACGTTATCGATCTATGGTGCACCAATGATTAAGAGCTGTAACAGTTTAACATTGCTTAGTGTGAAAACCAACTCGATTTTATTGATTTGTGATCTTTTACAGAGTTTACCACTGTCATTATTAAACTTGAAAATAAAATTCAATCTGAAGAATAAAGATCAATTGAAGGAGATTAATCCTAGGGATTTGGATAGAGGACTATATAAAGTCCCATGTAAGTTGAAATATTTCAGCTTCCTCGTTCAAAGATTTGAATGGGTCGGTATAAGAGAATCATTAGATTCTACACTCCATGGTCCTTATATTTTACACATGCAATGGACAAGAACGTTACTGGAAAGATTAGGAAGAAGAAGAGCTGCTAATCATCAAAGTCAAGTCAATGAGAATTTAATGGGATTGATGATATACAGATTGTTGGATGCGTCACAAGAGTCCATATTATGGATTAGAATCAAAAGATTTGATATTGCATTGATATTTAATCCACTGAGTTATCGCTATCCCTTTTATCTAGGCAATTTCAGAGTCTTGGAATTTGATAGTGCTTGTGATCATCTTTATACTCTTTGGTTGAAAAATTTCATTGCACGTATTCCACATAGACCTTTCATTGCCGACTTGGGGCCGATCCTTGTGTATCACAGTATACCTCAAAGAGCGACTTATTGCTATGAAATATTGAACGATAATAATCCAAGTGTCTTAGATATTCCGATAATGCAGTCATGGAGAGAGATTAAACCAAATGAAATTGATCTGTTTAAACTTCAATTGAAACAAGAATATGGTGATTCTTTTCAATAGTCATCTTCTGATTCTTTTTTTTTCTTTGACTTATTTAATTTTGCAAATTCCTCCATGTTATAAGCAACTGTTTTCCTACTTGTAGTTAATTCATCCATATCGTCCAAATGCCTCTTCTTTGGTTTGTTCTGAATAGAAATCATAGCACCATTCTTAGACAAGTTTGGGTTGAAAAATAGAGATAATTCACCCTTAGAAGTTGCCATGGCAAACTGATTGATTCTATCATTTTGATCTAAGCTTGTTACTATACCTTCTGTCTCTATAGAGTGAATAGTCATCAAATCAGATTTATCCAGAACATGTAATGAGTTAGACTCACCAGGACACAGTATAAACGAATTATACTGCAACAATGGTGATCTCTGTGGGGAGGGGAAGTTAAGACGTTGAATCAAAGGTGCTGATAGGTTTCTAATATCAAAGAGTTTTAAAGAATTTGCCTCACGAACAACAATCTGAAGAGGGTCCATCGAGGTGGTATCAAGTCCTGTTATATCAGTAGATAATTGTAAGGTGTGAGTTGGTCTATTAAAACTCGATTTGGAATCCCAGAGTGTTACTCTATTTGTTGAATCCGTTGAAATGATTTGATCATCTGCAATTGTAACGGAATTGACTTTCACCTTTTTGCCCTTAGAGCACTTAATAAAGTTCACTTTCTCTTGGATACCAGTTGCAATGTCCCATATTCTGAAAGTTGAATCGTTTGAAGATGTGATGATCTTCTCTGTACCAAAGAAATGGCCATCGGTCAGAGAATCTGTGTGTCCCTTTGTTTGCTTCACATCGTAGAGGTAGCGATCACCAGAACTAAACTCTTGGAGTCGTGAGCCGTCAGAGTTGAGTAATTTGAATTTAGGATCACTTGTTAATGCCAGGATAAGACCTTGTGGATTAACATCCAAACTTGTGGTCTGTGTTTCGAGTGGTTCAAAGGATTGAAGAGGTGAAGTCTGCTGAGGGTTCATCGCCTGGAAATCATAAACATCAAGAGTACAGTCACGCGTGGAAGTGATCAATCGGTTACCACCAGCAGTGAACTTCAAGCATTGTACATTACCATCCAAGTCAAATTTGTGTGATACTGGGATGGTATCAAGTTCATTATCACTGTCACTGTCACTGTCACTGTCACTACCACTGTCACTATTACTGCTGTCTTCTTTCTTCAATGGAATTCTCCGATACTTTTCAAAGATATCGTCATCCAAGCTCATATTACCAGAAAAATTCACCGTCAATTGTATCAATTGTGTATATTTGATTGTTGGTGGAGAATCTTTTGAGTCCCACACTTTCTAGGGAAAGTCTCGCGAAACCAGTCCCCCTCAACACTTTGCGAAAATCGAGTCTCATGAGTCCCACGAGCACGGGGGTGAAGACCTTGCGTAGTTTTGGCATTTCACTTTCTCTTTACCCTCTTGAACCAAACAAAAAGCATCTTAAAGTTCAAGTAAAAAGAACAAAAATGAGTGATATCGTTTATGCTGATACTGCGCGAGTCGGTCGTGAGAATCAGGTTTTCAATCCAGAAACCGGCGCAAGGCTCGTTGCTGGATGTGTGTGTCTCGACAGCGACCGTTCTCGTGTCTTGTTAGTCAGCTCATCTGCAAAGAAGAACAAGTGGGTCCTTCCAAAGGGAGGTATCGAGAAGGATGAAAGCGATTACTCGAGAGCTGCCATTCGTGAGACCTGGGAGGAGGCAGGTGTCACTGGAGAGATTACAATGAAGCTGCCAGTGGTACAAGATATGCGTCCTCCAAAGAATTGGGGTACCAAAATCGATAACGAAGAATACATTCGTACGGGGGTAATGAAGACGCCCCCAAGAAGTGAGTTCCACTTCTATGAGATGATTGTGGATAAAGTCCACGATGTTTACCCGGAGTGTAAAGAAAGAACGAGGAGCTGGTTCACCTACCAAGCTGCTGTTGATGAGCTACTGTCTCACAATAGAAATGAACTTGTCAAAGCATTAGAAGCTTCTAGTTGTAAAAAAGACTAATTTTATATTTATATTTACTTACCACCTGTAAACATACTCATCATATCCTGTAAGATGTTGACTTGCTTTGGAACTGAGATGCCAAAGTAAGTCTGACCAATTAGAGCATATGCATCTTGCAAACCATACTGCTGGATATCAGAACTATAGCGAGATGTAAGTGTTTTGAAAAGCTTAGTGTCACCTTTCACCACTGTAGAGAGAAGTAGTTGAAGTAAATTGAGTGTTGGTACACTCTCAAAGATGGTTAAAGAGTATGATGATTCTACCACTGTCTCCTGAATGAACTGGGGTCTTTCCTTAATGGTGTTGGCGATGATCGAATCAAGTGCTTCATTGGCAGCTTTGACATTGGAGATGAACAAGTAGTTCAGTACAATTCTCGATGCATAGACACCGATGTTCTTTGGCTCTGGGTCTTCAAGGTACCACTCCCAAATGAGGTTGATGTACAATGGGACACTTGCATTTGTACCCAATAGTAAGTGTTTCTCAGCCTCGTATGAGAGAGCAGGGTCATCAGCAAGTTTAGATCCCAAGGCATGGTGTAGCTCTGGATCACCAAATTGGTATTTACCAAATTTAACTGACCAATTGATGATCTCAATTCCGACTTGTTTTAAGGTTGGCTCCTTTGGATCGAACAGTGAAATCAGCTGAATCAGTTTGGATTTGGATTCATTACTAACAACAGTTTCGCTCTCAACGTAAATCTCGACCAGGTAGCTTGTCAAGTCAGACCCTGTGGCAGGCTGTGACGTCTTTAAAAGGATCTGAGCAGCATGATAAAGCAAATCAATGGCATCTGAGTATGATTTTGTTCTAACATTACGGTTGGCAATGGTTCTCAAAGTTTGGTGAGCTTCATAGAAATCGCCTTCCGCAATCTTGGCTTTGAAACGCTCGAGAGTACGCTTGAGCTTAGGGTTATTCACTTCAATCTGAGTCTCCATTGTATGCTTATCTTTATGAAAAGTTTCTACTGAAAGCAAAAGAGAAGCCTCCAAGTTTGTATTCGAGTGATCTTGCGCGGTGTCTGGGTTTCTGTTGGGCTCTAGGCCCGCGACTACGGGGAGGGTCTCGGCAGTTAAAACCGCCACGGGCCAACACACAGCTCCAAACAGTCTCCCCATAGCAACGATCAAAAGCCTTAAAATGGACTCGAACGTTTCTGTTCAGGTCATTGACGAGGAGAAGGTGTTCCAGTGAGTACAATTACAGCTAATTGCCGTAGCCAGCCCCGCAGTTTTGCTAGATCACGGGCGATGGCCGAAGAGAATGACGAAAGCTAACAGAAACAACAAGGCATGACGATGTTAAGAAATACCTGAAGAGTGTTGTGAAGAGCGACCTCGGAATTGACTACCATGTCATCTCCGTGTTTGGCTCTCAGTCGACGGGTAAGTCAACCTTGCTGAACAAGCTCTTCCACACGAAGTTTGATGTGATGAACGAGACTCAGAGACAGCAGACAACAAAGGGAATCTGGCTAGGCTATTCGCCAAAGATTGAGACTACCACAGAGTCGCAGACTCAGGAGCACGTCTTCGTCATGGATGTCGAGGGCTCTGACGGTAGAGAAAGAGGTGAAGACCAGGACTTTGAGCGTAAGGCTGCGCTGTTTGCTCTGTCGACATCAGAGGTGTTGATTGTAAATATCTGGGAGCATCAAGTCGGTTTGTACCAGGGTGCCAACATGGGACTTCTCAAGACCGTTTTCGAGGTTAACTTGTCTTTGTTTGGCAATAAAGAGCATAAAGTTCTCTTGCTCTTTGTCATCAGAGACCACGTTGGTGCTACGCCGTTATCAAACTTGTCGAAGACGTTGACCGATGATTTGAACAAGATGTGGGCAAGCATATCCAAGCCATCCACCGTTGATGAGAATGTTCAGTTGTCTGACTACTTCGATTTGGAGTTCACTGGTCTCGCCCATAAGGTGTTGCAGCCAGAACAGTTTGACAGTGACGTCAAGGCATTGGGTGATAGATTTGCTACTAAGACATCTTCAAATCACATATTCAAGAACGACTACAAACAGAACTTCCCACTCGATGGCTGGACACTCTACGCTGAGAATTGCTGGGATCAAATCCAATCCAACAAGGACCTCGACCTACCAACACAGCAGATCTTGGTTGCAAGATTCAGATGTGATGAGATTGCCAAGGAATCATTGGATGCGTTTAATGAGAAGTATGCTGAAATTTTCACTGGCTTGAACTTGTCAATGACCACTGGTGTCTCATTGGCTGAAAACTTCAAGCAGCTTCGTGAGTTAGCGTTGGACTCTTATGATAGTCAAGCCAACCACTACAACAAGGCTGTCTACTCCGCAAAGAGAGACACGTTGACACAGGATGTCAGTGCAAAGCTTCAATTGCTTCATAATGACTTCATTAAGGAGCTGAAAAAGACAACAATCGCAATCTTCACGAAGACATTCACAGATAAAACCAACAAGAAATCCTTTTACGAGAAATCCATCGAGGCTAAAGAGCTGGCTATTGGTAACTTCACCGAGCAAACAGAGCCATTGCATCAGTTAGATCCTGAGTCATTCAACTGTAAATCTGAGCTAGATGAGTTGAACGAGCTGCTTGATGAGGAATTAGCAAAGGCAAGACAACAGGAAGTCGAGAACCTGATATCGCGTATCGTCAAGAGACTATCGCCACTAATCAAGAACCAAACCATGGAGCTATTCGCATCCCCTAGTGAAGACATGTGGGATAAGGTATTGGCTAACTTCAACAAGCTTCTACAGGGTTCTATGGAGAAGTTCAAGACAGAGGACGGCTCATATGACTTCAAGTTGGGCTCGAACTCTGAAGATGATAACGAGTTAATTGCCACCAAGATCGGTAAGGCTGCGTGGGTTGCATTCGACTCTTTTATCCATGAGTACTTGAGAGAGGACACCGTTGTCTCGATCCTGAGACGTGAGTTTGAAGATGCCTTCACGTATGACACAAACAACCTTCCAAGGGTTTGGAAAACAGAATTGGAGATCTCGGATGCATACAAGTCTGCTACTGAGCAAGCATTAAAGTCGCTCCCATTGTTCTCGTTAGCAAAATTGTCCAACGACTCTGAGATCTTGCCAGATTATCCGATCCATGAAGATGACGATGAAAGCGATGATGAATCAGAACCACACAGATTCGCACACATCCTGAGCTCTACACAGCAATTAAAAGTCAAGAAGGAATTCCTCAAACAGGCCGAGATTGCTTATCGTGACGCCAACCGTTCCATTGTTTCTAACATTGCGAAGGTTCCACCATTCATGTACATACTCTTATTGGTACTCGGCTGGAATGAGTTTATGGCCATCCTGCGCAACCCTCTCTACTTGCTCCTGACCATCATGATTGGTACACTGCTATTCTTTGTTCACACTCTGAACTTGTGGGGTCCACTGGATCTTGCCTTCCAGGCAGTTGTTAAACAAGGAAAGGACTACTTGGCATCTGTGCTGCTGGAAGACAACCATAGAGCTCGTGTGCCAGTGATGAACGCACCTGTAAAGCTCGAGGAGTACGAGATGGAAGACCTCTCTGAAAAGAAGAAGGACGAATGAGGTTCGTGTACTTTTTTGAAGCTTATTGATTATTTCTATTGCTTAAACATGTAGTATAATGTAGGGTTTCTATGGCAACGCGCGAGTTTTTCACGCGCGTTGCTCTCTGCCCGACTTTGACACATACCAGCCACTTCAATGCACACGAACTGTCAACAAACACGAAGGGTGAGCCAGCCGCGTGCTCGACGAAGTTTCGTTCAAGGAGTTGTGAAAATTTGAATGTATCAATGGTACAACCAGCAAAAAGTCCAACGCCGACAGCTGACCAGCGAGATCAGAGCCAGCATAGATCAGTGATCCCATCAAACACATCGGACACAAACAGTATGCCACTTCCCCGGACTTGGAGCGTATTGAGCTTTGAGAATACGAATAAAAGATTTTATTTTGGGGTTCACTATGATGATAAAGTCTTGAGTGGTGAAGAGTTCAGCTATGGTTATAGCATATTTATCACTGATTTCTCGTATGTGTGGCACTCTGATGTTGATCAAAGAAGACTGATCTCTGATGCGACTTCGGTGGGGTACGAGACCTCTTCCGTCAAGGAGGTTTATAGACAGCTTGCGAGATCGTTCAGATCCAACTTTCAAGAAGAAGACACCTCGCTCACTCTGAATGAAAAGAGGATCGACCATGCAGTTGGTTTAGAGCTGAGAATCATCATGACAAAGAAACTCGAAGAAGGGCTAGGCTCTTTCACTTGGGAATTCCAGCTCATGAGACTACCCGAGTCTACCACTATTGGTATTATTCACAACTTGTTCTATTTGGAATCAACGGTGTCGTTTGGACTGATGCAGTATCAGAAGTCTTTGGTGAAAGAGCTGGAACGCAAGGACAATCTGATTCGTATTCTTATGGAGAAGATGAGTCCCGAGACTAGGCTGATCGTTAATAACGGATCAAATAAGAAAGCAAGCTTGAAATTTGATGAAAAGGCATACGAGATGGAATGGAAGAGTAAAGTTTTACCGACTTTCTCAAATCAAGACATTTGGGATACTTTTTTAAAGTCCAATGTCGCATCCAATACCTCCTCATTCTCTTCGCTGTTCGTTGAAGGGAACTTGATGAAAGCAGAGTCTAATAAAAGATCATATGAGACTGAAGAAGAACATATACCAGTACGTCTGATTGATGAATCGCCAAGGAAGAGATCCAAACCAAATATGGAGAGTCTCTCTGGCTCATTTACTGAAGAATTGAAACTTGAGCCCGAGACTCTCAAACCTGATGATACACAACCCACAAGAACTGCGTCGTGTTCACCTGCTAAAGATAGCTCGAACTCACCAACTCCAAGTCCAAAGAAAGAAAAGAAAAGAAAAAACACTGGCTTTGGAGTCAGTCAAAAGAGGAAAGCTTACCAGGATAGCTACAGTCCTATCAAGGCCGCAAGACGCTAAAACGTCTTGAATGATTAAGAATGCATTTCATGAATTTCATTATTTTATATATACTAAGTGTAGCAGTTTTCTGCGATTCCCTTCCATCTCTGAATGATCTTCACAAGTGCGTTTTTCTGTGTCTTATCTCTTTTGATGTAAAGCAAGCTTAGTACATTGCTCCAATATTCAACAAACTCGTCAAGTCCAATCTTGGACCAAGGAATCATCACGTTTACTGGCATGGTTCTCCCCAAGGCAGGGTGGTGAGTCTCAAAGGGTTTGAATTTGTTCCTATCAAAGTATTCCGTGAATACTGTAAACCAATGCTGAATCATCACATTAGCACCATCCTTCAAGCTCTTCACATCCTTCTTGTTATATTTAATCAGCTCAAGGTCATCGCCATACTCAGCGTACATGCAGTAATCAATGGCCCCAAGAACCAGTCTTTCGACTTCAGAGAAGACCAATGGACCTGCTTTATCAGTCGGAAGTCTTTCCTGCAAAAGCTGTGGAGAAGGCTCCCTTGGTCTTGGTGTCTCTTGTGGTACGGTATCCGTGTCAGTGATCATGACATCATCCTCAATGTCTTCATCTATCCCTTGCGGTTGCTCTTCCACATTTGCAGAAGACCCATTCTCTTCGAATGCAATACGGGAAATAAGCTCAGCTGTCATTTCCTTTCTATAGGAAACAGTCGGTACCTCGTCAACCAATGCCTTCATACATAGGTTTTTGTCATTGGACAGCAAAATCACCAGAGCATTTTCTTTCTCCTTTAAGTATAGTGCGCAGTCTAAGATAGAATCGTCCTTAATTGTATACTTATCCAACTTCTCCCGAGATTTCTGTCCTCTGACAGATCCGTCCATGTTTGCAAGCCTGTTATAGCACCAGTCATTGGCCCAACGGGCCAATTGTCCCACAGTGGCACCATCAATGGCATCATTGGTATACTTTGTTGAATTTTTCAGCCCATCGAGCTCCTTCACCACTGTTGTCGGGATGACTATTATATGGTGATATTTCATATGCAACTTAGACAACTTATCAACAATATCCAGGTGAGATAGTATGAAGTTGGTATCAAGTACCATATAAGTTTTCCTTGTCAGCTGTGGCTTGGCTAGGTCATCACCGTCGCCATCATCATCGCACTTAGCAGGAGATAATGCCATAACGAGGTCCCCGTCTTTTTCTCTTTTACCAGTCACATAATCAGTGATTATTTGGACCTCTTCTTCATCATCCATTCCAACCATTGGAATGTCTCCTTCAGAATCTTTGTTGGTGTCTCCATCGTTGTGAGTTATCAGTGCATCGTGCACTCTCTCTTCGATCTTGATAGCTCCGACTGCTCTGTTTTTCCTTTGAGTCCCAGTGGTGATAACACGCTTCTGGTCGCTAGCACTGAGACCAACGCTCGAATACTTCGATGGAAGCTCGACCATTGGGCTCTCTTAAGTCTAATACAAGCTGACAGTATGCGGTCTGTGTGTTTACCTTTCACAGAGTTGTAGGAAGATTACCCGATTCGTCGCGCATTGCGCTGTGTACTACAAATATAAGAAGTCGTCAAGAAAACATGATCATTACGTGCAAACCCCAATTAAACCGAAAGTAAAAAGAAAAAAATGTGTGCATGTGTGTGTGTGTTGTTTGTTCAAGGCATACAATACACGTATAGATGAACTTTTTGGATGTTTCCGAGGCCAAATAGGCAACATGAAACAAAGATATTCAGAAAAGCAACGTGGAAAAAGTAAGAAAAAAAATATAACAATAATAGAACAGAACTCCATAAATCTCATTAAACTAATATAAAGTGTCATTGTAATGAATATTTTACTTAGTTCTTGGACTTGGAAGCCTTCTTCTCCTTCTCAGCCTGCTCCTTCAACACTCTCTTGACAATCTTCTGCTCCTCAATCAAGAAGGCTCTTGTGATTCTCTCCTTGACACAGTTGGCACATCTGGAACCACCGTAAGCTCTGGAGACGGTCTTGTGAGTCTTGGAAACCTGAGCGTACTCTCTTGGTCTCAATGAGGAGATACCTGGAAGAGCAAGACCACAGTCACCACACTTTGGTCTGGTACCGGCCTTCTTGACGTGCTGAGCACGCAAAACACCACCCGGTGTCTTCACAACTTTGATCTTGTTGGATCTGGTGTTGTATGGGTTTCTTCTTCTGTATGTGACTCTCTGGGCCATTGTATAAGGGGTATTTATATATATAATAACACCTATTGAAAGCGTTTAGTTCGTTTCGAGCCTCCACTTCTGTAGATATTTTTCACACTTTCGCGGGAGAGGGAGAGGAATTTTTCGGTTAGCGCACATACTATGTGGTGTTGGGGTGGTGTTCCCGTTTCGGAATTTGTGACTGTTGTTTTTTTCTACGCACACACTAATGTGTAAGGTAACTATAGATAATAACTACAATTCTGATAACAATAGGCAATCGCCCAATGCTATCTGTTCTTTGGTTAACCAATTAGACAAATGTACATTCAATCAATCCAACACCTTCCTTTTTGTATGTTTCATAAATTAAGTAGCAAAGATATGACCAAATGCGTAGATTTGTTTGAAGCTTTTAACGCAATCTTCTAGCCTCACGCTCAGACTCCATCAAGGACAAGATGTCGTTCTCTCTGACTGGGCCCTGTAGTAAATGATGTTAGTATATCAGTTATTGAGTAGTAATAATTCCAAAATGGGACACGTACCTTAACGTTTCTGACGATGGTTCTGGTAGAGTCGTCCAAGAACTCAACTCTGACCTGGGTGACACCACCACGGGAACCGGTTCTACCGAGAACCTTCTTAACTCTAGCAAGGGTAACTTGGGTCTTAGTATCCTGTTGAATTGTTAGTACTCTTGTTCTTTAGTTGTCTATATAGTCGTCTCTTCCTAGATATAGAAGAGCCATATTAAAAGTAGTCTATTTGTGTACAACTTCGATTCTGGGTATTTGTAACATGGGAAGTATTACAGCTATTATCTGATGGCCGCTTTCTTGCTGAAATGAGTGTGTCGTAACTAGTGGTTTTTGGTCTTCAAATTTGCTATAGTGTCTAGCTTCTGGGTAACAAATCGCCTCTGCTTCCAAGACGATACGATTTTTCTTCAAATAAGTGGTGATTATTCATAACGTATGGCTCTTCCTGTATCTTGTCTGACGCTCTTGTTCTTCACTTACCATCTTGATAATATATGTTGATGCTTCTAAACCTTTCTAGTGCACTGCGTGAGTCCTTCGGAGAGAAAAAAGCTGAAAAATCCAAGCGACGCCCGCGCCCAGGAGCTCTCTCATCAACATCCAAACACCTTGAAAATTATGCGGCGCAGACCACACCTTCCAATTCGCGAAATCGAGAGTCTGCCAAAAGTTTACGTGTACGGTGAGCGCAGATCTAAGACTCCACAGCTTTAAATGGCGCGTCTCTCTCTCTCTCTAACTAAGTGTTTCTACAATCCATAACGATTGAACTAATATAATCAATTAAGCTAAAGCGAAAACATTCAGCACAGAAATGAGTTGATAGATGATATCAGAATTTTTCAGTGAGGCTCAGTAATTGCGCTGATCTGGCCAAATCTCTTATCCTTGATATACTGCAGTAACTGCTGCTCTGAAAGATTTAATAACCCTTTAACATCGGAAACGAATCCACACATCTCATCAACATCAGTCTGAAAGCTTTTTCTTAGGTCATTAAACAGGTTCTCATATTTGTCGGCCAAGTCCGTGATGACTTTCTTATTCATCTCATCGTTGATAATATGAATCTTCTTTATCATCTGATTAGAAAACGCGTTCACGGATTCGTAGATTTGTCTCTGCAAAGTGTTAGTGTAGGCCTCTGATAAAAGCAGTGTGTCATGAGTAAGATTAGGCATCTGAGAAAAACTCATTGCAAGATTGCTGTGGGCTGGTGGTATCACCAGTGCCTGAGAGGAAGAAACGAGTTGAGAGCTTTGATCTTTCGGATCTGTCACTGGCGCATGAATTTTCGAGCTTTTAGACGATGACAAAACTTGATCTGCAAGTTTTTTTCCGGAAATACTCTTTTGAGTACGAGTTTCCTGCCTCTGTGGTTGAAATATATCTGACAATGATTCACGCACACCTTGTTTCACAGTTAATCTCGTGCTCTCGCTGTCTTCTTTAAAGCGATCAAGAACGGCTTTACGGGCCCTAGTAATACGAGGTGAACCCAACGGGGTCGAAACCACTTTTTTCTTCTGGTCAATTTTACCTTTTTTCTGCTTCATAACTGCGGTCGTAGGTTTCATTATTTGGCTAGGTTTGTAGGAATCATCATCTTCTGAGGTGTGGCTGTGCTTTTTCTTGGTTATAGATGGAGCATCACGGTTATGGTTATCATAATCTTCCGTAAGCTTTCTTTTATTGGAACCTGTACGCTCGATCTTTGAAGCCAACGGTGAAGTGAGACCGGAGAACGATTCGCTCATGAGCAAATGGGACTCGTTGGAGTGCACAATAATGTCCTTAGTTGCAACTTCTGGAGCATTTGCTGCATTCTCCAACTTCTCTTGAATCACAGTCTTCTTTGTACGGGTTGTTGCCTTTTGGGGTTTAAATTTGGTGGTACCATTGCCCAAGCACTTCATAGCTTTAGATTTTATTGCGGATGTCACATATTCAGTCTTGTCTGGATCTGAGCTCTCAAAGTCCCAGATGTCAGTTGGGCCCGGAGTGGACTTTGATATCTCTCTCATATAGCTGGTCTTGAGACCTGGTTTGGCCCTGACTGGCTCTTTAACCAGATCTAGTCGACTCAGCGCAGTGTGCAAGTTGTCAGGAACGACAGAAAATGGGGTATTAGACAACTGCAGCGCAGATGGGTTGACAGACGTCACTGGGCCGGGATTTTTCTTAGAAGCATTTGCAATGCCATGTTTTGAGGCACTTGTATCCTTTGTTGTGTTATTGACAACAGGCGAAGCAAATATTGAGCTATTCTCTTGAGCCAGAGATCCAGAAGTGCTTTCGGGAATGATAGCAGCATTGGCATCATTACGCGGGTTATCAGGTAGTGCCGCAGCAAGGACCTTGTTACTAGAAGTGTTGTCTGCCTCTTCGAACAGCTTTGAGTTCACCTCTATATACTCTTGCACCACGCTAATCTTTCTAGGAGTAGACGTCATGGCATATTTAGTCACCTTCTCTAGCGCTTCCTTAACGTCAGAAGCAGTTTTAAAGTCGGCAAACTCCAAATGGGCAACAGACAGGGAAGGGATTTCAACACTGATTAATGTCTTCTTAAACTTTTGGTTCAAGCGGAAACGAACCACTGTACCATTCTGCTGGACGCTACTGATCTCGTTAAACTCGATCTGTACTGGGAAGGCACATTGCTCATGGTTTATTAGGACCACAAAGTAAAATGGGTATAACTGGCAAGTGGATGCCTTACACTTTACAGAGTCTCCAATGGAAAAGGACTTGAAGTGGTACACGCTCTGGTCGTGCTTGAACTGGGTAAGAAACTTGACACAGTGAGGATCGTTAGCGTACATTCCATTAGTGATCCTCACTTTCAACTGCTTTGGAAAGATTTGTGAGACTATCTCAGGGGCTTCTAACTGTGAAAGTAGCTCAACCATGTAGCAGCAACAAGCGTAGTCATTAACATCCTGGAACAGGTTGTAGACACTACTTATATTCTTAGCCACTGCTCTGGCAATTGCGCCCTTGGCAGAGGCGTAGTCCTGGATCAAGATACACATGAGACATGCCGCCTTCCAGCTGTTACCGTTCAGGAGGAGCACCTCATCGAGAAGGAGATCGCAGATGGGCGGCTGATCAAACACCGGGCCGTAGTCATTGCACTTCTAAACCTCGGCGCTTGTTAGTACTTCGCCAAAGGCAAGACGGGGGTTTCAATTGAAGGTGTTAAGACTGACAAAGAGCGCAAACCAGTACGCATCGTTCTCTGGGGTGGTGAAGTTGATCCCAATCTTGAGCACAAGCTCAAACAACTTCAGGTTGATTCTAGCGCCCAAGGCTGCGACGATGCGGTTAAAGATAACCATGAACGGCTCGTCCACCTCTGCGAGAGGATGGTCAATGAACGTGATCAACTCCTTTCTTCTCTGGAAGGAGACCCTTCATATGTTAGTAGCCATTTTAGCCGCCGAGGTCAGTTCAAAAATTGGTGGTATCGGGGGCCTACCTCTTCAGCCAGTCTGGTCTTCCAGACTCGGCACACTGCGCCACGGACTCCAATGTCTCCGTGTGGTATTCCAACGACTTTTGCATCTTTGGGGGGCTTTTTCTGAGTGTGGGGCTTCGTTTACCCTTGCAGCGGCTACGCGTTGTGGAAGACATTGGGGTAGGGGGCACCACCTGCACGTTATATAGATCTGCCAAAACATTTCGTGTCACTAACAAGGGCGCCAAAAAAAAAAGTCCGGCCAACATTTGGCGATGACTCTCATTTAGTCCAGAAGATCAAAAATTCACGAGAAGCGTAATCAAAATGGCATCTACTGAAGAGCTCTCTGCTCTTTTCACGAAGCTTGGTCTTGAAGATGTCAAGGTCAAAGAGATCTTGAAGAACAAGAAAGTCTCTGCCTCTTTAGAGTCCATCTTATCTGAGTCCAGCTCAGCTATTGAGTATCCATTGGATAAGTCCAAGAGATTGCTCCTCCATCAGCTTGCAATTCTCTCTAAGGGCGATGAAATCCCAGGCCGTGCATTGCTCACCAATGCAATTCTTTCCGGTGACATCAAGACTGCAGTCCAAGTTGACGAAGGTTTCAAGTATGTTAAGGCCAAGGGTGATGCCTCAACATCTGAGGAATTCAACACAGCTGCCGGAGTTGGTATCGTTGTTACAGAGGATCAAGTCAAGGCTGAGGTCCTTAAGTACATTGAGTCCAACAAGGAAGAGATCACTACAAAGAGATATCAAACCTTCCCAAAGGTCATGGCCGAGGTTAGAACCCTTCCAGCATTGAAGTGGGCTAACGCTGCTTCTTTCAAGCCAATCATTGACGCTGAGTTGCTCAACCTCTTAGGTCCAAAGGATGAGCGTGATGTTGTCAAAAAGGAGAAGAAGGCAAAGAAGCCAGCTGCCAACGCTGCTGCTGGAAAGAAGAAAGCTGAGGTGCCAGAGACTACAAGATCAATGTTCACCGAAGGTTTCCTTGGTGACTTGCACAAGGTTGGTGAAAACCCACAGGCATTCCCAGAGTTGATGATTGAGCACTTAAAGGCAACTGGTGGTAAAGTCCACACCCGTTTCCCACCAGAACCAAATGGATACTTGCACATTGGTCACTCAAAGGCCATTCTCGTCAACTTTGGTTTCGCTAAGCACAATGACGGTGTCTGCTACTTGAGATACGACGACACAAACCCAGAAGCTGAAGAAGACGTTTACTTCAAGAGTATTTTGAAGATGGTCAAATGGTTAGGTTTCGCTCCATGGAAGATCACTTACTCTTCTGATTACTTTGATCAGTTATATGCCTTGGCTGAGAAGCTCATTGAGTCTGGAAAGGGTTACGTTTGTAAGTGTACATCAGAGGAGATTAAGAGAGGAAGAGGTATTAAAGAGG
Source organism: Petasospora americana (assembly GCA_003708795.3). Lineage (NCBI taxonomy): Eukaryota > Fungi > Ascomycota > Saccharomycetes > Phaffomycetales > Wickerhamomycetaceae > Petasospora > Petasospora americana. The sequence goes on from PPOA03000006.1 coordinate 202,676, forward strand.
ACGGTACCCCAGGTGGTGAAAGACACGCTTGTAAGCACCGTGATTTGCCAGTTGAAGAGAACTTGACGGAGTTCAGAAAGATGAGAGATGGTGCATACAAGCCAGGTGAAGCCATCTTGAGAATGAAGCAGGACCTCACTTCTCCAAGTCCGCAGATGTGGGATCTTATTGCATACAGAGTCCTTGAGGCTTCTCACCCAAGAACCGGTGATAAATGGAAAATCTATCCAACTTATGATTTCACTCACTGTTTGGTCGATTCCTTCGAGAATATTACACACAGTTTGTGTACAACTGAATTCTACCTTTCAAGAGAGTCATATGAATGGTTGTGTGACTCTTTACATGTTTACAGACCAGCCCAGAGAGAGTACGGACGTTTGAACATTACAGGTACCATCATGTCCAAGAGAAAAATTGCCAAGTTGGTTAATGAGAAGTATGTCCGTGGCTGGGATGATCCAAGACTTTACACATTGGAGGGTATCAAGCGTCGTGGTATCCCACCTGGTGCTATTTTGAACTTCATTAACACTTTAGGTGTCACCACAAGTACCACAAACATCCAAGTTGTTAGATTTGAGAGTTCTATTCGTAAGTTCTTGGAGGACTCCGTCCCAAGATTGATGCTTGTGTTGGACCCAGTGGAAGTTGAGATTGACAATGTTGACGAGGACTTCGAGGAGATCTTGGAGATTCCATACAAGCCAGGTAATGACAAGTTTGGTTCTAGAAAGGTTCCATTCGTGAAGAGATTCTTCATTGATAGATCTGATTTCTCTGAAGATGAGGCTGATAAAGAATTCTTTAGATTGAAACCAAACCAGCCTGTTGGTTTACTCAAGGTTCCATTCAACGTCAGTTTCAAGTCCCTTGAAAGAGACTCTGAAGGTAAGATCACCAAGATCATTGTCAACTATGACAAGGACATTGTCAAGAAGCCAAAGACATTTATCCAGTGGGTTCCAAAGTCTGAAAAGCACAACTCTCCAATCAAGGTTTCTGAGACAAGAGTTTACAACCAATTGTTCAAGTCTGAGAATCCATCTGCACACCCAGATGGTTTCCTTGCTGATATTAATGATGACTCTGAGGAGTTATACAAGAACTCTGTCATTGAGCCAGCATTTGAAGAAGTCGTTAAGAAGTCCCCATGGACATCTGAGTCTACCTATGGTGAGTTTGATGTGAAAGAGACTGAGGAGACTGCTGGTAAGGAGATTGTCAGATTCCAGGCTCTCAGAGTTGGTTACTTCTCTTTGGATAAGGATACTACCGATGATAAGATTGTTTTGAACAGAATTGTTTCTTTGAAGGAGGCTGCTGGTAAATGAATTTCTATATACTGTTAACTCTATATCCTTAATGATTTTATACCATGTAGAGAACATCGCGGTCATGCTCGCACAAATATAAAAAGTTTTCTCTCCATAACTTTGGAGTGAAACTTACGGTATTCACTTAGTTTGTACGTGTGCAGTCAATTGAACACCGGTGCGGCACTACGTTAGCGTTGGTTGCTGGCTGTATAACCCCAGGGCATCACAGATCTTGCAGCTGGAACAATATTTTTTCACTGAGCCTAAATTTTCCTCATCTGGTGGAGGCGACTTTAAGGCGATATTTTAACTTTTCTCATAAAGCTTGGACAACGGACAGCGCCGGTGGTTGGATTGTCCCGATATGGAGTTATTGAATCCTTATATTACGAGAACTTTCTTTTTTCTATTTGTGTTTATATTACGCAAACTTTAATTTCTTATATACAACCCAACATGAGTCTCTCGCTTTGTTGATTTTTTGCAATATGCATGGTGGCGGTACAATCGAAAAAAGAAAGCTTTGGGGGACATGTCTGCTGGTTGCGACACTCACTTGACTCATGTTTGACAGGGAGTCAGACGGTCAGTAATCTACGACGACTCATCCACACCAGGTGACGTCAGAAAGAAAATCACATCGCTTTAACGAGATGTACCCCATATATTTCGATGATTCAAATGTCTAAATATGAACATCTTCAGAATAAAAACTCATAAATATGAAAATATTTGTTAGTAGACAAAATGTAAACTATACATGCGAATCGCGCAAAACACGAAAAATTTTGGCAGCTGCAGCAATTTTTTTTCCTGTTGACGTAGGGCGTGTGAGGGGATCGAAATTCTGACGCGTCCCAAAATTTACGTCTTCAAAATTCTCTATAATATATGTGTGTTCTATATTAGGTTTTCTCATAAACAACTTAAATACGGTATTGTTTTTAGTTTTAAGATGACATGTTGTGTGCCTGTGATAATAGGATCCCAGTATGAGTTTCTTGTATATTCAATTCTTGTCCATGATTGTGTTTTTTTTCTTCGTTCTGTAAAACTCCGACTGTATATTTGTGAGAGGCTCATCTCTTCCCCTCTGCTATAACAATTTTGGTCTGTTTGCGATCCAGGCTAGGTGCCACCCCCTTCAAAGTCTGCCGCTTAACGTGCATGAATGAAGACAAAAAGACAGGATCAGACATCTTCCTCATTTATCATTGAATCTTAAATATGATAACAATTTCATTAATGACTGATAATTCAATTGATTGTTCTCTTGTAATGATTTTCTTTCCAATTTATAAGATATAGCCCATCGAATGATTTGCGTTCTGATTCCTTTGTCTTTCGGCGTCCGTAGTTTTTCGTCTGTTGCATAGGCGCTTTGTTTTGTGACAAATGCGCCTGTGCGATACGATGTACCCGCTTAATCAACATTCCTATATGGACAAAGAAGTTAAGAATATATGGCTGAGTCTAGAAATTCTTTTGAGTCTTAACTTTAGTTTAATGTTTTGCTGTCTATAAGACATGTCAGAATGTTGGCATATTCATGTTTGTGTAGAGATTTTTAGGCTTATCTAGTGGAGACTAATTAATTGGAATATATTGAATAGAAGACCCAAAGGAGTTTCACTCTGTCGCCTGTTAATGTTTTATCTTGTCATATTAAACAAAGAGTCGTTCAATGTTTAACACCGTCTTTTTCGTGAAAAAGTACTCTTACCCAACAATATCCGCTTAACAAAGAATCATCCTGATATCCAAGGAAAAAAAACTCTATTTTGCTCTCAACATCATGCAGCTACATTTTTTCTAGATACCTCAGGTACCGGGTATTTTGGATAACACCCCATTACAATTCAAATGGGGCAATGTTACAGTAAATTAATAAATAATAGTCGGTCAATCGGATCGGATCTTACTATGTTTCGAATTTATGAAGCAACTCAAATGTATTACGCTTTTAAAAAGCTTCAATATCGAACCACCCCATCGCTCTTCAATTTCTTATTTCCGAGTTGCCTCCACGCATCCCCCACCCACCTACTCATTTTAACATTTGATATGCTGCGACTTTTAGCAGGTGGCTGTGTTTTATTATGCAGGGTGAATTACATAGAAAATTATTAACATTATCATAAAAATTTAATATAAGCCTAAGCTCATCTCTAGGACTGTGTCCGATTTTTATGCGCTGTCTCAAAAAAAATCCAAAAAAAATATGCAGACATATGCATAGTATTAAACTTCTCGCGAGTCAAGCTCAGCTCATAGGCGCGTCTCTCTGCTTCAGATCAAAAGACAAAAAATGGTCCCGCCTAAATACAAAAAGGGCATCCCTCCCAATAATTTTGGGTTTTTCCTGCCCCTTTTATTGTTTTTAACCTATTTGAGATACTTGAAGGACATTTCTGTCTATTATACCAAAATCATCAAGTCAGGCCTGCTAGGTTCCACCTGTATCACACATAGCGATCTTCTTTCTTCCCCTATTGAGAATCGTATATTTCCGCATCCGAACAGGCCTCCTTTTTTTGTCTAACTTAAAACACCACACACCCCTTTCACATTTCCCACTTCTTTTGCTCCTGAAACAAGACAGAAGCAGTCCCATCTTTCGAACTCAAAGAGATACAAAAAGCTTGTCCTTGCAAAGCTTTGCACTTTTGTCCAGTCCCAAATCATTAAGAAGCGCTGGTCGCTCTTCCTTCCTGTACAAATCCTTCGGTCTGACGCTCTCCGCGTGTCCTCCCCCTTCCCCTCTTGCCGCCCATCGCTTACTGTCGCGTTATCAGCACAGGAAAAAAATAGCAAAAAGAACAGCTTACAAATGAACTCCCCTGTCTCTTCAATCACGGCGGTTGGCCCCTTGTCGCCTCTGGATAGCTTAGATCTTATGGAGCACGGTAGGGAGGTTGAGTACACTTATACTCCCTCGCTAAGACAGACATCCGCCGCGGCAGAAACATCATCCGACAGCGATGACAGTGCTCCCTTCCCTTCCCAGTCGCTAACCAAGCAGTCGCTGCTGTTTCTCAACTTGAAGAGCTCGCCCTTAAAGGACCTGCCAGCGGCTGAGTCCAATTTCACTACCACGCCTGAGCTCACATCGTCGTCCTCTGTCAACTCGTTTGACGAGCAGAGCGAAGACTCCAAGGCGCTCCAAAGGCTCTACAACAACTCCAACTCCTCGATAGCTACGATTGTGCAGAGATTCTCATCCTCGACGTCAACGTTGAACCTACAAGAAAGACACGAGCTCGGCTCGTCCGCTAAGATGAGCTCTGACACGGACAAGCTGGCGACAGACTTCAGCACAACGTCATTGTCGAGCTTCAATGGCGTCACGGACTCGAGCTCTGTTGGCGCGCCAAAGCGCTTGAAGTCGTCTCTAAAGCTTCCAAGCTTAACGAGATCGAAGTCGATGCCCTCGGCAAAGACTGTTAGATTCTCCACGGACTTGGAGAAGGTGAAGACTTTTAACGAGTATGCGAAGCCCTCCTCCATCTCTCTGGAGAACTCCCCGGAGCAGTCGCCGCCAACAGGCCTGTACGACGGGGACACTCCGAAGGCTTTCTTCGAGCTGAACTCTTCAAGCTTCTACAGCAACAGTTCTTCTGACTCCGACGACAGCGAAGAAGACTACTTCACCTATAAGAACAAGCTGAGAAGCTCTAAATGGAAGATCAGAAATGCCAACTTTGACTTATACTCAACGGTCAGATCTTTCACTGTGATGCCTGTGAAGTTGGCTTCTTTGTCAGTGTCTGATAACTTGTTGAGAGGTAGCGTTGAGGTTATGAACTACTCATTTGAGAAGTACGTTGAGATCAAGTTTACCACTGACTCGTGGAACTCCATTTACTTGGTGACTGGCTCCTTTGAGAGATCTTTAGACAACAACAGAGACCAGTTCAAGTTCGAGACGAACTTGAATAAATCGGTCATGATGAACTCGTCAAGAATGTTGAAGAAGAACTCCTCTACGCCTATGAAAGTGGAGCTTTGCGTCAAGTATATCGCAGGTGGCTCTAGTGTCTATTACGATAACAACCACTCGAATAACTATAAATTTGAGTTGATGAATCAGTCCTGTGAGAACAAGAAACTTCGTAATAAGACCCACCACACTCGCTCTCCATCAATTGACAGTAACTTTGTCACTGCAAAGATCAACGCACCACCAAAAGTCATGTCAACTGGTCGCTACTTCTCTGACGAAACTGACTACTTCAACAACTCTCCAACTAAGATGAGATGGCTGAATACAAACTTCCAGTCATCTTTTGCCACCTCTTCTCCTTCGTCTACCAACTCGTCATCAAATGTATCAACATCAAAATCAAGTGCTAACACATCCTCTGAGACACTGTCTAAATCTATAAGCAATAAGAGCTTGTCTAATACTCCACAATCCTATTCTGACTTACTGCAAAAGTACTGCTTCTTCAAATCTGAGGACCCACAGGGTCTAGACCCTGAATCTGTCTTCATCAGATGAAAAATCATATGGCTACATCATAGCTCTTGTACCTATACATCAATGACTCTGTTTTATGACCAGAAACACACATAACATTTTCTCGCTAATATTTAATTCCAATCGTTGTTCTATTTTCTTTCATTTCTTTTATTTAATTTCATTTCATTTGCACACACTTACGCACATTACACACATACAATTGATTCTTATCAATACGAAAAGAAGGAGTGACTATATAAACTTCATTTTACTTTTTATTTTTGCTTACATAACTTTCATACTTTTTGGGAATATCTGGCTAGATTTGATACACTTTTTTGTTTTGCTTTTCTTTCTTTGGTTCAATGACTGTTGAATCTGAGAAATGATGAAAACGTTTTTTACTTTACTTTATATATTTAAGGGTTTGTTTAAGTTAAACTTCATAATGATAAGTTTACTTTATTGGGAATATCAATTGACTGTAGAGAAAGACTTAAAAAGGTGGGGATATATTTGTCTAGTCTCCATACCTTGTTAAAATAACCCTAGCAGCTATATATGCGGTACTACGTCACATGCAAATTAAAACGTATGAGTTGCCCATTGTAATGGGTTCAAAGTATCAAATATCCGATTTGTCTTAATGTGACCCGCCCCCTATATCCGGGTTTTAGAAGTTGTCATAAAAGATTAGACATTTCAATTATTAATCCAAAAAAGGTCATGAAATCGTTCTTGGTCGGGATGTATTTAAAAATATTAAACATGACACAATTTTGTGGGGAAATTAGATTAATAGTCTTATCTTTTCTCTTATAAAATACGCTTTTGTGTGTCTTATTTTCCCCTCTAATTTTTCATATGATAAAGTTTATCGATTATCAAAAATATTGTCTCACTCTGAAACATCAAAACGCATAAGCATTGTATGATTCCCCCAGTTTGCTGCATAAAAATAACCGCACTTATCTATCTATCCGTAAATTTTCTTCATATCTACATATATATATATATATCTTTATTATAATACAATGAATATATATATATATATATATATGGTATATATATTTATAGCTATTTACATACAAATCTAAAAACAACAAGGTCTTAAAGGGGTGTTTAACAACTAGAGAGGTTGTCATATTGTCCCCACGGGGCTAACTTTAATTTGTCTTTTTCCAAATCACACCATTTAGATATGGTCAAGTAGATCTTCCAAATATGCGTTTTGAGTTATGTATAAATCCGCTATGTATCAATTCTCCAATCTCATAAAAAATAGGAAATAAATCTCTTCTAATTTCATATATTAAGTTACTCTAAAGAGTAAAGAAATACAAAAGAATTATAGTACGCGTTCAATTTATCGTTTCCGCATCGGGAAATAAAAAAAACCTCCTCGTAAAAAATAATAAAACGTGCAGATGTCCATGCATTGCGTTGCATGTATACTAAATAAAAATTGGAAGGAGAGCAAAAAAATGGACAAATGCCAATTTGTGTTATTAAAGAGAAAATCTTATATATGCCAGGTAGTTAACATAGCCTTTAACCTTGTAAATGTCCTTTATAGTTACCAACAGTATAGTCGATATGGACAAATGCTCTTTCAACATGAACAATTGGCAGTGCTTCGATGGTGTATTGAAGAGCTTCTGCGATATCATGACAGTCTTTAAGAGTTAGAGACTGATCTAAAATTAAGTCAACTTCAACATTAATTGAGTCACCAACATGATAGCAATAAATGTCTTTAATTTTATCAATTTTTTCTGCGAACCTCATACAAAGGTATAAGATCACTTGATAGTCTTCCTTTTCAGCTTTTTTACCTGTAAGGTTAGTTATATGTTCAATTCCAGTCATTGACCATAAAGTTACAATATAACAGGAAAGTAGCAAAGCACCTAGTGGATCGAACCACCAAATTTGGTAGTGAAATCCTAACAATGGCATTAATATGGAAAAAATGTTGAAAATTACATCAACTAAAGCATCTTGTGTCAATGCCTCAACGGATGATGATTTTATAGTTTTACACCAGAGGTAACAACAAAGTTTAGTAATGATTGTTAATACCATAATCGAAATTGATGTTAAACCAATTTCCGAGATTTCATTAAACTCATGTCCACGAACTAATCTTTGTAATGCCTCCATGCCAACCTGAATAAAACAAATGATGATGATGATTGAAAAAACCAACACACCCAATGGCTCTAATCTATTCTTACCAATTGGGAAATCTTTTGAATTCTTATGCTGTGACAATTTATTTGAAAAGAAAATTATCAAAGTTGATAGGAAATCCAATGAAGAATCTAAAACTGAGGCAACAATGGAAATTGATGATGTTAATATAGCAACAATTATCTTACCAATGAGTAAAATTATATTTGCCAAAAAATTAACAATAATTGCCAAATTGACAATGTAAATCTCTTCACTTTTATTATAGCCAAGAACATTACCAGTCTCCAAATCAACATTGCCTGGGACTGCACTCTCCCTTCTGTGCAATTGAAGTCTTTCATTATGGACCATTTCATCATCATCGTTTCTTTCTGAGTAATTTCTAATCATGTTATGATGGATCCCACTATCAAGCAACGTATCAACCTCTTTATACTTATCGATTAACTCATTTTGCCTGTGGTAAAACGATCTCGACTTCTTACTAACACTCTTTAGATCCCTTTCAGCAGCTGACCAATCATACACCCTACCAATATTGCCGATCAATGTGATTGGTCTCAGCTCCCTAACAACATTCACACGAGAGGACTTGGTGAAGTAGTTGATCAGCTTGTCGTTTTCTCTCGACTGCTTGATCTGGGTTGATCCCATGAGGTTAAAAGCCATGAAGCTTGGGCGACGCGACGGTTGTGTCTCTTGCTCTGCTGAGATCGCTGGGAGTAACGGAGTTTGCTCGCCGTCTGCTGGGTCCAAAGGTGGCATTCTTTCAAGCAAATAAATAGCAAAACTAGCAAAGCTCTTGAAATGGAAACGACGGTCAAAGTGGATCCTAAAGAATGAAAGATTAAATCCAAGAAAGCGTGCTTTGGTTGCTTTCTTTGTGACACATCCGGGGGCACATCCGGGGGGTGTTTCGGGCTCGAGCGACTATTTCCTAATTTGGAAGAGTTGAACTTGACACAAAAAGAGCTCTGATAACAGGAAAAAGGCACTTATCTTCCACTTTAAGTGGGATTTTTTGTATATAAAAGGGTAAAATGGCGTAGACCGATGGAAATGGATACATAAACATGTAAATACAGCCTAGTAGACAAAGAGAAAGCCGATTGATTAACTTTTGGCACGTTTATTGCTTTCTACTTCTAATCGACTCATTTCTTGATGAAATTTTCCAGTTAAAAACCCCCAGTTAACAGCAGCACCATTGATCTAAACAAAGCGTTAGATTAAACCCAAAATATCCAATCATTAAGCGATTCTTCTCTTGCAATTTGATCCCATCTTGCCTAAGAGTGTGCCGTGGCCCTACCGGGCTCATCGCGCCTCCAAAAAAAAATTGCAGAGCCCACAGAATCTTTCATACCACAGTGAGCTTTCTCCAAAAAGCACACAAAAAGCTACAAACACAAAGAAGAAGAAAGCAAAATGTCACAGGTTGCAGTTGCTGATGTCTACATTGACGACTCTGTGTCGTTTGAGTCCTTCCAGCTGGACCCTCGTCTTGTTCAGGCAGTGAAGCAGTTGGGATTCAAGAACCCTACGTTGGTACAATCTAAGGCCATCCCATTGGCATTACAGGAAAGAAGAGATATCATTGCTAAGGCCTCGACGGGTTCTGGTAAGACCGTTGCCTACGCTGTTCCTGTCATTCAATCGATCTTGGCCAAGAGTGAAAACAGTGGAAACGGTTCACATCAGATCAGCTCAATCATCTTAGTGCCGACCAAGGAACTGGCTCAGCAGGTTACTTCCTTCCTAGAGAAACTGATTGTTTACTGTGGTACCACCATCAAATTGCTCAACTTGTCGAGTGGTATCTCAGACTCGGTTCAGACCTCGTTACTATTGGAGAATCCGGAGATTCTTGTCTCTACTCCATCGAGACTGATCTCGGTGCTAGAGAAGAATTCAGGTGATGTTTCTTTGAAGAACTTAACATATTTCGTCATTGATGAGGTTGATTTGATCTTGTCTTATGGCTACACCGAGGACTTGGATAAGCTATCTAACTACCTTCCCCTAAAGACAATGCAGACTTTCTTGATGTCTGCTACGTTGAACGAAGATATCAATGACTTGAAGAAGAAGTTCTGTCGAATGCCAGCTGTCTTAAAACTGAATGACGATGAACTGACTAATAAATCAAAGTTGCTACAATACTACGTTAAAACTACCGAGTTTGATAAGTTCTTACTCGCTTACGTTATCTTCAAATTGAACTTGATCAAAGGTAAAACTTTGATCTTCGTTAACAACATTGATAGAGGCTACAGATTGAAACTGTTCTTGGAGCAGTTTGGTGTTAAGAGTTGTATCCTTAATAGTGAACTACCAGTGAACTCAAGACTTCATATAGTGGAAGAATTCAACAAGAATGTCTATCATTTACTCATTGCCACAGATGACACCGATAACATTAAGGAAGTTGATGAGGACGAAGATGAGGATGTCAACATGGACGGACAAGAATCATCGTCATCAAAGAAGGAGAAAACCAAAAAAGACAAGGAATACGGTGTTTCTCGTGGTGTTGATTTCAAGAATGTTGCTTGTGTTTTGAACTTCGATATGCCTTTAACAGCAAAGAACTACGTTCATAGAATTGGCCGTACAGCTCGTGCTGGTAAGTCGGGTATTTCACTCTCTTTCGTGATACCTGAGAAGGAGTTTGCTAAGCACAAAGTTGCTTGTTTGAAGACCGCAAAAAAGGATGAAAAGATCTTGAAGAGAGTCTTGAAGCAGCAATCAAAGTTGGGCTTCCAAGTCACACCGTATCAGTTTGATATGAAGCAAGTTGAGGCATTCCGTTACAGATGTGAAGATGGATTCAGAGCTGTTACTGCTGTGGCTATTAGAGAGGCGAGAGTTAAAGAATTGAAACAAGAGCTTTTAACAAATGAGAAATTGAAGAGACATTTCGAAGAGAACCCACAAGACTTAGCATCATTGAGACACGATAAGGAGCTTCACTCTGCTAGAACTCAGCACCATTTAAAGAGAGTTCCAGATTACTTGTTACCAGAAGGTGCTAGAAGCGAAAAGAACTACATTGGATTTGTACCAAAGTTCAACAATAAGGTCCACAAGAAGAAGTTCCAGAAGAAGAAGAACAACAAATCTGACCCTCTCAAGTCATTCAAGGCTAAAAAGTAAAAGTTACATAATGAGATAACAATTTTGCACGTTTAATAAAGCATTATATGTAGTCATAAAGTCATAATCTTTTAATATCATCAAGGGAAACAACACCTGAGAATTGCTTATCCTGGATACATTTGATGATAGCTTGAGCAACTTTTTGAGTAGAAACTGAAGGCCTGACCATATCATTAACAAATCCGAGTCTCTTACCTAAGACTTTATTGTTACCCCAGTCCAAGGTATCAACAAATTTCTGAATTGAAGATCTCATGGTATCGTCATTTGCCTCTTCATCATACATAAAGCCAGGTCTCATGAAGATTGGTCTTAGGTCACGGAGTAATGCGATTTCGCCCTCGGCTTCCCTTTTGGACTTGATGTAGCCTTGTGGTATCACTGGGAAGCCTTTGTCAGCAGATATATATACAAATGGCTTATCAGTAGCCTTGCATTCGTCTTCAAAAGTCTCAGCCACCATAATTGCAGAGTCTCTATTGATGGCATCATAGGTGTTAAAGGGATCTTTGTCCATTGGATTAGAAGGTCTCAAAAGACTCATGAACTCACCTAAGACTGAACTGTTAGTGTTCAACTTGGCTTTATAGTTCTGGTTTTCTATCAAGATCCCCACTGAGTGAACAACACTCGTTGCATCTCTCAATTCATTACTGTAAGTCTCGGGCTTGAAGATATCACCTGATTGCCATTTCACTTTGCTGATCCAGTAGGCATCTTTATGGGAGGCATACTTTGGTGGTTTACCTGAACGTCTTCATCTGTGTTAGTTTTCAAAGTGGTGGAAGGGTAGAAGAGAGGGGCTTACGTTAGAGAAGTGACATTGAAACCTGCTTCAATACCCTTTTGGCATATCCGTTTACCTTTCAAAGCAGTTAGTCTCATCAAGAAGAGGAAAGAAAGAGAGACAGAGAGTAGTTGACAACTTACCGAGGAATCCAGCACCTCCAAATACAACCAGTTTAGACATTTGCTGTTCTCTTTTGCTTATGGTTTTCCAATGCTTTCAAAAGATATTTATAGAGCTCGTTTGATAGATGGGCAATTTTTCAGTCACTCCCCACGTCTTCGAGATCGCGCATTGTCTCGACTTCACCCCCTGAAATCTCTCAGGGGAAAAGGTTTTATATTCTTGAATCTTTCGCATTACCAATGAGTTTTCTAGTCTTGGTGTTTAGTTTTATTGTTAAATGATATAAATCAGTGTTAATTAGCGGTGTGTATTACGCCAGCTCAGGTGCTGGCTAGCCCGATAGGTAAGTGCTCACTTCCAGATCGGACACATCTCTTAACAGAAAACTATACACGAAAGCTACAGATTTCTGGCTCAAAGTATTATATATAAATAAGCACAAATAGTTATCATGGTGTATTCTATCTTCTGTTTTTAGTTGATAGTATTCTTGTATCACACTGCAATAGACATATATGAAAGGTTTTCTGGTCGCTACTTCTGTCTTCTTGGTCATTCTTGGGCCAACGGTTACCGCAAATGAAGAAACAGACTCGTTCGAAATAGTTCATACTAATAACGAAGATCCAACTACTATCACACTGGAACCTTCTAGTACCAAATCAGATACTAAACCTAAAGAAACCTATATCTGGGTAACAGGTACTGATGAGAATGGGAATTTAGCAACCACTGAATCTCTATATACCCAGCTCTTTAGACCAGCAATTACGTCAATTGCTACACCTTTATCAGGATCAATTGGTCTTGGAACACACACTGGGACAATTGGTGGAGTTCGAACAGAAAGAAAGATTACAGTGACAAGAACGATGACCAAACATGGTCGTTTCAGGTTCAGTTCACCATTCTGAAAGGAATATGATGTGTTTTTTAGAGTTGATTGGCTTTGTTGTGCTCAATTGAAATACACAGTAGCTTCTTTTTCTATATGTAATAGGCGTATACAAATATTTAGATAAAAAACCATCGTGTCACGTGATCACGACTTAATTTCCCGATGTGGATACAAACGCGGAGCTTTAGAAGTACCGAAGCTTTTAAAATGGCACATTTTTGGGTGGAGAGAGGAGCCACAGTTTAGCAATCTAAAGGGCTGGAAAGATATGTCACGACCACAATTTTATCAAGGCTCAAACAATGAAGACACGGTCGATCCACATACACCGGTAGAGCACAGTGTTAAACTTTACCCCGAAGAACACGAACACGACCAAATGTCAAGACCAAGACTTCGATCAACTTCATCAAAGGGTTATAGTAAAGACTTTGAACCACTCAATGAACATATCATCCTAGAAGACCGAGTATACGAACCGAGTCGTTCACAGCCAGTTGTTGTACCTTCATCGACTAATAACAATAAAGTGGAGATTGCAGATGCATGGTATAATCTATGGGGCGTAACGGAATATGGATCTGTTATGTTAGAGAATAAAGGATCTGTTGCTAGGGATCATGTAAGTTATTTATTTTATTTTCATGCTATGTATATACTAACATGTTCTAGATGGCTAATGAAAGAACTTTCTTATCATGGCTAAGAACATCATTGGGCTTAACCACCGCTGGTGTTGGTGTAACTCAATTACTGAAAATTGCACATAGCAGTGATGATAATGATTTCTTAACAAGAGCAGGTAAACCGATTGGAGGTTGCTTTGTCGGAATTGCAATATTTTGTGTCTTAATGGGGATGATGCGTTTCTTTAGAACACAATCACTACTTCAAGAAGGCAAATATCCTGCTGCAAGATTCTCCGTAGCAATATTAATCTTTGCTATCTTCACGGTAAGTTAAACACAGAGTCTCTCTCTTTTTCAAGTACTAACATTTCTATAAAGGTTTGTGTTGTAACCCTGATTGCAATTGTTCTCTCATGATAACAGCTAATTATTTATATAATGAAAAATATAAACATGATGACCATTTATATATCGTACTTATCTCGATAGATTAGCTGCACACATAATCATTTAGGGCAACCCTTATCATCACGTGATATCTACTAGGGCTACCATATATGCTCACATATACGCTTTAAGTGTACTGATTTTTACTTAGAAGAATTTTCGCGCCCCTCACAGGCGACGCACTGAAAAAGAGCCCACTTGGCTTTAAAAATCGCGACACCCAGACACCTCCCATAGTTAACGTTCGCGAATTTCGCGGAATGGTGGCAGGCAGCGCACAGGGGAGCGCGGGCATGGGTAACAAAAAAGCTTGAAAACCTCCCTCAACTGCAAACGACACAATCTCGTAGAAACACCATATACATCAAATAAATCAAAATGGTACGTCTAGAAGAATAAAATATCAATGGGAATGAACGAATGACACATGGAGCATCATAATCATATAAATAAAGGACATATTTGGCGTATCACAAAGAGGACAAGTGTCAGCCATGGATTTTTTTTCAGCATTCACCGCCAGTGGTGAATCAATACTTCCACAAAACAAGCAGATGGAGCAATAAAGAGATACTGATAGAGAAGAAAATAAGGAGTTGAATCAACCGCAGCAATGAATATCCAGGAATTATAACGTCATTTGTTATATGCTAAAATAGTGATATATGGCCTAACACCGATACTCTCTCTGGGTTGCTCTCTAAAGGGGAGGAGACTACATACAACACACAATATCAGAACTATTTAAATGGATCCTTACATCACTGTCTCGCTGTGTCCATATGTCATTTATTCGTTCACCGTTCACTCATTAAGAAAAAGTCCTATATACTAACAATTTTATTACAGGCTAAGGTTCACGGTTCCCTCGCTCGTGCCGGTAAGGTTAAATCCCAGACTCCAAAGGTCGACAAGCAAGAGAAGCCAAAGAAGGTTAAAGGTAGAGCTTACAAGAGATACCTTTACACCAAGAGATTCGTTAACGTTACTTTGATCAACGGTAAGAGAAGAGCCAACCCAGGTCCTTCCACCACTCAGGCTAAGTAAATTGGTTTGTGATGGAAATGTGTCAATTACTACTTTGAAAAGGCTGGTCATTTTCTAATTTGATATGGTTTTTAAAACATGGGTTTTTTTTAGAGGTGTATGTGACATTTACTGTGATGAATTATAATACTGTACAATGTTAAAATCAAACATGTAGTATCCCTTGGGATGTGTTCTATGACCCGTAGAGTGAATATCTGAACTACACTTAGAATTGCCTGTGTATCTCTGGAATTTGTTTCTAGGAGCCCCTTTGCTAAGAGATGTGGGATTTTGTGAACTGAAAATTTATTTTCCAGCACACAACAGCCATCACCAACTGCATCGACAATAAAAGATCGTACAAAGGAAATGTCAGACACAGAGTCCCTAGGAGGAGGCCTCTTTGATGAGCCAGAAGACTACTTCAAGCCACCACCACAGCCTCATTTTGCTTCATATGAACGTAAGACCACAAAACAACCAACAAAGATTGACCTTCGTCTCGTTGGAACATCACCATTATGGGGACACCTTCTCTGGAACGCCGGTATCTTCACCGCAGATTACTTGGATGAGCACTCAGAGGAATTGGTTAAAGACAAGTGCATCCTTGAGCTTGGAGCTGCTGCTGCTTTACCATCGTTAATCTGTGGTTATAACTCACCAAAGAAGGTTGTATGCACAGACTATCCTGACCCAGACCTCATATCCAACATTCAATATAACGTTGACCACGCTGAAGGAATTCCAAAGGATGTTGTTGATGTAAAGGGATACATTTGGGGTAATGATTATGCTCCATTGTTAGAGAAGATTAGATCAAATGAAAATGACACAAAGAAGTTTGATTTGATCATTTTGTCAGATTTGGTATTCAACCATTCAGAGCACCATAAGCTCTTAAAGACATGTCAAGATTTGTTGGAGAAAGATGGTAAGTGTCTTGTGGTGTTCTCTCCACATAGACCATGGTTATTAGAAGACGATCTTTCCTTCTTTGAAACAGCAAAGGAATACGGTTTAAAGAGCGAAAAGATTGACCTTGTCATTTGGAAACCAATGTTCCCAGATGAAGATCCATCCACCGCAGATGTCAGATCAAGAGTTTACTCTTTCTTCTTGACATTTGAGTGAAAATTCTCTATATAATAACTAATTTAATGACTGCATATTCTACAAATTTTCTTTGTTTTAGATTAATAATTTTTTAAATTAATAAATGGTCGTTAACGTCATTAAAAGGCACAGTCATAAAGAGTAAGGATGGTATTTAAGCGTGGTCATGGTGAGCATGCTCAACGTTTCTCTTATGTTTCTGATTCTGTGGCCAATTACAAGAGACGTAGACGTCATCACCCTCTGTAGCAGCGTAACAAGTTGTACCAGCAGCACAAGACTCAACTACCCAAGTACCCCAGCTACAAATGGCATACTCACCAGAAGCGGAACAGGCAGTCTCACCATTAGTACAGGAATCTGAACCTCCAAATTGACCAGCAAGGTACTGGGCATTAAGACAATCAGCTTTATCGGAACCGGTGAGAGAATCACAACCAGAAACGGAAGCAGAAGTGGTGGAAGAAGAAGAAGCAACAGTTGTAGTAGAAGTAGCAGAAACAATAACTGTTTTCAAGGTAGAACCAACAGTGTTTGTGAAAGTATTAGAAGTCACTTCAACAAAAGTAGATGTAGAGGAGGTGGAGGCCTCAGCAGAAGTAGCTGGGGATGATGGCTGAACAACGACAGTTGAAGTAACAATGTGTGGAGTCTGAGTAGAGACGGTCTCAATTGAAGACTCAACGGAGCTAGCACCTGTGGATGTAGAAGCTGCGACAGAAGAAGCAAAGCTAGAGGCAGAGACACCCTTAACAACGACAGTAGAAGTAATAGTGTTAACCTCAGTGTTGATCACCTCGACTACCTGAGTGTTGATAGCAGAAAGAGTAGTTGGCTCAACAGCAGCGGAGCTGGATACAACTGGTGCAACAACGGAAGTAGAGCTAGAGACAGCTGGTGCAAGAATAGTGGTAGAACTTGAAACTACTGGAACAACTGGTGCAGAAGCAGAAGTGGAAGTGGAAGAGACTGGAGCTGAAGCTGGAACTGAAGTACTAGAAGTTGAAGCAATACCTGTAGATGCAGAAGTTGAAGTGGTGGAAACAACAGCTGGTGAAGTACTAGAGGTACTGGATGTGGTACTTGAACTTGTGGATGTAGAAGTAGAGGTGGCAGAGGTGGATGTAGAAGAAGATGAAGTGGACTTAGAAGAGGATGAGGTGGATGTAGAAGAAGATGAAGTGTCGGCCAAATCATTCAATGCATCCTTAACAGCAACTGCAAAAGTCTCATCATCGACTGTGTTGGTGAAAGCTTGGGAAGCATCCCAAAGCATAATACCACCAAAGTAAGAATCATCACCAATGGTATCCAAAGTGGACTTGATTGTATCAATGTCAATATAACCGGAGCTTGCAGCAGAGGAAGAAGCTGGGAGACCGAGATAAAGCTTAATGTCTTTGTTTGGAGAAGTGTTCTCAGCGTAATCGAGCCAAGTGTCCCAGTTGAATGTGGCATCAACGTTACAGTAGTTGTTGTAGAATTGAATGAAAGCAAAATCGAACTCAGCATTGGTCAATGCATCACCAATGGATGCATCTGGGTAAACACATTGTGGGGCAGCAGAAAGGTAGTAATCCTTGGAACCTTCAGCAAAGTAGGTTCTCAACTTAGTAGCAAGAGCAGCGTAACCGGTGTCGTTATTGTTCTCGATATCAAAATCGAAACCGTCAACAACAGAATCACCGAAAGGACGCTCATCAGCAGAACCTTCACCGAAAAGATCCCAAAGAGTACCTGCGAATTCTTCAGCTTCAGAATCGGAAGAGAATCCATAATCGCCAGAAGAACCACCCATGGACAAGAGGACTTTCTTACCCAAGCCTTGACAAGTCTGGATGTCAGTGGCGATTTGGTCACACTTGAGCAAACCAGAGGTATAAGTATCGGAACAAGCACTTGCAAAGTTGAGTGTTGGAATACTGTCGGTACCTGGGAAGACAGTCATGAAAGAGAGAATCATAATGTCAGCAGCATCAGACTCACAGTAAGTGGCAAGAGAGTCCTGGGAACCAGCAGAAGCCTGACCCCAATAAAGGGCGACGTTCTTGTTGGAAGAGGCATCAAAGGTAGCAGAAGCGGTGGAGATGAGGCCTGAGACGGCGACCGCAAGCTTGGTCAAAGTAGAAATTGAAAACATTTACAATAGGTCAGTTGAGAGGGGAACGAGTGTAAATAGTTGGGATAATCCAATTGAGGAAGTGTATAAGATAATATTGAACAGCTTTAGTGGAGAGCTGAGAAACCGTGTAAAGAAGTTGGATTTGACTTAATGTAAAGAGTAGTGAGAAGAAGAAAAAACTCTATTCCGGAAAAAGGAATAAATCTTGGGAAAACAGGTCATTCTTATACACTACGGTTCCAAGAGTCTGGACCCGTTCTAGTTCTGGCGCAATGTGTTAGAGAACCTGCACCTGTCGGCAGCTGTAAAAAAACCTTG
The DNA here is from genome assembly GCA_003708795.3 of Petasospora americana. Classification (NCBI taxonomy): domain Eukaryota; kingdom Fungi; phylum Ascomycota; class Saccharomycetes; order Phaffomycetales; family Wickerhamomycetaceae; genus Petasospora; species Petasospora americana. The sequence goes on from PPOA03000006.1 coordinate 221,284, forward strand.
TCAATGGCTGGTTGATGCGCCGCGAGCAAAAACAAACAAAGAAGATGAGAAGATCGCGCCGCCCCTTGCAGCGAAGCGATTACTGGGCACAGATCCAAAGATTTGAAAGAGTTGAACGATCTCCTCATTTTGATCTGAAAGCTGGGCTTACAGCTGAAAAATAATATAACAATAGGCATATTAGTTCATTACAAGTAAACTTTCAACTAAAACAGGATTACCTCTCCTGTAAAAATTAAAGATTATGTGTTACGAATCCCACAAGAACTCGCAGTGAATGGTTATGTAGCCCTTTCTTTTGGCGTGCGCACGCTATGGGGCTGGCTTTGTATGCTGCGCTGAGAGCTACTGACAGGCTTCTATGCTGGTCACCAAGATCTCTCTCGATTGTAAACTCGACAGATTTCACGTTAATGATCATCATTGTTATTGTCCAGATGGTGGGTAAGATGTGGGTGCGGGTAAAGGCAGCGGTCTGGTGTCGGCAATAGTTACCTGTCAAGCGAAGTCATTATTTTTATAAATATCACCTAGATCCCTCTCCATAAAGGTTAGTAACCTAGAATACTTCTGGTAGCAATGATAATTATCCTTATCTGAACAGTGGAATTTTATATACAGATCATATTGAACTTCTCTCCTACCTCCATGCTTCCCTCATAGATTTCTCTACTGAAGCCCCAGCCTACAAAGAACCATACAACCAGCAGGGCTTATCCCACTGGCCTGGCCTAAGCCTACAAACTCGCTCTCTACCCTTCAAAGGGTCCTTAATGTCCAGGCCTGGCCCTACAGAGAGACACATTTGGAAATTGCGGGATTCGAAAAGTTCTTTTGGAAGAGATGCGCATCTAAAAGCCGATGAGACCAGCCATCCTGCGAGAGTGCGATCAGCTCAAACCGCGATGAGCTTCTTAAGTTGTTGCGCAAACAAAAACAATTGGAAATAGTTAACGACTCGCAACCTTAGTAGGTTAGACCCTGGCCAATTCTCTTGTAAAGCACGTTTATCTTGTCTGTATTATTTTAGATGTTCCCTTCTATTGTTCACAAGTTGTTTTAAATAACCTATAAAAAAAATAAAAAAAATAAATGAAAATACGGGCCGGACAGGGAATTGAACCCTGGACCACTCACATGTCTGTAGCTATTAGATCGAGTTTACCCGATCTTCGCCCAAAGCGAGTATCATACCACTAGACCATACGGCCGTTTTCATGTTTTGCCTTTTCGCGCGGACCGACCGCTGATGACCATTACGCGATTTCGAGATCATAAAAAATAATAAACTGGAGTTTTTATGTTCCACGTAATACAAGCAATAGTTGGTTAAAGATGCAAAAATTTACTGAAGGATGCGAGGTTCGAACTCGCGCGGTAAATTACCAGCTGATCTTAAGTCAGCCGCCTTAGACCACTCGGCCAACCCTCCAACATGTTCGTGGGCGGACCGTTCATAAATTTTCAGTGATTAGGACGAGATTAGAAAAAATTAAAAAAATTATTGAAGGATGCGAGGTTCGAACTCGCGCGGTAAATTACCAGCTGATCTTAAGTCAGCCGCCTTAGACCACTCGGCCAACCCTCCAACTCGTTGGTAGGAAATATTTTCTAATATACAAAGTCAGTAGTTTTGGGGATGCGTAAAGCCGGGTAATTTCGAATTATTTTTTGTTTTTAATGACTAGTTAATCATTAATTATGATAGTTACAAGGTTTAAAAGTGCTATAATATCATTAATTGGGTTCTATATATCTATGTTCAAGTCATTATTCAACAATTCCACGGTCAATAAGTTCTCTTTTTAGACCGATGAATTGATCTTCTGCATACGTGGCTCTCTTCTCCATTGCTTTGTTAATAGAAATGTGTGAGATCTTGTTACGATACTTAATCGCTTTCTTTTTTGATTCTTTCATATCTTCAGATTCATTTGGTATTGGTTTATTGAATCTCGATTGGTAGTAGCCTAAAATCTGTGTAGCTTTCTTCACCTCAGCTGAAGTATTCTTCTTAACCCACAATGGAACTTTATCATCTTCAAACTTGAATGCGTTTATGATCTCTTTCAACTGTAATTCCTTCTCACTTAATTCAGGACTTAGTTGGACATCAATGTTATAGACAAATTTCAACCTTGATCTTAAACGACGAATCCAATATTCACCGGCGATAATACCATCTAGGTCAGTTAACATTTGATGATATAACACTCTTAATACAGAATATTTTTCCTTCCAATGACCAGAGACAGCCAAAGATTTCATCAAAAGGTTATAGCTTTCAAAGTTTGGTTTCACATTGAATCTTTTTCTAAAGGTTTCAATCATTCCAACTGACAAATCCACTCTTTTGATATCACTGAAGGCGACCAAAAAAGCATTTAAATCTCTAATACTCGGTTTAAAATCTCCAGACAAATCATCTTGTAAAGCAGTCATCAATCTTAAAGAAGAATCATATTGCTTCTCTTTGATCATTCTGTGCACTATCGTTCTTGCCGTTCTCGAGTCTAATGGGATTTGCAAATCCTTAGTATACATCAACAACTGTCTTGTACTTGCATCTCTCGTTTCTATCAAATATTGTAATATGCTTTGAATATAATGGTGATCTACTGGGATATTCAGCTCTGATCTCTTTTGTGTTAATAGCACTTTGCTTTTCTCATCAACTAAAATAGAGAAGATGGTATTCCAAGTGACTAAATCGGCTTTCAATCCACTTGTTTTCATCTGCTTTAACAACTTTAATGCCACTTTAAAAGGATCTGACATATGTTGAATCTTTTGAACGGAAGACAGGTTCTTTAGCATTAGGTTATAAGTCGTTGTATTTGGTACAACACCTTCAATACGCATTTGTACTAATAACTCTCGACATGTTGCAAAGTCAGATTTATAAGCAAAGAAGTGAATAAGGTAATTGAAAGAGTTCGGTGTGCGGATGTGTAGCGTATTCGTATTCAATGGATGAAAGAGATTTCTAAGAAGCTTGGGTATCACACCATCAAACTTAGAAGAGTTCTTAAAATGGAAAGTGGAGTGGGTCAGTGTATAAATGTATTGTTCAAATTTTAGAGGGTCATTAGAGAAATCAGGTATTGATGGTACTTCTGTGTAAACGTGTCTTTTCAACCCTTTATGGTGATATGTATAATCCCTTGCAGCTATGGGTGATGGAAGTTCCCTTGAGTGTGATTTTGGTGTGATATCAACGAGGAGTTCAATGATCTCTTGGATGTGTGTGCTATTGAGATGATGCAAAATGGTGGACTGGTACTTTGAGCTTTCAAGAGACTTATCTATGAGTCGTTTCTCTCTTGCTTCAGTCTCTGGGTATGGTTCTTTGATATGTGTCTGTGCTCTCTTCAGCTTCGGGAATCCAAGTGGTTTAAGATACTCCTGAACGTTCTTACGATGGAAATTTGAGCCTTTACCAACTGCTTTAGCGATCTCAGCACCGTCCAATTGAATGGGTGTCTCCAAAGGCGTCTCAAGTATATGTGATGGTTTTGTCTTAGCAGGCGATGAGGTGACTGTGGGGTTTCTCGATGATGGCAAGCTCGACGGCTGCCTTACAATCCAGTTCGCCTCCCGACATACAGAGATGTACTCCTTGAATGATCTCGCCAGTGTTACTGTCTGCCGTGACATTCTTTTGGTGGGTGACGTAGATCAAGAGAAAGAAAGATAAAAATAAAAAGTTTGGTGATAGTTTTTGGTTATTTAAACCCAAGTTTTTTTCACTGGACGTTAGGCCGATCGAACAAAACTCTCCGCACACACCGCATTTAACCGTTGATATCATCACCTTTTTGAGATGCGAAATTTCACGTTTATAAACAAAGGGAATCCGTTCCAAAAGTCTTGCAGAAGTGGAAAACCCAGCACAACCAAAGAACTTTTAAAACATTTCTATTTTATTATAGGGCTATTCTTCTCTCTCAATGTGCTGTGGGTTATGTGTCCCTGGTACCTCCGCGAAAATGGTTCCGAATGGCTGGGTTTTTTGTATGAATACTTTACCTTTAAAGAAGGATAAGACTAAGGGGAAAAGTACATAACAAGAAGTACTTTTCGCCGAGAAGAATACCAAAGTATCAATGAGGATTCAATTGGTTACAATTGCCCTCGGGCTGCTTTTACAGCCCACACGGGCACTCCAAGATAAGGAGGTGATATCCCTGCCTTATCAGCATCACCAAGAAGGATACTGTGCAGTGTATGACAGCTGTGGCAAAAAGTCACTCTTTGGCTCAGAACTGCCTTGCCCTGTCGACCAAAAAGCTGTTGATGCTACAGACTCGCAAATGGCTGAAATTATAGAACTCTGTGGTGAGGAATGGGCAAGCTCTAAAGTTTGCTGTACACCCGAGCAAACGCAAACTTTGAAGGAAAACTTGAAGAAGGCTGACTCCTTAATATCTTCCTGTCCTGCCTGTCAAAAGAACTTTAGAAACTTGTTCTGTAAGTTCACATGCTCACCGAATCAGTCTGAGTTCATCAATGTAACGAAAACGGCAACATCTCTCTCTGGTAAGAAGGTCATTACCGAGCTGGACTATTTCATCAACTCAGAAATGGCATCAGCATTCTATGATTCTTGTAAGAACATTAAATTTTCAGCTACAAATGGCTATGCAATGGACTTGATCGGAGGTGGTGCCAAGAACTATACACAATTTCTTAAGTTCTTGGGTGATGAGAAACCACTGCTCGGTGGCTCACCTTTCCAGATCAATTTCAAGTACTCTAATGATACTTCAAGTTCAAACTATTTGAATGATAAAGTTTACGAGTGTGATGACCCACAGTATAAGTGCTCCTGTGCTGATTGTCCTACCAGTTGTCCTAAATTGAAAAAGATCACCTATGGAGAGTGTACAGTGGGAGTTCTCCCATGTTTCTCGTTTGCCATTATCATCATATACGCCTCTATCTTGGCGATTGGCACTCTTTACTACCTTTATAAAAGCAAGACTAGACGTCTTCGCATGTTACAAGAGTCGCCATTCTTATCATCTACGACCCTGGAGATCCCAGAATTCCCGGTGAAGAATGAAGTATATTCCCTTAATAACTTGCTGGAAACACTTTTCAGTAGGCTGGCTCTTACCTGTTCAACTTATCCTGCAACAGTTCTCACATTGACTGTTTTAATTACTGGTCTACTGACTTCTTGTATCTTTTTCTTTGGATCTTTAGAGAAAGACCCGGTGAATCTATGGGTAAGCAGTTCTGCAGAGGCATTCAAACAAAAGGAGTTCTTTGATGAGCATTTCGGCCCATTTTACAGAACTGAGCAGATTTTCATAGTAGACGAATCTGGAGTATTAACAGATGATACTGTGAGGTGGTGGGCTAAAGTGGAGCTGGAGATTAGAAATATGGTTGTTGAAGGGATCTCTTTCGAAGACTTGTGTTTCAGACCAACAGAAGATTCTCCATGTGTGGTTGAATCATTCACTCAGTATTTCCAAGATAACATTCCAAGGACTTGGAAAAAGGACCTCAAAGAGTGTACGGATTCCCCAGTTAACTGCCTACCTACTTTCCAGCAGCCTTTGAAGAAGGAATTACTATTTGGAGGTTATGAGGAAAGTGACATAATGTCTGCAAAGGCTATTGTGGTGACTTTGTTGCTTAACAACCATCAAACTGATAATGACGATGCGACTGCATGGGAGAACCAATTGGAGAAATTCCTTTTGAAGCTCAAAACCCCAAAGGGTGTGAGAATTAGTTTCAACACTACGCCATCTCTCGAATCAGAATTGAACAAGTCCACAAACACAGATGCCACCATTGTGATCATCTCATACATTGTCATGTTCCTATATGCTTCTATTGCTCTTGGAGGAAGCTTCAACTTGCTTAAAACGAGGTTTTCCCTTGGTCTCTCTGGTATTGTTATCGTGCTACTTTCAGTGACTTCTTCTGCAGGATTGTTTTCACTCTTGGGTGTCAAATCAACGCTTATCATTGCAGAAGTTATTCCATTCCTCATCCTCGCAGTGGGTGTTGATAACATTTTCCTCATTACCCATGAATTGAAAGGAATCAACTATTCTTATCCAAATGAATCCGTTCCTTTCAGAATCTCAAAAGCCGTGGGGAGAATGGGACCTTCCATCTTGTTGTCTGCTTCGTCTCAATTCTTGACTTTTTCACTTGCGTCTATCGTTTCCATGCCAGCAGTTCGTAACTTTGCCCTTTATTCTGCTGGTGCAGTCTTGTTTAATACCATCCTCCAGTTAACTGCTTTCATATCACTGCTTTCATTAGACCAGTGGAGAATTGATTCAGGAAGACTTGATTGCTTTCCTTGTCTCAAGGTACAAAGAAGTATTAGACTTGATGAAGTGTCTGAGCTTTTTGAAAATGAAAATGAAAGTCATTTCTTCGATAAAGTGTTAACAAGCTATGCACCAGTGATATTGAGAGCTAAGAATCTTATTTTGACTGTCTTTGTCGCTTGGACTGGAATCTCACTGGCATTGTTACCAAAGATACAGTTTGGTCTTGATCAAAGGATTGCCATACCTTCTGATTCTTACTTAATTGATTACTTCAATGACATTTATCAATACTTGAACGTTGGTCCTCCTATTTATTTCATAGTTGACGGCCTTAATGTCACAGATAGGGTCAACCAACAGAAATTATGTGGTAAATTCACAACATGTGATCAGTTCTCTCTATCAAATATCATTGAACAAGAACGTCAACGTTCGGAGATTTCTACAATTGCCGAACCGATCTCCTCTTGGATTGATGATTATTTCACTTTCTTGAATCCAGAACTTGATGACTGTTGTCGTTATAAGAAAGGCACTGAAGACGTGTGTCTTCCACATGCCCCAAAGAGACAATGTGAAGCATGTTTTGCAAATGACACTTGGGAGTACACTATGGAAGGATTCCCAGAAGGTGAAGATTTCATGAAATTCTTTGATATTTGGATTCAAGCACCTAGTGATCCATGTCCATTAGGTGGTAAAGCACCATATTCGACATCTGTTTCCTACAACAATGAATCGATATTGGCATCTTCTTTTAGAACTAGTCATATACCATTAAGATCTCAAGATGACTTTATCCACGCATATGAAGAGTCGGTAAGAATAAGTGAGGAATTGAAGAAATCTCTTGGTCATTCTGAGATATTTGCATATTCACCATTCTATATCTTCTTTGTACAGTATAGCACAATTGTGGAATTGACTATAACCTTGATATGTTTGGCATTGTCAGTTATATTGGTGAACTCTTTTATCTTATTAGGTTCAATTAGATCATCATTGGTACTTATATTAACAGTGATAATGATCTTAATTAACATTGGAGGAGTGATGTCTGTGTGGGGTATTTCATTAAATGCCGTGAGTCTGGTGAACTTGGTTATCTGCGTTGGTCTTGCTGTTGAGTTTTGTGTTCATATAACAAGAGCTTTTATTGTTTCTGATCGAGACTCAAGACTCGGTAACGTCAACTTTAGAGCTTATAATGCAATCACTGGTGTTGGTGGGGCTGTCTTTGGAGGTATCTGTATGACAAAGCTTATTGGTGTGTGTGTTTTAGCATTTACTAAATCCAAGATCTTTGAGATTTATTATTTCAGAATGTGGCTATCACTTGTCATCATTGGTGCTCTTCATGCATTGATGTTCTTGCCTGTTATGTTATCAGTTGTTGGTGGTAAACATTATGTATTCTCTGAGAGTAGTACCGGTATTGCTGATGATCTTGCCAATAGATTGAATGAATTTACAAGATGAATAACAGTGCTGGTAACTGATTGATCTGTTGATCTGATATAAAATATAATTTAATGACTTTTTTAAGATATCCCTGTACATGTATTCGTTGTTCGCTTATATGACACAAAACACCTAGACATCACATTCTATCTTGTTGATAAACCCGGACACCAGTCTTTTATATAAAACAAGATATACCAACAATAATCATAGAAAAATATTAAAATCAATACTTTAACGTTGTTATTCGTATCATGTTATCATATTAACCCTTTTAAAATTTTATAGTTCAGTTAATTTTCAAGAACACTGGTAATTTTATAAAATGATTTCAAATGAACTGTTTAAAAATAGTAATAGTAAGACTATTTCTACTGATCTTTGAATTTTTTTTAAATTTTTTGTTAAATAGACCCCATTTATTAATAATTCAAGTCTTTCTATAGACAATTATTATATAATTAATAAGCATTCTATAATTTATGTTCATTCAAAAGTCGTTCGAGATAATAATGGACCCTGGCCTATCACAGCGCTGTATGGCACGGCTAACGCCGGAACCATGAGTTCCTACAATCAACATTCTAGACAGAATTTTATTTATAATTGTTGTTTAGTCGCACTGAATCGGGAGATTTGAAATCAATTTATTACCTCCAAGCCAGATCGGACTGTTCCAGTCTTTGGTTTGTGTTCTACGTTAAATTGCGTGTATTGTTCTCGTATGCAGGAGCGGAGATTACACCGGAATTCTCCGACGCTAGTATTCTGGTCCATCAACAGATTTATAAAAAGGATTTTTCACCTTTCAACTATAATCTCATGAACTGCAATTAGTAATGCCGTAAAAACTAGAAGCTCTTGTGTATTACTCAAATAAATAGCAATCATCGTGCCATGTTGCTCAGGGACGCAGCCGAGATGACATAACTGATAAGCACACACCGTGGAAATACACAACTGAGCATAGAACAACAGCAAGAGAGAGGAATAGTAGAAATCTCTGAAGTTTTACAATAAAAAGATAAAATCTTACCCATTTAAGTAGCCATAATAACACAGCTAAAGCGCATTTTAGAGAGATCAGCTAAGCAGAGTGAAAAATTACCGATTGCCTCGGCTTTGCTGCTCTGCGCGGGGTCACCCGCACAGACCTTCCTAATTTGGTTCGGGCAGTTAAAAATGTGATCTTCCCCCCCAAGCTGAAGCTTGCTGGCCATTCTGGACCTTCTGCCGATGACAAAATGGCTGTTCTGATTCGCTAACCCCGCGTTTATTTATCAATATAAAAAGAGATGAGTCTGCCCCACCTTCTCTCCGTCTGTCATCTCCCCCTCGGACTTCCTGAAAAGTTACACAGACACAATGAGTAGCAACAAACCAACAGTCACAACCACACAGGGTTACCCAATCCCTTACCCATTCGAGACCCAGCGTATCGGTCAGCACGGTCCTCTTCTCCTCCAGGACTTCAACCTCATCGACTCGCTTGCGCACTTTGACCGTGAGAGAATCCCGGAGAGAGTTGTGCACGCCAAGGGCTCTGGTGCGTTTGGCCACTTCGAGGTCACCGACGACATCACCGACATCTGTGGCTCCGCTTTCCTCGACACCATTGGCAAGAAGACCAAGGCCCTTGTGAGATTCTCCACCGTTGGTGGTGAGATGGGCTCTGCCGATGCGGCCAGAGACCCAAGAGGCTTTGCCATCAAGCTCTACACCGAGGAGGGTAACTTGGACTGGGTCTACAACAACACCCCGGTGTTCTTCATCAGAGACCCAATCAAGTTCCCACACTTCATCCACACCCAGAAGAGAAACCCGCAGACCCACCTGAAGGACGCCAACATGTTCTGGGACTACTTGACCCAGAACCAGGAGGCCATCCACCAGTTCATGATCTTGTTCTCCGACCGTGGTACCCCAGCCGACTATAGACACATGAACGGTTACTCTGGCCACACCTACAAGTGGTCCAACAAGAAGGGTGAGTGGTTCTACGTCCAGGTGCACCTCATCTCCGACCAGGGTATCAAGACCTTGAACAACGAAGAGGCTGGCCAAAAGTCTGGTGAGAACCCTGACCACGCCCAGGAAGATTTGTTCAATGCTATCGCCAAGGGCGATAACCCATCGTGGACTGCTTACTTGCAGATCATGACCGAGCAGCAGGCCAAGGAATTGCCATTCTCCGTGTTCGACTTGACCAAGGTTTGGTCCCACAAGGACTTCCCACTCCGTCGTTTCGGTAAGCTCACTTTGAACGAGAACCCACAGAACTACTTTGCAGAAATTGAACAGGCTGCCTTCTCTCCATCACACACCGTGCCTTACCAGGAGGCTTCTGCAGACCCAGTCTTGCAGTCAAGACTTTTCTCCTACCCAGATACCCATCGTCACAGATTGGGTGCCAACTACGCACAGATCCCAGTTAACTGCCCATACGCTAAGACATTCAACCCAATCATCAGAGATGGCCCAATGTGTGTTAATGGCAACTACGGTGCTGCTCCAAACTACATTTCTACCTTAGAGAACCCAGTTGAGTATAAGACGCAAGAAAACTTCAACTACCAATCTACACAGGAACAATGGTCAGGCCCAGCACAGCCATTCCACTGGAAAGTTGGCGGTGACATTGACTACGTTCAGGCCAGAGAGTTGTATCAAAAGGTTTTGTCTAAGCAGCCTGGCCAACAGAGAAACTTGGCTCACAACATTGCAGTACACGCTGCCAATGCCGTTCCAATCATCCAGGACAGAGTGTTTGCTGCATTTGCCAAGGTTGATCAGAAGCTGAGTGATGATATCAAGAAGGAGGTTTTGGAATTGAGCCCAAGAGATAAGTCAAGTGATAAGTGTCCTGTTAACCACAGACTCTGAAAGCTATCATTCAGTAATTTATTTTGTGTTTTTTAAATTGTTTATAGGCCATACTTTATACATATAACTGGTTATGTGTGCTTTTCATATTGTAGGAATAGCCGAGGTATACTGTTTAGGGAGAGGCAGATTTGCCGATGTGGGGTAGATATACAATGAAAAATAATTAAATATGACATTTTTCCTTTTAATTATACAAATATGGATCAGATGGAGTTACCTGTACGCAGCATGTAGTTTCTTATAGGATCAACACTGGTTGAATACTCTGATAAGTTGCGAACTTCATCGTTAGAGATAATCTCTCTGAGTCTGATATCTTCATTATACCAGGTCTTAATCAAGTAAACCAGCTCCTTTTTGTAGTGAACACAGTTAACATCATTTGGATTTGTGTCAATAAGCTCCTTCAAGATGTAGTAAAGCTTATCAAATGATACGCCACACTCCAAGAAGATCTTGACAGTGACACTCTCAGACACCAAGGACTCGGCATCATCAATGTCATAAATGAGACTAGTGACAATAGGTAGCAGATCAACAGTTGGGAAGACAAACTCTGAGCTCGATAGCTTCTTTCCAACTTTAACAATCGTGAGACTCAGAAGTGCAATGAACTCAGCGTTTGTGGTATTCGACACTCCGGTAGACTCGCCTGTGAGTAACTTCGAGTCGGCATAAACAGTTTCCTTGACACCATGTAGCAACTGGTCCCATCTGGAAATGATTTCTTCAGAGTTTCTGTAATCAGAGACCTTATATATGTTCAAGCAAATCTCATTGTATGATAATGGGTTGGCGAAGTCGTTGTACAGTTCACTCACGGTCAAAATCTTACCGTTGAGCTGTTGGATCAGCTCATTCTTCTTGTCATCTGGCAAGAGCTTATCAGCTGTGATTGCCACAAGTAAATCGTACTGAATGTTGGAAGCCTCAAAGACCTCTTCAATCATACTTGACAGCTGGATCACCTGCTGTCTCTCGTTTGGATATGTAGTACAGTTGCAGAAGCCGATAGCCCTCGACAAGTACTCATTTCTTTGAGACAGAGATATGTCGAAATCGCTCAATGCCAGTGTGTATGAGATCAAGGCAGCCTGGTAGTGGTGGTCCTTCTTAGATTGGTATATCCACAGCATGTCAGAGACCTCGAGAGAGCCAGCAGACTTCTCCTCAAGATATCCTAGAACGAAAGGTGTGTCGATCTCCAACAGTCTTTCACTCACTTCCTGGCTGATAAACCAGTCGTACAACTCATAATGGAACAGCTTGTCCTCAAAGTTGAAGGCAGTCTGATAACTCAAGTTACGCAGTTGAACAAAGTCAGTCACTGGGCTCAAAGAGCTATCAAAGATTCTAGCATTCTCGTCAGCAGCTTGGTTAACCTTAGATTCCAGTGCTAGCTTGTCAACTTGGACAAGCAGCTGGAATACAATCTCGAAAATGTCCTTTCTCTTCTCATAGTAAGCCTTACGTTCGTCGTTTGGCAGCTTTCCATCAGCAGCGTATTGGGCAGCTAAGTTACCCCGGTCGATACCAGCGGAGATGTTCAAGGCAAACTTAATAGCACGTGGGAAGTCATTCAAGCCCACCATGATATCAATGGACTCTTTGAGCTTCTCTAAACTGATTTCGTTATTGATAGCTTCAAACAGCTCAATAGCACGACTTAAGTGATAGTTTAGGCCATCGTAGTCTTTGAATCCAATCTCTTTAGCCTTTCTCAAGTGCTCAATGGCACGGAAACCGACAACGTCATTTGCTGAGCAGAAAGTTCCACAGCGTTCCTGGAGGCCCTTGGCAATGTACTCAATAGACTCACCACGAGACATACTTCTGTTGATAATTGAAGAAAGAATCTCCTTGATGAGGTTCTTGGTATTGTCGTTTGGCGCAAAGATCTCCTTGAAAGTCAACTTGGAAAGAGATTGCTGAACATCAAGTGACAGGTACTTAAACACGTCCTTTAGACGGTCACCGTCAGATTCATCAGTGCCCTCCTTGATCAAAACCACAAGGAAGGAAAGTGCCTCTTTGATGGAGATAACAAATCTAATAACAGCATTAATAGCAAGGTTCTCAGCCTGGTTACAGAACTCCTCTGACTTATCGAAGTTTCTGTTATTGAAGCTAGGTGGAACAAAGCAAGCAATGGTGTTACCGTATGTTTGGAAGAACTCATTCAAGACTGAGATAGACGAGAGGAAGAACTCCAAGCTACCCTGATCAATGTTAACGGCATCGAGGAATTCGTTCTCGAAAATGGATGCTTTCAAAAGAGTATTGTCCTTTTTGTTATATTTCACTTCTTTGCTGATCATGAAAACCTTCTCATCCCAGACGTCACGGAATAATCTACCCAAGAGCGTAACAATACCGTAGAATCTTGGTGAGAGAATAACGTTGTCGAATTTGAAGTCAGAGTCACTCTTAGAACTGAGCACGGACGAGATCATGGAGCTCGTTGAAATAGTTGCCCTGTAAGAAGGTCTGAAGTCCACAACGTTTGGAATTCCCAATGTGAAGAATGTGAATGCATTCGATCTGATTGTTTTTGGTAAGCTGAACTTACACGTGACATATAAAGCAGTGGAGGCAGCTTCAAGCATACCGTACTTGAAGACAAAAGGTGTGAGATCATCGGTCAGAGACTCAAAGACTTGATCTGGTGTTCTGTACTTGAAAACAGCAAGACTTGTGTTAGTCAAGACAGCAACTTCAAAGCTGCTATTGGTGTACTGTGTAGCAAACTCGTTAGCATAGCCTCTTGGACGATCTGTGGCGTTGAAGGAAGGTGACAGTGGAACAATTTGGTGAATTTTACCTTGAATATCCAAGAAGGTCGCATTTTCAGCGTATCTGTTGTGATATTTGAGGATACCGTAGTCAGGAACAGACACAAACAGCTTGTCTTCAGCCTGTCCTTCCTTGGTAACAACGTCGAAGAAGATACCAGGTGATATTATCTTACTTGCTGACTTGGTCTCGTAAAGAACACTCGACTTCTTTTGGTACATCAGCATGCTTGGTAGCTCCTTCTGTGCAGAGTTGCTGCTTGAGCCAAAGACGCTTGGCATCTTTGTAGCCTCTTGCTCTTTGAACTTGGTCTGCTCGACAGCAATGTCATCAGCTGTCATCTTTGTTGGAGGGAACTTAACACTCTCAACTCTGAGAGCAGAAACGGTGGAGCTCGTGAACCAACCGTTCATACAGACACGACAGCCTCCAAGAGTGATAGCAACCAAGAACAGGTCATCATTCTCATTTCTCGAGACAACGTCGATGCTGACAATCTTGAGATACTTCCCGCTAAGCAAAGGAGATGACTTCGCAGACGAGGTCTTGGTGAAGCTCGTAATATGTGAAGGTCTGACAATGGTTGGATCAGATATAGAGCCACTCTCTGAGACCTTGTAGGCCCTGATGATCGATGTGTTGGATAGTGTGTATAAGATTCCTCTGGAGCTATCCATTTTCAGCTGGACAACGACTTCGTTTGTGTCTTCAGCTGTAATGTAGTTAGCAAACGAGCTGAGTAGAGAAGATCCAGGAATCAAACTTGAAACGGTGGTTCTAGTCAGACAACGTTTGTTACACTTTTTGTTGAACCAGTCAGCAGAGTTCGAGTACTGAAGCTCCCAGATATGGAGGCCGTCGCTAGCACCTGTGAAGAAAACTTGGTGTGTCTTCTCGTCGACAACAAAGTGATCAACGTTCAGGCCCTGTGTTGGAACAGACATGTTTGTGTTGTAGAGGTCAAGCGTGTTTTTAGAGAATGACAATGCAAGGATGTGGATATCTGATGGTGTCGAGATGAGGAGCAGGTAGTTGATTGAGTCTGTGAAGGTGTTTGGCTTTGGCTTAGCAAGCTGAACTTTAAGAATTGTGTGTTTTATGTCTTCAAAGCTTTGGAACTCCGTAGTTTTGGTGAGGTTCCAGAGGATGAGCTTATTATCAATGATGAACCACGCTCTGTTAATCTCCGGGAAGATACCCATTGCACCGTTGGTCTCCACCTTGTTGTACTGGGCCAGGATCTCATCTGGGATATTTATCAGCTCCTGCTTGGCAAAAGGCGTGAGTGGACCGAGACCGTCGACGTCATTGCTGAAGTTATAGTCAACAGCCTTGCCGTGGAATGAGCTGTCTTCCAAGACAGGCGATGTCTTGTCACGTAGTAAAGACGCATCAACAAACTGGCTAGCAAGCTGGAGAGGTTGGTTTGTATCAGCGTTTGGGACAGCCAGGCAGTCGTTAGAGTTCCCGATGAAGGGACTAGCGTTGGCCGGCTGCTGAGCAATTGTCATGGAATTGACTGGATCAAAGATCTTACCCCTAAAAGGAGTAGACAGCTTCGACACTGTTGAAGTGAAAAGTTAGTATCTTCTGTTCATCCGATGATCTAGGAAAAAATGATCCTTGAGCGACCGAGAGATCTCGATTGCTCGAGATCTCAGCATCTCCAGGATATCCACTTTTGAGTATCTTTCTACTTACTTCCGATGTAATTTTGCCACTGGTTCTATTTTTTACTGAAAAAAATTAGCCTCCGTGTTAATTCCGCCTTATTGAAATTTCGTTCTTTTGTTTACCTTTCACCAAGTGCTGTGGAACTCTTGAATTTTTTTGAACCCACCCCGGGTAACCCTCGGAAGTCCCGAGAACTTCCGGGACCACGATTTTGTGTCACTTTGCGATGGGTAAGACGAGGATAATGAACAATTGGGAACAGAGGGAGGACAGCCTGTTTAGAAGAAACGTTTAGTACTTTTCTCCTTCTGTAGTAGCTGCCTTCCCCCCAATGCTGGAGCTTACGCACGACGCGTTGAGACTGCTCCAAAAGCTGTATCGCCCCTCTACACCTCATGGTATACCACGCACTCTATCTGAGGTTCGCATTTATTCACTATTAGTACACGGTGATGAGCTCGGAGTCGAGAGCTGTGAGGTAGGCTCAACTCCCAGGTCTCAAGAAGTTGACTGTAGCACTCTTAACTCTACAAATGTCACTGTGTCCAGTGGATCAGTTCACGTTTTGGGACCGGCTCCGAACGACACACCAAGTGTCAGCATGGATAGTTCTAGTAAGTTGAATAATATTGAGCCGAAGAATGATACTGAAGGCTTTGGCACACCTCGTATCCTGGAACCCAACAATAAGTCTGTGTTCTTGGATAAGACGACTCAGAGCACGACGATGGGCTTTAACAGGTCACAGAATCCTCAAATATCCATAGGCACATGGCGTAAGTCCAAGATACCGAGACCCCAGGGTCTTAACAAGGCTACTCTACAATCTTTGAGTTCAAGATAATGTGATCAATGTATTATACAGAAAAACAGCAAAACCCTGTAACCACCAGTAGATAATAACCATGTAGATCTCGAATGATCAAGTAATAAAAAAACATTTCTTTTCTCTTTAGGGATAGACTCATATCCTCCAATAAAACAACTCTCGCCTTCTTCTTCTTCTTCTTTTTTAAAGGCAAGCACTTAACACCATAGACGGATAAAATAATAAACAATAGGAACCTGTCAACCTTTCCTCCAATGAAATTTATGAGTATATAAAAAAGACAGTATAAAAACACGTCAAGTTCGTTTCACATCAGATGATTAATTATAAGAACAAAGTACAAAATGGATGTACTGAAGTGTGAAGTGTGTGAAACCAAAAGAAAAAAACAACCACACACACACAGATGATGACATTGATGATAATAAAAAAATAAAACAACCCCCCTTCAAAAACATACGTCCATGAAACCGTTATATAGCCTCTCTTTGCCAGACAACTTTGATAAAAAAAAATCAGAAAAATAATAATAATAATAAACCGGGTAGTAATAATATAAAAAAAACCAGACGAAATTAGAGAAAGACACTTTCGAAGTGTCTGTAGATTTGTAATGACACAGCTTCTTCTTCAACTCCAAACAGACATATCACTACCCCAAATGTTCAACCAGCCACCGTTAGAAGTATTAGCAGTGTTGAGACTCTCAACTCCATTATTTTCATTAACAACATCGAGATCAGCACTGAAACCGATGTTGGTGTTATGCTTTTGCTGTTCCAGGCCATTAGTAGGGACAGTTACAAGCTTGCTTTGCAAATCGTAGTCCACCGAAGAGTAGGACGAAGTAGAACCGGCACCAGATGAGATGGAAGATGACAAGTTCAATGAGAATCCATCAAACTTACTACCGTTCGAAGTAGAGCTATGGATGGATCCACCGATACCCTCAACAAAGCTATCTGGAGAACGAGCAACAACGGATCCAGCGGTCATACCATACATCTGCTGCTGGAGGACCTGGTGTGGCACCTGCTGCTGAACCTGGGAAGACTGTGGATAAGACACCTGGTGCTGTGGGAGCATCATGGACTGGGCCTGATGAACCTGGCCGTAAACCTGCTGTTGCTGGACAACAGGGGCTGAGAGCTGAGCCTGGGACAAGGAAGCGTTGCGGTGATTCTTGAAACCGTAGGCACCGTAGCTGCCACTGGAGTGGCTACCGTAGTATTGCTGGTGATTATTCCCATTCATAGAGTATCCATGGCTCTGGTTCTGGTGACGGTACTGGTTCTGGTTCTGGTTCTGGTTTTGGTGGTGGGAACGGTTGGCAGGGTGGTTACCGTACTTATTGTTGTTATGCAAATGCTGGTTCTGCTTTTTGTAGCGATAGTCAAAGAGTGCCTTGTTGATTTCTTGAAACGATGGGTTAGTACTATGCCAGGGAAAGAGAGAGGCCTTCTTTTACAGGAGCCAATAAGACCAAAACAACATACCGTCAAGCTGAGACGCAAAGGGGGTGATGATCATCTCACGCTTGGCGCCCTGCTGGAGCATTTGGGCATCCATGGTTGCTGAGCGGAGGTGGTTCTCTTGTGTGGAAAAGCTGTTAAAAGCTGGCTGGAAGATTCTTAGACCTTTATGTATAAACCTTTCTTTTGTGGAGAGGGAACAGCGCAGATTTGCAGTGCTCGAAGGAGGCTGCGCGAATTCGTTTCGAGTAAGCTCCGTTGCGCTGACCGCTTCCCGAGCAACCCCGGAAAAAAAACAGTAAAAACACACAAAAAACTCTCGGAAAACGTCCCAAAGAGGAAACAGGGGTTGTGTTACCAGGGCAACGGGGAATTTCTTTGTGTTTAATTCTACGATCTCAGTATAACAGTGATTCATTAGTATTTGTAGAGATACACAGGATCATCGTCTCTTGTTCTTTTGCTTTACTTCTTCATCCTTCGTTGGGTGGAGTCTAATCATGTTTGGATGTTGTTCTGTGTTGAACTGATGACCTTTACTCCAGTCGTATGAAACAGCAACGGCATAAATAGAACCATTTCTGTTGAAAGCTGCAGCACTGATTGGGCCACCAAGGGATGGGAATCCCTTGAGTCTATGCTTGGAGTCTTTGTCCCAGAAGTGGAAGCATCCATCAGAGCCAGCAGAGGCAAATGTACCGTAGACTGGATGAGCAGCGATCGAGTTCAAAGTGTAAATGTGATTTTCTGTACGACCAGCTTTGTTCTCAGCACGACGGTGACATTTGAAGGTGAATCCATAGTTTGACTGTTCAGTTGGGTCGATGTATTGGAAGGCACATCTACCTTCAATAGAACCTAATGCGTAACCGTTTCCTGTTGGATAACATGCAATCGATCTTGTTTGCCATTTCAATGGTGACATGGTCTGCTTGGAGATTTGCTGTGGGTTATTTAGGTCGATGATACAAATGTTTCTATCAGCAGTACCAACAACGAGTAGCTTCTGTGACGAGTCCATAGCATAGACTCTTTCGGGTAACTGTATTGTGGCAATAGGGTTTGGTGTTCTTGTGTCCCAGTATTTCAGAGTTTTATCCCATGATCCCGAAACGACAACGGGCGTGTTACTTGGACCACATTCAACAAATCTGACAGATCTCACAGCAGCATCATGTGCTCCAATCTGCTGTGCCTGTCCACTCTGAATGTCGTACAGTTTGACCTGTTTATCACAGCCACCAGATATCACCTTTGTACCGTCAGATGTCCATCTTGTTGTCAACACTGGTGCGTCGTGCTCATACATGGCACGACCCTCTGTGGTTCCATTTGCAGATACTTCATATATACGGACTTTCTTATCCCATGACGAGACAGAGAATAACTCTGCTTGTGGGGAAAAGGCAATATCACTAATTGAGTCCTCTGGTGGATTCTGAACGATGATGTCGTTGGCCAAGTCAGCCTCTGTGCCTTGTGTGGCATTGGCTGTAGAAGTTGTGGTCTTACCGAAATACGACATCTTGTATCTTTGTAGAAAAAAGCTGTCCTCGTGAGAACAAGTTTCTTTTTGTGTACTTCTAGTTAGAACTTTCCGTTTTTTACGTCCGTTGTTTACTTAACTGGAAATTTTTGGGATTTCGAGGGGTCCCGCAATAACACCCGGACACCTCTAGATATACTCTGAGTCGCGACAGTTCAAGTCTCCTGTAATGTGTCTTTCTCTCTTTCTCTTCTCTGTTCTGTTTCTTTGTTTATATCTTTTATACTTATGGTTATTATGAAGGATTACAGGTCAATGTCAGATACACGATGGGATGGGATTCCTATTGTTCATTACGACACAGCTTTAGAGCCTACAGCGATACACACAACATCTCTTCACTCAAAGACATATAGGAACCGTGATTCCATCGAATGGGCACACGAATACGATAGAGACCGAGAGATAAAGATCATTGCCCACGACACATCGAAGTGGAATACATTCATAAGGAAGTTTTCCCGATGGATAGTGCTGATAGGTACGGGAGTTCTCATTGGAGTGCTAACATCTTCATTGGATTACAGTTATGAGTGGATTTCAGATTTGAAAGATGGAGTGTGTAAAAATGGGTTCTACATGACCAAAGGTAGGTGCTGTGACAGCACAACTGAAGATGCTGTTGGTGAGATATGCAAAGGATGGAGCTCTTGGAGTGAGGTTATCGGTATTGATAAGAGTGCAGCTGGAAGTTTCCTTTACAAATATTTCGTTTTCATTGTGACTTCTTTAATATTAGCGGCTGGATCCGTCTACATTGTTAAGGATTCTCCTTATGTTAAGACATCTGGTATTGCAGAGGTGAAAACTATTATTAGTGGTGTTGTATTAGATGATTTCCTTTCTGATAAGACAATGCTAAAGAAATTGTTTGGATTGGCCCTCGGGGTGAGTGCTAATCTGTGGATTGGTAAAGAAGGCCCATTGGTACATATTGCATGCTGTTGTGCAGATATGCTTATACGATTGTTCCCATTATTGGATGACAACGAAGCCAAACGTCGAGAATTGCTACTAGCTTCTACAGCAGCTGGTATCTCTGTGGCCTTCAATGCACCAATATCAGGGGTCATTTTCACGCTTGAGCAATTGACTTCATACTTCAATCCTAGTGATAATATGTGGACATCCTTTTTTTGTGCCATGGCTAGTACAGTTGTTTTGAACACTTTCAAAGAAGGAATTGACGTTTACGTTGATATGAAGAATCATTGGTTAGGTATGGAACTTCCTGGCTTTGTACTATTGGGAATATTTGGTGGACTTTATGGTATGATCTTTAGTAGACTTAATATGAAGTTTGCAGAGATGAGAAGATCACTTATAACACCAAAGGGTGTCAAATATGAAATGCTGGAAGTGATGATACTTGCACTGGTAACTGGTGTAATATGCTATCCTTTGATCTTTGCTCGACTGCCAGTGACGACTTTGGTTCGTAGGATGTATCAGGATTGTGAAGGTGTTGATGAAACCGTTATTGGTGGATTATGCTCAGCTAACAGCGGATACTCAATTGCATTGTTAATTACCAGTGGTATTGTTGCTACTTTATTAACATCTTATACCTTTGGTACTATATTACCTGCGGGAGTTTTAATGCCGTCATTAGCTGTTGGTGCCATCTTTGGTCGTGTCTTGGGTCTTATAATTCAGAGTTTCCAAAAGGCTTCACCAATACTCTCAGCTATGTGTAATGATTCACCAGAGCTGTGTGTCTCCCCTGGTGCTTATGCCGTTGTTGGTTCCGCAGCATTCCTTGCTGGTACTACAAAAATGACGGTTTGGGTTGTTGTAACAGTCTTTGAATTGACTGGTGCATTGTCATATGTATTGCCTATTATGATCACAGTTATTGTCGCACGCTGGACAAATGATAAATATGATCAGCTGAATTGTTATGACCAATGGATCAAATTCTTTGGATACCCTTATTTGATGGAGATGAATAGACCCTTACCACTAACAAAGTCACAAGAATTATTGAAACCTCTTTCCGAGATGGAAGTTATTTACCTGGAGGATGCAATTACCGTTGGCGATTTGGAACATTTATTGGATCTACCATATCAGGGTGTTCCAATTTTACAAAGTCGTCAACTACCTTATCTATTTGGATGGATAAGCTTAGCAGATTTACAAACTGAGTTCATCAAAATTCATGCATCGGAGAATTATTCTTCAAATAGGAAAATTAGTTTCCAAACGGTTGATGATGATTCAAACTGTTATAAAATACCACATATGGTTGAACATGACCATATAATCCTGAATCCTGCATTACCATTACCTTCATTGGTGGAGATATTCTTTAAGATGAAACCAAGATTTGTTTTATTCTGTAAAGATGGACTTTTCACTGGGTTAATGACATTGAAAGATATTACAAAAGTGGTGGAAAGCCTTTGATTTTGGGCCATGAAGGTTGATGTGTCAACTGCAGCATCACTAGCTTTGGACTCTAATTGATAATTTCATATTCATGGTATGCAACGTAATCATTCTATATTACAATTGTTTTAATGATCCGAGACCAGAAACTTTCTATATACGACAGACTCTTAAATTGTATTGTGATCTATAAATGAGCAAAAACCACTTCTAAAACGTAAACAAGAAAACTATTCTACAATGTGTGAATTTATAAATGACATCGTACGCGGTACTAACAAGATCACTTAATAAAGCAATTATTTTCAATTCGGTAATTAAGTGCTGAATAAGTCTAACGGAAACGCACCGTTGATCTTCGGCACGGCGACTCAGGAACGCCACGTGAGGTGCGCGATCCGGCGAAATCAAAGTGACAGGCGGTTGACAATGGTGACAGCTGTAAAGAGAAAAAAAAACTGTAATTATCAACGCTTATTCCTTTATATGGCTTTATTATCCCCAACCGTCCAAAAAACCACGTTAATGTAATTTTTTACATCCCTAGAAAAAACTACAAATATCTATAAATATTTTCATATATTCTAGCCCGGTTGCGCTGTAGCTTTCCTTCTCTTTTCTCCCTTTGAGCTGGGTATTGTTGTTGGGCCTACCATTCGCGCTTTGCGTCTTATACGTTTTTTGTCTTCACTTCTGCGTTACCCGGCCTGTCTCGCAAATTCTGCCCCAATTGTTCACGCGCCACGGCAGTTTTAACGAATTTGTCCGATGTCCGATAAAGTCATTTTAATTGGCCGGTGGACCCTGCTGGATACAACGAGCAATAGGCGAACAGGACGAGGGCAGCACCGCTAGAGGAGCTATGTTGAGGAGTTAAATAGACAGCTTCCAGAGAGAAGAGCCTGGAGGCAGAGCAGAACGGAATCCCCCACCGGCGTAGCCAGCGTAGCGCATCTTGTCTCTCTCGTCTTGCGTTATGTACAGAGGCATAGACATAAAACTAAAGGCTTAGGGACAAGTTACTAGCAGTAGCCGTGTAGGCTCTGCTGTCTTTTCCGAGCTAGCTACTGTATTGCCGTTCACACTCTCTGGTTTGAAGGATCATCAGTGTGGAGTAGCCCGTGTTAAATACCGATTGTTCAATGCGTTTGTGTCTGGCCGCAATGGAAACAATAGCAGTCACATTCCCCGGCCAGTACACACAGCAGTTCTAGAACCACCGTGTGTGCAGTGTAAAGACCAGCTATTTATATTTATATCTATATGTAAAGCAGCTGCCGTTGGATCTTTTTCTTTCTTTTTATCCCTTTACATGGGCTTCGGTGAGCACACATGCTCTTATCATTTTTTCCGAGCTTGTAGATCGTGGATGCGGGAGAGCACCACCGCTATTTCAGCGTTTTTAGAGTCATTTATTCTCTATATACTTGCTAAAAACACCCATAGCCACTAAAGTAAATTAAATATTTTTACTGAGATAACAGAGCGGGGACTGACTTCTTCTCTGCGCGTGCATCTACCGGACTGAACTGGCCGGTGGGTGGGCAATTAAAGAAAAAAAGGCGAACAAAAGAAACGCGAGCGCGGGCCACCCCGAGTTTGGCATGGCAGATGAATTACCCCCCCTAAGTGCAAAATTCCCCTTAAGAGCACTGGCCTTTTTTTTCTTTTTTCATCTATCTATCGAAGCCGGAAAGTGCTAGCAAAAAAGCCCAAAGACAAGTAAAATTAAGCCAAAAGGAGAGAGTTTTGTCCCTCACCCCCTTTCCTCCACCGCAGGCGAACCGCATTTTTACAGACAAAGACACACACAGCGACAGACGAAAACCGAGCCACACACCCACCCAGCACCCGTCAACCGAAACAAACAGGCGCGCATTTACAGGGAGAATTGTCTCTTTCTGAAAGAAAAGCTGATACGATAACCCAGGAAAAAAACACACCAGCGCTGGCGCTTTCGATAAAGACACCAATTTCCTCTAACAGACTTGCTATTTATCTGGTGAATTGCCCACACTGCTGCTTCTCAGTTGTACCACTCGGTCTCATTGCTATATACACTCCAGGGAGAGAGCGGGCACGTTGAAGGCTATCAAAAAAACACACGCACACAGAGGGCCCGTCTACAACTCACAACGCCAGACTCACCAGGACAAGCGTCGTCAGTCACCCAGAGAAGTAAAACCCGCTCTATTCAAATGAATAACCAACCGCCGGGCGCTAAGAAGGGCGCCCCTGGCGCCCTTGCTGGCAATGGACAAGATACCCGCTTTGTTAACGATTTGAAATCAACAAACTCGAAGCAGCTGTTGAACGCCTATGTTTATGACTTCTTGATCAAATCTTCACTACCACAGACTGCACAGAGCTTCATCAAAGAGGCAGACATACCAACCGGCGCGCCGAACACAAAGGCTATAAAACGCCCACCGCAGAAAGAGCTCTTACCACTGGCAATCTCACTCGATGCACCACAGGGGTTCCTGTATGAGTGGTGGCAGATCTTCTGGGACGTCTTTAACGCCAGAACCCACCGTGGAGGCTCAGAAAACGCCCAGCAATACTACCAAATGCAACTACTAAGACAGCACAAGGAACACGCTCTACACAACTCAACGTTCCACGCTGCCCATGCCCAAGCAGCAGCAGCTGCCGCTGCTGGTCTCCAACCACAGCAGCAGTTCATACTGCAACAGCAGTACCACCAGCAACAGCAGCAGCTGATGGCTCAGCAGCAGCAACAGCAGAACTCCCAGTCCCCGCATCCGCACCAAGTCGGTCCCCAGGGACAGCCTCACTCTGCTCCAACTCCACAGCAAATGCACTCGACCGTTGGTGGTGCTCAACCTCATCCGTCAGTCGGCGTACCGTTAGCTGCGATGAGTGCTCATACTCCACAGAACCAATCGACACAGCAGGTGACAAACGGGTCCTCGGGGGCGGCCCCAACGCCTGGCAGCTCTGCACCGGGAACAACCCCAATGGCCCACCAAGTTCCAATGCAGCAGATGTTCCCCAGCCAGCTTGGCCAGTTCCAGCAACCGCTGGACGCTGCTGGTGCAGCTGCGATGGGTAACAACTTCAATCCACAACAGCAACAGTCACAACAACACCAACAACAGCCTGGTTCCATGGGACAGCAGCAGCAGCAACTGCCCGATGGATCTTTCATAATGGGACCTCACCAAACACTCCAACCGTCACAGCAACAGCAAGAAGTGCAGCAGCACTTCCAGCAACAACAGAACCAGCTGTACGCTGGCCAAAAGAGAGGAAACGTCCCTGCTACTATGGGCGTTGTTCCTCCAAACTTTGCCAGGGCCCAGCAGGCACAGGCCCAGTTCCAAATGAACCAGCTAAGACAGCAGCAATTGGTCCAAATGCAGCAGCAGCAAGGGTTCAAAGCTCCAATGGGAATGAATGCAAACGGTGGCCGTCCTCCATATGGAGCACAGGGTCCGCAACAGGCACCAACTCCTAACGCAAATGCTTCCCAGAGAGGTGGCACGAGCCCAAACAAGAAACCGAAGCTGGAGGACTCATCAAGCAAGAACTCTCCTTTATCAGGCTCTCCGCAAAACGGCAACAGCAGCAACCATCCATCCCCATTGACGCAAACCAGAAACAACAACGGCTCTGCAAACATGCCTTCACCGCTTGTTAATCAGACTGACAAAGAAAGCAGCTCTACAAACGGTGGATCAAGCGCACTGCACGACTACCAGATGCAGCTATTACTACTGGAACGTGAAAATAAGAAGATGCTGAATGTTTCAAAGAAGGACTCTTCGCTGACCGCAGATGTGAAGAAGGAAAAGTCTTCAAAGAAAATGCTTCCTCCAAAGAGCACAAAGGCATCGACGCCAACCAGTGGGTCCCCTGCTGTGAGCTCAGTGCCTGCTCCGATCCCTGCCAACAGCCAGAAGAAGTCTGTTACTTCAAGAAGAAAAAACAGCAAGAAGACCTCCACACCAGGCAACAACAAGTCCGAACCACCAACACCGACTACTCCACTAACACCGAACCCACCTAATATGACCACATCATCATCAAATGCTGCTAAGAGCAACAACCACAAGAAGACCGTATCTGGCACTATCCCTCCACACAAGCTGAGCAAGGGATCTAAGGACTCCGACTCACCATCAAACACATCCCAGCTAACACCACCAAACTCCGAGAACGCCATCAACTCCAACGGCGAAGTTATGCTGACAAACCCAGAAAAGACGGATGCCCAGCAGTTCCCACAAGAGGACATCATCTCGGGTGGCCAGGCCATGCACGGTGCCCAGCCAGTGGGGCAGGACATGTACACCGACTTCGCCCTCAGCGACTTCTCTAATGACATTTCCGGAGACGGCAACTTCAACTTGGAGACGTTCTTGAACACAGACGGTGGCGACTTAGCGTTTGACAATTACTGGCGTGATAGTGTTGAGGCTACTGAGTAAGGGTCTTCTAGGTTTAATGGTGTTATGTTTGTTATGAGTTCTTCTGTTTTATTCTTGTTTTTACCACACACCAAGGCATGTCTCTCCTACACTTTCTCCATTCTTGCATGACGTGTATTCGTAATGAAGACGTCCCCAAAATGAGACTTGCCTTGCTGGCTTTGATTTTACATTCCCTTTCTTTTTTTCTGTCCTTTTTGCTTGCTGTTCAGTTCATTGATCCCCGTTATGTGTACTATTTCTTTTACGTTTTTCTTTCTCTTTTTGATTTCGTCATGTTCACACTCTCTGCCATCCACGGAGAGGCTATTGGCCGAAGATACTAATACATATACGGTCCCCTTTTGTTAGTTTCAGACACTAAAAATTCTATCAAAGTCTCTTTCGGATTCTTTTTTTATTAAAAATTCAGTTTTGGTGAAATTATACGTTGATTATTGATTTTTGTTATACAAAGGAAACCCATGTAGACTTCCCTAGTTGTCCTTCTTGTCTTCTTCCACGATTGGCTTGGAAATATCGTTTGAGAGCCAGTACCCAACGAGCACTAAGACGTTAATTCCAAAGAGCAAAGAAGAGCTTTCAACAGTGGAAGGATACACGTTCCAGCACCATTCATGGCCAATGGCAAGAGCGAGTGCAAGAATGATGTTAATGCCACTGGAATATAACAAGTATGGGAAAGTCCAGGAATACCAGGACAAGAACTGATAGTGCAAGCTTCTTGAGCATATGATACCAATGAAGTTGGAGGCCATGAGGACACCAGCGATGTATCTTGGTCCATCTATTGGGTGTGTAATGGCATGTGATGGAGACAATGTTGCCTTTGTTAGCGAAAGGCCATCGTTCAAGAGAGCTTTAACCGACTTTCCAGTGACTTTTGGTGCTACCCATTTAGTGAAAAGGAAGAAAACAAGTAGAGATACTTGACAAACGAGAAGCAACTTATGGAAGGTATCGTCGTTGAATGTTTCCTCCGAGAGGAATCTCCAGTTAACAGTCCATTTGTACAAGAACTTTCTCTTGAAGTTGAAAGCACCAGCGAAGTATGCTTCTCTAATGATGTCTCCATTGAACAAGAATTGATAAGCCAGGACAACCTGAACTAAAACAATCACTCCAAGGGGCTTCAGAAGTGACACAGCGACTTCATCATTCAGGAAATAGGTTACCAAGAGGAAGCCTGGCATGTATAAAAGAGCATTCATCTTGATGGAGATGGCAAAAGAGTACAGCATTGGTGCGAGGTAGTTTGTAAGGAAGCTCGAGAGGTCCTTCATGGATTTCTTGAAGATTCCCGCGTACTGAAGGGTAAGCACCGTGAGAACGACGTTCAGAGTAGTGAAACAGTCGTTAAACAACCGAAGCACGTAGATCGAGTGGAGTCTCTTCGAGAGACATAAAAGACCAAGAACCCATGGTGGGGGGCTCAGGTTATAGTAAACCAAGCTGACCAAAAAGGAGTTGTAGACATAAAGCCACGAGAAGAATATCTGTCCTACATCGAGATATTTTTCATCCTGTGTTGCCCAGTAAAGGAACTTATATATCCAGACATGGCCTGCTGGGTAGACAAGTGGGCCAGTACCACCAGAGATGTGTTCGTAGTTGAGCTCACCACCAAGGATAAGCTTGATCTGCTCCATATACGCCGTGTAGTCGATGTTGGT
The DNA here is from genome assembly GCA_003708795.3 of Petasospora americana. Taxonomy (NCBI): domain Eukaryota; kingdom Fungi; phylum Ascomycota; class Saccharomycetes; order Phaffomycetales; family Wickerhamomycetaceae; genus Petasospora; species Petasospora americana. The sequence goes on from PPOA03000006.1 coordinate 248,765, forward strand.
GTATGGGACATTTGCCACGATGACTTTACACGCAATTGATTCCAAGAAGAGTAGCAGTGGTATGACGAATGTGTTGGCTTCTGGATCAAAGATGAGGAACTTCACCAAAGCTTTGAGGTCACCCCAGAGATTTGCTACTGTTAGCTCTGGAGCTTCCTGCTTCTTCGTGTCATCCACGACAGCATTATCCTCCACTGTGGACATCACAAACAGTACCCTTCCAAGTTATTTGGGGCAGATAGGAGGGTGAAAGGTTTATCAAAAGTCTATGCCATTGATCGATGAGTCTCTCCGCGGTGGTGTCCGGGCAAGAGATTGCAGACCGACGGTAGGCTCGGTGTGCCGTCGGCACAGCTACGATTCTACTATGAAGATGAATTTATAAAGACAAAAAACGAAATGATATTAAAACGTGCAAAAATCAAAGGAGGAGAAATCTATATATAACAATGTGTGTGTGGGTGTGTATGCAGAACAAAAGAAAAAAAGAAAGAAAGAGGAAAACTTAAGCAATGACCTTGGAGAGGACCTCGTTCTGGGAGACAGAACCACTGAACTTAGTCTCCAAGAACTTGAGCAACTCAATGGTCTCATTCTTAATCTTATCGTCTTCGAACTGCTTGTAGCTGTCAATGTTCTCCTCTCTACCGAGAGTAGACTCCTTCTCCAAGACCTCAGTCTCGTGCTGCTTGGTGAAGACATGAGCGAACAACTCAAGGACCTTTGGTGTGTATGGGACAATGTCCTCGTTACCAGTCTGGTACAACTTAGAGAACAATTGGAAGATTGGGGTGTTCTCCTCAAAGGCAGTCTCCAATGGCAAGTGCTCGAACAAAGATGGCAAGACAGCTGGCAATGGAGTAGACTCCAAGTGCTTCAAGGCCAATCTAGCAACACAACCGGAAGCGTTAGCGTAACCTCTGTTAACGACATCTTGGGTCTCTTCATCATCAGCAGAAACGTTGGCAGCCTGCTTGTTAACCTTGTTCAAAAGCTGTGACAATGCGTTGAACACTGTTGGGTAAAGCTGGGAGTAGTTGCCTTGGCCGTACAAGATCAAGACACCGACACCGTAAGCGGCGTTACCCTTGACCTCAATAGACTTATCATTCTGCAAACGATCAACAAGCAATTGCAAAAGAGCATCTGTGTAAGGGTTGGCCTCCTTCAAACCAATGGAGATATCAGCCAAGGCACCAACAGCGGTGACTCTTTTGTTCTTGTCCTTGGAGACGGCAGCAGCAACAATGATGTCCTTGAAAGAACTGAAGATCTTGTCAAAGTCACCAGACAAAGCTGTAGACAAAGCAACCAAGACCTCCAAAGAACCTTCGAACAACATGGAGTCAGCCTCGGAGGAATCGACATCCTCTTCATCTGGAATATCATCGTCATCAAGGGTTTGACACAAGTGCTCACCCTTAATGATGGACATCAAGTCAACACAGAGCTTCTCAAGGGAAGAACTGTTACCGTTGTCCATAACGATAATTGGACCATACTTGAAGACCAAGTCGGTAATACAGTCCAAGATGGCAGTGACCATAGCAAACTCGTACTCACCAGTCAAACTGCTGATAGAAAGCTCTCTGGCGTGTCTAACCAAGGTCAAGGCATTTTCACTGATGTAGGAACCAGCTGGAGCACCCTTTGGATATTGCTTCTTCTCAACCTCGGTAGAGACGACGGCCTCAGCGACCTTCCAGAGGGAGGTCAAAGCGGTCTCTCTCATACCATAAGAGTCACTAGCTTGCTCGGACAAGGTCTCAACAGACTTCTCAACATATGGGAGGAACAACTCCTTAGTACCCATGGCCAATTCACCAAGAGCAATAGCAGCAATCTCCTTCTCAATGGTAATACCAGTGTGAACCTGGAACTTGTCGTTGATGTCCTCTTCGTCATCTTCACCGAATTCCTCGTCATCACCACCTAAACTGAACTCTTCCTGGTCGAGTGTCTTAAGGATCTCTGGCATGATGTTTGGCAAGAATGGAGCAAACTCCTTTCCGTAAACCTTAGCCATGTTGGTGATGAAAGCGAAACCAGACTCTCTCAATCTTGATTGGTCAGACTGGATAGCAGTGTAAGCGGCATCAATCAATGGCTGAGCGAACTGACCGAAAGTCTCAGACTTAACAGCTCTACCCATTGTGGAGATGTTCTCGAAAGTCAAGGCTCTGAGCTCAATGTCGTCCTCAGACATACCTTCGACGTCTGCAGCGTTTTGGATATATGGCTCCAAAATCTCAATAGACTTAGCAAAGTATGGGGCGAAAGAAGAACCAGCAGCGTAAGCTGTAGAACCGATGGCAGACACAATGATGGCTCTCAATTTGGAGTTCTCAGTGACTTGCAACATCTGGAAGAGCTTGTGCATCAAAGGCTCAATGTATTTGGTGATAGCCTCGATGGACATGAACTCAATCAAAGCATCGAGAGAGATACAAGCGTACTTGTAAACGGTGGCGTGAGTGGCAGAGTCAATGATGTCAATGATCAATGGCAAGAGCTCCTCGTAGTACTTGGACATGTAGTCCTTCAACTCGTTGATGAGCTGGGCCAAAGCACGCAAGGCAGCAACTCTAACAAGCAACTCAGAGTCCTTGAGACCAGCGAGAAGGGAGCTGATGACCTTGTCCAAGTGAGTTGTGTAGTAATCTGGAGCACCAGAACTGGCAACACCCATAGCCAACAAACCAGCTCTTCTCTCAAACTGGTTAGCTGAGCCCAAGAGAGATGGGAGCTGAGAGAAAATGGTGTTGACGACTTGGGTTGGTGGAAGCTCAGAAGAGCAGATGGCAATCAATCTCAAGGCAAGACCAGATGGGTTGGACTCCTCGTTCTCATTGTCATCTTCTTCGTCATCCAACTCAGACTCAATGTCAACCTCACCGGAGGCGATCTGCAAAGCGGCCAAGACAATGTCCTTACCCATCTTCTTAGATGAGATTTTGTTCTTTCTGAAAGTGGCAGCAGAAGACAAGAACTGGATAGCGTAGTTTCTAATATCCTCATCAACTTGGTTGTTAATGGCGATCTCAATCATAATCTGAACCAATGCAATGATGTTGTCACCGAGCAACTTGGAGTCGAGCAACAACAAGTCGTTGAAAGTGTTGAACACCTGCTTAGCGTGGACGGAGTCACCAGTGCTGATGACCTCTCTAAGTCTATCAACCATGATTGGGATGGAGTTTTGGGTCAAGGAGGCCAACTGAGGAACCTCATCAACGTAGGATTCAGCAATGGCAGCACAGACACCAAGGGAGAGGACAGAGTAGACTCTGATCTCAAGGGAGGATTGATCCTGAGCGGTCTTTGTGAACAACTCGATGAAAGAGGAGATGTTCTCACCCAACTGTGGGACACCGTTTTCAAGAAGAGTGAACAAGACAAAGACAGCAGTCTCCTTACCTTGAACGTTGGAGTCATCAGTAGCAGCCTGGATCAACAATGGGAAGATCTCAGACCACTTGTTCTCTTCGAACTCGAACTCGGCAACAGCAGCGATGATTCTGGCGATCTGGTGACGGATGTTCTTATTCTGCTGAGTGAAAGCGTTCTTCAAGATAGATTCCTTGATGTGAGTCTGGGTAGCAGCATCTAAGGACTCCCAGTGCTTGACAACAAGCTTTCTAGCTTCAACGGCAGCCAAAAGACGGACTTGAACATCTTCAGTTGTCTCAACAATCTGGAGAAGAGCTGGAAGAGCCATTGGCTGAGTGTAGAAATCTGAAGCGAGCTTTGAGGTAGCAGCCTTGATGACGGCAGAATCAGGCGTAGAAGCCTGGACAAGGAGTTGTCCCAAGGCAGAAACAAACTGTGTGTCCATGATGTCTTTATATCTGAAATGACACAAGTTGTCCTTAGGATTTTAAGTGAATTTAAACGGGAATGTTATAGCTTAAAAACATCAAACTCATCGCGGAGCTGCCATTGCACAGTAAAAAAAATTTAGCGGTTAGCGCAACATGGAGAATAACGCGCCAATACACCCAGACACCACGTTATCACGTGCGCATACCGTCTGAGAGTTATACGGTAATGGTGAATCAATTACTTTCCCTGTTATCTACGTATAGGTAGTTTTATCTTATTAATTCCATATGATATAATGTGATAGACAAAAGAAAAAAAGACCTGAAGTAAAATAATTGTAATAAGAGAAAACAATCAGCTTCTCACCGTTGTAAGTAAATCAGCTTCAATCTCGTCAATGAGTTCATCAATTGATTCTGGTTTCAAGTCACAGGATAGTCCAATTAATTTTCTATAGTTGTTCATCTTTGTATTGATGTTCTGTGATGCAAACTCTGCGATTATGGTATCGATGACTCTTGTTCTGTTGATTTGTAGTTTTGTTAGCTCAACAGCCAATTGAATTTGATTTCCATTTAATGTCTCGTTTGAGTGAATGGAAGATTCTTCTTTTAAGACAGATTGTGCTATGCTCAATGCCTGTCCCCTTTCAATTATTCTCGCTAATGATTCTGTTTTTTTCAGACGTTCAGATTCCAAATGAGAGATATTTTGTTTTAATGATTCCAATGACATTCCATTTGAAATCTGTTCCAATACTTCTTTATTTTGAGCTTCTGTCGACTCTAAGTCTTGCTGAAGCTTAACAAGAACGGTCTTAGTATGTAGACTTTCTTCTTCTTTATTCTTTAGTTCTGAATCATATGCATCAGCAAGCGAACTTAACATCGATGTCAACATTGGGCCGACTTCATTAACTGGTAATTTTGGTAATCTAGGCAAAATTTCTTGCTCTTCATCACCATTTACAGAATCAGTTCTATCATTATGATCATTATCATCTGCTTTGATTGTGGTCAATGCACGTATCGTTGAAGGTGAAGCCAATGTTTCTTGTTTTGGTTCTTGTTGCTGCTGACCATGGGCAAATGGTTTCAAACATGTGAACAACACTTTATTTTCAGATTCTGATGATAAATCCAATGCTGAATTACCATGAATATCTTTATGATTGACCACTATTTTAATCAAATTTTCATTTCCTAAAGCCAATTGATCCAGTATTGTTTGTAAGTAATACTGAGCAATGACAGTTTTTGATCTTGTCGACTCACACAAATAATGTAAAGGTGTTCTGCCTGCTTTATCAGGAGTGTAAAGACAATTTTTCATCAATTGAACAATCAAATGGAAATTACCCTTTTGATATGAGTTATTGAAAAAAACAGCTCGAGAAACACAATTTAAACCAGCACCATTTGGTGTTAGTGGATCAGCACCATTTTTCAACAATAATTCAATCAAAGATGGCGAGGCCATCGATGAAGCCCAATGCAACGGAGTATGGCCTTCTTCATCAATTGGTTCATTGAAATCAAAGTCAGATGGAGGATGGAATAAGACATTTGGTAGCTCATCAGTTTCATTACTGAAAAAGTTCACAAGTGCCTCGGTATAAATGGCTCTACCATTCTTTTCATTATTAACCAATGACGAGTGCTCAGATGAGATTGAAGTATCAGATTGCATAGCTTCATCCATTTGAGTAGAGTTTGCGTCATCCTGCGACCAATTCTCATTAGAGTTCTTCTGTTGATGCTGTTGATATGGTGGATATTGCTGCTGCTGCTGCTGCTGCTGCTGAGGAAGGTAAGGATTAAATGTTGGTGGTTGTTGTGGGGCTTGATTCATAATCAATGAATGTTGTTGCATCATTTGGTAGGGCTGATTCTGCTGACCATACTGATATGGCTGTTGCTGTTGCTGCTGCTGCTGCTGCTGTTGTGGTTGTGGTTGCTGCTGCTGTTGATAATAACCGTTCTGAGTAGGATACTGACCATAGATTGGAGCCATTTGTGGAGGCGCACCGTATTGATTTTGAGTCAATGCTCGTTGTTGAAATTGCTGTTGCAATTGCTGCTGTTGAATACGAGAAGACTCATTTTGTTGCCAGAAGGTGTTATCTGTTGGTAGTGGAGGAACAGTGACTTTTGACTGACTTGCAGTTGAACCTTTTCTCTTCTTTGGCTCTTTTGGTTTAGGCTTCTGATCCGCTTTCTTTGAAGCATTTGTCTTATTTTGTGAGTTACCAGCACCACCTTTTGGCTTTCTTGCCAATTGATTGAATTTATCAGGAACATAGGTCAAAATTGGAGCCATTTCATCTGTGATTTTGTATTTATGAGCTAAAGGTCTTGCTAGTTGCAATGGGATCCAGGTACCCTGAAAACGACCATAACCACCTTGAATTTTCTCATGAACGCCAGTTTGAATCTCCTTCTCTAAGATCCTTGTTCTCGAAGCCTTTGGGAACTTCGCAGCTTTGAGAATTTGAGTAGCATTGATCCAATCATCAGAGACACGTCTCATCAGTGCTGTATCACCAACTATGCATTCATAGACGTCAACGTTGGAGTACGTCGCAAAATAAATCTCAGGAGATGCCATTATACCCTTTGGTCACTACTCTTTCGTGTTGTATGGGAGGGGAGTGCTTGAGATGGGGAGATACGAGATAGCGTAGGAATTGATGAACTTGATGCGTTGGGGATTAAATGTGCTCCTTCGTCTTCTTCCCGTTTTATCTGTCTCTCTTTTATTATTTTGGTGTAGCAGCAAATGATATATCAAGCTGAGCGAGTCAATCAGTGGAAATTTAAAGAGAAGATTTAGCAACCAAGAAAGGATTATGAGTATTGCAAACTGCCTCTCTTTCTTGTACGCGTCTGCCTCCCTCAGTGTGCCCTTTTTTCTGTTGGAAACTCTCGCGATGGCTCAAAAGGGCAAATCACCTTTGAACGCGTTTTTCTCGTTCGGTGTTTGACAAAGCTTTGCTATTTTTATGGAATTGTGTGTTTTAGACTTCAAGCAGATCTACGTGCGGACTGAATGGCAAATAAACGTGTAAAGCCACTATAATTCTACCATGTTTTACATCTTTATACGAGCTAATAGCCTATTTTATGTATAAGAGTCACGTGACCCACCCCGCGAAAACAGACTTTGCGCCATTTTCAGCATTTTGCGCGGGTGTGCGATTCATTCGCGCGAAAGTCCCCATGCGCTTAGTGCCAAAAATAGCAATGTTTACGTTTTGGGCACAAAATGAGGAAAATGTGTGCGCATACCGAGATCGAGACCTGGAGGTGTGTTTTTATACGTTTTTTAGACATTCTCCTTTTCTCTTACCTTCTTTCTTAGCTTCTTTCTGAACTAAAACAAATACAGGACAGTATGAGATCGTTCGTTGCCGTTGCCACTACTCTTTTGTTTGCAGCCAAGGTCATTGCTACACCACCGGCCTGTCTTTTGGCCTGTTCTTCTCAGGTTCTTAAAAGCTCAAGTGCATGCTCGGAGTTGAACCAGATTGCCTGTATTTGTGAGAACAATGCAGACGACATGAAGTCTTGTTTGGACTCTATTTGTCCAAATGGGGATGCTGACACTGCCTACTCTTCGTTCGAGTCCACTTGCTCCAGTGTCGGCTCTGATGTTTCCTCCTCCGCCTCCTCCTCCTCTTCTTCATCCTCCTCTTCCTCTTCTTCATCCTCCTCTTCCTCATCTTCATCCTCCTCATCTTCATCCTCCTCCTCTTCCTCTTCTGAGGTCACATCCTCCTCCTCCGAAGCAGCAGTCGCAACTTCTGTTGAGTCTACTTCTGAAGTCGCTGTTTCTACCACCTCATCTGCCGAGGCCACTACTGCTGTCTCCACAGTCTCCTCCGAGATCACTACATCTATCATCTCCTCTACTTCCTCATCAGCCTCTTCTGAACTCTACACAGTCTCCACTGCTACAGGTGCTGCTGTAATCTTGGATTCTCCAATGGGTGCCCTTGTCGGTGCTGCTGCCATTGGTTTACTATTCTAATGGGCTGCTGCTGGTCATAACTACTATTATATTATTTGCATATACTTTTCTTTTGAACACTTTCTTTCTCCGATCTTTTAATCTTCCAATGCTTGGAAAGATTTAATTCTTATACCCACTTTTTTCACTCATGGGCTATTTTTGGTAACCCACTCCAAAAATAGATATTTCCAATAGTTTACTGCCAATTTCAACTATAATATATATTTATACACTTACACTACAGACATAGGACAAGACACCGATTTCATAGGCCATTGCCTAAGATTTAGACCATTCAATACCGTAGCCATGGGCCTAGATCTCGGTCGAGCCAGCCCGAGGAACGCGAGTGCTCCTACCAGATCGGAATGTTTTGATTTTTCACTCCCCCGGGGCTCGACGAAAAATAAACAAACAAAGCGAAAAACTACAACACTCGAAGTTCCAAACTTCTCTCTGTAACTTTTCCATTTAACCAGTACATTCGTTTTAGTCCTACAACTGCCATAATGAGATTCATTACTGTTGCTGCTCTCACTCTTTTGGCTCAGCAAGTCTCAGCCACTGCCCCAGCCTGTCTCTTGGCATGTGCTGCCCAAGTATTGAAGAAATCCAGTGACTGTACTGAGTTGAACCAGATCTCATGTATGTGTGAGAATGAGAGCTCTGCTATTCAGTCATGCTTGGAGTCCATCTGTCCAGACGGTGACTCCGATACTGCTTATTCTTCGTTCGAGTCTGCCTGTTCGAGTGTTGGTGCTGATGTTTCATCTTCGTCATCCTCCAAGTCATCCTCCAAGTCATCTTCTAAGTCTTCTTCTAAGACATCATCCTCATCCTCATCCTCATCCTCATCCTCATCCTCTTCATCTTCATCATCTTCATCCTCCTCCTCCGCCTCCTCATCTTCCTCTTCCTCCTCCTCATCTTCCTCCTCTTCCTCTTCCGAAGTCACATCCTCTTCCTCTTCTGCTTCTTCTTCATCCTCTGATTCTTCATCTTCTTCATCCTCTATCGAGTCCTCCAGCTCCAGCTCCAGCTCTGTCGAATCTTCATCCTCAGAAGTGTCATCTTCATCTTCTGAAATCTCATCTTCATCTTCCGAGGCTTCATCTTCATCTGAGGAGAGCAGCTCCTCTTCCGAGGAATCCTCTTCTGCATCTTCCTCCGAGGAGTCCTCCTCTTCTGAGGCCTCTTCTGAAGCTTCATCTTCCTCCGAGGCTTCTTCTTCCGAAGTTGCATCATCATCATCTGAAGAGTCCTCCTCTTCTGCCCACTCCTCTTCAGTCGTGACTTCTGTGATCTCAACTACTGCTTCATCTTCATCCTCCGCATCCTCCTCTGGTGATGCCTACGGTTTGAATGCTCCAATGGGTGCCCTCTTAGGTGCTGCCATTGTTGGTTTCATGCTTTAAGATGAACAAAAATATCATGCCCACTGTACTTTTATCTTGTCTTTTTTGAATTTTTCTCTTCTCTCGTTTACTTTGACATAATTTCATTGTCTCTACGTGTTTTTACACTATATAATACCCCCTTTATTGTACTTTAGATCTATTATTATTGCCCATTGTAGCATGCGTGAAAAAAACCCGAACATCTCCGAGATTTAGAGTACGTGAACTTTTTGCTTTTGTGAAGTACGTACTTATAAAGCCCAATTACTTTATAGCTAAAGAGAAAATTCGAAATGTCGTTTAGGCCAGTAAGTCTTAGACAGTTCTCAACGACCGCAAACCGTGCCTTCCTTGGTAAAATTAACAGACAGCTCGCTGCTACTAAGCCGAGGGAACATGTCGTTGTCGATCTTGTTAAACCCATCGGCCTAGAAGAGGCACCAAAGGGCACCGATAACCAAGGAGATCAAAGATCCGTGATACAGAAATTCAAAGATTTCATGGACAGAGACAAAAATGCCATAAGGCAGAGGGAATTGGAAAGAGAGATTGCTAAATCCGGTATGTACGACTTGTATACTTGGAGAAAGACAAAGGGTAAATTCTTTCGTTCGCCTCCTGCTTATTGGAAGTCTGAGAAGTCGCTTTACTTCCCAAACTTCTTTGGTGAAGACCTTTTAAGCTCAAAGAGACGTCCGACTATCGAGACCCTTGCTGGTAAGGTCTCCATTGTCAGAGTCTTTACGTCTCAAATTGGTGATAAGTCATCGCAGGGATTCTTCAAGACCTCAGACGGGGATTTCCTGAGCAAAGACGGCTATAAACGCTTCAAGGAGCTTTACCCAGAATCACAGATTGTCGATGTTAACATAACAGAGAACTCCCTCAAGGCCTCCTTTGTGAAGATGGCCAAATCCGGGTTGCAGAAGCTCAACCACGAGGAGAGATTTGATAAGTACTTCATTGTGCCACGTAAGACGATCTCGCTCGATATCAGAGAGCAGATCCATCTCGACAACACCTACGGTGGGTTCATTTACGTTTTAGACCCAGAAATGAGAATTAGATGGGCCGTCTGTGGTGATGCAGTTGATAAGGACAAGAACATGCTCTGGAGAACCGTTAGAGGCCTGGAAAAAGAGGTCAAAGCTCTAAGATCTTAGAGAAGAGAATGTAAATAGACGGAAAAATAGACAACTTGAAATTTAATGGAAAATTTTCACTTATGTAGAAGTCTCGCTGTATGTCTCGAAAGCGCAGCGCAGACCCCACGTATTGAAAAAAACGTACATCTTTCGTCCCTCATCGACTTCACACACAACCAAGCCGAACCAAACCAACCCCCAGAAGATGTTCAGACCACTAGCAAAGCAAGCCACGAGGATCCCCGTAGCGAGGGGATTCGGTTCCTCGGTTGTTCGCTTGAGTGCTCCACAATCACCACCCCCACCTCCACCACAATCAAATGATAAGTCGGAGCCGAAACCGATTAATCCACACGTAAGTGGAAAAAAACATAAAAAGAGTTATGTTACTAACGAAATAACAGGCTGCCTTCTATCAGAACTTTGGTGGTCCTTTAGTGAAAGTGCTTGCTGTTACCTTCACAACGTACTACGGGTTAATGTATCTATGGGAGTACTTGGAGTCTGAAGAGAAGGAGAGTGAATCTACAAAGTGAATACACATATATCCAAACATATGTTAGATGACCAGCATTTCATCTGCTATGAACCCATTGTATGTTGATGTATCAACAATAAATAATTAAAAAGAAAAAATCAAAAAAGTCATTATATAGAAAGTCTCTACAAGAGACATTTGTAGGGAGCAAAGTCCAACATTTCAAAGTTGTCAGGACCTTCTCTTAATTTTGTGTTATTGTGTGCTTAGAAGTCAGACTTGCTCATTTCAGTCTGAAGTCTCTTTTCAACAGCCTCTAAGAACTCAGTAGTTGTGACGTATGATTCTCTATCGGTTCTACCTGTAGCCAATGCCAAATCTTTGGTCATGATACCATCCTCTTGAACGGTGTCTAAGGTTGCCTTCTCCAGCAAGTCAGCAAACTTAACAACATCTTCGGTGCCATCCAATCTACCTCTCTGGGCAATACCTCTAGACCAGGCAAAGATAGAAGCAATGGAGTTTGTAGAGGTCTCTTTACCCTGCTGATGCTGTCTGTAATGTCTGGTGACAGTACCGTGAGCAGCCTCAGACTCAAATGCCTTACCGTCTGGGGTAACAAGGACAGATGTCATCAAACCAAGAGAACCGAATCCCTGAGCAACAATATCGGACTGAACATCACCATCGTAGTTCTTCAAAGCCATGATGAAGCCACCCTTAGACTTGACCATTTGGGCAACCATATCATCGATCAAACGATGCTCGTAGTAGATTCCCAACTCTTCGAACTTGGCCTTGTACTGCTCTTCGTAGATCTTCTGGAAGATGTCTTTGAAACGACCATCATACTTCTTCAAAATGGTGTTCTTTGTAGACAAGAACAAGTTCAATTGCTTGGTGATAGCCAATTTGAAAGAAGAGTGGGCAAATCCTTCAATGGACTCATCGGTGTTATACATGGCCAAACCAACACCAGCACCCTTGTAGTCATAGACTTCTAAGGTCTTTGGCTCAGATCCATCGGTTGGTGTATAGACCATCTCCAGCTTACCTGGGCCTGGAACGACAAGATCGGTGGCCTTGTACTGGTCACCGTGAGCGTGACGACCAATGATGATTGGCTTCTCCCAGCCTGGTACAAGTCTTGGGATTCTTGGGATGACAATTGGTTCTCTGAAGACGGTACCACCGAGGATGTTTCTGATGGTACCGTTTGGAGATCTCCACATGGACTTGAGGTTGAATTCTTCAACACGGGCCTCATCTGGGGTAATGGTGGCACATTTAACACCAACACCGTACTCCTTAATGGCATTAGCAGAGTCAATGGTGATCTGATCATTGGTAGCATCTCTTGACTGGATACCCAAATCATAGTACTTCAGTTCAACATCCAAGTATGGCAAGATGAGCTTATCTTTAATTCTCTTCCAGATGATTCTAGTCATCTCATCACCATCGAGCTCCACAATTGGAGTCTTGACTTTGATCTTGTCAAGAGAAGCAGCAGACAGGGAGAAAGCACGGCTCTGACCCAAAAATGGGGTTCTGAGCTGACTTCTAACAGCAGAAAGACGTAAAATAGAAGACATCTTTGGCTATCTTTCAATAATAAAAAAGCGTTGTTATGGCTAGACGAAAAAGGCTCTTCTTGCCTTGACTGAAAAGTTCGGTGACTCTTTATATATAAATCTTTTCAGTAATGCGCGCGCAGGTGGACCGCAGGGTACCGAGCTCGGTGGTGGTTCGTTAAAAATGGTGTCCTTTTTTTTCTTTTTTTTTCTGGGCCCAGCTGCTGGTCCTAAAATATGAGTTTTTGAAGACTCCAAGACCTGCTGAGTGTCTGTGAGAGAGACTGACTGGGCTGAGTATTTTTAGTGGAAAAAAACCCGGAGATTCAGCTTGTATTTTCAGCTATTCTTCACTATTTGAGCAGCTTCTCCACGGGGTTGGCCTGTACCGGAGCCCGGCCATTTTTTGGGAGCGCGCGGCTGCAAATTCACTGTCACGTCGAGTAGTCTGATCCAGCCCCTCAGAGACTCACGGGAGAGTCATGAGACTTTGAGACTTTGAGACTCTGAGACTAAGACTGTAAGACTTTTAAGACTCTTGAGACTCATGAGGATTGTGTTTACGTTTCGCTGGCCGTACCAATGTCTACATGTTATTTGATGTTTCTCTTCTCTCTAAAGGCTTCAAATAGAACCGCAAAGTGTAGGAGCATGATCTGCTCGTACGAAGACCGGGTCAACCAGCCATGGTTCGCTCAAAAAGAGAAGAATAACTCCAAATATGTTGCTGTCTTGTGTTCTATAATGGAGATGTTCATTAGTCTAAATAAATAGTTCATATTATTAGCTCTCAGTTATCACAGTAATAGTCCACCAACTTTCTCTGTGGTAGAGACAACTTCGCAAAGAGTTCATTGTAAGCATGCTCAGCGGAGTTCTCCAGTTTTAGCTTGTTATCACTCATAGACGCAACTTGTGTGTTAGAGTTGATATCCTGGAGCTTGCTTTTGCACTTAGAGTAAGTTATGATTGTTAATCTTCTAACCTCGACTTCATCGTGAGTTAAGAACTTGAAAACAGTCTTGTCGATCTCCTTGATTTGCTCCAAACCTAAGCTCTCCTGCTCAATGCATTTTGCCAATGAAGACAATAAGAATGACGTAGATAGAGTGGTCTCAGATTCTCTCAAATTCAAGATACAGCTCTTCAAGATTTCGCCCTTATTCTGTGGGATATCTAGTCTTATTAGATGGTCAACCAACTCTTCAACAGAGATGTAAATGGCATTTCTAAAGTCTTTCAAGTTCTCCACAACCATAATCAAAATATTCCAGACCGAGACCGATTCAGAGAGACTGAGTACGGCACCCAAGTACTGATCAATGATTAAGAGTTCCTTCAGGACTATCAACCCTTTGAAGCATAGACTTTTAGTGATGTTCATACTTGAATTGAAATAGTTGATTACGCCTCCCAACACCGTCTTGAACCCGGTCTGTTTCATCCAGTCTATGATGTCATCCTTATTGATGGCCTGGTGTAGTACCTTCATTATGGAGTCCATATCCTTAGCACTCACCTGGTCGTTGTTAAACTTAGAGACGTGTCCCAGGATCTGCGAAATGGTGGCGTCTTCATCAGCCATCTGCTCAATTCTAGAGATCTCAAAATCAAACAACTTTCTCTCAGAGGCAAGCACCGGCGGAGCATCCTCGTATATTTGGATGTGCTTCTTTGCCTTACTGAAAATCGGATCCACTTTGGTGATCATATCACTCAGAGAGCTACGATTTGATGCACGGAAATCCTCCTTCTCCGGTGAGATGTGGATCCCACTGATTTTCGAGGTGATATTCTTGGTGACGTCTTCCGAGCTCTTATCAATGTCATCATCCTCCAAGGGGTCATCCAGGAACGGAGAACCAGAGTTGACAGGTTCCGGTTCCAGAGATGGAGCATTTGCCAACAATGGAACTGGCTCAGGTTCTGGAGAGGAGTCACTGAAATTCATTGCTTCTTGTTCAACCATCGAGTGCCCGACAAATGTGAGGTTTTTCGTATGCTCTCTCGAGCCTTTATCCATGAAGATGTCGCTCATGAAGTCTGTCTTCTGAGGTGCATCAATTTCCATTACACCAGAGTCAGTAATTGGCTTCGATACTGACGTGTCCTTGGTGAACTTTGTATTGAACGGGTTAATCATAGTAAGCTCAACTGGGATTGTTTGATCCAAAGCTTTCTCTTCAATGCTGTCTTTAAACTCCTCCAAGATAGATGAAATCTTGGCTCTCACGTAACCACTCGAGGACGCTAACACAGACTCAAAAACTTCAGAGTTCAATTGGTGAAGCTGCACTATCAATTCATCATATCGAGGATAGTCACTTATGCATAGTGGGAAAACAGCAGAGTCGATGTTCTTCAACAGAGCATCGTTAAGTGGCTCAGCGACATCCGTAGTGATTCGGTAAAGGTTCTGAACGGAGTAGTCAAAGAACAGGCTCTTATGCTTAACATGGAACATTGTTGATGGTGCACTGTCGAAGTGTAAACTGTCCAAAGAGTTGACGAGCTCGACAAACCCTTCAGCGACCTCTCCGTTTCCATATTTTTCTAACAAAATATCAACACCCACCTTGTTCACCGCTAGTACCTTAATCGATAGGATGATATCCAAGAGATCAAAGAACTGCGGTGTCGTGAGGAGTGTCTTCAACAGTAGCGGGTCAAGAATGACCAATTTGTTTAACACTGCTGTCAAGTCAGGTAGAGATTTATCGCTCGAGAGTAGCGACTTCAAGGTTTCAATACCTTCAACTCTCTCTCTTGTTAACGGCGAGCTCAAATGCCTTTGCATCGTCTCAATGGTAGACAGCAGCTGAGTGCTCTCACTCTGTTCGACTGATTTTGGTATCTCAATGGTGTTGTTCTTAGAGATAGAGCCTGTGGATGGCCATCTTTGTCTCTCAAATTCCAGTTTTGGGCCTTTAGAGTGCTGCTTTGGAAGAGGCTGCAAGGACGTTGATGGCACCGTGGAGCCTGCGCTGGATACCCTAACACGCTGTGGGTTGCCGAGTCTCGTTGGTCTTCCCAGATCCGTGCTTGTCACCGGCTCGTCAGCGTGAGTCTCGGTCGATGGGTCAGCTGGCTTAGATAGCTGTGAGCCAGATGCCGATCTTCTTTCTCTTCTTGCTGCAATAAGCTCCCTAACAGACTGTCTAGGCTTATCAAACTGTGGAAGGCCCGGCTTGGAGAGAGGGGCAGAAGCACCCGATGCTGGGCCCTCAATTCCCTTTGGTTTACATCTTTCAAGCGCCTTTTTGACACTAAGGTCCTGTTTTGAGTATACTGCCTCTGAAATCTCAGGGAATTTAGTGTGGAGGATCCAGAAAGTGGTTCTCATAGACTCTCTCACAGAGGTGTTTGGATCAGATACACCCTTAGTTACCCATTTCGTTATGGTTTCGAAATTGACCTGGTCAAGCTTGGAGCCGTGCTTGAGGATGAATATTTGCAAAAATGTCGCAGAGTAAAGTCTTGGTTGGATGTTTTTATCCTGGTATAGTGCAAAACACTGGTTGAAGAGCCTGTTGTTGTAACTTGTGTTAATCAACAACACACAAAGGGAACCAAATGCGTTCAACGACGCAATTTTCTTAGTGGCAGACGTTAGCGTCGCCAATGGGGTAAACAAGTTTTCTGCAATCGGATCTAAGTGCTTGGATAGCGTAACGCATAGCTCCTTTACCAACTGACAGCCGTTTGACGACAACGTTGTTCTTAGGGATAGAATTGATTTGTTCATACCTTCATGTAGCTGTCTCGTAGCCGCTACAAGCTCATTTGGAAACTCAGCACCATTTCCCAAGACAATACCTCTGAATCTGTTGATGTTCTTATCTCTGTTGCCCCAGTTGAACTCTGTTTCTTTACCTTCAAACGGTACCAAGAGCGTTTCGACCTCCCTGTGGAGATCCGAGGCTGTGTTGATGATAATTGGCTTTAGCGAAGAGTCAAGCCTTGAGGTGGGCACCTCTGACAAGATCGTAGCTACGTCCTTTATCTGTGACGATGGCGCCTTGGTGTGGGACCTTACAGGCGCCGACGATGCGTACTTTGGTATTGAGCGAGCCTGAGTCCTTGTCAAATTGCTGAAAGTGTCAATCGTAGGCTTTACTGAGACAGCACTGGCTCTGATGTCTCCGGCATATGCGTTAGCAGTCACAACGTCAATGTCTCGCAATAGCCTGACTGCTCTTTTGGAGTCGATCTTTTGCTGCTTGAACTCTCTCACAAGGTCGCCAACTTTACCTTTGTGCAAGGTGTAATACTTCAGCAACAGCACTTCAACGTTCTTGGTGACATCAGTGGAGCTGTCTCTGAGCAGGTTGACAAGATTGGGCAATAGCGGCGAGAAGTTGAAGTTGCTGTTAAGCTCGATCAAGTCGCATAGAAACACGATCGTCTCTGCTCTTATGCTTGGGTTTGAGTGAATCAATGCACTGTCCTTTAGGTACGATTCCACTATCGTTGGCGTTGCCAGCCAAAACGTCTCAAGAGAAGACTTTGCCTGCTGCTGAATCATAGGCTTCTGGTCCAAGAGGCGGTTCAATAGAAGCGGTAGCACGGTCTTGGAAGTCGTTCTCAAGGCGTTTGGGTCTTGCATGCCCACTCTTTTGATCAAGTGGCAGGTCGAGCTGAAGGCCAGCGAAGCGAGCTTATAGTCGTGGGATTTGTTAGCAGCTTTCAATGCCTCAAAGTAGAGCGGCACCTCCGATAAGTCCACGAAGTCTCGCTTGATATGGGCCTTAAGCTCGTTGACGATGGAGCATTTGTATTCATTGTCTGCGAGGTTGTTAGTTCAGGAAGAGACAAGCGGGGCGGGGGCCCAGGAAAGGCGCAACGTACCAAAATCGCTGTTGATGATGTTGAGCAGGTCTTCGCCTGTGTAATCAAACATCTTTTTGTTCTCTTCGCTGCTTATTATTAGCCGCCGAGAAATACGATCCTTGGCGGTTAGCTCATTTGTTGTTGTTTTTATAAAACGCGTTTTTTGTTTACCTTTCATCAAAAGTTCGCGAATTTTTAGCTGCACGGATTTTTGTATGGGTTGTCCTGGTTACCATTTCCGTTCTTTCGGTACTTCTGATAAGAGCAATCTCTGCAGTTTCGGTGTATAAGAAGAAGCTGCCACTCCCATAGTGAGCAGAGTAAACCACTACAGACCAAAGTCCTATACCAATGGGAAGATAAAGATTCTTCGTTAGCAGGGGTTTCGCGCTTTTTCTTATCAGGGGAGATCGCGTCAATTTCACGATCATATCCGTCTCTCGACACTTCAGGAGATTTAGAGATAGAGGGACTTTAGAGGAACTAATGCTTATGAAAGACCCTGAGCCGAACCAGTACGAGTCGCTGAGCCGATTCACGGCCCCGGAAGACGAGGTTATAGTCCCAGAAAAGATTTTATTACAGATTGGGCCGTGGACACTGACGTTGACGAGACTTCGATATATTTCATTCCTTCTCCTTGGAGTTGCAGTATTATGGCCATGGAACTGCTTCTTATCTGCCTCGGGCTACTTCATCACCAAGTTTGGCTCCGAGTCTTCTCTGGGGAAGAATTACTCTTCCACGATGATGACGGTTTCAACTTTAACGAGTCTTTGCTTCAACAGTATTTTATCAACCAGGCAATTCGCAAACTATTCAAAGAGAATCCTTAAGGGAAATCTTTTGAATTTCACCAATTTCTTACTACTTGCATTCATTGAGCTTATTAAGCCATCACTGAACACTCTGGGGTATTTCATATTCTTGATGTTTTTAGTATTGCTATCATCGTTAGGTACCTCATTACAGCAAAATGGCTGTATGGCATTAGCAAATGTCCGAGGCCCCGAGTACGCACAGGCTGCTATGGTTGGTCAGGCCATCGCCGGTGTTTTACCCTCACTATCACTGGTGATCTCTGAGCTGATTTACTCGGGTAAGACCGAGGAAAAGTCTTCTTTAAGCATTGTCATTTACTTTGCAATGACGAGTTTGATCACTTTGGTTGCTGGGATTTTATTCTCCATAACTTATAGAATTGATGGTGAGCCTTCCCAGGCTGATGAAGAGCAAGAGGTGCAAACCGAGTCTAACGATTCATCAAACCAATACGTACCATTTATGACACTATTCAAAAAACTGAAATTCATTGTATTAGCCATTGTGATGGCTTTTATAGTTACACTGATTTTCCCAATCTTTGCATCAAATGTCACCTCTGTTAATACAGACTGGAACCTAACAAAAGACGCCATTTACATACCTTTTGCTTTCCTAATCTGGAACTTCGGAGACCTTGCTGGCCGTGTATCCTGTGGATATGATAAATTCTTAATTACAAGTGATGTAAAGATATTCATTTATACCCTCTTGAGATTTATATTCATTCCACTGTTACTTTTATGTAACTTGGATAGTAAGAAGGGCCAGGCAGTGATCAAGTCGGATCTTTTCTACATTTTACTACAATTTTTATTCGGTTTCACTAACGGCCATTCTTTAAGTTGTTGCTTCATGAACATTGGTTCCTACGTTAACGACAATGAGAAAGAAGCAGCAGGAGGCTTCAGCACCATTTTCTTAAGTACCGGTCTTCTGTTAGGAAGCGTATTTAGTTACCTGTTCGTCCCATTGGTAGGATAGAAATTTACTCATTTATAATTTGTATGCTTGTATGCTTGTATGCTTTGTACGCAGTACAAACCATCAAAAGTTCGCGGAAAAGTTAGGCTCATCCTTCATACAAAACCCTTGCGAGGCCGACCAAAATGGTGAATAGAAAGGGACGAAAGTCCATTGGAAGTCCCGGTATTCCCATTATGAACTCACTGGGGTAAGCAGCTTACAGCCACCGAAAAAGACCTATTCGTCATACTAACAAATTTCCAAGGTCAAAGAAGACGACCCCCTCGAAAGATAGGGCCAAACACTATGGCTCGACCGGTTCAGACTCGACTTTACTCCTAGGCAAGCCAACTTCGTACGGGAGCAGGAAATTGTCCGACCGTTCTTTAAGGCCCTCTCTAAGAGAAGACCAGCAGCCCTGGGGGTCCCGACGCAGCTCGATCCCATTGGGTAAGTACTCCATCAAGACAGACAAATTTGTGAAGTCACAGAATACGGGAGAGACTTTCCCATTGGACCAAAGTGCTGTTTTCAGTGACGACGAGTTTAACGAGCTGAAGATCTTCAGGAAGAATAACCTCGAGATCAGCGATTACTCCCCAAGCAAGGACTTGTCTTTGTATAAGAACATTCTTGTACCCGTTGAGATGATAACATTTGGACAGAGAAGAGATGAAATAAGAAGTGAGAGTGGTAATATAAAGATGAATATTTCAATTGATACTGAGATTTTCCATTTCCAGCAGGGGAGACACTCATGTGAGCTGGATGTTAGTAAAATTGAAAAAATTTACTTCTCAGCTACAAACTTCCACTTAAAGCTAAATGGCATCATCAAATGGCAAAGCTCGAGCCATACGTCCTTACAGGTTGTACTGAGTGCAAACAACTTATCTAAGTTCATGGATATCTTCAGGAAGCTATCGCAGACCTATTCCATAAACCCACCAATTGAAAAAATGGACAACATTGCCATGGACTCTTTAATAAGAAAGCCCGAAAGGCTGACCAGACCTTCGTTTGCAAGTAAGTCAATGGGCTCTCTGAGCAAGAAGCCTATGAATCCCCGCAACTCGTCAACACCCCAGAAGATCGACCCGCACAGGGAGCCGAAACCAACACCACCAGCAAAGTTCTACTCACCAATTGACACTTCGAGTGAGACTTCAAGAGACCTGGGCAGAGCGAGAATAACGAGGTCGGTCACCAAGAAGGAGCCTGAGCATATCCTGATCGACGATACTGTGGTCACCCCGACCAGGCAGCAACGGTTGAAAGAGCCACCTTTTAAGCCGTCGCTGAAGTTTACATTCAAAGACTGTCTTTTCTGTATCAGAGACTCTGATTATAAATGCTTGGGCCCAAGACAGTGGGTCAACGATACGCTGATTGATTTCTTTTTAAAGTACTTCACCCACGTTCTGGAAAGTGAAGAGCACGAGAAGCTGGATCCAGGCTCATACCATGTCTTTTCCACTTTCTTCTTTTCAAAGTTAACCTCAACAAAGAACTACTATGAAAACATTAGAAGATGGATCTCTAAAACAGAATTGTTTTCCAAGGAGTTTGCCATTATCCCTATAAACGAGTCGTTGCACTGGTATGGCTGCATCATTAACAACATCAAAGGCCTGTTGACCAAGGATGAAACATGCACGGTTTTCGTGTTTGATTCTTTGAATCAGAAACACTCAGACGTACTGCTACCAATCCAGACTTTTCTAGTTGACTACTTTAAGGATAAGTGTCAGTTGACAGTCAACCCTTCAAGGATTAAGTACAAGATTGCCAAGGTCCATAAACAGCCAAACTTCAATGACTGTGGTATTCATGTTATTTATAATTTCTACAAATTTTTGAATAACCGTGAAGCTTGTATTGAGCTGTGGTCAAGAGAGCTGCTGAAAGCACCTTCTTTGAACGTGTTATTCAAAAACAAAGAGGTCTCTTCCTGGAGAGTTAAGCTGAGAGATACTCTGAAAACACTACAGAAAGAAATGATGGAAGATGAAAACTATGTCCCAGAAGACGAAACAGCCAACGATTTGGATAGAGAGGAAGAAGGCACAGACGATGAGCTTATGTGTATTGACCCAGAAGAGTTCAAGAAATATGAAGAGTCTAAAATGGGCTCTAAGGTGGGCTCAAAAGAAGGATCAACCGAGAAAACCACTTCAAACGACGAAGAAAGCAAATCAGAACCCGAGGCTCAAGAAGATCAAGCCAACGACGACGTGGAGATGGCTGACACCCAAGAAACAAACCTTGATGATTCTAATGACAACGAGTCGTTAGACCCCATCGTTGAAGTGGAAGCATCCCAGGATATCCCTGTTGAGGTATCTGATGACTCTGGTAAATCTTCAGACGAAGAAGTTATCTTATCGAAGTCCCAAGAAGACATCAACATAGAGGAAGATGACGATATAATTTTGGATCAAAGCTTAAGTGTTCTGAACTACAAAAAGAGGAAGAATGAACTGGACACATCATTGCCAGCGAAACACCTAAAGACAAATAATGATGTTTACTCGCTGGACTCCGAAGATGAGAAAGATAAGGACTCACAAGGAGAAGAAGACCACGAGGTGGTTGTGGAGTTAGACTCTACTGAAGAGTAAATACATGAGGATCAAAGCCATAGCTTGAGTCCATGATGAGCATAACTCGCAACTCAAGCGAACAAATGAGATGAGAACTCCATGAATAAAACCAGAGCCCCACCCACTACGGTCATAATGTTATAATGAAAACGAATTGCATATAATTAAGAAAACGGTTAAAGTAGTAAAGTAGTAGAACTCATAGAGCTCAAGGGCCCCTCGTATATTACCCAATGCGGCGAATCCCGACTCGGAGTTTGTTCGGATTTGAAGATCCATCATGAAGGCGATTTGTCAAGCAACACACACAGGCACTTTCTCTCTTACACAACTTCTCTGATACTGCTGCCCAGGAGAAAATGATGCTGCTGAGAAGTGCTACAAAGTCGATATTTCCACTTTCTAGCCGGTTGTCGCCCTCAGCGATGGCGATGGGAAGACGTCTTGTAATAGCTCCATACACTACTCAGACCCCACAAACCAAGCCAACACGCACACCAACGTCACTATCCAATACAGCCAAGTCATTCGGTGGCAAGCCACAACACACCCTGAAGATCACCAATAAGAAGTACGCCGAGGATGGGAAGCTGCTAGTATTGGACATCTCCGATAGAGCAATGGAGAAGCTGAATGCCATCGCTCAAGAAGAGAACAATCCCGATGTCGCCCTCAGGGTTGGTGTTGAAAGTGGTGGGTGTCATGGGTTCCAATACAACCTGGAGCTAAGTAACATTAACGCCAAGACCGATGAGGACTGTGTATTTGAAAAGAACGGTGCCCGTGTGATCATTGATGACTCGTCATTAGGAATCTTAAGAGAGAGTACCTTGGACTACACAACGGAGTTGATTGGAAGTATGTTCAAGGTGGTAGATAGCCCTTACATGGCATCCAGCTGTGGGTGTGGCTCGAGTTTCGACTTTGACTTCTCAAAGCTAGAAAAATCCTAATCCAACCACGTTTATGACCAAGTACATGCCCGCATTATCAAGAAATATACACAGCTTATAGCAGAAAATTGTAGCTACAGTCAGATATTTTAAAAATGGATATGCATTATTATTCATTACGTTTCATTAAATTCATTTTACTTCAAGCTCTTGATGAAGTTATCTAAATCATACTCCTCATCGTACTGGTTTTTATCCCATAGCTCACCCAACTCACCAATGATGGCACCGGCTTTGCCTGTTAGTCCGGACTCGTAGTTCATATCGTCCTTGGACTTTCCACCATTGGTGTCATCTTCTACCTCTTCACTAGCTTCCTGCTGTCCTTGTTGCTCAACATCGAACAAGTCTAACAACTGGTTTGTGTCCATAGAAGCAAGACCAGCATTCTGCTGACTCACAATGGTCGAAGCAATGTTCATCTTGAACTTCTGGAGACCCATAATCTTCTCTTCCAAGGTGTCTTTGGTAATCAATCTGTAAACGTTCACAACCTTCTTCTGACCCAGTCTATGGGCTCTGTCCATGGCCTGCAAATCGTTCATAGGGTTCCAGTCATGCTCAACAAAGATAACAGTATCAGCACCGGTCAAGTTCAATCCCAAACCACCAACTTTGGTAGTCAGTAAGAGAACATCGATGGATGGATCCTGGTTGAACTTCTGGACGATCTTCTGACGATCCCTCGGATCAGTGCTACCATCCAATCTCATAAATGTCACAGATGGTAAATGCTTACGCAACAAGTCTTGCTCAACCATATCCAGCATGTCCTTCAACTGACAGAAGATTAATGCTCGATGCTGAGAGATGACGTTTTCTCCAAGATCAGACCCTTTATTGACATCCTGGGTACCAATACCACACTCAAGCAACAAGTTCTTCAGTGCCATTAACTTTGGAGCATGCTTAATGTCATGTAAACTTAAACCGGTAGTCTTTAAGTACTTTTGAACATCGTTGTACTGAGGGTGGGATTCACTGAGAACCAAAGAAGGATGGTTACAGAGCTTTCTCATGTACTGCAATGCCTGGAAGATGTGTGTCTTCTTTTCCTCTATTTCAGCAGTCTCAACCTCGCCAGTAACAATCGATTTTTGCTTCTTAGCAAAATCGTTATACAATTGTTTCTGTAGATCACCTAACTGACAGTAGTAGTCCTGAATAATTTTAGGTGGCAAGTCAGACAAAACCTCCTCTTTCAAACGACGTAGCATAAATGGAAGCACCTGCTTATGAAGAGCTTCCAGAGCTAAAGCACCAGCTTCCTGTTCTTTTGATGATGTTTTAGAGTTTCTGGAGGCTGCAATTGGCTTTGCAAATCTCTCTTGGAACAATTTTTCAGAGCCCAAGAAACCTGGCATCAAGAAGTCAAACAGAGACCAAAGCTCGAGAACATTGTTCTGGATTGGGGTACCAGATAATATCAGTCTATGATTCGCTCTTACCCTCTTCACAGACTTGGTGAGCTTGGAGTTGGCGTTCTTGATTATATGACCCTCATCGAGGACACAGTAGTTATAATCCTTTGCAGACAAAAACTCAACATCATTACGAGCCACATCGTACGAGGTAACGATGATGTCTGCACCGCCCAGCTGAGAACGAAGCCCTTGTCTGACAGATGGTCCACCGGCATACACAAGTACTTTCAAAGCAGGGGAGTACTGGTTGAACTCCTGTTCCCAATGACCAGTCAAAGATGGAGGACAAATAACCAGGGAAGGAAGTGGTCTGGTTTCGATGGAGTTGGTGACTTTGTAGTCCTCTGCTCTCAAATGATGATCACTGGCAACAATACAAATGGTCTGCAATGTCTTACCCAAACCCATATCGTCACATAAAATACCATGGA
This sequence comes from Petasospora americana, assembly GCA_003708795.3. Classification (NCBI taxonomy): domain Eukaryota; kingdom Fungi; phylum Ascomycota; class Saccharomycetes; order Phaffomycetales; family Wickerhamomycetaceae; genus Petasospora; species Petasospora americana. Next base: position 273,221 of record PPOA03000006.1, read on the forward strand.
GATGGTACTTGTTCAAGAATGCCAACCAGTTGACACCATCTTGTTGGTACTTTCTCAAAGTAGCATTAATAGCAACAGGCAGCTCAAATGGTTTGGACTTCGACGGGTCCATCATTTGCTGAATGAACTCACGTTCTTTCTCTCTACCTTCTAGCAGTTCTTTAGGAACGTCTTCTGGGTCTGGAATACCAGCCTCCAATGGGACCAGCTTGATAATGGATGCAAATGCCGTTGTTGCAAGAACACGAACATCCTTGTCAGCATCACTCATACGACCAAGAACAGGGACGATCAAGAAGATGACATATGGCAAGATATCAGCATCCATGACGTTGGAGAGATGATAAACAGCCTCAATACCACCCTGACGATCAGTAACATCACCGGCATTGTTTAATAGTGGCAAGACCTCCTTGACAATAAACGGAATGGATCTTGATGGTGCTAGTTTCGACAATGCAGCCAATGTCTTTGAAGCAGAATACCTGAAGACAGAGTACTTGCTGCGTAAACCATTCAGAATGTAAGGTAAAAGATTGAAGAGTCTATCGTAAAGAGCTTTGTCAAATGTAGGAGCTAATGCTTTTAAGATACCTAGGGCATCAACAACCAGCTGACCGCTATCATCATCAAAGCTGATATCGTTCAGAGAGGACGTCGAGATTTGATCTAATGGATCAAATATGATCTTCTTCAATTGCGGAACCTTTTCGAAGACATCTGCTTGGAACATACGAAGGATATTCTCCAGCGACATCTTTGATCCCCTTCTTTTAATTCTTGCTTCGTGAAGGGCTTGTTCGTAAGCATGTTGATCGACACCAGCTTCTTCCTTTCTGATTGACAGGATCAAATCAGTAACATCCTTCGAGGAAGCAAATTCAGGAACTTCAGAAGTATCAACACATAAGAAACCACACAGGTTCTTAACAATCTTGTCTGACACATTTGACTTGCCGTGGTCAATGAGCTTCTTGATCAAGTCAGCAACGGAGGAAGCAGAACGCTTCTGCAAGACTTCTAATTCCTCAGATTTAACACTATCCATCAATGACCTGATGAATGGATTTAGCTTCTTAGGAAGGTCTCCCAATAAGATAGCAGCAGAGGCATAGTTCGCAAGAATAGCGATTGTACGACTAGATCTAACCTGTTGAGCCTCTTTGATAGATTGCAAAACTCTAGCCTTCGTATCCTCCAAAGCTTTCAAAGCTGACATTTTGTAAACATTAGTTAACTGTTTCATCATCTTGTCATACTTTTCGTTGACAAGGGTTTCAGCTAATTCCAAGCTGAATGCACCTGGACCAGCATCGACTTCACCCTGTACAACAATAGGAAGGTCAGGTGTCTTACTTGGTGGCAAGTTTCCTTGGTCAATGAACACTCTTAATAGAGACTGACATTGTGTTCTGACGGCCTTGAGAGTTGGGACCAACTCTCTGTAGTTACCAAGTTTGGTTGGATCCGACAACACCTCAACAAACTCATCATTGAATTGCTCAATAATGTCTTTAGATGGCTGCTGGTTTCTGGAAAGAACTGAGGTACAGTACTCCTTTATCACAATAGAAGTCAGCAATCTTGGTGTAGAGTGTGGTGTGATCATATATCTCTTTAACAACTTGGAAAGTGTAGCAATAGAGTCTTCATCCAAATAGGACATGATCTGGCCCAAAGCTCGAGCAGATGCAAGTCTCGTTCTATAAAAGACTTCTACACCAAGAAGCGTGATATCACCAATGATCATAGGGCCGTCAATGTTGACACGCTCCGTCTCTGGGACAGGAATCTCTGGTTCTGGGTTGGCCACTGTCTTACGTTTTCTTCCACGCTTAGCGGGCTGAACTTGTTGATCCTCCTCCTCAAATGACGGTACGGCAACTGCCGGTTCAAATGTAGCACCTGAAACTTTCATTAAGCAAGACGCATTCATGGTGTAGTTATATCTCGAGACACCAATTGGGGTCATCAGCAAGCTGATGATAGGCTGGATATGTGGCAGGATGAGAGTTACCAAATTGTTATCTGGTTGAGTAGATGCTTCATCTAATAGCTTACCAAAAACTTGTTGTGAAAGTGCAAGAATCTCTGGATTCTGCTCCAAGAGTAAGTTCTGGTACACCAATCTCAAAGTTTGTCCATCAATCCAATTCTTTGTTGCTGAGTCAGGAATTGAAATAAAAGCAAGAAGTGTATTCAGAACAGATTTTCTGACATTAGTAATAGAGTGTCTTAAGAAAGGATATAGCTTTGGAACTAAGTTGTACAACGAATAGTCTTCATTCTCTGAAGCTTCTTCGTTGATGATTTGTAAGACCTCAGGATGAACACACAACTTAGACAAGAGATCCATAACAGCACCGATAGAAGCTGATAGATCGTCTTTCAGTTTTGTCAAACACTCCCACAATGTGGAGATAACGATTTTGACAGTGCCCTTTCTAAGCCTGATAAACTCATCTGTGATTGGGGCGAGTGTAGAAGCAGCGACTGCCTGGACATCATCGGAGTCATTCAATCCGTGTAACACCATTTTAATAACATCATCAATCAATTCCGGCTGTTGAGCAAGAATATCAGTTCTGACACTTACAAAGTAACGCAAACCAAGCATACCACCATGACTTGCTTCCCAACATGGAACTCTTTCACCGTCAGGTGTGGATTGGAGCACAAGTTCATCCAAATGCTTGAAAACTTTGACGACGAGATCGGCATCGAGGTGAATCAGCAAGGCAGCTAATGTCTGTGCAGCAGACTCTCTGACAGGTGCAACGACCGTATCGTACACAAAGTCACCAAATCTATCCAACGCAAAAACGGTCAACAATCGACTGGAGAGATCTTCTAAGGTTTGTCTGTTTTTACGGTTGTTCTCTTCAAGAGATCTTCCCCTGATTCTTCCAGCACCTCTACCATGCTTTTTAATTAGTTCACGAAGACCGAGAACTGCTCCATGTCTTGTCTCCCATCTTTCTGCAAATAGGTCAACGATCAAAAGCTCATAAACACCTTGAAATGGCCAAACAAGACCCGCAACTTTCGCATGCTCTGCCAAAATTGGGGGAATGTCTGGTGCTTTTGACTCAACCACAATCTTACTTCCTCCAGCTTGGTCGGTGATATCAACATTGGAGTTTGGCTCTTGCTTGACTTGTGAGTATGTAGGTGTGATATCAGAGTCTACTAACTTCCTGGAGACCGAACTTTGTGATAGATCCACAGGCTTTGACTTTTGAGTAGCAGTTTTGGCTTCCATTTTGGCCTTTCTCTTAGCCATAGCCGCAAGTCTCTTATTATTAACGGCAGAGGATGATGCTGCAGCACCCGTTGAAGGGCTAGCAGATTTTGATGCAGGAGGACTTTGTGACGGTATTGTACGTTCAGACTTCACTTCAGATTTGACCCCTTCACTTCCCTCACGGTCGAGCTCATCGTCTATCTCAGAACCGATACTGAGATTTTTGTTTGAGAGCTTCTGCTTCTTTGAGTTGTCGATGGACTTCAGATTGGACGTATCAACTTCCGAGCACGAGAGGAGCTTCTTTCCGGTTTTCAAGAGCTCACGAAGGTCCCACTGATCAAGGGATATATAATTGGCGTCATCATTGAGGAATTGCAACTCTTTATCTTCTATTTTCACTTGTTCTTCGGACAGTTCTTCAATCTTAACTGCAGCCTCACCATCCTCAGCATTTGGGTCCCAGCAAGGGGCATGTGATGCAATACCACCGAGAGCTCGAGCTGCCGAGGTTCTTGTTTCCCACTTCCTTGAGTTGAGGTAAGGGTATACCCTACTGAGAAGATTGAGAACCTCTTCAGGGTGTGCCTTGGCCAGATCGCTTAGCTGGTCCGCCGCAGTGTTTCTGATGAAAGGCGTGGAGCCAGTGTCCAATAAAACAACCAATCGGTCGAGTCTTGACATGGTTCCTGGTAACTTTGCGTAGGTGGCAGTTGTGTGACTATAAGTTAGAGTAATATATCGTAACTGATCTTCTTAATTGTATGTAGTACGCTTGTTATTCTGTTGTTGTGCTGTCTTCTGTTCTGACCCGGGGAATGGTTGATCGAGACACACTTTTTAGTCTGACGAAGGGCACGACCGCGTATTTGGTTAGAGAGCCCTGGCTATAGGGTTCGCGAAATGTTTTTTGTTTTTGTATTTTTTTAGTTTCGCGTTTTACCGGGCCTTCGATTCGAGGAAAATTGGCCAGGTTTTTATACGGCGGGCGGCCACTGCGGGTTTGACGTACCGTGCAGAAGGCTCATGCACCTCGCGGGGAGCTCAGTAATTCGGGCAGTAATGGCGTTTGCCTCAGAGGTTCCCTTTCGTGTCACCGGCGTTGGAATGCCTTCCGGTGCTTTAAGGTTAGAAGGTATTTGGTTTTAGCTATTAATAGTAAGGATGCTTACTAACACTGAGATGTTGTACAAAGTACGGATCTGTGGTTCTTGTTCACGTTCCGCTGAGCGCCACAAAGCAAGACGCGTAGCTGTGCGAAAAGGAGTTGTTGTGATCACCCACGCCGTCCAGTGAAAACAAAACAGCCGTGAGTGGTTACATTTCTTTTTAGTATTTATGGGCCTCGATATGAAATTTTATATAGCCCCTCACTAATGTGAACACACTGTGGTACTATAACAGGTCTTTTAATAATGGAACCCTTACGTAGACGTGAAGGGCCTATTTCCATCTCGTCTGAATTTTACTCCTATTGCCCACCATATAAGATTTTCGGGGCAGTTCACAGCAGAGGTGTAAATCATTCACCACATCACGGTAATGAATTCGTTCATCTATGGTTAAAACTTATCGTCATTTGACATCTATAAATTTGTAGTTAATTTGAGCAACCGTGCATGTGACAGTTTCCATACAACTATTAGGCAGTTCTTACTTGCTGAAACTTGTCCTTATGGCAGCGCATTCAATTTAGGCTCAACCGCTAAGATTTTTGGGCCAGTGAATCGAATGTTCTTCAGAATCACTCAAGCCAACTCTAACCAAAGATTGACATCAAGTAGATAACGCTTTCATGAAGGATTCTGACCTGTATTACTGATTACTGTTGCTCTTAACAAATCTTCAACAGGGCTCCCCACCTTGCAGTTTTAGGCTTGCTCATCTGGTGTCCTGGTGTCAAGCGATTCCGCAGTCACATTTAGCCCACTCCAACTAAAAGCATCTATGGGATGTGCGGATGTTTTGTCGCGATTTTTCATGCGCTTTGGTGGGTGTGTCGCGAGTTGGCGAACATACAAAAAATTCAGTTTTTCACTTTCCAACACTGACTCTAACTACAATTCTTTTTGAGATACCCATCAACTAAGTCAAAATGCCACGTAAGTAACAGACTTTACATTGATGCTTTGATGCACATTGTTTCTCTCTATTATCATTATCATGCCACTGGGTTTCTCACTGTTCTGAGACTTTTCTTCTATTTTTGAGAAGTTTCTAAAGTTGAGAATCCTAAGCACGATACACATGAGGTTCGGGTCCTCGGAACATGCACATCATAGACTTTTCGAAGTCATACTGTTGTGATCTTTTTGTCTCCAACACTTAACTGCTTAAACACTGAAATGGGCTATCTATTGAGTCTCTGTTGAATTCCCGACACTTCAACTGTGGACTCTGGTCAATTGATGTGAAAAGTTTTTCTAGGATGGGTAAATGAGAATACCTGTGTGAGGTCTCACAACTGACCATAGTACTTGCGTAACAAGTTTCTATGTCTTGAGTGGTATTTGTATCTTGGTATTGATGGCTTCCTAGAAGTGAAATGCTGCTAGCTTGTTCTCTGATTTGAGATGATAGCTGGATAATATTTAACTAGAACCATCTGAACAATGATTACTCTGCCTTGTTTGACCTCTAACATATCTCTTAACCCATCCATATGATTACTTTTCACTTCATGACTGATTGATGGCCCATGCTTTGTTTAGCGTTAAGTTCCTGGAACAAAAAGTACACATGCCGATCCCAACCTTTTATGTAGATGATTTTGATATGGGGTTTCTCCTTTATATCATAAAGCCCGTAATGCTAACAATATATAGGTGCTCCAAGAACTTACTCCAAGACCTACACTGTCCCAAAGAGACCATACGAGTCTGCTCGTTTGGACGCTGAGTTGAAGCTCGCTGGTGAGTTCGGTTTGAAGAACAAGCGTGAGATCTACAGAATTAACTTCCAGTTGTCTAAGATCAGACGTTCTGCTCGTGACCTTTTGACCAGAGAGGAGAAGGACCCAAAGAGATTGTTCGAGGGTAACGCTTTGATCAGAAAGTTGGTCCGTGCTGGTATCTTGTCTGAGGACAAGAAGAAGCTCGATTACGTCTTGGCCTTGAAGCCAGAAGATTTCTTGGAGAGACGTCTCCAGACCCAGGTCTACAAGCTTGGTTTGGCCAAGTCTGTTCACCACGCCAGAGTTTTGATCTCCCAGAGACACATTGCTGTTGGTAAGCAGGTTGTTAACATCCCATCCTTCGTCGTCAGATTGGACTCCCAGAAGCACATTGACTTCGCTAAGACCTCCCCATACGGTGGTGGTAGAGCTGGTCGTCTTGCTAGAAAGAACCAGGCTAGAAAGTCCGAGGCTGGTGCTGAGGAGGAGGACGAGGAGTAAACAACTCAACGATTTTCTTCTTTAATGTTATAAAAAGTTTGTCATTGACTCTTCCCCTTTTTTCTAACTTTGTTTGTAGTGAAGCTGAGTCATTGACTGTATATTACGGGTAATTTAATGGAACATATGGTACGATAAATAACAGTAGAATATTTGCCTTTATATCTTCTTAGCACTAAGCACAATGAAGTTTACCCCACAGCCCACCGGCCGTGACTTTGCATTGATTCATTACATTCTTCGGCTTATTACGATGCTTTTATTAGTGATAAACCCAGAGAATCTCAGGTTTATTTAATGATTCTACAGCTCTATTATTTTGGCCTTCCATTATAATCTTTTAGAAGTGAAATAATAAAGATACACTGATTATGTAATCAAGCATTTTCTGATTACATAAGCCTCGGGTACAATGAAGCCAAAATTTTCCACTTTCGAGGCCCCTGATACAATGATGAAACCATTTTATTGGTATTTAGACAGCTATAAAACCAAAAACAACTCACGTTTATAAAGGGATATTTCATATTTGACGAGACGTAACTGATCGACATTTTAGTTTTCAACGACATTTATATCCCTTTATTATTTTCTTCTGTTGAATCAGCTCATCGCACCCAATAGAATACAGGTTGTTACTCATCATAATAAGAGCAATATTGGATATTCAATCACAAGGGACTGATCAAATCGATAGAAAGACAATATATCAACTTGAGCAATGAAGAAGGATTTCGAAACAATAGAAGCTGAAGCTCAAGAGTCATCATCGTATCTTGCTTCAGATGAGAAGTCGTCTACACAGAAGCCAAGCAACCACGTAGAGACACATAAGGAAGTGAAGCCATGGGTACATTTTGTCGCTGGTGGTATCGGTGGTATGGCAGGTGCTATCTTCACATCTCCATTTGACGTTGTTAAGACACGACTTCAAAGTGATGTATACTCTGCCCAATATAGAATGAAAATGACATCAAGCAATCCCATTTCACAAGCTGCTCAACACTTCCGTGAAACATTTGGTATCATTGGTGGTGTCTATAAGACTGAAGGTTTCAGAGCATTGTTTAAAGGTCTCGGCCCTAACTTGGTTGGTGTGATACCTGCCCGTTCCATCAATTTCTTCACTTATGGTGTTGGAAAAGAACTGATCTCCAAAAACTTCAACAATGGACAAGAAGCTACATGGGTTCATCTCTGGGCTGCTGCCTGTGCAGGTATTGCTACCTCTACTGCCACCAACCCGATTTGGTTGATCAAGACCCGTTTACAATTGGATAAGTCCAGCTCAAAGCTTTATAAGAACTCTTGGGACTGTTTGAAGACAGTTGTTAAGACAGAAGGTATCCAGGGTCTTTATAAAGGTTTGACTGCTTCCTATTTAGGATCGGTCGAGAGTACATTGCAATGGGTTCTCTATGAGCAAATGAAGAAGATTATTGCCGAGAATTCATTAAAGCGTGCCAATGATGGACATGAAAGAACACCATGGGACTCTTTCTTAGAATGGGGTGCACGTTCAGGTGCAGCCGGTGGAGCCAAGTTTGTTGCTTCACTGATTACCTACCCACACGAAGTGATCAGAACTCGTTTGAGACAAGCTCCGCTAGAAGGTGGTAAGCTGAAGTATACCGGCCTTGTTCAGTGCTTCCGTTTGGTTGTTCGTGAAGAGGGTCTTGCCTCCATGTATGGTGGTTTGACACCGCATTTACTCAGAACGGTGCCTAACTCCATCATAATGTTTGGTACATGGGAGGTTGTCATCAAGCTCCTCTCTTAGATGCAGTTTTCTTTCTGTTAATGACTTTTACGACTACCTGTTTATAATACCCCAACATCTGCACATATTACTATTAGTATATATCTATAAACTATACGACTCTTGGGATATCTCCCTGGTACATAAACTTTAGCATCTGATCGACTGTATATCTTGGCTTTTCAACTTCCACCGTCTTAGGGTCATTCTGCTTATCAGTGTTTCCTTGTTCAACTTCTTCCTTCGTGTAGAACCCTGTGAAGGTGTGTCTTTCCTTCCCGGCCAGCATGGCCTTAACAGCCCACTGTGTAAGCTCTTCGTCGTCTTTCAGTAACGTATCAATGCTTTTTTCCTTTGACTCCTCAATCCACTCAACAACTTCAGGCTGTGCTTTCTTCCTTAGTAAAGTCGTCAACAGACTCTCTTGTTCCGTGGTTGGGAACTGTGGTAGAGGGTAGGCCACCGTCCGCTCGAGCACCTCAGAGTAGTCACTGAGTGTAGCAGACAGCGAGGCCAGCTGTGTCAGGACGATGTTGAACTGTGTTTGTAGAGAGACGTAATGCGTTAGTTGTGGATTCTTGAACTCTGCCTGCAGCTTGGAAAGCGTATGTGTTAGTTGTGTGAGTCTGAGCCTCAGTGCCTCCAACGCTTCCACGGGAACGCCCGAATGGTCTGCTGCCGGCTCCTTGCTCTCGGTTGATGCTTGCATTTTGTTCTGTTGGATTTGGTGGACCTGATGGCTCTGAGGCTCTGTGTGCTGGTGCTTTGTGTGTGTTGATGGAAATTCAGGCGCGGTGAAATATTTACTTCCTTCTCTGGCTGATAGTCCCAGCAGCACCGTCAAACACGCAACGACGAAAGATGGCAAAGTCTTCGAATGTGAACCCGATGGAGGCTGAGAGTAAGTCTTGTTGAATCTATATTAGCGGCTTTTACTAACAAAAATGCGTTAAAGGACGCCGTCAGAGGGCCAGAGAGCTGAAGAAGATGAAGGATCAGAAGCAAGCACAGAAGCTCGAGAGGCTAAAAACGACGAACCCTGCTAGGCTAGAGCGAAGAATAGCCGAGTTCGAGCTGAAGAAGGAGAAGCAGAACGGTAATTTAGGCCCAGAGGAGCGCATACTGGAAGGGCTAAAAAGAGATCTTGTTCAGCTGAGAAAGCTCACTGGCGATGATAGTGAGGTTATAGTAGTGGAAAGACCAGTGGCAACGGCCTCAGCCGAGAACGGAGATGAAAAGTTAGGTAAGGAAAGCGTGTTCTATGACCCCGAGTGGAACCCACTGGGCAGAGCTCCAGCAGGGTTCACCAATGTTACTATAAAGTCAATCATTGATCCCTTTACTTATCAATCTGACCCCGAGGCATTGCTGATTGCTCTACCAGAGGGCCCCAAGCCCAAGTTCTACAACTTGCTTGATGACGACATACAGACAACGTACGAGTCCAGAGAACAGATCGTCCAACGCGATGTCCGGGCTTTTGTGCCCACTGCTGTGAAGAGAAAGATCGATCAGCTATGATAATGAACAGAAATGAATCTACCATTCTGTGTAGTCTACGTAACGTTATTGCATATATCATGAATTTGTAGAGACTTAGGAAAAACTGTGTTATATCAAATCACACACTTCTCCAAAATCATAAAACGTATCTAAAAACTGTCATTCCTCTTCCTTTAAATAATTTTCCACTTTGAAAAAGGGAACAAAAGATTGGACCATTTTAAACGTGTTAAAGAAAGGGGTGGTGTTTGTGGGAGAGAAAAAGTGTGATAACCTTTGAATATGAGTTGTGGATGTTTTGTTGTTTCATTTTTTATATCTGTGATTGTGGAATTTACTTAGCAGTGGCAAAGAGCTTCTCAATCTCAGCAACAGACTCCTGCAAGACCTTCTCCTGGAACTTTGGGTTGGCGACCTCCTTCTCGATCTTGGCAATAACGGCAGTAGCCAATTGCTGCTGCTCCAACTGACGGACAGAGGCCTCGTATCTGACCCAGGAGTCCAAGACAGACTTGGCCTCGTGGGCAAGGTCAACCTTCTGCTTCAACTCGAAGGCCTGAGCCTCGAGCTCAACGGTCTCCTTGGAAACCTCGAAGAGAACCTTGGTGGTGTCGACAACGTTCTTCAAGTCAGAGACGGACTCCATTCTCTCCTTGACGGCCTCAACATGCTTGACTCTGGAAGAGTTCAAGATCTCAGAGACAGACTTGATTCTGGCGTCAGCCCAGTCCTTGTACAATGGAGCAACGACCTTGGCGACGATACCGGAGAAGGCAGCGAAGGTAACAAGGAGGATGGACTCCTCGTTGATAACGTACAACTCGTTGGAGATGGCGTAGACGGAGGCAGCGGTGGCAGTGGCGAGGATGGAGGTCTTTGTGAGTGGGGTGTTACCTGGGAGGGCATCGATGATGGAGGTAGCCTTCTTCTGCTCTGGGGTTGGAGCCTGGGAAGAGAGGGAACGGACACCAATTCTGTGTTGAGGTTAGTATTTCATCTTGTAGAGAGGGCTGTCATATGTCCAAAATTGGAACCAGCCAGGCAGATCTTCTCTGAGCCGTAGTGGAAACTGAACCAGCAGTTCTGAAACGTGCAGGCGACTCAATTAGTTTCGTTTAAATGGCTCTGATGCTTGCCTTTAATGGTGGACATATGATCTGGAGGGTGGATGTAGAAACTCACGGTGCGGAACGCAAAGCGAAGGAGGCTGGACGAGCAGCTGTGTCATTGTGTTAGTAATTGGTTCTAATGCTTTGGATTGTAATTGGTGCTCTTCTTGAAAGATTTCGCCATTTAAACACGTTGGGGTGTTTTCTTTTCAAGGTACAAGGAGCTCCCGCATGGTAGCGGGAGGACAGCCACACCAGACTCCAATTGCGGCAAAAAAGGGTTGTGGACGTACCTCTCAAGGACAATTGACGGAAGCTCATTTCTGGCTATGTATTTTAACTCCTTTGTTTCAAGTTGAAGAGAGGTTCAAAGGGTGTTTTCGTCTCACAAAGCGGGCCGTCAGTGTTGAGATTTTTGGGCAAATTTGTTCGGATTCGCGGGGATCGCGCTCATTGGCCGAGTTGACTTCCCGATTGGGTAATCGCACCATGATTCTACAGTATAAATGGATAATAGGAGACTTTTTTTTATTTATTCATTCTAAATCCCAGTTAATTGCTGTGACGGTGTCCAGACGTGAACAGTGTTATCATTCGACACAGATGAGATCATCCATGGCTCATGTGGGTTCCAAGCAATGTCATTAACACCTAAGAGATGACCTCCGTGATGGAAAATCAAAGGATCATCGTTACTCAAGTTCCAGATTTTCACTGAATTATCGTCAAATCCAGAAGTTGCCAAGATGTTGTGTTTTGTAGGATTGAATTGCACTGCAGAGACACCCCCCTGATGAGCTTCAATCGAAGTTATTGGTGAATCAAACTGTCTTATATCCCAAATGTTGACTTTCCCTTCACCGTCACCAGTGGCAATGAGAAATTTGTGTCCTTTATTCCAAGACACTGCATTGACACCTGAAGAGTGGTGCATCCCTGAGCACTTTGTAGGTGACTTGTCCTTTCTTGTATCCCAAATCTTGACCAAGTCATCCTCCGAACCAGACATAAAGATAGCATTATGGAATGGATTCCACTCAACGTCATTAACTCCTTTCCCGCAGTCCCATTCCATTGAGGACGACAGTTTCTCACTCTTTGAGCACTTCGTTATATCCCATAGCTTTATCATATTATCCATAGCACCACTCAGAAGCTTGCCTTCATCATTATTATTCCAAGAGAGCCCGAACCCCTCTTCACTGTGGCCTTCACACTCAATTTCCGACTTGAACTCTGCTTCATGGGACGTGTGCTTCGTCTTATCGAAGATGAACACCGAGCCCATGGACGTTATAGTACCAATGAGATCAGGATTCTGTGGTAAGATCCTAGCACGATTGATCTCCCCTTGGTGCAAGATCTTTTGTATCGTTGTCAGCTTACCCGAGATCTGATCCACTGACTGGAACTCATGAAGGTCGCTGTCATATTTGGAAAGATCAGTCTCCTCTAGTGGGTCCTTCGTGGTGAATGTATTGATTTGAATGTGTTGAGGTAGCGATGATGAGGTATAAGTTGATGTCAATAATCTGTACGTCGTCCTTCTTTGTTTTGCACTATAAAATGCCAGTTAGTTTGTAATCCAATAAAAACACAAAGAGGAAAGCACTTACATATCCTTGTCAGGGAAGAACTGTACTGTTAGACTCGGCCAGACGTTGTTGTACGTATTCAAGTAGTCATAAAGGGCCGGGGCATTGGACTTCCAGGTGTGATACTGAGCCGTCAGCTGTGTATCGATCACAGAGTCGGTGATAATCTCTTCAACTTCAACCTCTGTCATAACCTTCTTCCTTCTTGCTCTTTTCTACGGCTCTTGTAGTAAAATTTCAAGAGAGCTTTCTTGTTTTGATGGAATAAATTGCGCGTGGTTTTGGTGGGTGACACGAGAACGCGAAATTTTACGCGTACTCTCAACTTTTCACATGAAATCAAGTTTGGTTATTAACTGCAATTTTGCTTCTGATTTACTTTACGATAACGTCTAGTTCAAAGAAAATTTCATATATAACATCAATTTAATAAAACGGAAACAACCTTACATCCATTGCTTGAACTGGTTGATCAAACCCTTGGTAGATGGATCGTGGGTCTCAACAGGCTTGGTGTCTTCCAACTCCTTACCAATGACCTTAGCGAGAACCTTACCGAGCTCAACACCCCATTGGTCGAAGGAGTTGATGTTCCAGACGGCACCTTCTGTGAAAGTGACATGTTCGTAGTAAGCAATCAAGGCACCGAGGGTAGCTGGTGTGATCTTCTGAGCCAAGATAGAAGTGGTTGGTCTGTTACCAGAGAAGATCTTGTGTGGAATGAGACCACCAGTTGCACCTTCAGCCTGGACTTGAGCAGCATCCTTACCTGTCAAGAGAGCCTCGGACTGAGCAAAGTAGTTGGAAGCAAGCATTTTCTGGTGTAGGTTGTTCTCAATTGGGTTGTGTGACTGAGCAGCGATGATGAAATCAGCTGGGATGGTCTTTGTACCCTGGTGAACCAATTGGAAGAAGGAGTGTTGGGCATTAGTAGCTGGCTCACCAAAGAGGATGGAACCAGTGGAGTAGTTGGTGAACACGTTACCACGTGTAACAGACTTACCGTTGGATTCCATAGACAGCTGTTGGAGGTAAGCTGGGAAACGGTGAAGGTATTGGTCGAATGGTGCAACGAGGTGAGTCTGGGCATCAAAGAAGTTGTTGTACCAAACAGACAAAAGACCACCAATCATTGGAATGTTCTGCTCAATTGGAGCAGTTGTGAAGTGCTGATCAACAGCCTCTGCACCCTTCAAGAAGGCATCAAAGTTATCGTAACCAATGTAAATGGCAACAGAGGTACCGATAGCAGACCAAACAGAGTAACGACCACCAACCCATGAGTCGAAACCGAACATGTTCTTGGTGTCAATACCAAACTTAGCAACCTCGGTAGCATTTGTCGACAAAGCAGCAAAGTGCTTGGCGATGTGGGCCTCGTCCTTAGCGGCATCGAGGAACCATGTCTTTGCGGAGTTAGCATTTGTAATGGTCTCAGCTGTTGTGAATGTCTTGGAAGCAACGAGGAACAATGTAGTCTCTGGGTCGCACACCTTCAAGGTCTCAGCCATGTGGGTACCGTCAATGTTAGACACGAAGTGGACGTGCAAGCCAGGCTGAGCGTAGTGCTTCAGGGCCTCGGTGACCATGACTGGGCCCAAGTCGGAACCACCAATACCAATGTTAACAACATCGGTGATACGCTTACCGGTGTAACCCTTCCAGGCACCGGAGCGCACCTCCTCGGAGAACTCCTTGATGTGCTGGAGAACAGCGTCCACCTCTGGTGCGACGTTGACACCGTCAACGAGCATTGGCTTGTTGGCTCTGTTTCTCAAGGCAACATGGAAGACAGCTCTGTCTTCGGTGTTGTTGATGTGCTCACCCGAGAACATAGCATCTCTCAATTGCTCGACACCGGCCTCCTTGGCGAGCTCGACGAGCTTGGCGAAGACCTCGTCGTTGAACAAGTTCTTGGAGAAGTCAAAGAGAATCTTAGAGCCGTCGTAGTTGGTGAACTCCTGGGAGTACTTGTCGAAACGTTCCGGGTCCTTAGCAAACTCATCGACAACCTTGAGGGACTTACCCTCGGTTTCGTACAACTGCTGGAGAGCCTTGTAAGCTGGCAGCTCAGAGGCCAACTCGAAGTTAGAAAAAGACTTGGACATTACGGTTTATCCTATGCTTGGGCTCGGAAGATCAGGTTGTGGCAAGGGAGAAAGGTCAACACATTGTTAATTTTATATGCGTGCGGTTCGCGCCCCTCCGTCACCAGACCATGCGGAGAGCTGAGTTCCGGGTGGAAAGCTCGGATTACTCGTGCACCATGTGGTCAAAATGACATGATGTGTATAAAAGGATATAAACTGCCAAAAAACAGGGGTGGAGCTCACTCTTCTCGGTCGATCTTCTTCATGCTCTCACCGACTCTGTCCAAGCGTTGCTTGACGTTCTCGAAGCCACTCCTTACCCCGTCGAAGTACTCTCTGTTGTATAGTCTTTCCCGTACGCTTTCGATGTCTGTAGAGTCCCAGATGACCTTGTGATCGTCTGAGCTGTCCAGCACTTTTTCCACGTTCTTTAAGTCTTTCAGAAGCTCGTACTGCGTTCTTTTGAGCTCTTCCAGTGCTCGGGTGTGCTCGTTAGAGAAGAACGAACCGTCCTGTGTGCTCTGCTCTGCCATCCTTCTGACGTCGTCCAGGATGTCGATCTGCGTCCAGAGCATATCCTGGTAGTCCACAGCAGGTCTTGCCTGGTCAACCTGGTCATTGAGTCTGTTTGGCACCATCGGTGTTATGTCATCTTTATCGTGCCCTCTAACTTCCCACTGCGAGTAGCTCGTCGTGGTCCTGTACAGAGACACGTCGTTCGTTTCGGTCCTCGTGGTGTACGGGAAGGGGTAGCCTGCCCCTTCACGGAACTCCAGGGGCGTCGTTGGTGGTCTTTGTAGTGATGATGATGGTACCGTACTGTCAAATGTTGATGTTCCCCTGAGAGAGGGCCCGATGGCACCCGAAGTGTAGGCACTCTGCGCAGCAGACTCGGTTGAAGTCCTCGTGATGGACACCTTCGGTATCTTTGTGCCTTCCATTTCTGCTTTTTCTCTGTCCTTTCCTTCCCCTTCCTTTTCCTTTGTTTGAGGTTGCTCTAAGGTGAGAAAGCTCAAATGTTCGCGGATCACCAAACATCAAATATTTCACATACTAGGCCATTAGAAACCCACCAGGAAGATCCTTCCATACTTTCCATTGAGTTCTTAGTATCACGATGGGACTCACACTGAGACGAGATAGTTTTCCACCCTGGCGTAAGCTGTTATATATCCGTCAACCGTACCCTGATAACTACACTGATGATTCTTTCTTGTCGCAACTGAAAAGAAACACGACAGTTAAAAAACACTCTTTCTATAAGCTGGCCTCGGACTTTTCCCTTATCTCGCTACACCTGAACGTCCTGGCTATAACGAGGATCGTGTTCTTGGGGTTGTACTCATACAATTGGGAGCCAACGATCCCTGTTTCTTTGTCATCGGTGATGAGTATCATCCTGTACGTAATATATAAACTATTCAACAACACAACACCCCCAGTGGCAGGTGCACTAAGGTCAGCTGCTGTTATCACAATCTTTATACTGACACTATCACCGGTTTTAAAATCACTGTCGGAGTCAACTTCCTCAGACTCCATTTGGTCGCTTTCAGTATGGCTCACAATAATGAACGTTATAACGACTGACTATCATTTCGATCTGGCGAACAAATTCAACCCGATATTTGCCACAAACATGCTACTGGCAGATGTCACAGTGCTGGCTTCAAGACTGGAGACGTCGACTGCCGTTTTCTGTTTTGTGTTATTCGCCGTGCAAGTCCACGGGTTATTCCCCGTATGGCAAACCTGGTTAAGGGAGAACCATACTGGTGCTCACTGGCTATTGATATTCTCCATAGCTTTGATCGTCGATATTTATATATTTAAAATGCTCGGTTGGGAAGTCTTACTGGTTTGGATTGTACTGCACATTTGTGTAGTGCTGGGTGGTCCCGTGTACTTCCTCATGTTGCAGAAGTATAAGGATGAGCTACAAGGCCCATGGGATCCCGCAAAGCCATGTTTCTAATGATAATGAACATTATATAATAAGCATATACTATACATTTTCTTCTTTTTGTTTCTTCCCTTGATAGAAAGAAAATTAACCTCTAAAGGCACCAGCAGCAAGTACCAAATTACCCCTTGTGAAATGGACATTATACACTGGAGTTCTCTTTGTAAAGAAAGAAGCCAAATGGTCAGCAGTTGGGATAATCTCCTTACGTCTTCTTGCCTCGTCTGTCTTCTCTTTACTGTTAACATTAACTGCAGTAGTAGGGTCATCGCTGGTTGGGAATGGATCAGGAGCTGGACCAGCCTCAGTGGTACCTCTTTTAATATCCCACACTCTAACACTGTTATCAGCACCTCCAGATATTAACAATGAGCCCTCCTGTGAGAAAGCTAATGAATAAATAGATGTTCTACCGTGTCCTCTCATAGTCTTCAGACGACGACCAGAACCGATATCCCAGATGTTGATCATCGTGTCTTCACCTGCACTTGCTAGCCATCTTCCATCAGGGGAAACAGCAACAGCATTGACAGCACCGGTGTGGCCGTTAAAGATTCTAACACTGTTACCTTTCGAGATATCCCACATACGACATGATTTATCAGAAGAACCGGTAAAGACGTAAGTACCATTTGGATGGAATTCCACAGTGTCGACATCACCTAAATGACCAGCAAAGATTCTTAGTGGATAAATATGATCACAGCTCCATAATCTAGCAGTTTGATCATGCGATGCCGTTGCGAAATAGTGACCCAATGGCGAGAATTTAACATCCCATACAGGGTGGTTATGGCCCTTATATGATACCAGGGCAGTGTAAGTGTCCATCGACCACAGTCTGGCAGTCTTATCCTCTGATGATGATAACAAGTATCTGTTGTCAGGACTAAACGATAGACCATACACAGCACCGCTGTGACCTACAAGTCTTCTTGAATTGTCTTCATGACGGTCTGATTTCAAGACAGACTTCAGTGGGGATCCATCCAGCGACCATAACTTGATATAAGAGTCCTGGAATCCACCAGCGACAATGGTGGAGTCATCATTGAATCTTAAAGTGGTCAGGTCATTATTCGTGTTGTGGAAAGTGTACATACAGACACTTGGAGCTGCTACTTGAACAGTGTCCAGCTTGATCTTATCACGCGACTCCTTAACAGATATTATTTCACGCTTCAAGTCCAACGCTGTCTTAGCTGGCAATGGCAGAGTCTCCCTAGCAGGTGCGTCTTCGCTTGTTGTTTGCATTTTATGAAACTCGTCAACCAAGGTTGTTTCGTGCTGTGAATTGTCTCTCTCATCCTTCTTTTGTAGCTCAAGCTCAACCTCTTTAGCAAATTCAGGGTCCATTGGCAGCTGGCCCAGCTTTACAGGCTGAGAGTTGAATTTCTCAACTTCATCTGTCTTCGCCATGCTCTCAATACCGTCGTCTAAAGAGCCCTGATCGTTAGATGTCCCACTGACATTACCGGAGGTAATGACAGGCTGGATGTATCTGTTGATTAAACTGATCATGATAGAGCCACCGACTGCCTCGTTCTCGTGTAAGAAATACAGCAATAAGTTCAGTGCTGTTCTAGAGACATGGAGGATGTAAGGGTTCTGTCTAAAAGTCTTCGCCAGCTGATTCTCCTCCAAGTGCTCTGGGGTTCCAATACCAGCGAGCTTGCTGATCTCCGAGCCGTGTAATATCTCGTGATCGCTCATGAACTTATCGAAGAATGATCTGGCAGCAGTGACGTCCTTGGTAACCAAGTCCAAGAAGGTATGCACAAACAACGGGTATAGCACTCTAAACAGCTCTGGTCTGTAGATATCTAGCGATCTCTCGACCCACGCTTTCAGCATAGAGTAGCCTCTAACAAAGGCCTCTGGGTCCTGCTTCTCCACATTGGCAACTTGGCTTTTATCGGTAATTGGGGTTCTAACGGCACCACCAGCGTAGTTAGTCGGAGCAGGCGTAGGAATATGTGATGACTCAACACGGAGCATTGCCTCGGTCTTGTGGTAACCTTTCTTATTCAAGTACTCCAACACAATTCTATTGAGGTCTGCCTGGGAAAACTGTGTACCACCATTAGCAGGGGCCTGGCGACGCTGTGCCTGTGCCTGTGCCTGTGCCTGGGTCTGTGCTTGGATCTGTGCCTGTCCCTGTGCCTGGGTCTGTGCCTGGACCTGTGCTTGCTGTTGGCCCGGCACTTGCTGGGAGTTCCCGGCTGATTGATTAATGTTGTTTGACATTGTTTAAAATTTCACCCAGTCAACCAAAATAAAAAGCTAATTAGACAACGACAACCAAGTAGAAAATCACCGAATCACCAACCTCACCAGTAAAAAATCACAACAATTAACAGAAAGGGAGAGTAATCGAAATTATTCAAATTCGAAAAGCTTAGCAAAGTGAAGTTGATGGGTTTCTCTCCTTGGACGTAAACAAAAAACATTATGATATCCGGGGCTGTGATTGCCGCATTCGGATTTCCGGGGTATATTGTTACGGCCAGTAACAATATAAACTTCTCGATGGATTTTACGCTGGCTTTCTATTCATTGTACGCCTATTAAATGTGCTAAGGCTAAGCTATCTTTTATATTGAAAAGCAGTATATATAATTTAAACCTTAATCAACTCATTTGCGTTGAAATAACGGCCTGTAAATATCCATCCGTATCTAAACCAAACCATTTGAGACTCATGAGCATTCATCATTGCCGATGCGATTAATACCGAGCCTGGTAAGTCTGTAAAGATATCAATTGAGCCATTTGGTGTTATATACTCGGTCAATTGGGAGATCATTGGTGTAATTGATGAGTCTGGTATTAATGAGTTTAGTGTCAAGACGAAGAGTTTGAAATTTGTATATAGCAACCAGCTATACTTTTCTGTGAAAGACCAAGATTTCAAAGTATATACCACCTTATTGGACTTAATAGCTGCTTTGAACATAGAGATGTGGTTAGGGTGTGAAGATATACCAATATCATCAAATGTGAGAATGATATCCGTGGATTCTTTAACGTATGGTAAAATGTCATCAGAGTCCCATTCTAATTCCATTGAATCTTTAAAGCGGGTCTCATCATCTACTACTTCGTAATTCTCACCAATTCCCAAGATTTCAAGACTTCTTTGTAATTCTTGTGCTCTAATTTGTCCCAATCCTTGGTCATTACCATTTGATAAACATGAGACGTATAAGGAGTTACCATACTGTGGTTTCAATAATTCTATTATAGTTGGACCAAAGAACATCACTTCGTCATCAGGATGGGCTATCAAAAGCTGTATTTTCTTATTTTGAAGGTCTAAAGGCAACTGTCTATTGCGGAGTACTTGAGGGTACAGCTGAGGCAATGACGTAGATAAAAAAGTCCATAGAAGGAACGTTGGCAGTAGAAATTTCGTAACAATTGAAAGCATCTTGCCAATTCTCAAGCTTCGAATCTTTGATTAAAAGTTTCAGCTTTATTTTCACTTGCTGTGTAGAGCTTGGTATTGAATCAATTTCTTTCCGGTTAAGATGCATTACGTAATCCAAAGCGCGATCTCACCTCCGACCCCCCATCTCATTACCCCACGCTTTTACGATTTACTGTGTCGTTTCTTTCATTCTTTCATTATCATTTAAAATTCATATAAAATAGCAAGTATGTACATAATAGGAGAGATGGCGCATGCCATTACACAGGGGGATGGGTTTTTACTTCTTCCCATCCCATAACCAGGAGCCTTTAGTCTTTGAAGAGTCTTCCAGCTTCTCGATGATTGGCTCATCACCAGATTTCGGGATTAGTTTCTTGAATCTCTTAGTCTCGGTTTTACCATCTGCGAAAGTGTTATGGATCTCTGTGATCTCCTCGCCGTCTCCATTTGGTAAAGTCTTGAAAGAGCTCATTTTACTGGTAGATATAACACCTGTTGGCGAGTCACTATACCAATCCACATCTTTCTCATACTCGGTGTAAATATCATTGATGACTTCCCTCTCTCTCTTCGTACGCTCTTCGAATTCTCTCTCCTTAACAAGTTTTCTGACTTGTAATTTCCAATCTAGCAAAGAGTTATAATCATTAAAGAAGACACCATATTTATGATCAGTGTCATTCTCAACATCTTCTTTGGAGAGACCGCTGGCATTGAGTTGCTGTCCCTTAGGGAAAAGACATCTCCACCAACCATTCTGATCCCACACACCTTTACCGTCAGCAACTTGACATTTCTCATACTGCGTGGTAGATGGCACAGGGTAAGCTTTCAATCCTGGGATGGATCTGCCTTTATTGAAATTCTCAAAGAACTCAATGTCAGGTGGATTGCCGAAACCCCAAGAGCCCCAGTTCTCGCTATTAAAGACTTTATTAACAACCCCATTCAGTTTTTGATCCAAGGTGGCAAAGTCCGGGAAGTGATTGCCAAATGGGTAAGTGTCATTTGAGCTTGCAGCTTTCTCAACAGCAGCTTTCTCAATTTGTTCTTGATCTTTAGGATAACCAGTGTAAATACCCATGATTTTCTTAAATCTGCTTCTCTCCTTGTAGAAATATGAACTGGGTCTATAAGATTGCTATGCTATAAAACGCCACTATCTACAATTTTTCAAAGCTTCATAAAACATCCAAACACCCCATCGCAAACACTGAGTGGCGCATGTGTGACGAAATCCGAGGTCCCCGGAGACACCCTCGGAACTCCTTAGAGAGATCTATCATACTGTATAAATGTTATCTATAGCAGCTTTAGATATACCAGATAGGATGGACTGGATATATTAATAAGGTCTAGACCACAGTCTCATGTACTACAAATTATTTGAGGTCTCTTTATCTCGGTGTAATCTGGCAGTGTGTGTTTACGTACGCAGCATGCTGTAAGTCTGGGGTAACCCGCAGCCGAGCTCATCTTTAAGGTAATAGAAGATCTTATAAGATGCAAATTGTGGGTTAGACCGACAATTGTAACGTCACAGATGGTATTATTCGCTTTATTGTTAACTGCTTTGTGATCTTGTATGGCTTAATATAGAGATCCTTGGAGTTTTTCACAGTGGCATACAACAAGAAAACTGTAGAGCCGGAGGGCCATATACTACCGAACAGTGGATATTGGCTTCTGGGTGAATGGCCGATACACCATAGTCTCTGTAGAGTACCAACACCTTCATCTCTTCATTGTCTATCTTTTGAGATGAAATGCGCTGTGACCGGATTGAGAACGGGGTAGAAATATCGTCAGGCCACAGCCCGTGAGGATTCTCGCTATGACTTCATAGAAGTCTACGAACCCTCACCCCTCTCCGGGGCTGGTTAGTGCGATATCTTGGCTCAACACTGAATAAAGAATTTAGTGTCAAGGAGGTCTAATATGGGTGTTGATGTGGTAGTGGTTTTACCTGTTTCAATGTCCGTATGGCTATCTTTGTAGAAAAAGACTAAGACTCTAAGCCTGCTGGTTATTTAGATAAAAAGACTCTCTGTACCCCAGATAAACCGCATGATTCAGTCTCCGATGACTCCCCATTGACACCCTGCAAATGACTAAACAAAACCACTTTCTGCTACTTTTATCAGTGGCAACCTGGGGGCTTGTACTGGGGCTTTCCCCGGAGCCTTACATTATTCATGTATGACCGGCATAATGGGGCCACGAGACATTAACCACTTTAGATAGGATATCTTCTCTATATATAAAGGATATAGCATCCCTTATATCTTGCTTTCTGCTTTGAGAGTTTTTGTATAACTTAATAAAAAACAATGTCAGAAAACGAGTCAACAAGGGACACAGAGACAGAGAAGCTAGAACCAACAGAGGACAGAGTCGAGAACTATATCTACGAGACTAGGCCATGGTATAAAGTCAGACACTTAGTTATATTAGCGTGCCATGTCTTCACTATTACTTTAACCTCGACCAATAACGGATTTGATGGTTCGATGTTGAACGGTTTACAGTCTCTTAGTCATTGGACTAGCTATATGGGCCATCCAACTGGCCATATCCTTGGTGCTTTATCCGCAGGTGGTACTTTCGGTTGTATTTTGATCTTTGTTATTAGTCCATGGCTATGTGATAGATACGGTAGATTATTCGTTGTTCTCTTTGGTCAGGCTATCACTTTGATTGGTGCGATCTTGCAAGGTCTTTCTACAAATTATGCTTTCTTCCTTTGTGCAAGAATTGTCATCGGTGCAGGTTCAGGTATCGCTACTGTTGGTGCTCCAACTTTAATCTCTGAACTGGCCTACCCAACTCATAGAGAAGTGTCAACATTTGCTTATAATATTTGCTGGTATTTAGGTGCTACCTTTGCATCCATCGTCACATATTTAAGTAGAAATATGGATACTAATTGGTGCTGGAGAATTCCTTCTTATCTCCAAGGTTTCTTCCCATTGGTGCAATTGGTTTTCTTATTATGGGTTCCAGAGTCCCCACGTTTCCTGGTTGCGAAGGGTCAACTTGATAAAGCTCGTTCAATCTTAATGAAATACCACACAGGTGATTCAACAGATCCAAGAGCAACTAAGTTTATTGACTTTGAAATGAGAGAAATCGAACAAGGTTTAGAAGCTGAAAAGTTAGCCGGTGCAACCTCAAGTTACAGTGATTTTTATAAGAAGAAAGCATACAGAAAGAGAATATTCCTTTGTCTTTTCATATCAACAATGATGCAATTATCTGGTAATGGTTTGGTCTCTTATTATTTAAACAAGGTTTTGAACTCTATTGGTATAACTGATACTTCAAAACAGTTACAAATCAATATGTGTCTTATGATCTTCAATTTGGTTATCTCAACAGCTTGCTGCTTTAGTTGCTCATACTTTAAGAGAAGAACATTGTTTATTACTTGTGTTCTCGGTATGTTAGTGACGTTTGTTATTTGGACTGCCTTATCAGCTGAAAATCAAAAGAAAGACTTTGCAGAGAAATCATTATCAAACGGTGTCTTAGCAATGATCTTCTTATATTATATGTTCTATGATATTGGTGCAAATGGATTACCATACTTATACATCACTGAGATCTTGCCTTATTCTCACAGAGCCAAAGGTATCAATTTGTTCCAATTTTGGATGCAAGTCGTCCTGGTTTTCAATGCTTTCGTTAACCCAATTGCAATGGATGCCATCGATTGGAAATATTATATCGTTTATTGTTGTGTCTTGGGTGTTGAATCAGTCGTGGTTATTGTTACTTTCCCAGAAACCTCTGGTCGCTCCCTGGAAGAAGTTGCAGAAGTGTTTGGTGATTTCATTGATCATGGAGAAGCTAAGCTTCGTGGAGATGTTAATGACACTAAACGTGCTTCATTGGAACACATTGAAAACGCAGCTTGAATCTAAAAACATTCAAATTTGTATAAATATACTATATATCAATAAACATGGTTGATTTTCGGATGATTAACGTAGCTGTTACCCTTCATAATTCAAGTGAAATTTTGAGTATACCCCCTGCATTTAACCGGATCCAGGGGTAAAAAAGGGGCGCAGGCGGCGCAGGGGTCTTTGCTGACACAAAACTGAAAAAAACAGCTAAGAAAGAAGAAAGTGACACAAAAACAACTGAAAAGTATAAAAGGGGGGAGGTTCCCAAATTTTCTTTCTTCTTTTCCCAACCACTTCCTCTTCCCCCTTGTAATTCGACTCCTTTGTTTTTGCTGAGAGTGGCCTGTCCTCTTACACTCTATGACTTATCTGCTGCTAAATAAGTCTTTCACCATCGATGCTCACCTTCATATGCCATTACTGATCTTTCTTCTTTGTTGAGACTATCCTCTTTATTATTCCTTTACCTTGACTTGCTGCTTTATAAGTCTTGTTGTCGTTCACGCTCATCTTCATCTTTCATGGCACCTTCTCTTTTATCAATCGTCGGAACCCATCAATCATCCCATATAATATTCCCCAACTCACAACTACTTTTTGAGATACACTTGTCTGCATTCCTGTTTTTACAAGTCAACATTTCACTTCCCCTATTTTATGTTTATCATTTCGTTGCAAAAGTTGTTTTCAGATTTGGGGGATTGAGAAAAGATCTTTCATGCTCTTGAACATTTACATATCTGATCTCTTTCAGTTGGTGTTTTGTTTTTTTCTGGTTTGATTTTTTTCAACTCCTTTACTTTACTTTATGGTCTACTAACATTGAATTATCATTTCGGCTTACTAACAATTGCTTCAGGCTATATTTGACATACAGAAATCTAATTGTATTTTATTAACAAATTTCTAGGCTCATGCTGCAATCATTTTATCAACTTCATTCTTCACTTCCACATGAACTGTTCACAACAATTTCTTTCATTTGATTCGATATTCACGATTGCCCCTTTGCCAACCCCTTGCAAAGATCTTCATCTGCTTTCTTCAACTTACCCTCAAAATGATCTTTTCTGAGTTTCACTTTATCACTAATCTTCATGTTCTCTTTTCAGGCACGGCACATGCAATTCAAAAGACCTCGCTTCTGTTGGGTTTTCTTGCTATGCTCTCTTAGGAGATTTTACTTTGTGCTCTACTAACACTGAAATATCACTTCACTGTATTAACAATTACTTCTAGCCACTTGACAGACATAAATCAAAACTATCTTACTTTATTAACAATCACTTATAGCAACTTTACAGACAGAAACCTTGGACTTCACTTACAATATTTCTAGGATCATCATCATCATTCTCTTGTCGACTTCAATTCTTTATTTTCAATAACATTATCGTGATTTTCATTGTCAATCCTTTGCCATCCCCTTGCAAGGATCTTCAATGTTTTCTTTTCATCAACTTTTCTTCACATCACCTTGTCATTCACAATATTTTTGATATCATTTCCATACATTCATCTATTTTCATGTGCTCTACTAACAAAGAAAGACTAATTCACTTTATTAACAATTACTTCTAGCTACTTGACATACAGAAATTAGGACTACTTTACTTTATTAACAATTGCTTCTAGCTACTTGACAGACAGAAATCTTGGACTTCACCTGCAATATTTCTGAGATAATGCTATCTCTCCATTCTCCACTTTATTCCCTGTTATATTACCTTCCTGATCCTCTTACTCTTCCCCTTTCCCCTTTCCCCTTTCCCCTTTCCCCTTTCCCCTTTCCCCTTTCCCCTTTGCCATCCCCTTGCAAGGATCTTCAACTTCTTTCATCAACTTACCTTTACAATATCGCTTAAGTTCCATTATCACATGCTTTACAGACTTTCCAGATACAACTACTTGGCTTTAATTGTTCACCAAATGTGGTTAACTTAGGTGTGAGGACTTTCAGAAATGCTTTTCACTGGGGAGTATCATGCAATTCTGAGTTCAAAAAATTCACTTATGTTGACTTTACTTCCTAAAGACCTTTGAGGGGAAGGTCTTTATGTTCTTTGGTGAACAATATTGGTAAGTCTACATATAATTCAATATCTTCATGGACCAGTGCTATTCAGATACGGTGCTTTATGACTTCATATTTGAACACCCCATCATCGAATGCTCTGTGATTGGTGGATGTGTACTGTGGATGTGTACTACCAACATGGTTTGCTGTGGTGGTTATATGGGGTATGCTTTGGGGGAGTATATCCCTTGTGATCGCAGTGCAGTTCACTTTCACTATTTTGACTATGGAGTGTGGAGGACTATTCTGGCTACGGAGTGTGGAGGACTATTTTTACTATGGAGTGTGGGGGACTATTTTGACTATGGAGTGTGGAGGACTATTCTGACTATGGAGTGTGGAGGACTATTTTTACTATGGAGTGTGGGGGACTATTTTGACTATGGAGTGTGGAGGACTATTCTGACTATGGAGTGTGGAGGACTATTCTGACTACGGAGTGTGGAGGAATTCGTAGTGGGCCACCCATCCTGTTTGAGGTAGATTTCTTGGTGACAACAAATGGGATAATCGAACCAAGTTTTTGTTTGTTATGACTAAATTCTGATCCACTTGGGGGACAGACTTTATATGGCAAACAGATCTGGATCTATGTTCCCCATACCTCTCCCCAAAATAATCACCACAAGAGATCTACCTCCTAACATAAGAGCTTCCCCAGCCTCTTATCAACAGGATTGAGGTGGTCAATAAAATAAAACTGGGGGCAAAGGCCCCTCGGGCCCCCATGTCAAATTTTGTAGACACTAAGGGTACCCCCACGGAACTCCGTCCAATACAAAACTTCATTCTACAAATATTGCTGTAGCCAAAAATAGGAATAATTCCTAATGAGTACTTTCACATATCATCTGAAATTTGAATATGAAATTTGAATATGTGAAACAGGCCTGTTAGTTCTAACTGCTAATAGCTTAAAATGTTATGAGCTCGCAGATAATGAAAATTGGTTGTGAGCCCTGAAACGTTTTCTCTTTTCGACTTCGCATATGAAAACACAGAAGTAGCTAAATGTCAAGTAAACCCATCCTCGAAGCTTGTTTTAATATTTCATAAGCTTCATCTTTCTATCCCACATGTCACTAGAATCACAAGCAGCAGATCGTAAAGCCCGTCTTGCGGCTTTGCGCAATAAAAGTAAACCTTCAGTAAGCACAGCGTCGGAGACAACGTCAACGGTACAAACAAATTTACCACCTGTGAAGAGTCGAAATTTTGATTTAGAACAAAGAGCACCGGTGCTTGGTGTATCTCAGCCACCTACAGCGTTGGACGAGAACTCTGAGACCGTGGAAGCAGTTTCACAAAAGATCCAAGAGCAGGTTTTAGCACAGTTCAGGGCAAGGGCCAATGTCAGCTCAGCTGAAGAATCTATGAAACCAAGGAAAATAACGTGGGATCTTGAAAGAGACTTGAAAGACGACTTGGAGCTATTGGATGAGAAGACCGAAGAGATGATCAATCGGTTAGTCAAAGAAAGACTAAGGAAACTACAGGAAGCTGAAGATAATTAACCATACCCCTTTCTATAAAAAGCTCCTATAAAATATATAATATAAAACATCAATCATCTTCACCGTAGATGGCGTCGTAGAAGTACAAGATCGAAAAGACAAAGAATGCAAAGGCACCACCGAGTGTCACGGTTCTCATTGAGATTCTAGAGGCAAGCATCTTACCACCGATGACGGCTGCCATGGTACAAAGTCCGTGGCCGATAACGGCACCCATGATAACTGCCCAGTAGTTAGAACCGGCAGCCATTGCAATAGTAGCGATCTGGGAACGGTCACCCCACTCACCAAGGAAGATCATGATGAAGACCTGGACCCACAATGGAGACAAAACGTTTGAGGAGACAGCTTTAAGCTTGGAGAGTAATCCCAACAAAGTGTTGATGAGCTCTGTCTTTGTGGACTGGCCTGCTCTTGCGGATGGGGAGCCCATGCGATCACCCCTTTCAACGTCGTTCATCTCGTAGTTCATATCGGAGACTGTCAATTCCTCCTCAACCTCTGCCAATTCATCTTCAACACCCATGTCAGAAGACATGGCAAGACCCTCTCTGGTCAGTTTGAAACCAAACACAATGAAAAGACCAGCAGCTAAGAGCTGAGTGACACGCTTAGATAGCAATGTTGGCAGTGTGTGGCCGACTATACCAGAAAGAATGGTCATGATCGCCAAGGATGCAAAGGAAGCAGAGAAGACCAGTGCACGAGAATGGCGCATGGCCATTAACGCAGAGATCAAAAAGGTCTTATCACCAATCTCTGAGATGATGATCATGGAGATTGCCATCAAGAATGGGTTGGAGCCTGCTTTACCGTTCTTATCGCTATCTTCATCGTCCACCTCGTCAGCCTTAATCGCACTCTTTGAATATGAAGTATAAGTATCGTCAGATGAGACCTGGCTCGACGGTACCTTTGCCAATGCGCTGGAACCGATGGCGAGGTCCTCGACAGGCACAGAGTTGGACTCTGGGACATCGATGTCCACGGCAATTCCTCTTTTGCTAACAACACGGGCGTGAGGGCCGTTGATCGAGGAGAGATCAAGAGCCAATGACAACTGTGCCAGAGTAATCAGGTAGGCGAGCTTCATTGTTTTCTTCTATAAGACTCAGAACAGAATAACAAAGACAAAAAAAAAGCTGAAGAAGAATTCAACGGTCTTTCCTGCTATAAATAAGGACCTTCTGAACCTAAAAAAGAACTGAAGAGAAAGCTATTTTTAAAGATGTTTAAGGTTGATGGCTCGAGAAAGTGAAATTTTATCCCTCCCGAGCAACGGCGATCTCCCAGGCAGCGCGTGCGCGAAAAAAAAAAAAGAAAAAAAAGTAAACAGTACCAAATCGGGAAATTTATGATTGTCAATTTGTATTGGTTGAGTGTTATAAATATAAATAGAATAAGTTAATAAATAAGTTTTCTTCTTGTAGAAGGAAGAAGCTGATAAATAGGATAAATAAATAAATAGTGAGTGCAGGACTTCAGTGGTGGAAGTGCTCGCTTACGCCGTGGACACAACCGTCCTTGACAGTAGCACTAGGGGACCAACCACCGTACAAGACGTCGTTGGCCTTGTTGTACTGAGCAATTCTCTCTTCTATCAAAGGTCTGAAGTTCTTGACGAGGGCCTGGATAGGCCATGCGGAGGCATCGCCGAGACCACAGATGGAGTGGCCCTCGATTCTCTTACTGACCTCAATGAGCATGTCAATCTCTCTAGGCTGGGCATCACCAATGACCAGTCTGTCCATGGTCTTCGCCATCCAGGTGGTGCCCTCTCTGCAGGGTGTGCACTGTCCGCACGACTCGTGGCGATAGAACTGGGACAGTCTCGCAATTGCAGCAATCATGTCAGTGGACTTGTCCATGACGATACATGCACCGGTACCTAAGGAAGACCCAGCTTCACGAAGACCGTCGTAGTCCATCAGTGCGTTCTCGGAGGCCTCCTTGGTTAAGCATGGAACGGACGAACCACCAGGAATAATGGCCTGTAAGTTATCCCAGCCACCACGGACACCACCACAGTGGTCTTCAATCAGCTGCTTCAATGGGACTCCCATCTCTTCCTCAACGACACAAGGCTTGTTGACGTGACCAGAGATACCGTATAGCTTAACACCAGTGTTCTTGTCTCTGCCCAAGCCTGCGAACCAATCTGGGCCACGACGGAGGATCGTTGGTGAGACTGCAAGAGTCTCAACGTTTGTCACTGTTGAGGGTCTACCAAAGAGACCAACAGCAGCCGGGAATGGAGGTTTTAAACGTGGCTTACCTTGTTTACCCTCCAGGGACTCGATCAATGCCGTTTCCTCACCACAGATGTATGCACCCATACCTCTGTGGATATAGACATCAAAGGAGTAGCCAGAACCGCAGGCATCCTTACCGATGAGTCCGGCTGCGTAGGCTTCATCGATGGCACTCTGCAGAATTAAAGCCTCTTCCCAAAATTCACCACGGATGTAGATATAAGCAGCAGTGGCATTCATGGCTCTACCAGAGAGTAAGCATCCTTCAACGAGCTTGTGGGGTTCCTTACGCATAATTTCACGGTCTTTGCAGGTACCAGGCTCACCCTCATCTGCGTTGACAACAACGTAACGAGGGCCAACGTTCTTCTCCCAGCCTGGAGGGTTCATAAATGACCACTTCAGTCCACTAGGGAAACCGGCACCACCACGACCACGTAAACCGGATTTCTTAATCTCGTCAATAATCCATGAGTCGCCTTTCAAGAGCATCTCTTTGGTCTTGTACCAGTCACCACGCTTCATCGCAGATTTCAGGTCATAACCATAGTATCCATGCAAGTTTTGAAAGATACGATCCTGGTCCTGGAGCTTACCGAGTGGACGGTTTGGGTTCTTCTCAGCAACAGTGGCAAGCGTGCGTGCACACAGTTTGCCACTGCTTAGTCTATGCAATTGCAATGGCAACGACACACGTGACTGCTTGAAACGAAGCATGCTTTCCTATTGCTTTTTTCTGCTTTTCCTGTTGTTTCAAAAAGCTTCCCCTTTCACTGTGTGGGGCATTTTTGTTGATTTTCAATTTGAATTCGTCAGGCCGCAATTCGCTCGACAGTTCGCGAAAGTATGCTGGTGTCCGGGTTGATGACTAAGCGGGTGAGAGTCTTTGGTATTCTTTCAGAACTTATAAGTATATTGTTTGATTACCAGGAGATTATCTAGATAATGGTGTGAATAGTTATTGTAATAGTTATAATAAATGTGCAAGTCTTTTTAGAATTGATTGTTCACTATCTGAACCTTCAAATGCTTGGCTGTACTTCTGAGGTGCTATCACGGGAAGGAGAAGAGAAAGCATGAGCACTATGATCAGCACTAACTTAGTGGCTCTACAAGAGGATTTGCAATCATTGTCTCCGGTCTCTTACTCAGAACTCGGCTTTATGTTCTCTTTTGGTAACTCGCTAGTGTTAGCTTATATATATAAATAACCTCCAGTTGATAACTCATAGAGAACTTTCTAACTCCAAGTTCACCATTCTTTAAAGTCCTTTATGGATTCATAAACTATACTTCAATCATGGCTATAAAGGTGTTCATTAGACACATCGTGCAAAGATTAAAAAAGCACAGCTCTGAGCCCAAAAAACCCAATTCTGACCTGAACGGTAACAATAAGCCAAGCTCTAATCCTTCAAATATAGAATCTCCAAATGGAGATGATAATGATCAAGTAACAGATGTAAATCAGAGTACTGAGAAGCCTTGTGACGACGGTCCCATTGCCTCTCTACACCCAGAATTCAAAGATAATAGAATTCTCACCAGAATTATTACTGGTGACTACGACTGTTATATATGCTTTGACGGAGTTTCGCCGAAGGAAGAGCTTTGGGATTGCTCAGCATGCCATCGTGTTTTCCATTTAGATTGCATCTCTCAATGGGCCACTAAAGGTAGCAGTAAGAGAGATAATGGAGTTTGGTTATGCCCGGCTTGTCAGAATTATCATAAGGCACAAAAGTTTATCTATAGATGTTGGTGCTGGAAAACCGTGAATCCAAAATACTTAGAGGAAGCACCAGGCTCTTGCGGATCAGTTTGTGGTATACAAATCAATCAATCCCGTGATCGCTGTAATAAGACTTGTCATCCGGGAGTCCATGCTGTTGTAAATCCTTCTTCAGCTGGTGAACAGCTTTGTCACTTCATCAACAAGCAGAAAAGGAAATCCAAGAAAGGGAAATGAAGAGGTTTAATAGTTGTCATTTATTGATAAATCCTATGTTTACCAAGCATTATCTGCTTCTCATCAGGTATGATAGTGACACTTTGAATTGGTTTTGGACTATTTGAGTGTATTTTCTACAAAGTGCTCCCAAGAAAGACCTATAAGAAAGTATAAATAAAACTTCATTCCATATAATCTTTATGATGTTTAATGAAGTGCACAAAATAATTGAAATATAAGCCTTGATATTTCAGCTCAGGTGGATTTGGTTTTCCCAATGAATGGCCTAATGAGATCCATCTATTACATTGTGAGCATTCAACCGAGAAGTTGGTGAAACGATCTGAATTAACCTTAAACATTGACAATGGGTAAGGTAATAGAAATGGTAAATCTTCATTTGGTAATCTTAAAATGCCATGAGATAGTGCTAAATGAGTATCATAATTCTGTTTTGGAACCCAGTTCTTACCACGGCAAAATCGACATAATAATTCCATTTTTTTGATATTTTCAATTGTTATAGATCTCAGATAATGGAAAGATTTAAAGCTTTCTAAATGCTTTGATTCTGCAAATGCATAAGTAGACTTTGACCTTGAGCCATTTGGGAACTCTTCTAATGGGGATTTTGGACACTTGGAGTTCTTTATATAATGATACCCATTTGGGTAGTGGAATTGCTGCAGTGTAATTCTATGATTCTGAAAAGTCCTTGGTAGCCATGTTTGGTCTTCAATTGTTCTAATATCTTTATAGAAAATAACAGACTCATCATTTTGATTCAACAATTGAAGTTTGAAGGAAGACGTATCAGATGAGCTCTCTGGAACTAGTTGATACTCTTCCTCTTGATCACAGTCACTCTCCTCATAGTTCTCTTCTGTATCGTCAATAATAAGATTGGAGATTCCTTCAACAAGCGATAAACTGAGCAAACTTTTGTTGTCACTGAGAGAAGAAGCAGTCTTTAGTCTTAAAGACACATTCTGAGCACTCGAATCTCCAAGATACACCTTACCACTCCAATGCTTCTCATCATACCTCGTTGTGGGTGCAGACCTCGGGAATTCATAATGATGGTAATGAACCCTTTCATCAGTAGAAGTTAATGGAGGATACCGGGTCTCACTCAGCTGCTCAATCTCATGATGAGAACGAGCGTTGGCGAGTTGATGAGTTGAAAGGAGCCAATCGTCAACAAACTTAGAAGACATAGCAATATATAAGCACAAAATCAATCAATAGGGAAAGGCAATAGCTCTGGCGTTACAAATGGAGATGTACTAGTCAGATATTTCAGGTATTTTTCAAGGTATTCAGGTGTTGATGTTTTTCTGCCACAAAGTCGATGCTTTATATCCTCGGAGTTTGGAGATAAATACCCCTGAATCATAGCAATGGGAAGTTGAAGATGACATTTAACTACAAAATGCAAACTGGTAAGTTGTTAAATAGTCATAAAATTAATAATGTACAGCAAGTATAGAAAATATCTTCTCTCGTATCAAACGGGGAGTATATCTCTTTCTCGTTCTCTTTCTCTCTGTTTGTTCATGATTGAAACTTGACATGAACTTAGAGCTTAATAGTACAGTTACAAAGGCTGAGTGTACACTTGCAGTTCTCTGGGAGACACTTGCAAGTAGCAGAACCACACGTTGTGCAACCTTTGGAAGCAGCTGTGTTAACAATAGCGATCTGTGGCTTTGGAGTAGCAGTCTTAGTGTTCTTGGAGCAACAGGACATTTTTGGTGATTCTTTTGTTTTGTTTTTGCTAAGTCAATAACTTCAGAGCATTTTGTAAAAATGGATTTGGAGGGTTTTGCCCTTCTATTTATACGGTCCAGAAAAAAAGTTTCAGTGGGGAGCGCTTACCGATAAGGGGAAAGCGCTTCCCGATGGATTTTTCACATTATCCGCAACGAATTGCCCAATCCGGAAAGTCGGTGCGCGGCAATAGATTATGTATAGCATCGAAAATGTATATAAAGATTTAACATACAAACTGGGGAATTATCTTTTCATGTTCATTTGGAGTTAATTGCTGATATAAATATTATGAATGGAAAGACATCCGACGTTTAAAGTCGTTGTATTCAAAAGATTCTGGGTAGTTTGGCTCAATTGCTACTTGATCATGACTCAGCATTTGATTTGAATGGAAACAGAAACTATTATTTTTACATTGTGGATCCTCACACTTAGTTGAGTTTTCCAAATGATACTTCTTCAAATGATCAGGACATTTCCTTAAAAATTGCTCATCTGCTTCTTCTTGTTTTAACTCAGTTGAATCCCTTCTTGTACCATGGTACTGTACAGAGAATTGATCCGTGGAACGAGCATTCTCCAAATCAATACTTTTGCGTTGTAAATATCTCTTTGTATCTTCATGTGATTGCTGTGTCTCTTCTACTACTGCTACTTCATTTTCTTTTTTGAAAGGTAAAGCAGTCTCTGCCGATACCTCCTTCTCCTTGTTCTTCTGTGACGTTGCAGAGTTAACAGCCGTTAAGTAGTTGGATGAGTGTCTTCTATGAAGGAATGCAGGTAATCTTCCATAATCCTCTGATACTGAAGATGCTTCAGAGAAATTCTGTGCCATATGTTGTGCCTTGAGTGATGCCTCTAACCGAGAATACTCTGGTTCCGGAGTACGGCATGCATCTGGTGGCTCTGTGATATCTTGTGAACTTGTTATCATGAATTCTGATAGTCAATAAATTGTAGTTGATGAATACTAAAGAAGTTAAAGATGAGGAATAAATGGAGAGACAATAGCAAGTTTTATATAAGAAAAGAAAGCAATAAAAAGGTCAGGTGGTATTATGTAGAAACCGGGGGGAAACAGGCCAACCCTGCATTTCGTGACAGCTCGCGGCATATTTACCGAAGGCAAAGCTTTAAATTTTTACGAACTGAACTGAGCTGAAATTGTAGTTTTAGTGCTAAAGCCTTCACTAGAGGGAGAGGATGGTATCTCAACTTGAAAGGTTTGTTTCATGAAAGAAAAATCTTTGTTAGCGTTCTTTAGAATTTCACAAAGCACTAATTTCAACCAAGGTCCGATTTAGCCTCCGGGTGGTCTAGAACTTCTTGGTAACGTTATCATACACCCGTTTTTAGGAGTAATTTGTAATTAAATTGCCTAAAATATATAAATTATACCTAATTTTATAGGCTTCTTTATATATTACCTTAAAATTGAGAACTCTGCCGTACTCTTCGCTTAAAGATGCTTCGCTGCCATCTTTACCCCACAGAATCTGCCATTCCATATCGTGCCGATACTTGTAATGCTCTCCCCGGCTCTCGAACGATCTCGAGAAACTCGGTGTTCCTAACTTTTCCACGGTCTACAAAGTCCAAAGGAAAATAAGATTAAAGGATAAATGTTGAGTTACAAAGTTGAGAGTGCAAAAGTGTCCGCAGAGACATTGGAAGTAACCACCTCCGACGGAAAGAAGCATGAATAGTAAGCCAATGTTCTTCAGTTATCCTCCACCAACCCCACCCCGGTAATTTTATACTAACTTTTCCAATAGCTTATATTTGTGGTTAAGAGACAACTGTCAGTGCAGCGAATGTTTCAACAGTGACACTTACCAACGTGTATTTGATTCTTACTCCGTTCCTGAGGATATCCACGCTACTGGAGCCACTGCCATTGACGATGGCTTAACAGTTCAGTGGAGCGATGGTCACGAGTCCATCTTCACCAATGAATGGTTGCAATTGCACACTGCTGAGTATACCAAGCCAAACCCATACAAGGAGGATCTTTACCCTGCAAAGGTGTTTTGGGATAAGGAATACATTGAGGC
Source organism: Petasospora americana (assembly GCA_003708795.3). Lineage (NCBI taxonomy): Eukaryota > Fungi > Ascomycota > Saccharomycetes > Phaffomycetales > Wickerhamomycetaceae > Petasospora > Petasospora americana. The sequence goes on from PPOA03000006.1 coordinate 308,840, forward strand.
CAATAAGCCAAGTGTTCCGTTTGATAAAGTTATGAATGGTGATTTGAAAGAACTGTTTAATAACATTCACACGTACGGTTTCACATACATCCATGACGTTCCTAAGAATGCCGAAGTGACAAAGGAAATGTGTGAAAAGATCCTGCCATTGAGACATACTCATTATGGTGGATTTTGGGATTTCACGACTGATTTGGCAATGAAGGATACAGCATACTCGGATATTGAAATCAAATCCCATACCGATGGTACTTACTGGGAATACACACCATATCTACAGCTTTTCCATTTGTTATTCCACGACGGTGAAGGTGGATTAACAACTTTGGTTGATGCTTTTAAGTGTGCCCAGGACATGCAAAGGGAATTCCCTGAAGAGTTTAAGACTTTGAGCGAAGTTGAAATTGAGTGTCATTCCCTTGGTGATGTTCATTTGGTTGAAAGAAAACCTGTTTTCATTCACGGTAAGAATGGGAAATTATTGCAAATTTCTTGGAATAACTGTGATCGTTCGACTAATTATCACTTGGATAATGAGACTTTGAAGAGATTATACAAAGCTTTGAGATGCTGGAATAAGATCTTAACAAGAGAAGAAAATGTCTCTTGGAAGAAGCTTGTCCCTGGTGAAGTTTTACTATTCGATAACTGGAGAGTTCTACACGCAAGAATGAAAAAGACGACGGGAAAGAGAAGAATGTGTGGTGTTTACTTCGATCGTTATGATTTCTTATCTTCGTTACGTAAGGTCAACTGCCAAAGCGAAGAAGTGCTCTACAAATCATCCACTTGAATATTCTCATTATAAGCTTTCTATATCACATTTCATAATTCGTAGTTCTTTGATGTTGACTTGTAGTTTGTAGACTTTACATCCTTTCTTATAGTTTTTTCCTTGTCTTGCTTCTTACTCCCTGTCTTCTCTGTCTTTTGTGACGTCTTGCCAGAGAGCTTCTTCATGATCTTACCAACTATTGAGCCGATCTTCAACTTCTCCAAATTCGTGGCTCCCAATGGTCTTTCTTTGCCCCAAGTTACTCGTAATGGAATGTTTTCAATGATAATAACCCCCGATCCCTCCTTATCCTTCTGTAATTCTAAGATGGCTGACGCTGCTGATTCTGCCTCTGCTCTTTTGCTGTACGTAAGGAAGCCACAACGAGCTTTGTGTTGGCAATTAAAGGATTTCACAGTACCATACTTTTCGAAGTAATCCGTGATCTTGTACTCTGGCAATGACTCGTCTATACCGAATATAAATAGCGTCTTCAGTTCCTCCGTGGGTGGTTTTGACAGTGACCCATTAAACGGTAATTTAGAGACGATCTTTGTAACATCAACTTTTTCTAAGTGCGATGGCAGTACTTCCTCCTTCTTCTTGGACTTTGGTGCTTTGTTCCCGTGTACCAATGCCAGCTTTGTTAAGATCTCCTTGGCCTTCTCGGCACTCGACGTTATGGAGGCTCCTCCGATGCTCTCAAATCGGTCGCTGTTATTGGCAACGTAGAGTTTTGATATCTCATTTTGTGGGCCATCGCCACCAACGGTTTCAACACCAGCCATCTTCAACGCAGCATCTCTCAGCTGGATGGGAATACCATAAGTAAGGTCTAAGAGACAGCTCTGACAGCAGTTTCTCTGTTTAGCACAAGTCAAACAGATGATTGTATGCTTAAAAACACCATTCTTAAGTGGAGTCCACTTAAACACTGTGAAAGGCCGAGTACAGAGCTTACACTCTAAGCCTGTGTGTTCTCTCATCATCCTTAGGTACGGGTTGGGACCTAAGCATGTTTCACAGACTGCTGGGACTTCGTCTTGGTTCATCTTCTTGTCTTTGTGTCCTTTGTGGTTTATAATGAAAAGAATAGAAGAGAAGGGGAGAGATGAGGCTGAAAAGAATCCCCGATACAAAAATCTGAAGTCACGTGCTTTGCACGTCCAAATCACGTGATATTTCTGGTTTTAGCAGCATGCTCTGTTATGTTTTTCTATACTATCAACCAGCAGTGATAAAATGAACTAGTACTGTTTCTAATGCTCATTTGCTAGCAGTACATCTGCTTCTCGCTGAGGCTCTACATTCGATGTGTCTTTCAAATCATCTATTGATACTTATATACAAAGACTATAAATTGTTAGTATTCCCGTCTCTTAGGAAGGAAGACACACTCATAAAGCAAACATTACAATTCTCAATTATGGATCAGGGTTAAAAAGCATGATATAACTCCGCATGGTTTACTCGGATGAAGAAATTCAAAGTTGTTGTTGTCAAGTTTTTCATCAGCAAAATTGAGAGAGGCAATATATATATGCTTGTGAATAAGTGTCCTGTTCTCCTGACTTACTCATTAGATAACTCTCATCTTCCTCCTCAGTGAAGAAGTTGAAGATGCTTAAAAAGAAAGTAGGGAGAAGTGTGGAAAGAAAGAAGAAAGTTGCCAGCTGAACTGAAAATTTTATAGCGAGAAAGACGGAAAGTTAACAAGGTGTCCGGGTGTATCTTTTACGATTAGGGCAACAAAGTCCAGGCTGCTTGTTTCTATTTATCTCTCTCTCTGTCTATCAGCTTTATATAAACAACGAAGGGACTTTAGCGTAAGATGCCACATGAAAGGATGTCACGGCGATCTTCTAGGAGACCGTCGAGTGTGGCATTGCCCGACGAGAACTACACGGAGATGTTTGATGGAGCTGCCGGTGAGAACATCCCATCATCAATCTCTTCGTTCCACCATAATCACCACTTTGGAAGGAGAGACTCCTTCTCCTCGGTTCCAAGCTCTGCTGCTTCCTCAATCAGAAGGGGCCGTTTGGCGAACACCCCACAGTCGCCACCAGAGATGCACCCTTTGACTAGAATGAACTCGCGTTCAAGCTCTCGCTCGAAGTCAATTGACCAGTTCAGGTTCTTTGATCCTGAAGATATCGAGGCAGCACAAGGGTCGTCAACAATGGAACAAGACGTTGACTATGATACCAATTGGGACGATGAATACAGACGTGGGAGCTTCACAAGCACAAGTGTCCAGGACTACGGCTCGGTTGAAAGAGTAATCACAAACTCCACTTATAGCTATAGAGATAGAGTCCCTAGTGACGCCAGTAGAGCATTGCTTGAAGACGATGAGCTCTCCAGTGACGCTGAACGTGATGGGGAGTCTACCATGGGACCGATCACCTCTAACAATGTAAACCAAATCCATGAGGTTGACCCACAATTACACGAGCACTATTTCCCGAACTTCCCTACGAGGATCAAATTTCAGAGATTTTACATTGCAGAAGAAGATCTGGTATTGGGTATTGCCGGTTATAAGACCCATAAGCTAAGACTTTGGCTGTATTACTTCATCTGTACCGTGACATTGGGTCTAGGCTATTTATTACTGAGATGGTTACCAAAGTATAAGTTCCGTCTCTATGGTGAGGCTGTTCCATTGGCAAAAGCAGAGTGGTGTGTCATTGAGACTGAGCATGGTGAATTAAGCGTTGTTGATGTCCATAGACAATGGTACAACAGATCGTTATCGACGATAATGAACGTTCCTCATTTAGATAGTCGCAGCTTAAGAAGTGAGTCAGGTTCTTCCGGCCTAGACCTAAATCTGGATCCAATCATCCCAATATTGATTTCTTTTGAGTATAGATACTTGAAGCTGGTGTATAGTCCTATAGAGGACATTTACAAGACAAATACCAATTGGGTTGATTTCTCTTGGTTACACCACTCGAAAGATGGTCTATCGACAGATGAATACGAGGATAGACAATTGGTCTTTAATACAAACTCACTGGATTTACAAGAAAAATCAATGTCACAGTTATTAGTGGATGAAGTGCTGCATCCATTCTATATGTTCCAGGTATTCTCTATCGTGCTGTGGGCATTTGATGAGTACTATTATTACGCTGGCTGTATCTTCCTTATTTCATTGGTATCCATTATGAACACATTGGTGGAGACAAAGTCTACAATGAAGAGGCTCACAGAGATCTCAAGGTTCCAGTGTACAGTGAGAGTATGGAGAAACGGGTTCTGGAAAGAGACTTCGTCGCATGACCTGGTGCCAGGTGACGTTTACGAGATATCAGACCCTTCTCTACACACAGTTCCCTGTGACTCTGTCTTATTGTCTGGTGATGCGATCTTGAATGAATCAATGTTAACGGGTGAGTCTGTCCCAGTGTCAAAACTAGCGGCCACCAGGGAAACTTTGGAGCACTTGATCGAAAACGGTTCTCAGATCTCATCCACACTGGCAAAGTCTTACCTGTTCAATGGTACGAAGATCATAAGGGTCCGTCACTCAACTTCAGACCCAGCGTTGGCACTGGTAACACGTACAGGATTCTCCACCACAAAAGGTGCTCTCTTGAGATCAATGCTCTTCCCTAAGCCAGCAGGTTTCAAGTTTTATGAAGATTCTTTCAAGTACATTGGATTCATGTCGTGCATTGCTGTTTTCGGTTTCGTATTCTCGACTATCAATTTCATTAAGCTCGGCCTTGGCTGGAGATTGATCATATTAAGAGCACTTGATATTATCACAATTGTTGTTCCACCGGCTTTACCTGCTACCCTGACCATCGGTACAAGTTTTGCGCTCTCAAGATTGAAAAAGAAGGACATCTATTGTATTGCACCAACTAGAGTCAACGTTGGTGGTAAACTTGATATTCTGTGCTTTGACAAGACGGGAACCTTGACTGAGGATGGGCTGGATGTATATGGTATCCACTCTTGTAAGTCTTTTGATAAGTTATCTAAAAAGGTTGATGAGCTGGATGAGGCTATGATTAAAGCACTTGTTGCCTGCCACTCGTTAAGAGTCGTTGACGGTGAGCTAATCGGTGATCCTTTAGACTATAAGATGTTTGAGTTCACGGGCTGGAACTACGAAGAAGAGTTTGCTGGATTCAGCTCACTCAATGAGAATAGAAATGATGAAGACATATTGCCTGAGAATACTGGTATATCTCCATCGGTGGTTTATCCAAACGGCGACAAAAGTAAGCTATTGGGTATTCTGAAGAGTTTTGAGTTTGTGAGTGAACTGAGAAGAATGAGTGTCGTCGTTAAATCTGGATCATCTTTCAATGTGCTGACTAAAGGTGCACCTGAGGTGATTAAAGACATATGTGACGAGAGAACTTTCCCACAGAACTACGAGCAGCTGTTGCATTACTATACACACAATGGTTATAGAGTCATTGCGTGTGCTGGTAAACCCTTGAAAAAGAACACTTGGCTGGCCTCACAGAAAATATCTCGTGAGGAGGCAGAATCTGGGCTGTCATTCCTGGGCTTCATAGTGTTTGAGAACAGACTGAAACCTTCCACCACTGGCGTCTTGTCAGAGTTGAGAAGGGCCAACTTAAGAACAGTTATGTGTACAGGTGATAACCTACTCACAGCTGTCAGCGTTGGTCGTGAGTGTGGATTGATAGACGAAGATATGATCTTTGTTCCAAGATTCACCGATGACGGTATTGAGTGGCACGAAATTGATAATGACGAAGTCACGCTGGATTCAAGAACGTTGAAGCTGAACACCAGCTACAAGTCGTATGGATTAGCTGTGTCCGGTGATGTTTTCAGACACGTCTTGAAGAATGAGGTTGAGCTGTACTCTGATGATTACATTAACTCTATGCTTCTGAATGCTAACATATTTGCACGTATGTCCCCTGATGAAAAGCATGAGCTTGTTGAGCAGTTACAGAAATTAAACTACACAGTCGGATTCTGTGGAGATGGTGCGAATGACTGTGGTGCACTAAAGGCTGCTGATGTTGGTATATCTCTATCAGAGGCCGAGGCCTCTGTTGCTGCGCCATTCACTTCTCGTAAATTTGAGATATCATGTGTTCTGGATGTGATAAAGCAAGGGCGTGCATCATTGGTCACCTCTTTCAGCTGTTTCCAGTACATGTCATTGTATTCAGCTATTCAGTTCATCACGGTGACGATTCTGTACAAGAGAGGTTCCAATTTGGGTGATTTCCAGTTCTTGTGGATAGACTTGTTCTTAATCTTACCATTGGCCATATTCATGTCCTGGTCTGACGCTTATGGGTCTATCGTTCCAAAGAGACCCTCTGCAAACCTTGTGTCGCCAAAGCTTTTAATTCCACTGGTGATGAACATCATTATTATGCTTGTGTTCCAAATCGGACTGTGGCTCTACGTTCAGACTAAAGATTGGTATATCAAGCCTATCCCAGCTGGAGATGACGCAGTTCAGTCTTCCGATAACACCGTCTTGTTCTTCTTCTCCAATCTACAGTATGTACTGTGTGCCATCACTTTGACAGTGGGGCCACCGTATAGAGAACCTGCTACTAAGAACATGCCTTTCATACTGAATGTCATTGGGTCTTTCTTGCTGAGTGTCATGTTGATGTTCTTGAACCCTGATGGGTTCTGGGGCAATCTTTTCCAGCTGACCCCTATCACTGGATCTTTCAAGCTGTTGATCATAGCTATGGGAGCATTGAACTTTGCTGCCTGCCACTACATTCCACCAAGATTCAAAGGTGTTTGGAGAAAGAAAACCAGCTCTAAGCTCTACAAAAGATGGCTCAAGGACCAGAGAGTCACTGTATGAGAATAAATGCTTTATAGAAATTGAAAAATGAAAAGTTTGTAGAGTTAAAAACTCAGGGGTAACGACATTGTTCGCGATGTGGGGGATCTCCCTCGAACTTCGCATCAAAACGCCACCAGCTCAGAACTTCACTCACCAGCAAAGGGCTAAGAGTAAAAGGAAAGATGTCGACTTACGAGGGTTAGTTACTACTTGAAGATATGAACATTCGTAATATGGGAAAACTAACATATTTTTCACCTTAGACGAGCACAATATTCAGCCGAGTAGTAATGGCACGGCCCCAACAAACGGCCGTCAGCATCAAACGCTCTCGACGCTATTAGAAGGGTTCTTTGAATCATCAAACAATACACCTGAGCCGGTATTCTCACCTTCGTCTGCAAATTCATCGGTGCAGCAGCTCACAAGGGCCTTAGAGATGCTGAATGACCTGCCGATGGCCGAGAGTCTGATTGAACAGCTGCAGGAAGAGAAGGGAGTAGCTGGTGTGTCACAGGAGTTCATTGACTCCTTAGAGAGGGTTTCAAAGAAATCCCTGAAGCCTGATATGGTGTGCTCGATCTGTACCTCGGACTTTCTGGATGATCCGCACCCGTTGGTGGTGGAGCTGCCTTGTGCTGGTAAGCACAGGTTTGACTTAGAGTGCATCGCTCCTTGGCTGAAGGTCCACTCCACGTGTCCAATGTGCAGAAAAGACCTGCTGGAGAAGAAGAAGTATATAGACCTACCAGAGGATGATGAAGAAGAGGAAGAAGGGTGGGATATGTATGGCTAAAACGAGCTACGACTACGTAATCTAGAATATATGTACATGTGCATTATGAGAATCTAATCGTCTAAAATTCATTCAACCTTTTTGGTCTCTTTCTTTTCAGTCTTCAAGTGTCTCTTAAAGACAGGGTCGTTCAAGAGCTCTTGTACTCTCTTGGAGATTTGAGCATTTTGTGTTGATACACCAGCAGTGACGTTGAGTGAGTCCAATTTGGAGAGGTCGGTCTTGTCCAACTCATCCACCAAGTTGACTGGCTCACGCTGGTATGTCTGGACTTTGATACCGACACCGGCATTACTGTGCTTGGCCAAGTAGGAGACCCAGAGATCGATGACCTCAGGTGTAGCGTCGTATGCTTTAATGACTCTCTTATGTGTGAGTCTCAAGAAGTTCTCCTTAGACTTAGCGTGAACGAACGGAGCTCTAATGACGGTCCATCTTTCTCTCTTTGTTGGGATTGGGATAATACCACTGACTGGGATATCCAAGTAGTAAGCTGCTCTAAGTGCAAAGTCACCGAGGAATGACAAGTTCTCATGGTCATAGGCTCTCAAGTGAATCTCGGCAACAAGGTCACCGTAACGTTTCTTGTGTCTCAAAGGTGCGTAGTAGTTCAACTCCACGTTGACTGGGAACGGTGTCTTTGTTGTCTCGAGCACCTCTTCTGGTGTTAGGACCTGTGGGTTGTATTCAACTTGTGAAGGCTTTGGAGTTGTTGATGCTGATGGTGTCAATGGGGTTGATCCAGTCTTGACAACGTTCTGGAAAAGCCTCAGGCTCGTTGAGAAAGAGCGTGTAGAGACTCTGCTAATGTTTCTAAACATTGTTTATCCCGTGCTTAACTGGTTAATGAGCTTCAATGTTTAAGAGCTCTTTCAATCCGAAATTTTCCACTTTCACCGAACCACCTTGGCCAAAGGAAAAAAAAAACGAGTTCGCGAAATTCTGAAGAAACTTTTCATGATAAAGGCAAAATACAATGGTATTACAAAGAGAAATGGCATATATAGAGAGTATTAATTGACTTTATTGTCACTCTGAATTCTTGTGGCGTTTACAGATCGTTAATAGCTTCTCTGGAAGCTGAAATAGTGCTTGATATGCTTCACACCCAAACACCATCCGTACACCACCGGCCCTATCTCTTATCTTTATGTCTCGCTCTATAATGGGAAACTTGATAGGTGATAGTATGTTTATTTTACTTTATCCTGGAATACAAGAAAATAATTTTATATTAATCTATCTAGAATGAAGAAAAATGAAGTTTTAAACTAGAAAATTTGGACTTTCACTAGAAATTGTATCTCTTCCTCTTAGATTCAGCAGAACAGTTGAGAGCAATTCCAGCGAATCATAATAATTCTTGGATTTTCACAATTATAAGTTCATAATTACGAAATATAACCTATTTCTCACACTATTTAGCATTAAATGGAACAAAAACAAACAGTAATGACCAGCAAATAAAAGAAATACCCCAGGTTGTGGTTATGTGCCATGGCCGTGCCCGCTCTGCCTACACAAAAATTTGTTCACTTTACTCTCAACGATGAGCTTGAGATGGTTCTTTGTGTATTTACAGAGTAACTTAGGGGAAGATGGGAAAGAGTAGTAAAGACAAGCGTGACTTGTACTACCGGTAAGCTTCTTTGGTAAAAATTCACTCATTCTTGGTTTACTAACGTACTTCATCAACAGTAAAGCTAAAGAGGAAGGATGGAGAGCCAGATCTGCCTTCAAGCTCCTACAACTAAATGACCAGTTCCAGCTGTTCAAAGGTGTCAACCGAGTCGTTGATCTTTGTGCTGCTCCTGGTTCCTGGTCGCAGGTCCTATCACGTGAGATCTTTGAGAAGAGAAGCTCCGAGGAACAGAGCGACGCCAAAATCGTCGCTGTTGACTTACAGCCAATGGCACCAATCAACGGTGTTACCACACTACAAGCCGACATCACACATCCAAAGACTCTAAGTAAAATCTTGGAGATCTTTGGTGGTGAAAAGGCTGATTTTGTTTGCTCTGACGGTGCACCTGACGTTACAGGTTTACACGACTTAGATGAGTATATCCAAGCACAATTAATCCTCGCTGCGTTACAGTTAACAACCTGTTTATTGAGACCTGGTGGTTCCTTTGTGGCCAAGATCTTTAGAGGCCGTGACATCGACTTGATGTATTCTCAGCTAGGCTTCCTCTTTGAGAAGGTCATCTGCGCTAAGCCAAGATCCTCAAGAGGTACCTCGTTAGAAGCTTTCATTGTATGTCTGGGCTATAAGCCAAGCTCAACATGGACACCAACGTTGGACCTGAATGTCTCAACAGAGGACTTCTTCAAAGGCTCCAACATTGGCAGATTTGAGCTGAAAGACGACATGGAATACGAAGAAGAGCAGAGGAACGTTGCACCATTTGTTGCCTGTGGTGATCTTTCAAGCTACGACTCGGACGCTACATACACCATAGACACAACGATGAAGAGAGTCAGTCTGGATCCCGTACAGAGCCCTACTGCTCCTGCCTACAAGAAGGCCCTGGAGATGAAGAGAGCAGGTGAAATTAGAAGATAGCGAATTTGAATCTTATTAATGTACAATTTTTTATATATATACCTATTACTTATGGTCTAATAGCCGAATCTGTCAAGAACTGACTCAAGACTTGCTGCTCAACGTCCTCAGAGGTATAGCTAATTCTTCCAGAGAGTGGTAACCATTCCTGCAAACTAACCTCGTTGTTTGTAGCCTGGGATTTCTTCTTGTGCATTTGGTAGTAGAACTGGCCCAACTCATCTACGCTCTCAATCAATGTCTCGACGTTCGAGAGTGTGGCCTGTGTCTTTAACTGTGTTGATTCTAAAGTGGTTGTAGATGTGAAGTGCTCAGAGTCCTTGGAAGCCAAGTACAAGTTGACCAAGTGGTTGTTGTTGATCTTCACTGGGATCTCCTCAAAGAGGGAGTCACATGAAAGCTTACTCTTGTTCAAGGACTCAACAGAGTAGTCGTTGGCGATGAAGGTCTCCAAGAAAGACTTTGTCAATCTGTAGGCCTTCAAGCTGAGAACACCGTACTTGGCCTTAGCCTGGTCGTGAACAAGGACAATTGAGTTTGGAGACTGCTTCAACTGGCCGTATGCAAGGGATTCGAGTAAAGAGTCAGTGATAAATTTACCAGAGATAGAAGCCTGGTACCATCCGAGAAGCTGAGAGGAAGACTTCAAGTCCTTCAACTCTGTGACCAAGTCGTCTTGGTATTTAACGTTAGACTTGGCTCTGTATGGGGAGCCATCTTCAGTGATGTATGGGAAGGCGTAGGTCGATGTGATCTTCAAGACATCAGCATCAACGTCCAAGCCGAGAATTGGGCCAGCAGCTGAGCGTGGGTAGCACTCGGAAGCGTGCTTGACGATCTTCAAAGCAGCCTGAGAGAGAAGTTAGTAGCTGGTGTATAAGAAGGGAAAGATGAGGAACATACTGAAGATTCAATCTGAACAACCTTTGTGGTTGGAGCGGTGTAGGAACCCTTAGAACTGTTGAAAATTTTGTTAGTAAACTTATCCAGCACAATTATCGAATAGCAGCAGTGACATACTCAGCCATATTATATGAATTAAACCTTATTAAAAGCTGAATAATTACAATCTTAAACCTCGTTTTGATGCTATTTTTCAGCGTTTTTTTTTTTTTTTCAGGCATGTTCCCCTGCTCACCTAAAATCGGAATTCAAAAAATTTCCACCCTCGGAACTTTGCCTCATTGCCAGGAGTTTCGTCCAACACAAATTTTGTCTGTGAAGATTCAGTCATTGAACTTCTACTTCTGCTTTTCTGGCATACAAAACAAAAAAGAAATGTCTGATCAGGTTGAGAAGGTCGCCGAGGCCGTCCAGAACCTCCAATTGGACGATGTCACCGGTGAGATGGTTTCCAAGTCCGAGCTCAAGAAGAGACAGAAGGCTAGAAAGACCAAAGCTGAGAAGGAAGCCAAGGCCGCAAAGAGAGCTGAGCAGCTTGCTGCCCAGCCTGCCAAGAAGAAAGACGTCTTGCAGGAGTTGACTCCAAACCAGTTCCACGAGATCCGTTCCCGTCAGATCAAGGAGTTGAGAGTCTCCAAGCAGCCAAACCCTTACCCACACAAGTTCAATGTCTCCATCTCCATCAAGCAGTTCTTGGAGAAGTACGCCTACTTGGAGCGTGGTCAGTCTCTTCAGGATGTCACCGTCTCCGTTGCCGGTCGTGTCATTGCTAAGAGAGAGGCTGGTGCCAAGTTGAAATTCTACGTCTTGAGAGGTGACGGTACCCAGGTCCAGATCATGGCCCAGGCCCAGGACTCTGCTGAGAACTACGAGGAAGTCCACGAGTTGTTGAAGAGAGGTGACATCATCGGTGTTACCGGTTACCCAGGTAGAACCCAGCCAAAGAAGGGTGGTGAGGGTGAATTGTCCATCTTCGCTACTTCTGTCCAGCTCTTGACCCCATGTTTGCACATGTTGCCATCTGATCACTACGGTTTCAAGGACCAGGAGCAGAGATACAGAAAGAGATACTTGGACTTGATTGTTAACAACGCCACCAGAGACAAGTTCATCACCAGATCTAAGATCATCTCTTACATCAGATCCTTCTTGGACAACAGAGAGTTCATTGAGGTTGAGACTCCAATGATGAACGTCATTGCCGGTGGTGCTACTGCTAAGCCTTTCATCACCCACCACAACGAGTTGAACATGGACATGTACATGCGTATTGCTCCTGAGTTGTTCTTGAAGGAGTTGGTCGTTGGTGGTATGGAGCGTGTTTACGAGATTGGTCGTCAGTTTAGAAATGAGGGTATCGATATGACACATAACCCAGAGTTCACCACCTGTGAGTTCTATCAGGCATACGCTGATGTCTACGACTTGATGGACATGACCGAGATGTTGTTCTCCGAGATGGTTAAGGAAATCACTGGTGACTACAAGGTTACATACCACCCAGATGGTCCAGAAGGTGAAGAGTTGACCTTGGACTTCTCCAGACCATGGAAGAGAATTAACATGATTGAAGAGTTGGAAAAGAGATTCGATGTCAAGTTCCCACCAGGTGATCAGTTACACACTGCCGAGACCGGTGAGTTCTTGAAGCAGGTCTTGATCAAGAACAAGATGGACTGTACTCCACCATTGACCAACGCTAGAATGCTTGATAAGCTTGTCGGTGAGTTGGAAGACACCTGTATCAACCCAACCTTCATCTTCGGTCACCCACAGATGATGTCTCCATTGGCCAAGTACCACAGAGACATCCCAGGTTTGTGTGAGCGTTTCGAGGTGTTCGTTGCTACTAAGGAAATCTGTAATGCCTACACCGAGTTGAACGATCCATTCGACCAGAGAGAGAGATTCGAAGAGCAGGCTAGACAGAAGGATCAGGGTGACGACGAAGCTCAGTTGGTCGATGAGACCTTCTGTAACGCCTTGGAGTACGGTTTGCCACCAACTGGTGGTTGGGGTTGTGGTATCGACAGAATGGCTATGTTCTTGACAAACTCCAACAACATCAGAGAGGTTCTCTTGTTCCCAACCTTGAAGCCTGACGAGACTGTCATCCCAGTTAAGGAGAATTAGAGAGTTTTTGTTTTGTATAGTAATTAATTGGCTTAGATAAAAACCTGTAAGCCTTTGCTCTAAAAACAGGAAAGCGAGAAACTGTGGTGGTTTTCTGTGGCTTTGCTTTGTGTCATGAAATTTATAGCTACGTGTCCATACCGTTTTCCACCATTACGGCTAAGCGTCTGAAATCGCATCAGATGATCTTCTGTCCTCTGAATTTGGATAAAGACACCTTAGAAAGCATAAAAAGAGAGGCCAGTAATGGGGAGACCGAGAGTTAGTGTTTACGTATGCGAGATTGTTGAAATGTTTATACTAACCGTGAAAAGTTGATAATTTTAGTGCGCCATGGAGAGAGTGAAGGAAACTGTGATAAATCCGTCAACCGATATATACCAAACCATAAGATAGCATTAACAGCTCGGGGACATCGTCAAGCCAGGGAGGCCGGCCAACAACTGAAAGACCTGCTCACCGAAGACGATTCTGTTTTATTCTATACATCTCCTTATATGCGTACAAGACAGACTTTAGATGGGTTGATTGAAGGTGTTAAAGAAGCCGGGGTAGGCTATAAAGTTCACGAAGAGCCAAGGATGAGAGAACAGGATTTTGGTAATTTCCAGAGTTCTTCTGAAGAAATGGAGAAGATTTGGCAAGAACGTGCACATTACGGGCATTTCTTTTACCGTATTCCATTTGGTGAAAGTGCAGCTGACGTATTTGATCGCTGTGCTGGATTTAATGAAACTTTATTTAGACAGTTTCATAGTGATAAGTTTCCAAGTGTCTTGGTTTTAGTTACTCACGGAATATGGGCAAGAGTGTTCTTAATGAAATGGTTTAGATGGACATTTGAAGAGTTTGAATCGTTGAAAAATGTGCCACATTGCCAGTTGATTTTAATGGAGAAAAACCAAGAGACACAAAAGTATAAACTATTAACACATATGCATAAATGGGACGAAGATGAAGACGAAGCCCAGTCTTACAGAACGGAGATTATGGATGAAGTCTTGAAGAACTCAAATAGTTATACAGATATGTCATTCCAAGCAAAACTGGAAACGTTTGATACCGAGTCACTACAAAGACAAAAGGATAAAGAGAGGAAATTGAAAGAGATGTTTCATAAAGCGTTAGACAAGTAAAATCCCAATAAAAGTTATTTATATTTAAGTATTCGTGTGCCCCTTTTTTCGTATTTCCGAGAGATTTCGATATGCATAGAAAAGTAAGTTTATGCATAGAATGATGTGGCATCTCCTAGCGAAGTAAATAAGCATCAGCTTTTAGCACCCACTGCTTGCCCAGTTTTGCTTGTATTGTACGATGCTGGCTCTCCCTGGCGGAATCTTGAAGCACCGGTCCATATTACTCGATGGGAACCACAGATTCTCTTGTCATCAAGGCGAATGCTGTCTTTCCGGTTTGTATATGTCCACAGATGACCACATCGACGTTACAATTGCAGACGGCAGAAAGATGGTAGAATGCAACTCTTTTGGATATCCTGTTCAACAGTATTGCATCTGATGATATCTCGTCCTGCTCCTCCTCCTCTGAAGAGAGCTCAGCATCGACTTCTAGCGAGGTTGTATCTTCTATTTGGTATCATATGGTACATTGTCAGCGAGCACAGCCGGTTCGCTAGCCCATACTTTGATTTCCACCCCGTCCTGATCATCACATCCTGCTCTGATGACGCCGTCTCTTGGTCTGCTACTACTACTGGAGTCACAGTCGTTTCTGTGACTTCTGATGATGTTACAGAGTCCGCAACTTACTGTCCGCTTTCATCCTCTGAATCTGCTAGTGAGATCGAACTGAGGGTGCTGCTACTGTGACAGTGACCTCTGGTTCAGAGAGTGACAGCTCAGAAATAGCAACTGCTACATATTTACATCAACTCAAGTAGCACGGAGCAGCTTAGACAGATCTGCTATTGAAGCTGGAGAAAGTAAGGTAGCTCTTGCACTATAGCAGTTACTTCAGCTATCGCCGCACTAGTTCTACTATTCCAGGCAAACCAACATCAGTCTCTGGCTCACGCTACAAAGTACACTCCTAGTCTTCAGGCCCTATTCTGCTAGACCGGACGGAATTCTGGTTTTCTGTTTAATCCTTGAGGTAAAGCCAACCACAGCAGAGCTCCGATCTGGAATGTACCAGTCTACGTATATACCATTGCACTAATACCAAATTACCAATTACCTCAATTAGCCTCTAAGCTATAATTTACTAACATTTAAGTGAACGTCATATTCATATGATACTTAGCATCGGGTCACGTACCTCTCACGTGACTCATGTCACCACACCACTTTGAGGCCACCCCGGCGGTGGTGGGAAGGTCATCGCAGCTTTCGCGGCGATATAAAAGGGAGGACATCTTCCCCCGGTCCGAAGCAACCACCGTGTGATATTTCAGATCATAAACAAAAAAATCAATTAATTCAAAAATGGTAAGTTGCTAATTCCAATTGATCCGTGAGAGTGGTTACTAACGGGTGCTACAGGCCAGAAAATTCTTTGTCGGTGGTAACTTCAAGCTTAACGGTTCCAAGAGCTCCATCAAGGAGATCGTTGAACGTCTTAACACTGCTTCCTTGGACCCAAACACTGAGGTTGTCATTTCCCCACCATCCACATACTTGGACCTCTGTGTCTCCCTTGTAAAGACCCCACAGGTTGAGGTCTGTGCCCAGAACGCCTACGTCAAGGGCTCCGGTGCCTACACCGGTGAGATCTCTGTTGAGCAGGTTAAGGATGTCGGTGCCACTTGGGTCTTGCTCGGTCACTCCGAGAGACGTACCATCTTCGGTGAGTCCGACGAGTTTGTTGCCGAGAAGGTCAAGCTTGCCTTGGAGTCAGGCTTGAAGGTTATGCTTGCCATTGGTGAGACTTTAGAAGAGAGACAGTCCGGTGTCACTGACAAGGTCAACCAGAGACAATTGACAGCTGTTTTGAAGTTGGTCAAGGACTGGTCCAACATTGTCGTTGCCTACGAGCCAGTCTGGGCTATCGGTACCGGTTTGGCTGCCACCCCAGAGGATGCTCAGGAGACCCACAAGAACATCAGAGACTTCTTGAAGCAGGAGTTGGGTGAGGAGACTTCCGAGCAGATCAGAATCTTATACGGTGGTTCTGCCAACGGTAAGAACGCTCCATCTTTCAAGGACAAGCCAGATGTTGATGGATTCTTGGTCGGTGGTGCTTCCTTGAAGCCAGAATTTGTTGATATCATCAACTCTAGACAGTAAATATAATCTATTAGTCACGTTTCCCTACAAGTAGAAAGTTTCATATTCATAATCCACGTTAAAATCATATGACCTTGGATGCTCATTCCACATCATCAACGTCCGACAGCATCAGAGGTGTCATTGGTACCTGTTCATCCTGGATGGGGTTTAAAAAGGGGCTCATGTTACCCATCATCATACCGGTATGGCTGTTATGTCTTGATAGTGGGAATGCATGCCTCTGCTGCTGTAATGAGTTTGGTAACTGCTGCTGTGATAGTATAAAACAAGAAGGCGAGCTCGCTAGCGACGTTGGTCCAAACTGTGGGGTATCAGGTGTTATTCCAGATATAGGAATAGGCTGTGGTGGTTGTGGGAACTGCTGTGACGTCCTTCTTGAGTGTGCTAGTGAGTTATTGTAGTGATGATGACGTTGCACCTGGAATGGTACTCTTGAAGCATTAGAAAACGATGCTTGGCGTGATATGGACTTCCTTCTCATATCAACAGGTGACGATAGCTCTAAGTTTTCACGATTTAGTGATAGTAGTGAAATTGTGGAGAGGCTCGGTAAGAGTCTTCCCGAGTTCTCGTTGTATGAAGTCGCCATTAAGTTTGGTGATATTAATGGTGTTGAGTCGGTGTCCTCGTCGTCTATGATAGCATTCTCGCTAATATTTCCATACCCTTGGAATGTGCTTTGTAGCTGTAAGACTCTTTGGGATCCGGCAGATGAACTCGAGGAGCTTCTTGATGCTCCACGGGATGGAGTTGTCGGCTTTAGGGAAAGCTGTGCAAATGGGGAAACAACGTCTTTACTCATATTTGTCGGATTGACAAGCGATTTCAGAGGTGTATTCATATAAAAAATCAAGCCTTTTTTATTTAAATGAAAGGAAATTTGGGTGGTTTGGTGTGTTGTGTGTTACTTTTTGCTTTCAACAAAGAACTTTTTTGATAAATTTTCAGTGTGGTTGTTGGAGAATTACCGGAAACGGAAGTTTGGCGTGTGCTTTGACAGCTCCGCATTACCCCTTCCGGCATCTGGCGAAACTCACACCGCGCGATAATGCAACTCCGCCGTTTTTTATGGTGAAATTTCTGTTTCAGCTCCGCTGTTTTTTGCAATTTTTTTCTCTATTTAAAGGCTCATTCTCCAGGATAGCATTTTTTCGGTGCTGAATTACTAGAGATTTGGTAATAATTTGGTGTTTTATTAGTTTATTGTGCGTATCGGCGCTGCTGAGGCCCCACTCTTTCACCGAGGGGTCATGCCCGAGAGACCTCTTTTCGGGGGTGCAAAAAGCTCGAAAAAGGGGCTACTTTTGACATGTAGAAATATCTGGACAAAAAGGGCACATATTGCTAGATAATCTTCTAAATAGAACCATAAGCCCCATTAAAGGTCATCTTGCAATACAATAATTTCTAGTTAAAGCGCAATCAGAGATTCTGCGTGAGTCGCGTAAAGTATACGCGTCAGATTTTTTTTTCATTGTTTTCATTTCGAGTAGAGACATAAAGGCATCAAAGTAGAGGAGTACAAAGGAAGAGAATCAGAGATGGCTGCTATGGGGAATACCTTCAAGGGGTATATCTTGGAGTTTCCAGGCATCCGTGTTGACTGCTTTGACGACAAGCCTTGTCGCCGAACAAAGCATCACGACAAAGACGTGCAGTTCTATCTTCTTACACATGCACACTCCGATCATCTTACAGGGCTGGCATCGCCTAATTTTTCGGGTAAGAAAGTGTACTGTTCAGAGATCACTAAGCAGGTGTTGGCGATAGATAAGACTTATCAGAGCAATGTATCGTCGTTGAAGACTTTGAAAACAAACACACGACACCGAGTCGGGTACAGGGACACCTTCATTGATATTACTTTGATTCCCTCAAATCACTGTCCAGGGAGTGTAATGTTCCTGTTGGAGTCGAGTTCTCAATCGGTTTTGCTCACTGGCGATATAAGGGCCGAGAGATGGTGGGTAGATCAGATACCTCGTAACCCATTCTTATTCCCATATACAACAAGTGCCAAAGAGCTGTCAATGATATACTTAGATACGACCTACCAATATCGCCAGACCCCTTATTTGCACATGCATCAGAATTATCAGGGCTTACAAATGTTAATGTCCTTTATACAGCAATACCCCATGGATTCGGAGATGATGCAGTTCCATTTCCCGCAAGATGTCTTGGGTTTTGAAGAGGTATGGGTCCATGTCTCTGAGCTATTCAATACAAAGATCCATACAAGTGAAAAGATCAAACAGAGAACAAACTGCGTCAAAGATACAGGTGGCTACGAATACGGCGAACAGCTGCTCTCGAAGATAACCAACGACCCTGAAGTTAAGATGCATGTATGTGGTAAAGCATCAACAGGGAATAAATGTGCTGTGGAGAATGGGTTTAATGT
The DNA here is from genome assembly GCA_003708795.3 of Petasospora americana. Taxonomy (NCBI): domain Eukaryota; kingdom Fungi; phylum Ascomycota; class Saccharomycetes; order Phaffomycetales; family Wickerhamomycetaceae; genus Petasospora; species Petasospora americana. The sequence goes on from PPOA03000006.1 coordinate 327,489, forward strand.
CACAGTCAGGGCAGTTATCGATTTGTCTTATCAAGAGCTTATGATGGAGTCATTGCCTATAAGGCTGATAGAAGGTAGAATACCAAAGGGGTTTTCATATTCCCATGATATAGATTGTGGGAAAGTCTATGAAAACTTATCAACTGGTAAGAAATACTTACTTTGCCATGGTGGAGATCGCTTATTAGGCGACGAGTTGTTGTATTTCTTTAGTAGGCATTCTTCATATTCTGAATGCTATAGCTTTGTTGGGATGTTTAACGTTGCCCAGGTTTATCCAATAGTGGAAGACCGAGGATCTTGGGAGCAAAGGGGTTTCTCTATCCAAAGGCATTTTGGTGCTTTGCTAAATGGTGAGAAGTTCAGATATGACGAGGAGTGCACTTTAGAATACGGACCACAAGACCATGGATTAATGTTTGGATCTCCGCCTGAGACTCAGGAGAAACAGGCTCCGTCAAGTAGAGATTTTGAGAGGAGTTTACAGGAGCTTAATGATTTGTCATTTAAGATTAGAGGCCAAAGACATATTGGAGATGGTTTCAAGGAGGTTAGTGAAGAAAGTAAGATTTATAGAAGGAGATTAGACCGTCTAGCATACCAGGGATATAAGCTTCAAGGACAGAATCAGTTTCGTATACAAGAGCAGATCAATAATGGACAGACTGAGAGTTTTATAGCCAAGGTTAATGCTAGAAAGCAACAATTTCTCACAGATGAGATTGCGTATGAAAGTAATGACAGTGAAGATGACTCTGAGGAGGAATACCTCCATGCTTTGAGAGCACTTGCAAAAGCTAGAACTGCTCTACAAGATCCCGAGGTTATCACAAAGAGACTTAAATTGGAGTCAATGAAAGAGCCAGAGGTTATCGTTATTGATTCTCAGGACGATGCCACTGAAAAGGACCCAATATCATTTAGAAGTGATGATTTAGATTTTAATGACACAATAGTGGATTCCACTAAAGAAACCAATAGGATTATGATATTGATAGACTGAGATACCAAGAATACGAACTGCTACGATATTATAGTACTACAATGAATGAAATGAATGCTATGTGAAACTTTTTATTAATACGACATGACCCCAAAAACCTTATTAGACTGTATTGCTTGATATATATACATACGATCAGTTTTCTCTCCATTGGTGACCACACTTTGTACATTTCAAGAAAGTAGTCATAGGCTCATCAGCCGAACGGATCTGTAACTGGAAGAAGTAAGCCTTATCGTTACCACAAGCATCTATAGGACATTGAGCACCTGTTTGATCAACGTTTTCCCAAGCACCATCACCACCTAACACATCATCGATTTGCTTTCTCGGTAGCTCCTTTCTATCGAATATCTCTGCACCTGCGATTGTGAATTCATACGGACATGTTGGGCACGCTAGACAGTTGGCTTCATTTGCGTCTCTTTTAACCTTTCAAGATGTTAGTAAATCAAAAATGAAAAGAACTATCGGCAAGAGCCTTAAAAAGGTCTAAATTTGACACGATAAAAGGCCTTATACGTACTAAGAGCATATTAGAGCATGTGGGACAAAAGGATAACATCTTTAATTAATCTTAATAGCGAGAAACTCCAGTATAAAGACAATGACAATGAGACACAGATGTTCCAAATGCGGTCTGTGTGTCCCCACGCGAAATATTTTTTCTGGTGCAGGCCGGAATTCCTTTTTTGAGTTCCGACCTATAAACAAAGAGGATCGAGACCTCTTAAAGCTCCCTTGGGGCTCTTCTAGGTAAACCTTCTTCAATTGATTCAGAAGAACAGCTGTTCTTTAAGAGACATGACGGAGAATGAGGCTATTGAAGTGAGAGACGCAGACGGGGATGTGTTGATGAAGCTGGAAGACACATCGAGCTCAGCTACTCCGATACCATTTTCATCGAATAAAGCTGAACTGATTGAGATGTTCAAGCAACCTGTAAGGAGCAGGTCTGATAAACCTGATAAGATCGACTATTCGGACTTGTTTGGTGTCAGAGGCTTTGGCCCTCCGAGGAATAACCGTGGACGTCCATCAAAGCTGAAGAGTAAGTATAAGATCAAGATGGACTGTCATGTCTTGACAGATGATGAAGACTCCGTGGTTGATCACGGTATATCCCGTACTGCTCGCTCAGGTAGGGTGGTGAAGCCCGTAGAAGTCTTTCAGCCCGAGGTCGTGGTAAGGAAAAGAGAACGGAAGCCTGGTAAGCCGAAGAATCGGTACATCTTTGTCGGTGATGCTAATGCTGCAGTTCAGACAGTAAAGGAAGAAGTGAAGAAGAAGCAGCCCAGCAGAAGAGACCCAAGCTCGGACGAAGACACTTCGTTTGATAGTGATGATTTTGAACAGGACGACGACGAGGAATTGTCGCTGTCGGTGACCCAATGGACACCTTATAATAGGACAAGTGATCCTAAGGTTATAAAGAAGAAACAGAAAATTAGAAGAAGACGTGCGATGGAAAAGAAAGAGAAAGAAATGGAGCAGGTCAGATTGAGACTGGAAAGAGCAAGAAGGAAAGACGTTGATAGCGACTTAAGCTCTGACAGTGATTCACGTCCTGGCTTTACGCATCTTAACATGAAAGAGCCTCGCAGAAAGAAGCTTGGTGCACTGAAGAAAGAACAAATTATTAAGATGGACCCATTTGAAAGTCCCAAGAAGCAAAGAGTTGGTGTGCTACAATTGGAGATATTGGAGAAGTCTCCGTCGAAGAGAGGCATTCTTCCAACAAATATGCTGTCACCAGTTAAGACACCAAACGGGCATGCTGGCTCACCAAGAAAGCTAAAGAAGAAAATAATGGAACTCCAGGATCGTTCTGCTAGGAAGAAGCTGAACCAGAAATTATACCAAGTCTTAGAATCTGACGATGACGAGATCCACGAACAAGAAGTCTTATTAGCGGAAAAGATCATTAGAGAATCAAAAGAAGATCCACCTGAAACACCTTCAAAAGTAAGGGTTATATCTACCCCTATGAAGAGTACAAATGACCTTCCTACGCACAACCCTAACTTCGTCGCAACACCCTTGCCTACTGCCAAGGAAGACGAAGACTTCTTGGAGTTTAAGTTTGACGATAAAGCACTTTTCTTAGATGGGCCAGATGGCTATTTTGATCAGCATAGACTTAAGGTGAGAGCTTCTCAGAACTCTATGGTTCAAGCAGAGCCGTTAGAGTATGATGAGTTTAATTCTTTAGTCTTATTGAGTGGGTTCATGCACTATCCACAAAAGGAATTGCTTACCTCAAAATATCAAGAGATGTACACACAATGGTTATTTGAGCTAGAGCAGGGATTCAATTTATTGTTTTTCGGTGTTGGTTCAAAAAGGTCATTTATGCTGTCGTTCTTACAAGATTTTGTTATGGAGTACGTTGACTCGCCTACGTTAGTGATTAATGGCTATAACCCTTTGACTAATTTCCATGAGATATTGAAAGAAATAGTTGCAATTTTTGGCATAAAGAACGCACCAAAGAGAGCTGGTGAGCTTGTTGAGTATCTGGTTTCCAAGTTTGGTAAGATGAAGGACAAATCTCCTAAATTAATAATATTATTCCATAACATTGATGCTGAGCCTCTAAGAGACGAAAAAACGCAAGATTACATCTCAAAATTGGCCTCAATTAAGCAATTCTATTTAATCTCAAGTATTGATCACCTGAATGGGCCGTTACTTTGGGACTCTATAAGATTGAGCAATTTCAACTTTGTATGGCACAATGTGACTACCTTCACTGACTACTTAACAGAGCTATCATTCAAGGACCCATTGGTCTTGGGACAAACACAGAAGTCTGGTGGTGCTAAAGGTGCTAAGCATGTCTTAGCAGTATTAACTCAAAACGCTAAGGCACTTTACCGTGTGCTGGCATCCAATCAGCTACAGAACATGGAGGACGAGCGCACGGGCAAGTCGATTGATAAGCAGGAAATGCACGGTTCTATAAAGACAGCTATTGAGTTCTCGAGGTTATTCCATCTCTGTGCAGAAGAATTCATCTCATCAAATGAGATCACTTTCAGAACTATGCTGACAGAGTTCCTCGAACACAACATGGCTGTCATAACAAAGGACCCAAGTGGCACGGAGATGGTGTACATCCCATACTCGCTGGAAGAAATACAGCACCTCTTGGAAAATGAGCTTTAGTTAAACATTTCAAATTCTACTTATCGTTATCTAACAGTAAGGCGTAGTGTATGTGTGGTGTGCGGGTGTTTTGTGGTTGATTTAAATATCAAAGGTGTGTCAGATCCGAGCATCCGCCACTTCTCCAAGGCCAGCCAAGTTCTTCAACAGGGAAAAGAAGAAAAGAATTGCTAAATGGAGAAGCTCCCGGAAGGAACAAAGGTCACAATTGGCCAGCATGAGGCCGAGATTGTTTCTTATATTGCCGAGGGTGAGTGGTTCCTTCTTCATCAAGAGGCCATAGATACTAACGATACAAAAAGGTGGGTTTGCACACATCTACAGGGTGAAGTGCACTCCAATCGAGAACGACAGCGAAGATGCGGTGCTCAAGAGGGTGATTGTCAAGAGCAAGCCTGAGCTCAACATCCTCCGCAAGGAGGTGGATACGATGAAAAGGCTTGCCTCATCAAGGTACGTGGTAAGGTACTACGACTCCAATGCTCAGAAGCTTGAAGACGGCACGTACGAGGTTTTGCTGCTGATGGAGTACTGCCCTAATAAGTCGCTGCTGGACTATATGAACCTGCACTTAAAGACAAAGCTCCGGGTCGACCAGATCACGAAGATCATGTACCAGACCTCACAGGCATTGGCAGACATGCACTCCATGAAGCTGATCCATCGAGACCTGAAGATTGAGAACATTTTGATCGACTCAAACGGAGACTTCAAGCTTGCTGACTTCGGCTCGACCTCGTCGTACATTCCCCCACCAAAGAACCAGGAAGAGTTCCAGTGGGTTGCGCACGATATCATACATAATACCACTCCTCAGTACAGGGCCCCTGAGATGATTGATCTTTACAGGGGGATGCCCATCGACGACAAGTCTGACATCTGGGCATTGGGTGTCTTCCTATTCAAGCTGATGTATTATACAACGCCATTTGAGACCCAGGGAGAGCTTGCAATTCTGCATGGGTACTTCCAGTTCCCAGAGTTACCGAAGTACCCTTCGAGACTGAAAAACCTGGTGATTATTATGCTACAGGTGAACCCAATGCTGCGACCAAACATTTACCAGGTCTTATACGAGATCTGTGACCTGATTAATAAGCCTGTGCCGATTGAAGACTCTTACGGCTTTGGGAAGTACGACTTTGATGCCTACGCCAAGTACCAACAGCACATTTTGCTGCAGCAGCAACAGCAGGCACAGATCCAGCAGGAGTACATGCTCAAGAAGCAGCAAGAGCAAATGGCATATCAGCAATTGCAGCAGCAGCAGCAGCAAGCTGAGACGAAAGACGAAGAAGAAGTTGACATGAAGAGATCAAAGAGTGCCCAATCAATCCAGCCGCAAGAGCTTACACGGTCTTCTAAATCCTCAGTTGGCGACCTGAAATCTCTGAATACGGGCTTCAATGAAGGGGAAGGGGAAGAAGAAGATGCCGAAGAAGAAGATGTTGGTGATGAAGTGGAAGATGTTGCGAGTAGATTTCCGGACTTGGACGACATCGAAGCCGTTAAGCAGAAGTTTCCTGAGTTGGATGAAGTTGAGACGGGCAAATTCACTGATGGATCCAAGTCGGATCTGAGAGAAGGAAGTAAAAGCCCATTGGACGAGACTGACGTTCCAAACGTTGGACTAAGGCTATCCTCAACAGAGGCATGGACTTTACCCTCAAATGACGAAAAAGTAAACGTCGACGGCGTGTTCCACAAGGATGAAGAGAAACCTTTGAAGCTGAAAAGCTCATTTGACAACCTGTTTGACTTTGAAACTGAAGCAACTCCTGCCAGTCAGCCAAGCTCACGGGTACCATCTCAAACGACACTCCCACTGAAATCGGTATCGCAGCCAACTTCAAGACACGCATCGCAGTTCACGGAGTCTCCAGTGTCAAGGAACCCTTTCCCCGTGTCTAAGAATCCATTCCCTACTGGAAACCTAGAAGTGAAGAAGGTGCTACGACCAGAACGCTCTGGTGGAAACCCATGGGTACACTTCCAGCAATACCCATCATCACAGAACGCTCAGCAGAGTGTTCAACAGAGTGTTCCGCAGAACACTCTTAGACCTGAACAGAAGCCTCCGCTGCCCCTGAGACATGAGCAAACGCCTAAACTAGGACCACAGCTAGCACAAGCTCACACCTCGCCTGTCATTACGCTGACACCGGCAGACGTCAAGCTGATTGACTTGGACGACGGTCCGAAGGAGCATAGACCAAAGTTAGACTTACACATGAAATCGTTTGAACTGGACACCGAGAACAATGTCAATGATGACGATGACGGTGACACCGATACTGACAGCAACGGAGACTTAAAGGTTGAAGTTATGAAAGTCCGCACCACGTCCAAGTCGTCAACAGAGGCAAGAACATCTACAGAGCTGAAGAGGCTGAACTTAGATCTACAAGAGCTGGACTTGGACGAAGATGTTGTCACCGATGACGATGAAAAGAGGCATTCTAGAAGATCGCTAAGCTTGAAAAGGAATAGCAGTGGGCTGAGAAAGACCTCTCGGTCAAGGTCTGACAGGGAAAGCAAGGAAAAAAGGAAGTCGTTCCTAGGTTTTTAGAATATTAAAAACATGCATTATATTAAAAAATTAGAGAGAATGAAAGAATGATATGTTTTTTTACTTATGAGCTTACACGACCGTACTCAACCAATAGTCTTCTAAAGTCGTCGCCTGTTAAGTAGTAATAGCTTCTGGTGAATACCTGGAATAGCCAGTGTGGTAAGTACGCAAACACGGCGTACACCATGAACGAGAATAGTACTAGGAAGAAGCAATGTAATACAGCAGCATCTTGCGACTCCATTAAGTAGTAAGGTAGGTGGATGTAGTAGGCCCAGTAGAGTCTTGTGAACCCGTTACGGAATAGATTGACGATTTTGTATGAGTCTCTATCGCGCTCCTCGTTTGTAGGACAATATTCGAATGTACCAGCCATCTTTATTTCTTCAATACCAAACAATAACAACGACGTTTAATGGTCAAAGGTTGGACGCGACGTTGATTTCCCCCTTTTTTTTGTTTATATAAAACGCGTTCGCGGGTAAACACCGCGAAACACCGCGAAGCGCGAAGCGAAGCTTTTCGCGAAGCTGTTCGCGCACCCATTCGCGGGAAAGTGCGCGAAGACGCTTGATATGCGGTGTTTTAGCGAGTGTTTACCCCTAAACGGAGACGTATGGAGCCAATTTAGTGAAGGTTTGCTGGAAAACGGGTAGAAGTTTCCGGCTTAGCAAGTAGCACACGGTGTAATCAGAGAGGCGTCCTTTATCCGGCTGCTTTTCGCTTTGGTGCCTATCCACACTGATAAGTTTAAGGTTAGGATAGACCGGGAAAAATCTTTTTAAAAGGGGTTAAAGGGGTTTACCGGGGATATGACGTCACGTCATCATACAATGATCATCCTTTCTATTGCTACGCTAAGGGAAGAGCAACAGCACAGCAAAACTGTAAGAATAATTGCAGCTCCTGTGTGGCTGCTCGGGGCTTCACTGCGATTAGCAACCAGGCTTTACATGGCATTAATGCCCTGTAGCACAAATTTAGAAACTGCGGTGTGGCGTCGCGTGTCTCCGGTACTTCCGAGGGGTGCGGGTGTTCTATCCTCTCTTTGTACCAATAGAATACAATTAATAGGCCTATGTTAGCTACAAAATGGTCCTCAGCGAAACAAACAGCTTTTGCACACAGATTCCAAGGTCAAATCACCGGAAAACCCGGTTTATTTGAGACATTTCTTAAGGGTCCTACAATCGGCAGGGTCTAACTCCAAAAAGTCTTGGCTTTCTCTCGGCATAGGACCCTGTCGAGCCGTCGATTGGCCAATTAAACACCGCGATCATCAACGGTTGCATTACGGGCCCACACCCCACAGCCTCATAGATCCAGGCCCCCTTTTCCTGCTTTTTTTATAAATCTTGGCTCACCCCCCCCCCTTCTTCTTTTTTCTTGGCAACCGTTTTTATCTTGGCAGTTTTCTTATTTATACACATCGAAGAGACTATGTCGATCGTTCATCAGCTCCTCCCTAAACCGACATCCTCGGTGTCGCTACCCCCTATTTCTTCGCTATTGGGGAGCGTGGACACAAGTGGCATCAAGAGCAATATCCATAAACATGATACCTTACTAGTCGGGTCCCTGCCTGTTATGATACCACACTCGTCTTCCTTCTATTCACATTCATCAGTTGATCCAGCGACGATACTCTCATCTTTATCCCAGCCAAGGGTGAGTCCTCTGCAACAGCATCAGCAGCATCAGCAGCAGCAGCAGCAGCAGCTACAACCCCAGCTACAGCCACAACCACAACCACAACCGCAGCCACAGACGCAGCCACAGCCACAGAAGAACGAGACGGAGAAGACGGTAAGGAAATATAAGTGTAAAACCTGTGATAAGCCATTCACGACTTCTGGGCATTTAGCGAGACACTCGAGAATCCATACCGGGGAGCGTAAGCATGAGTGTCCTCATCCTGGATGTGAAGCGAGATTTGCAAGACAGGATAACTGTATGCAACATTTTAGAACCCATAAAACTACAAAGATTAGAAGGAGAAGAAAATGAATATTTATATGTGTTTTTTTTTTGCTTATTGTAGAGAACGTCTTTAGTTAAACCATAGGAACAATAGCCACTCCTTTGGTAGACATCTCAGTAGTAGCTATCAGCACAATAAGTTATAGATTTAGATGAGAAAGTATCAGACCGACGAGAAGACGAGTAGCATTGATGCTAAGAGCCCTAAAGTCACTCTGATAGCCAAGATCCAAGCACGATCTTTAGCAAAGAACCACTTGGTGAAGCAAGGAAGTAAAACATCAAAGCACAAATCGTAGCTACTCGTCTACCACTTTCACTAAGATGGTTCACGTTTACTGTAGCCAAACTCATGAAGAACGTTAATAAAGCCTCTCTATAAAACCGAGAGAAGTCATCTTTAATATAGCAATAGAGCACACCACATTACCCATTTCCAGCCCATGAAACCAGACATTACACTTGCCACATTATTTGAAGCTGTTAATGAAAAACCATAATGCCATCCAAAATCAGGTTCATGCTTAAAGAGAACATTGCTAAGGGTTTGGTACTTAATATGCCGTTTCTAATCCTGAATGGATTGGTTCAGGATTAGAAACAGCATAACTAGCACTAGATGGTGCAAATAGCCAATTTCTTTTAAGTTTCCAATTCAAAGGATCAATGTATTTAGGAGCATTTGAATGAATTGAATCGTTCAAGATCAACTCAAGTGGTATTACCAGGTATAACTGATTGGAATCGTGTCTATTAGTGTTCATTTGAGGTTGTTCATCTGGAAAGCAGGAAATTTCGGTTTTCCAAATGGGGAAGACAGCACCCACCCCAACTTCAAGCATTTTGAAAGATCCATTTGCTGTTAGTCAGATATTTGGGCTAGCTCATTCATTAACCATTCAGATGTTTTATTAAATTTTAAACTTCCATCTGAGCTCGAATTTAAAAGCGAAGATCTCAGGGGTTCTTCAGGGGTGTTCTCTTTCGGGGTTTATCTTCGACCATTTCTCCATTTGATTAAATTTTTTGGTACTTATAGGGCTATTTTTAGATATTTATAAGAAAGGCATTTATGTTGTTCAAATGAGGAACTTTGACATCTCAAATATTTTGCTTTTATTCAATTTAAAAGGAAGGGAAACGGAGAGAGATAGAGAGACATAATACCCTAAACTTCCCTCCCTTCTAATAGGCTCTTTGAAGAAAAAACAGCCAGCTTATATACTACCAACTCTTTATTACAAGCATTTACAACTCAAACTTCTGATTGAACCACCTAAAACAAGGAGAAAACCAGTGGAGAATTCATGGTTTAAATAGTATGTATAAAATGGTATGCGCCACATCACGATAATGTGAAAAATTCCCCAAATGAAAAAGTTATGTAAACAAAGCAAATGAGCTTTTCCGTGGAAAAGCGACAGAAGAGCTAGCAAAATGTCGAATGTTTTGTCTATTGAAGAGATTCTGAGTAAAGTGAAAGCTGAGAAGGATGCTGGTACGCCTAAGTTCTTATCAAAGAAGGAACGCCAAAGGCTAGCGATGGAGAAGAAAGAAGTTAAAGCTAATAAGCCTCTGAAAAGAGTTATAACCCGGGATGAAGATAATGAAGACGAAGAGCTTATGAGAAAGAAGCAAAGAGAAGATGAAGTAAGGAAGAACATGGAGAGAATTAAGGAAAGAAACTCGCGCGGTAAGAAGTATCAGTTTGACTGGAAAGACGAAGATGACACTTTGAGAGATGACGATTTGACGTATTTAAGCTTACGTAAATCCAAGAAGGACGATCTGGTAGATGAGCCTCTGGACTGGTCCAATAAGTCGCTGGAACAAATGCAAAAAAGGGACTGGAGGATCTTAAAGGAGAACTATGATATGGTGATCAGAGGTAGTAAAGTCAATCCTCTAAGGTACTGGAAAGAGTCACAGATTCCTCTGGAATTACTGAAGATCATTGAAAAGCTCGGCTACTCGACACCGACTCCAATACAGAGAGCTTCGATTCCAATCTCGCTGGAAAGACAGGATATCATTGGTATAGCTGAGACCGGTTCAGGTAAGACGTTGGCTTACCTCATCCCGATGCTCTCTAAGCTCTTGGAGCTACCAAGATTGGACGAGTACTCTAAAGCGGACGGTCCCTACGGGCTGATTCTCGTGCCAACACGTGAACTGGCACAGCAAATTGAGGTGGAGCTGAATAAATTTTTGAGGTACTTGCCGTCAATTGAGATCATCTCAATCGTTGGTGGTAAGCTCATTGAGAAGAACATCTTAGACTTACAGAATAAGACGATTGAGATCATCGTTGCGACGCCTGGAAGGTTGATTGACTGCTTGCAGCGTCACTTCTTGGTACTGAACCAACTGAAATTCCTGGTTCTCGACGAGTGTGATAAGATGATTGAAATGAACTTTGGCGATCAAGTTGCTAAGATCACCGAATTTGTATCTGCTGGTGATAGACAGAACATGATGTTCACTGCAACGATGACCAATGAAATTGAAACTCTGTCAAAGAACTATGTGAAGACTCCGGCAATTGTTAATATTGGTTCTTTAATCTCAAATGAAATGTCGATAAATGAAAGAATCAACCAAAAGTTCGAGTTCTTCAATGACGATTCTAAGAAGCTGAAAACCCTGACAAAGATCCTATCCTCGGGATCTTATGCCCCACCAATCATCATCTTCATAAATTATAAAGAAACAGGTGAATATCTAAGCAAACAGCTTCTGTCTCAGGGCTTTAGAGTATCACTGATTCACGGTTCCAAGAACCAAGAACAAAGAGAATCCTCATTAAAAGATTTCAAGACAGGTAAGACCGACATCCTGATAGGTACAAACGTTGCGAGTCGTGGTATTGACATCAACAACGTTTCACTGGTTATAAACTATCAAATGTCCAAAAAAATCGATGATTATATCCATAGAGTTGGTAGAACCGGAAGAGCTGGTAACTTTGGTACTTCCATAACTTTCTTGGATGATGACGATAAGGAAGTTATGACTGATTTAAAGAAATTACTAGTTAAAAATGGCCAAAAACTACCAGAAGAATTTAAGAAATTGGATAATTCATTTAAAAATATCTTATAAAACTGGTCCGTTGGTCTTTAAAGCTTTGTATCTCTCATTGTTTCTGCTGAGAATTCTCATATACCGCTGATGGCTTTCCTGTAATTCCTTAAATGGAATTTGCATGAACTGCTTGGTATTTGTCATTCTCAATAAAACGTGCAGCGTATAATAAGCGTCATTAACTGAAGGATGGAAAGGTTTTAATGGCTTGATACCAAGTTGTATAGCCAAGCTTCTTAGATTTGTACCATTTGAGCAGAGTGTCCTTCTTGATAAGAAATCAGTACAAATCTTTGGGATTTGCAAGTCAATATCCACGCCAATGGAACTCAAAGACCTTAGATCACTTGCTAAGTTATGGCCAACTATACAAACTTCACCTTTTAGTCGATAGTAAGAAATCAATCTTTGAGTGAATGACATTGCATCTTCAATTGATAGTTTTAAGGGTGGAACCAGCAAATTATCCAGCTTGGAAGACCTCTTGGACTGCTTTCTACCTTTAATATCAATTTGGATTTTATATACACTACCTCGTGCTTTATCATAGATGCAAAACCCAAGATCAGTTATGTTTGGATGGCCACCCGTGTCAATTGCAATGATAATCGCACTTGGTGACAGTTTCAGAGCCTTCCTTCTTTGGATATTTGAATTAAAGAAATTTTCGTCTTCGTCGGACTTGAAAAGACTAAGTAATAACTGGAAATCACGTATTGATCTATCATTCTTAAACTCTTGCGGACATTTTCCAAGAAGACTTTTAAATCGGTGTGTAAGCCTGAAGCACTGCGAAATGGCCTGTGTGTCGCGAGAAGTCGATAGCCGTCTATGAAATAGCCTGAACATCTTCTGTCCTAAGCATCAAAAGATAAAAGATAACATGTTTAATACCCCTGCTTATCTCGCATTTAAAGGACCTGTCAAAACATAACGTGTAAATGTGACACGAAATCTGCCAACGCCCCACGTGCCATTTGGCCTTGCCTTTATCGCCTGCTTACATAAGCCGCTTCTACCTTCCCGATGAGGAAAGAGTCAAGTGAGTCAATTACCGAGGATACAAAAAAATTTAGAGGGTGGGGCGAGCGAGGTGTCTGGGTGTAGCAGGCTGCTAATCCCCCTCCCCCCGCGACAATAAACCCCAACTTTTCACTTGATCTTTATCCCTTTTTGCCACATCTTTTGGTTTCAGCGAGTAAAGGAAAGTGGAAAATGTCTCTCTTTGGTGGTGCTGAGTGCTCCACGGCAAGAAACCCTCTTGCACAGTTTACCAAGCACACCGGTGAGGATCGGTCTTTGCAGAGACAAGGATTCTCTCAAGTCAATCAGAATGCGATCAGAGAGGAAGTCCGTATGAACCAGCGTGACCAACAAGTAAGTATGCTGTTCTCCCTACTCAGAAGAATGTTTTTGGCTAACCAGCTCACAGCACATGAACCAATTTATGACACCTCAAGATAACTTCAACTTTTCACCAATGCATCGTGAGCTTGGACAAATCCCACATCTCTCAAATATACCACAGCCACAGGCTAACTGGTCTAACGAGTTCAAGACCCCTGAGATCCAGTCACAGAGATCAAATAACTGGTCGTCTGAGTTCAAGCAGCAAACACCCATCATGTCAAACTCCATGACAAAGACCCCGCAAATGGCCAGAGGCCTACCAATGATGAGCGGAGGACTAGGGTACCAGCCAATGTTCTCTACAAGAATGAACAACATTCAGCCTATGCACGCTAACTCCAAGATCCAGGAGCTCACCGGGAACCAGGAACAGTGGGACCAGCAGTTTGAGCAGATGGACGCCGAGATGCAACTCAGCAAGCAGGAAGGCAAGCAGGAGGAAGAGCTACAGAAAGAGCCTGAGATCATCATTGACGATAAGTACCAAGCAAACTTTGATGAAGTCTGGGAGTCCCTACACCAGCAAAACGAGGCCTTTGACCAGAGCGAGCCTTCGTGGGAAAAGGACTTTGCGACCTACGCTCAGGCCAGGGCAAACTTTGGCCAGTATAAATTTGAGACTCAGAACCAATTTATGAACCAGCCAAATGCCTATGAAATCGGCCTAACTCTCATGGAAAACGGTGCTAAGCTCTCGGAGGCTGCGCTGGCCTTTGAAGCTGCTATTCAGGAAAACCCCGAGCACATAAACGCATGGTTGAAGCTTGGTGAAGTTCAGACACAAAACGAGAAGGAAATTGCAGGTCTCACCGCACTAGAACGCTGCCTGAAGCTGGATCCACAGAACTTAAGTGCCCTGATGACACTGGCAGTTTCATATATAAACGAAGGTTACGATAATGCTGCATTTGCTACTTTGGAGCGTTGGATTGAAACGAAATATCCACAGATCAGCGAGCGTGCAAGAACTACAAATCCAAAGATCAACGATGAGGATCGCTACTCCTTACACAAGCGTGTGACTGAGCTATTTTTACAGGCTGCCCAGTTGTCACCAACCGGTGCTAACATCGATGCAGATGTCCAGATGGGTCTTGGAGTTTTATTCTACTCAAACGATGATTTCATTAAGACGATTGACTGCTTTAAGGCTGCTTTAGCCGTACGTCCCAATGATGCTTTGCTCTGGAACAGGCTTGGTGCTTCCCTGGCCAACTCGAATAGATCAGAAGAAGCAATCGAGGCATACCACAGAGCTCTACAGCTGAAGCCATCGTTTGTTAGGGCTCGCTATAACTTAGGTGTGTCATCCATCAACATTGGATGCTATAAAGAGGCTGCCGAGCACTTGCTCGGCGCATTGTCTATGCACAACGTTGAGGGTGTTGATGCCAGTGATCCAAGATTGGCGTCCGTTGCTAATCAGTCAACGAGCATTTTGGAGACTTTGAAGAGAGCATTCATCGCAATGGAGCGTCGTGATCTCTTGGAAAAGGTTAGACCTGGAATGAACCTCGACCCATTTAGAGGCGAATTCAACTTTTAAGATAAATTATATACGCATGGAAATTGATGGCCTGTAGTACATCTCTCGTATTAGCATCTGCCCAGATGTAAGTGTTAGCCGACTTTGGGGGTCTTCTGTGTGTGTTTTTTTCACTACCTGAACCTACCTAAACTGACGTTGACGTGCTTCTCTTGATATATAAAGGTAATTTACTCGAAGATGGACCCCTAGAGATGGAGAACAATGGGCTAACTATAAGAGAGAAGAAGCAAAAAGAAAAAAAAATATTATTTTGCCTTCAAGTTTACTTCTTTCACGTTTACATGTTCGTTTGCATGAAGCTTTCTGTTTTGTTCCAAATTTAAGAGACCGTTCGTATCAAATGCTCACGTGTGGATAAGAATTTTTGTATTAATCCGAGGAGGTTCCGGCAGCACTGTCAATGCAGCCAGGATCCAGGAGCAAATGGCCAATGGGCTTATCGGATAATGCCCCCGATACAACGAGTTTATGTGTATAGGGAGGGTCCCGCAAATGGTCCCCGGTACCTTTTCATGTCGGTTGGCCTAGATGAGATCCCGATACCCGCTGTGCCCCGGGCAGTTACGAAGGAGACAGTGACATATCTTTATCTGACGGGAAAAACAAACAAAAGTACTAGCAAAAGGTAGTAACAGAAGAAGCCAAAGATGAGCTTCTTTTTCTTATATTTAGTCGAAACGTTAGAAGAGCGTGCCGATCTTTGGATCAAGGATCAGAGACCTGCTTAACCGAGCCTGGAAATCATGTAGATCTTAGGCTCTTAGGCTGATCAGCACTGTAGCTCATATACTAACGCACTATCCTTACCAAGAGACAAAGATCATGCGCAAATCCAACTTGTTAAATTTTTTACGGCGGGGGTCTTACTAGTCTAACCCCTTAAAGATATAATGGGACTGATATTTGTGGTGTGAGTTTTTGCGGAGTGTATGTGGGTATCAGCTTGGCTGAGACCCCTACTCTTTCTCACCCATATCCCGCACAGGACAAATAAGGACCGAACGACAAGGATACTTTGAAGTCCAATCCAAGGTGATTAAATTTACTTTAAGCCTCGGTTGAAAAACTAGTGAAAATTGACCAATCTGAGACCACTCTTTGACGTTCCAGGTCTCGCCTCGGTCCACCTTTTAGGGATGGTTGACCATTGGTGAAACCTTTGGACGTGTGCGATTATTGCTGGTTGTCATGGTGATGGCTGGCTCTGATGCCCGTTTCTGAAAGAGCGGAAAAGGGAAATATCTGCGGGGCTCGGAGATCACGAGCGCATTGCATCGCGCTGCATCAAGAAGATGTTTTTGATGGGTTAATAGGGAGCAAGATGCACATGCACATTGCATGTGCTGGTTCTGCTCCCCCAATTTAGTCACATAGGATGAAAAAGACCACCTCCTTTGGTTGTAGGTATCCGATATGCCTGTAAAGCTTGCTAAAACAGCTGTTACTTTGCCCACGTCAGACTCCTGCTGTCTGCAGCACGATGTGCAGAGCCCACCCCTCCCACTCTTTACTACATTTACCCATCTTTCACTTTCGGCTGGCTCTTTATAAAACTCAATTGACTCCCACTTCCTCCATGGGAAAAAAAGATACCGACAAAACCATCCAATAAAACTTATATACCATACCCATCTTTTGGAAACCCACATTTATATACAAACACAAAGATGGTCTCAAAGTTTGTGATAACACTCGGAGCTCTCGCTGCTCTTACACAAGCTGAGAATTTAATCCCAGTCTCTTTTGAATCTACACTCGACACATACTACTACTTTAGAAGTGGTGAAGGTTCAATTTCCGTTACTTCTGAAGGTATCGTTGTCGATGCTGATTGTGATTCTCTTGCAACAGCTCAAGTTATTTACTCTGCAGATGATGGTGAAGATGTATTGGTAACTTCAAATTGTTACGACGTTTACTACATGTCAACGACGGATGGTGAATCTATTACATGGTCCTCATGTATTGAATTCCCATTCTATGAATCTCTTTGTGAAGCTTCATCAGCTTCTAGTTCGGATGCTTCCTCTGTTGAAACAACATCAACAATCACAGAATCGACTACAGGATTAGTCTCTTCTTCCGCAATCACCATTGACTCATCTTCCTCAGCTATCACCACAACATCATCTACATCTTCTTCAGAATTATCTTCTGAATCTTCTTCAGCTATCACCACAGCATCATCCACATCTTCTTCAGAATTATCTTCTGCATCTACTTCAGAATCCTCTTCTTTAGAATCCTCTTCTTTAGAATCCTCTTCTTCAGAATCCTCTTCTTCAGGATCTACTTCTTCAGAATCATCACTTCCAGCTACCACAGTCTCAGGTAGTGAGACTTATGTCCTCGCTACTGTCACATACTACGAGAGTAACGTTGAAACTATCTACACAACATACTGTCCACTTAGTGAAATTGAGGCTGAGGCTACTCAATCTACACAGAGCAGTGTTGATGTTCCAGATTACACCGTTATTGACATTTCTGTTACAGAATATGCCACTGTTGGTGAGGATGGTGAAGAAACAATGGTTACAGAATTGGTAGAACTTACATCTGAAGCTGCACCATCTACAACTGTTGTTACTATCACATCATGTTCTGAGAACAAGTGTTCTGTTATCCCAGTTACCACTGGTTTAACAGTAGTCACAACGACAGAGGCTGGTGAGGTTACTGAGTACACTACCTTCTGTCCATTATCCAGTGAGTCCGCAGCTGTTGCTGCTGAGACTGCTATTGCTGAAGAAACAGCCACTGCTGCTGAGACTGCTACTGGAGCTGCTACTGAAGCTACTACTGCAGTTTCAACTGAGGCCACTGAGGCCACTGAAGCTGCTGTTGAGACCACTGCTGAGACCACTGCTGAGACTGCTGAGACCACTGGTGCCAGTGCTACCACAGTTGCTGAGCAATCATCAACAGCTTCCGTTTCTACATTCGAGGGTTCCGGTGCTAAGGTCGTTGGATCTATGTCCCTTGGTTTGTTATTTGCTGTTGTTGGCCTATTGATTTAATAGTCCTATAATAAAGTTTAGCGTGTTTTTTTTTGCATCAACTTGTAGTTAAGGTTCATCTCATGTATACAGTAAAATTATTTAGTATTACGTAATTCAGACAGTTCTTATCAAATGCTATTACGAAACCTCCTTATATTTTTACTGTCGTTTACTAGCTCTAATCTGTCCAGTATGCGAATAATTTAAATACGAAAAAGCCTCTTCATACTGAAAGATTGCATGTATGGTCCCATCTGAAAGCTAAATTTGAATGCATAAGTTCGTATTGCGATCCTAGCGATTGTTATATAATCGTCCTACTTTTATGGTGGCACTACAAGAAAAACACCTAATGTTCGTAACTTCGAAGCACCCTTTTTATCCTTTTCTGGGGGTATATTTCGACTTCTCTTGAGATCTGCCCGGCCTCCTCTTCTCGCGTAGCTAAATGCCAAAAACGGAGATGGCTGGTGAACCTTATTATAGCACCCGCTTGTATATAAAGATCTACTTCGCGTCTTTCTGTGAGACACGTGAATCCCTCATTATAACGTGTCCCGTCTAATCTCGGTGATTGGTGTCAACGGGCACGTCCTTGGTGATAAAGAGGTCTCCGATAGTTAGATGTCCGCTGGCGTGATATTGACAGGGGATTGTACAGAATAGTCCCATGTGGCATGTATCACGTCCCCGTCTCTCTCTGGCCAAAATTGGTGGGCGCGCCTTAGGCAGAAAGGGCTCAGGCTCGAGGAGCAGAGCACTCGCAGGCTGTCAAGATGATGGGAAGGGCCCTTCAAGGAGAAAAGTGGTATCATAGACGCACACATACATACAAAAATCACTAGTACATCCATGTAACCTAGCCTTATGCAATGAGCTATGTCACTATGAGATGATAATTCTATGTCTCTGTGATGACCTCAGCATTGTCGGGACGGTATAGATTTTGTATGTAGCAGTACAATAGCGACGGTCCAAAATCTTAAATTACATACTTCACTTCATTGTAGTGGTTTATCCTAGATCTCTGCATGTATCAAACTATAAAAATTAATACGGGATCGGTTAGTAATTAGCCTTTGTTCGGCTTCCTCTTAAGCTCGTTATATTAAAATATTTGTACCGAGATCCTATAGATTGGAACATGTATATGTTACTACATGTTACTGTCGAAATTATCCTTACGGGATCGAACGAGCTTTAGTATATTACGTGCGTTCTTTACTTGTTAAAATCGAGTACATCTTTGAATATTGGATTATTGTAAATATTCCTTTCTACAAAGTATACAATACTCCTCTATAACCACGAAAGTTATACAAGAGAAGAAGATAAACTGTCCAGCTCTGGCTCCTTTCATTTGCGAGCTTTTAACCTTTCGACAAAACAAGGGGTGGTTCATATCTGTGTGATGGCGCGGGTAACTGCACAACGGGGTTTGTATCCCGAGGCCTGCATTTGAACAATACATGATGGTGCATTGAGAAGCTGCCGTCACCCGCAGGAATGTCCCCATCACAGAAAGCTTGCACAGATCCCCTATCAGCAAGAAAAACCCAGCCCTCGACGCTCCAAAGTAAATAGTGGTTATAGACAAAGTAGCTGCATACATGCGTCGGTGGGGTTTCCCACAGGTTCTTTTATAACTGCGGCCTCATCCACCATTCTTCCCTCTTCTACTTCTCAAAGTAACTAGAGAATTTTAAAAAGATCAGAGACTCATAAATATATTGAATTATGAAGTCCAGTACGTTACCAATCTCTGTTCTTACTGCCCTTGCCTCTTGTGCATTGGCTCAGACCACCACTTATGAACCATTCACTGCTATTGCTTCATATTTAGCTTTCACTGCTTCACCATCAAGCTCCTCAATTGGTTATGCTTCTTCTGAATTCCCAACTATTACACCAACATTTTCTACATCATCTTCAGCTGCAACCTCTGTTGTGTCTTCTGCTGATGTAGCCTCATCTTCTGAATTCTCAACAGTTACACCAACATTTGCTTCATCTTCTTCAGCTGTGAGCTCTGCTGCTACTTCTGCTGATGTAACTTCATTAACTTCATCTTCTGAATTCTCAACAGTTACACCAGCATTTGTTTCATCTTCTTCAGCTTTGAGCTCTGCTGTTACTTCTGCTGATATAACCTCATCATCTGAATTCCCAACTGTTACACCAACATTTGCTTCATCTTCTTCGGCTGTAAGCTCTGCTGTTACTTCTGCTGATGTAACTTCATCCTCTGCAATTGCCACACCACCATACGCAAATTCTTCCTCAATCTACTCTTCATCTTATGATGTTGTTGAAGCTTCCTCTGTTGAAGTAACAATTCCATCAACAGTATTGTATGGATCCACTTCTTCAGTGGTTGAAATTGAGTCTACAACAGCTGCTGCTATATCCTCCCTCTCAGCTGCCTCTTCCAGTGCTCCAGTATCGCCATCCTCTTCTAGCTTGGAGACATCTGAACCAGCATCTACAACTACATCAAGTTCTACAACTTCCGATGTCGTATCAACATCCACATCGTCAAGCCCTGCTTCTTCAAGTCTTGCTTCTTCAAGTGCTTCCTCAAGTGCTTCCTCAAGTCTTGCTTCCTCAAGCATCGCTTCTTCAAGTGCTTCTTCAAGTGCTCCTTCAAGCATCGCTCCTTCAAGCATCGCTTCTTCAAGTGCTTCTTCAAGTGCTCCTTCAAGCATCGCTTCTTCAAGTGCTTCCTCAAGTGCTTCCTCAAGTCTTGCTTCCTCAAGCATCGCTTCTTCAAGTGCTTCTTCAAGTGCTCCTTCAAGCATCGCTCCTTCAAGCATCGCTCCTTCAAGCATCGCTTCTTCAAGTGCTTCTTCAAGTGCTCCTTCAAGCATCGCTTCTTCAAGTGCTTCTTCCAGTGCTTCTTCAAGTCTTGCTTCTTCAAGTGCCTCTTCAAGCATCGCTCCTTCAAGCATCGCTTCTTCAAGTGTCGCTTCTTCCTCATCTGTTGAGGCCACAAGTGCTACTTTCTCATCTGCTGAGGTTTCAAGTGCCACTTCTTCTTCTATTGAGGCTTTAGAGACCTCTTCTACACCATCTTCTACATCTTCCTCTTCCTCCTCTTCAATCCCATCTTCTACATCGAGTGCATCAAGCTCTTCTTCAAGCTCTTCTGCCTCTTCCTCCTCCTCCACATCTACTTCTACCTCTTCCTCCACCTCCACCACCCCAACTTCCACATCAACCTCCACCTCTACTACACCAACATCTACTTCTACCTCATCAACTTCCACATCTACTACACCAACCTCAACTAAGGTATCTTCCTCTACCTCTACCTCTACATCTACCTCTACCAAGCCAACATCTACTTCTACCTCTACCTCTACCTCTACCAAGCCAACATCTACTTCTACCTCTACCTCTACCTCTACCAAGCCAACATCTACTTCTACCTCCACCACCAAGTCTTCATCTACAACAAAGACTTCCACAACTCCAACCTCCACATCTACTTCATCTACTAAGAAGAGCTCTTCTACCACTAAGTCCTCTTCCACTACAAAGAGCTCTACCACTAAGGCTTCTACTACTAAGTCTTCTTCTACTACAAAGAGTTCTACTACAAAGTCTCCTTCTACTTCTGCAACAAGTACCAAGACTACTTCGAAGTCAACTTCTTCCTCTTCAACTTCAACTTCTGCAACTGCAGCTGCCACTTCTTCCTCCAGTTTGACCACTGTTGAACAAGCCATTTTAGATCAGCATAACATCTATCGTGCTAAGCATGGTGTTCCATTATTCACATGGAACTCCACATTAGCTGAATATGCTCAAGAATATATTGATTCTTTATCTTCTACTTCTTATTCTGCTTGTTCCGGTACATTGGTTCACTCTTCTAGAACTGGTTTGGATCAAGGTGAAAACTTGGCTTACGGTACCATCACACCTACTGAAGGTGTTGATTTATGGTACGATGAGAATGTCTACTACAACTACACCGACCCAGCTTCTTCTACTGGTACATTCTCGGAGTATGGTCACTTCACACAAATGGTATGGAAGTCATCTACAGAACTTGGATGTGTCGCCTACAGTTGTTCAAGCACTAGAATCTACTTGATCTGTGAGTACGCACCAGCTGGTAACGTCTTCGTATCATCTACCACCTACAAGTACTACTACTTCAAGAAGAACGTCTTGGCTCCACTTTATTAAGCCCCCTTTTTTATATGAATGTGTTTTCTAGTTTGATGTCTTAGACTCAAAAAAGCGTAGTATTTATACTTCCTAAAACGGTAACTGAGCCAACCACGCATGCTCGTGCGTAGCCACGGCAATGATGTGCGCCGCGCACCCCCCCCCCCCACCCCCTTTTTCGCGTTTTTTTCGCGTCTCCACAGGCAGCGAAAATTACCCCCCAAAGCGGTAAAATTTAGGTGTCCGTTCGAATTTGCCACCGGACGATTTTTCAGCTGAATTTTTTTGCCCCTTTCTTTATATAAAGAGGCACTCTTAGTTAAATAAAAATTGGTGATTCTTTTCTGTTTCAGTTAAACAAAAGAGCCAAACCTCAGACCCTGGAACTCCGCTTCACCGAAAACTGGGAACGGCTTTGCACTTTTGGTTATCCGTTGACACGCCCTCCGCCTTACATACACCACCGCCTGTTCGGAGCCATCAACGAGGAAACCACCGAAAACTATGACCACGGAGGTCTAAGCAGAAGGATACAACACATAAATCGCACATACAGACCTTTGTGAACAGAATACAACAAGCGACGATGCTCAGCTCTGCGGTTGCGCCGTGCCAGGAGGCTGTTGATAAGAAGCGTAAAGCTGACGACGCTGCTGAGAACTCCAAGCTGAAAAGGTTCCAGACGGAGTCGCTGGACGAAAACGTCGACTATCTGTCGCTGCAGTCCTCGCTGTCGCTGCTACAGGCTCGCCTGGAGCAGATCCAGCACGAGATCAAAGAGCTCCACCAGTTCAAACGGTGCATCAGAGACTCCTCGAGTGTCAAGGAAGTGTCGAAGCTGGTGTCGAACAGCACAGACTACTTGAAAGAGATCCACTACAAGGGGTGCTTCATCAAGTGCCCGGTGGTGAACTGGGACAGGGACTACGGCCTGGACATGAAGCTGCTGATGGACCACTACGACGCCAGCGACATTGCGGGGTGCCACGAGCTTATAAATGAGCAGTACGAGATCATCAAAAGGGACAAACTGTTCAACTAGGAGCCTGGGCTGGCCTGGGCTTTCATGACTTTCGCTTTACATATTTATATAACCCCTGAACATATAAAAGGACGGGTGGTACGCTGTTTACGTTTCAAGCCTCCATGCGTCCTTTCTATGGTTATCTTTGCTTAAAATCAACGTTTTATATGATCCCTATGTAACTACTTAAGCTGCTCAATGGCACTCTGGATCTTTCCAGGGTTAGCACCGACGATCTTGCCGATTGGCTCACCGTCCTTGTAGAAGACGAAGGTTGGCATCGCAGAGATGCCGTACTCCTGTGCGATGTCGCCGGCCTCGTCGACATCGACCTTGAGGAACTGAACATCTTGATAATTCTCACTAAACTCCTGGATCTTTGGTGCAATTGCTCTGCACGGAGCACACCAGGTAGCATGGAAGTCTGTTACTGTGAGTTTTGGTGTGTCGATGACTTTACGGAATTCTTGTAAAGAGGCGATCTCGCTGATACAGCGAACTTGGGTGAATCTGAGTCTCAGCTGTGGACGGATTAGAGTGGTGAATGACATCTTTGAGTTTTGTAAATTCAGTAAATGCTACTTATTAATTAGTCATAAAGCCGAAACTTGGGGTTTTTCATGCTTGCACAAAAAGTGATTATGTAATGTTTATGTAATCGCGTTATGTTTGCTTATGTAATCACATGATTACATAATCCGTACAGTCTTACTTACGTAATCATTATTCTTTATTGCTTTTCAAATATAACTATTCATCTTCTTCGCTGCTATAGCCTGATATTACCGGTTTTGTAGACTTCGCAGGTTCCTTTAGTAGCTTCAGGTATTCTAATGAAGAGCCATTAAACATGCTCTTTGGCTCAATTTTCAAAATCTCTTTACTTTCAGGTACTAATTCTTTCTCTTGTGATACTTCATTTGGTACTTCACCTTCAATCTGTTCAGTTTTATATCTCTTTGTGTCATACTTTTCTAGTAAATTCTTCACCACTTGCTCTGTTTCTTGCTCTAACTCTCTCTTTTTCTGCTTAATAGCAGCAGGATTTGGGTCTTCATGGGCCCACTTAACGTTTAAAATATCTTCACCGTAAAGGCTTTGTCCCATCATTGCCTCTTTAGCAAACTGTGCATTCGCTTCATTCTTGAAAGTTATGAATCCACAGTTTTTATTGTCAATTACATTAATTTTCTGTATCTTACCAAACTGTCTAAAGTCTCTATTTAAGAGATCCTGAGTATCGTTCTTGATAACCAATCCACCAATGAATAGAGTCTTATTCACCGTGTTAAAAGACCCAATACCACTCATATCGTCTCTGTAGTCGGCAAACTTCTCTCTGCCAAAACAATCAACCGTTGATTGAAATATGTCTTCATCACTTGGAATTCTATGTAAGTATTCACACTTCTTACCCTTGCAACAAATTCCCTTGGCGAAGAATAAACAGAAAAATGGTCTCTGTAACTTGTCACCTTTTGTGTATCCACTGTCTTTCGCAACGTTTAGTCGATGTTTAGCTTTAACTAAAGTAAACTGTGAGCCACCACCAGACCATTTATTGTACCAAATATTGAAAACGGTTCCATCCTGTGGAGGCAGCTCCTCTTCAAATTCGTCAGGTTGCACCTGCACTCTCGCTGGCTTCTTCTCCATGCTCTTGTTCTTCTGAGCTTTTAAAAGTAAATTAAAGCCTTTAAATAAGACCAGTACAAGGCCTTTTAATCTTTTCTATCTGTGGGAAAGTGTGGTGTTTGGGTGTTTTCCACCGATGAGCTTCGCGAATCTTCCCCGAGGCTGCTCGGCTCGGGGCCCCGAGGCCACAGATAAAGAAATCACTACAATTGTTAATCGAATATGTGTTTAGACCTATATTTTTTTCCTTCTAGACTTATTCAGAAGGTTCTCCTTTTCAATGTTTATATACAAATTTCAAAAAAAGAAAAACCATAGAGAACTGCGATATAAATCTTCAAGAAGAGTTCATTAGCTTATGAAGATTCTCCAAATGTAAGGGGTAATAATAGAGAGAAAAAAGTCGTTAATTTCATGACATTACTTGGTTGTTGTTGTTGATAAGAACTACTCATTCTTTTCATTGATCTTATCAAAATCAATTTCATCAAGGATTTCCTTGGCACCTTTATCTTTCATTTGTTGAGCCAATTTCTGACCGGCAAGATCTGAGTCAAGTTTATAGTCTTCTCCAATCTCTACAGTGATCTGATCCTCGACGCACTTCTGACCATCGACTGAAACGACCAAACCTTTCAATGTTAGGGTCTTTGTTGTTTCGTCAAACTTGGATGCAACACCAATTGGTACGGAACAACCACCTTCTAAAGTTCTCATTAATGCCCTTTCAGCGTAGCAGCAAATGGTTGCATATTTATCCTCGATTGTGGAAAGGATTGATTTCAGAATGGTGTCGCCTTTTCTGATTTCAATACCCAAGGCACCTTGGCCGACTGCGTGGTACATCAATTTTTCATCTAATCGTTGGGTGATTCTATGGTCTAAGCCAACTCTGACCATACCGGCAGTTGCTAAGATGATACAGGCAAATGAGGTTGATGGGTCATCTAATTTTTTGATTCTTGTCTGGATGTTTCCACGGACTGACTCGAATATCAAGTGTGGTAGGTTTCTCTTCAACTGAGCAGATCTTCTCATCGAGGAAGTACCGACAACTGAGCCTGCTGGTAGGTCTTCCAGTCTTTTGTATGGGGAGTTTTTACTCATAACAACAGCATCTGATGGGTCTTCTCTTTTGACGATACATCCTAGCTCGAATTCTTCGGGTAAGTTGGTTGGCATGTCTTTTAATGAGTGAACAACCAGGTCCAGTTTGTGATATTCACCCAAGTCTTGTAGTAAAAGTATTTCCAGTTCCTTTGTCCAGAGAGCCTTACCTCCAAAGGAGTACAATGGCTTGTTCTGGACGTGGTCTCCCAATGTTGTTAAGGCTAAAATTGGACAGCACATGTTGTTGAAGGTCTTCTTGATCAAGCCTTTGATGATCTGTGACTGTGCAACGGCCAATACCGATTTACGGCCACCGATGAAAATTTGTTCTGGAATGTAAGGCATGTTCAGTTTTGCAGCCAATGCTAAGTTCTCTTGGGCAATGACATTGCTTCTTTGGAGGTCAAACTCTTCAACTTCATCATCAAATATAACTGAAGAATTTGTATTATTAGAGGAGGTTGATTTTGGAGTGGAGCTGCGTGATTGGGACATCTTTCTTAAACTTGTCTGTGGGCCGTGTAGTATCTGTGTTGAATCCAAGTGTAGAGGTGATGAGAGCATGATTTGGTATTAAATGATCTTTTTCGTTGTTTGGTTAAGAATGCAAGAGTGGTATTAATTTGTATAAAGGGGTACGAGAATGAACACTTTTTCTATACTTTTTCGTCTGTTCTTCCTGTCTTTCCCTTCTATACAAAAGAACAGAAAAAAGAAATCCTTCTTCTTCCACTTCTTTGTCTTCTTTTATATGAAAACAGAGATGGGGAGTGGCTTTTAAAATGTGCTTGTCGGGATTTCTGATTTTTTTCACGGTGCTCGAATTGGCTGATTAAAAAAGAAAAAAAAAAAAAACCGAAAACGGGTCTCCGGAGAGGGACTGGAAGGACTAAGATGTTTAGTATTAAGGGGCCAAACCGAGAGACGGGGAATGTGGTGATAGAAACAAATTCTAACTATTCCAACTATACCAATACATCTGATATATATATATTATATCCACTACACTACCTATCTCAGAAAAGTTTTCGCCACTCGTCGCCCGGACAATTTAACCCAATCCGGTGTTTGAACGCTTCGGTTCGGATGAAGTGGGACTCGCAGGACTAGAAGTCGTAGTGTCAACGGTCGCGGCCAATCAACGCTGACAAAATTGTAAGCGTAAACGCTAGCTCCGTATGACAGATATTTTTTTTTCTTTTTTTTTTTCTTAGTCCACGTAAACAGGGACTAGGACTGTGTGAGACTACGGTTTGGCTCGTTTATTTTTGAGGGGCAGAGATACCATCGGGACTAGCGATTTCTAGTCCCAGTCTCCTCCTTGGGCTTCGTATTCTTGCTGATTTCATTGTCTTTTTTGTAGCTTCAAATGTAAAGCCCGTAGGGCAGAGTAGCAGATGACCAGAACTGCCATATGAGGAATTTAGAGTATCTCCCACCGCTTTCATTGGCTGCTTCAATTTGACACCCGAAACATAAAAAAAAAAAAAAAAAAGAGCCGAGTGTGGGGGTTGTTATGGTAACGTGCGAGCAAATACACCCGGACACCATCATGGCTCGATCTTAGCGATCACAACGGTTACGTACGCTTTGTATGGCTCTAGGCAGAGCAGTTGAGAAAGCAGAGAGGGCTGAAGAGAGTATGGGACTTGTTAAAGAGGTTGACTCTGACATCCAGTTACAGTACTCGTACCACCATGGCAATACGAGCTCGTATATCATGAAGTCACTGCTTGTATTAATGGCCGTAATGATAGAATTTCAAATACGGCATTTGTCTATATATTACAAGTTGGGTGTAGTAGCAGCTTGCCTTGTACTGAACAACTATATAATAATCTCAAAGAGTAAGTATGGTGTGTTTATTTGTCGTTGTTTGTTTGAGCTAACATGAAGACAGAAGAGACGGTTCGCATGACTAAAGGGATAGGCATGGAACTGGTAAAGACAAGTGGTGTTATAAGATCATACCAGCACAAGATGATACCTAGAAACAAAATCATCGATATCTGTATACTAGAAGGTTTTAAAGGATTACAAGTCGTTTATTACTTGGCTTGTATAGTGGATAATGACCCAAAGCTATCACTGATACTAAACGTGAGTCTCTCTTTCTAGAGTTTACATATATTTCGAGTATTACTAACTGCTTCTAGGAATCGGGACTGAGGATTGATGACTTGAAAACGATAAGAACTGGTTTACGTAAATTGCTATAATAAAGTCTGTTATATACACACGCTTAGTAAGCGGTGGAGCGTAGGCTTAGTAAGCAGAACAGAAGATGAGCGGAGCGCGTCGATTATGTAATCTCTTACATAATCAGTATCTTTTTTATACGTGAAAATTGCTTTTACAGGAACATAAACAACTCAATGCGACACCAAACAGACAAACAAAAGGCTCATAAACTAGAGAAAAGGGGATGAGTTCCATTGTTAGTGAGTAGGAAATCGTTTCTCTTTCTGAGTTGTTCATACTAACCGGGGAAACCAGACAAGAGTGGTGTTAGGTTCCAGCCTAAAGTTAAACAGCGTCGCTCTGTATCATTAACACCAAAGCCAAGCAGAACATCAAGCGTTGCACCAGTCGATGAGCAAGTCGTTGAAGATGAAGAGGACGATGACGACGAAGAAGAGGAGGACGAGGAGGACGAGGAAGTGCTGGCTGACGACCTAATGCCAACACCTGCGGATACACAGAGAAGAAGCTCGATTGTTGGCTCGGTGCCTACAAGCAGAAGGGCAAGCATCGTTGAGCAAACGGTTACTAAGCAAAGAAGACTGTCGACGCTGAGCAACACATCAAGACCGGGCGATATCTTCAGAAGAACCTCGTTCTCTGGAGCCCAGCCCTCGGTGCAGCCTGGTGAGAGTCGAAGTCACGTGATCTCGATTCCACAGCCACCAACTCTGAAGAAGAGAAGAAGATCAAGTGCTGCCCTAGGGCCGAGATCGAGCTTACTGAAGAGGAAGTCTGTGAGCGAGGATGCTCCGTCAACGACTTTGATAACACCACCAGCCACACAGATCGCTACGCCGATGGCCAAAGCTGATGCTAAGTCACAGGAAGACATGATTGGTGAGCCAATCATTGAGGAGAATGAAAGCGAAGAGCAGGAGGAGCAAGAGCAGGAGAAAGAGCAGGAGAAGGAGGACCAGGAAGATGTCAAGCCCATTGTTACTTCAGGCTCGTCGCTCAAAGAAGCTGTTATATTCGATGAGCTTCTACAAGTTGTAAGGAAAGTCAAGTACGATGCTTCTGACTCTGCGATGGAGAAGGCATTCAAAGATTTCAAGCCTAAGGTCACCAACTACTCTCAGCTACCCAAGGCCTTGCACTCGTATGACCCAGAGCAGCTGGCCGATATAAAGATCGACGATGATAAGTTCCAGATGGCTGAGCTGTGTAAACCGTCACTACCAATTGGACGTGTATCGTCGCAGTTCCAGCGAGCTCAAGAGGCAAGAAAGAACAGAATGGAGGCCAGAAAGAAGCGTCAGCTGCTGAGAAAGCAAGCCAAGACTGAGAGAAGATCTATTGAGAGCTTAACAGAAGAGCTGCCAGACGAAAAGAAGATTAAGCCTGAGGACCTGCTAGATGAGGATCACATGAATGAGCATAACGTCCACTCGGCCATTCAGTTGAAACTGGGAACTGACGGTACTTTGATAGTTGATGAGGAGTCTCGAATTGTGGATAGACACAAAAACATGGATAACATCATCAGAGAAAGACACGACGAAAACCCATTTGAGAACATTGTTAACTCTGCTACCTACGGTAAGCAGAGGTACACAGATAAATGGGATAAAGATGAGGTTTCTAAGTTCTACCAGGCCCTGGGTACGTGGGGTACAGACTTTGCACTAATAGCGCAGATGTTCCCATACAGAACAAGAAGACAGATCAAATCAAAGTTCATCCTGGAGGAGAAAAAACGCCCAAGACTCATCGAACTGGCACTCTCGAATAAGCTGAAAACGCAGTTCGACTTTGACAACTACTGCAATGACGCAAACAAGACGTTCAGTACGCTGGATGAGTTCAACGTCAAACTAGAGCAGCTCAAGCAAGAGCACGAACAGAACTTGAAGGAGCTGACGCTCGCAAAGGAGAGAGCCAAGGAAGAAGATGTTCAGAAGCAGAAGAAGGCAGAGCACGAGATTCAGACCGGCCAGAGAACAATGACGAGACAGGAGAGAATCACAGAGCTGTCCAAGCACGAAACCGTCTTGGGTTCGATCGACGACGTCAAGAAACAGAGACAGCAGTGAAGAAATAGCGTTTATTTATGTGCTTTTTGAAGTTTTCTGCTAATGCCCGTAGTCCTCGACATGCTGCCCCTGAGGCCAGCCGCAGATCCTGCACGCCGGATCTGCTGCGCAGGTGTCAACAATGCACGGATGGGCTCATACAAAAGTTAATTATTTACGCTTCATCGACTGATCTCCACAAAAGTTCGTATGAGAGCACGTTTTATAAGCTTGTGGGGTGCCATTTATAGCTTCTGAATAAAAGAACAGTAGGAAAAGGGCTGAAAAGGGGCAGTAGAAGGCAGTAGAAAGGGCAGTAAAAACAGAAGTAGTGGCCCTTTAGGGCAAAACGTGCACTCGTGTAATGGTACGATGAACAGAAATGAACAAGTGGACATTGTCCTACCGTATTTACCGTCTAAAGAGGGTAAATCCAGTCGTACAGTAGCAAAAAAGGGTGATTATGTAATCCTCTAGGCACTACGGTAGTAACTTAAAATGCAGGAAATTCTTTTTTTTGGTATCCACTATATAAATCATACTTAGGTATAGATCAGATGATTTTCAATCAGAGGATGTGGTTGTCATAAGCAAAGGTCATTAGCAAAAGAGAAATAAAACTCTATAAAATTTTTTTGTGAGGGGGCCGGGGGTATTCATTGGTTGACGTTCAACCATTTTCTGTAGTAGTTTGAAGAAGCAGCTAGCAACTCTGTATGGTGCTGATCCAGCTCGTTTGACTCTCTTGGTGTACAGTCTGTTAAGTCCAAGCCGGCAATATCGTTCTTTAACGTTGATGATAATAGCATGGGTGATTTGATCAAGTAGTCTTGGTGTTTCACTTCCTCGTCGGCCTCCTCGTCCGAGTTCTGTTCACTGGGTTGCATCGTGCAAGAGATGGAGTCCTGTCTTGGCTGAAGCATTGGAGAGATCAACTGTGGAACATTATCAAAATTGAAGCTACATGAGTCCTTCTTTGTATCCTTGGATTTGCACTCTTCGGAGCAGTAAGCCGAAGAGCCTGTGCAGAGTTTCTCGCATACGATGCAGTAGTCGTTAAAAGCTGACATTATAAATAGTGAATGGATGTGTGGTTTTTTCTGTTTCTATTAAAATGAGGGTGTGTGTGGTTTTGAAAAAGGGCGAGCCACAGCTACTTTATATATGAAAACGTGTTTTTGTGGGTGTGCGCAGAGTCTGCAACTTTGTGACGCTGTGACGCTATGACGCGCGCACAACAAAAAAAATTCGTGTGACAGCAAAAACGGGGAAAATTTTTCCCACACGTTGTTCTTACGGCATTTGGAAATTTGGCGAAAAACACACACACCCCTCTTAGGTGTCCCCCGGCACCGGTCACCCCCAATATATTGAGCAGTACTGTATAGATTTATCATATGGAAAAAAAGCTGCTTGATATAATAAAATATGAGGATAAATATTGCACAATATGTAATATATTCTGCAATATATACTAAAAATTCATGTTTAATATGAAAGAAACATCTGGTATTTTCGCCAAATATATTGGCGCAATTTTAAATTTTCACAAAGTTCAACGCGGGGAATTTGAGGGCGCGCAAAATGTAAACCAAAAAAAAGAAGTGGGGCTCTGAAACAATGAAAAATTTCCGAAGAGGGAATTGCATTGTTTCAGATGTTTGATCTACAGACCAAACAGTGAGCTTTTTTTGCACTTCATTATATAAGCTAAGTAGCATTTGTAGAAGAGAATTTAACAAACTGGCAAGTACACAGAGCCAAACTCAACGTTAATATGACATGTCAAACTGTCATGCCAGACAAACGGGAAATGTAAAATCTCAGACATGCGATGATCAATTAATGGCACCCCGGTTTTACCCCCCCCCCCCGGCTCCTCTCCGGTTACCGGGTGAACAATTACTACATTTACTAGGGTTATTTTGGAGATATTTTTTATCATCAGATCCTGGTCGATAGAGCTCATCGAGATGGCGGGAACGATCTTAAATGGAAAGTCTAAACGGCACTATAAGATAAAGTAGTGCTGCGTTGATTGAAAAAAAAAAAACAGTTGATAACGATCGGCCAATAGATCGTGGTGTACTGATTATGGTACGAGTCAGCTGAACCATGCCAGAAATATATACAGTGTGCTTATATACTAATACCAATCAACAGGCAATGCTACATTGTTGGGCCCACCCGTTAATAACTGCCATCGCAACGGTTGCCCATCATGTTCAAAGGGCTAAAGCCAGATCTTGATCTCTCCCATTGCTACATATATACGCGCTCAATCATCTGAAATTTTAGTGCAAATACACAGCCTAGCTACCGTCTTTCCAAGCGAAGATCATCACGAAGGCTTAAAGTCATAAAAGATAAATGTCAAGCTGAAAAAGCTCATAACAATTGAAAAAACATATAAATAGCCCTTGCATGTGTTTATGTTTTAGGTTTGTTTATTAGAACGCGTCGCAACGTGCGGTTTTATATAACCACAATTTTTTTGGCGTAAGCAATTTCCTATTTAGGAAACACATCAAATCGCGCAATAGTGGCCCTTTGTCAGCCACAGAGAATGTTCTAGAAACATAAACAAATATTCACTTGCATATGCAAATTTGTCTAAATTAGGCAAAAAAAAAAATTTCATAAAGAGCAAAATTAATTAGGGGCGAAGTCTTTTAACTACTAGTAGTGAAAAAAAATTACTTTTATTGCTCATATTAAATATATGTAAAAGAAAAAAAATAGATTGTAAAGTGGACGAGACCGGAGTCGAACCGATGACCTCCTGCTTGCAAGGCAGGCGCGCTACCAACTACGCCACTCGCCCAGTGGAATCTGACAGTAAGTTTTCTCCGTTCGCCATATGATGTCTCGCTTACATAAGCAGTAACATACATGATTATGTAATATTCAGGCAGTGAGCCTCAGGATCTGGTATCATTTGAAGTGTTTGGAGCAAGAAGACGCCTACAGGCCTTACATGAAGCTTTCTTTATATGAAGTTTAGCTATACAAAGATATCCATCTCATGTTTACTGATTGTTGGTTCTTCTTTTAAGTCGTCACTTGAATGCAAGTTCTTTTCAACATAAGTTAAGTGACCCATTTTATCTAATAAAATGATAGTTTGAGTTCTTGTGCCATAGTACTTTCCAGCTAATGGATTTCTTGAGAAGTCTCGAACTAATAGTGGGGGTATAAAGATCGATTCTTCAATATTATGGAAATTTGCTTCAAAATCATCAGTTAAATTGTTCAGAGTATTAAAACTTAAAAGTTCTAATAACTCATTTATGATTAAGTCTTTATCAGTTTGACCCTTCTCCACAATTTCTTTCAACTTCTTTTCACCAAGTAATACTTTGCCCCATGGCTCATCATATTTTGAATTACTGAGGCCATGAACTTCTTTATTTATAAAGCACTTAAAATCATCGTTGGTCTTATTACTAACAATATCAAACTTGCCACCAACAGTTCCAAACAACAAGCTAAACCCACCAATCTCCTCTAAGACCTGACTACCAAATTTTGATCTTAAGTCGTTTATAAACTCAGTCCTACTCCTCGACTGGCTCGTAACGTACTCAAGTGGTAAAACTCCACGCGAGACGGGGTTTATCTCGAGCTTCATGCCTTCTCTGTAGTTCACCAACACAGCGAGTCTTGCTGTCTTTGGGTTCAGAGCTAACCAAGTTCCATGATCGGAACGTGCTAAGTCCAACGGACAAATTATCTCGTTATTGGCATAGGTATGAATATCGGCCTTTGCAGTCTCTCTCGAGAAGAATTCATCCCTGTTGGAACAAAGAATGAAAGGGAAGTGCGGGTGGGCATTGGTGGTTACTACAATGCACATCTTCGTCTGTCTTTGTCTTTGTCTTCTGCTTCTTTGAAGTTTGTTCTTGTCTTCTTTGTCTTTGTCTTCTCCGTCGCTTCTTTGTCTGTTTTTGTCTTTGTCGCTTCTTTGTCTGTCTTTGTCTTTGAGGGTGTTAAATTGCGGGGACATTTGCATAGATTGATACGGGGACACACGCATATAGATATCAGGAGATTATGTGTGGTAGATGTTCGGGTGTTTACAAAAAGTGGGTGATTATTTTATAGTTTAGCTTTGAACTTTATTTATTAATCGTCTGATTTTTTGAATAAGTGCTTTAGTTTATACCAAAAATCTTTATGATCAATTTCCTTTTTATTCTTTTCGATTGCCTTCCTAAGTTTTTCAGCTGAAAGACCTCCATTATTACCTTTAGCATCAGAGATTGTTGATGTCTTCACAAGCCCTGTCTCTGTTTCTAGCTCATATTCTTCAGGAAAGAATTGCTGGTTACTCGGTGTGACGGTGTCTCTTTGTATATTCTGGCTGGTTAGCTCTTTCTTCAAAGACTCAAGCGTCTCAGTCTCTTGTAGCTGCGTAGCTTGCTCCGTGATGGAGTCGATATCTGGAAAATCGTATTGTTCTAAAGAACTCATCTTGGATCTTCCCAGCTTTCTTATCTCTGAAGAAGAGAGAGCTCAAAGATAAGGAAACTGCCTTTTTATATACAAAAGCAGTGGACGGCTGAGGGCCGTTGTCCCGCGGTATTACTTTGATGCCTGGAAGCTACGAAACTATAAACTATGAATGATAAATTATGAGTTATGAATGATAAATAAAAGCATTTCAAGTGCTAATCAAAGCGTAGTGTGTAACGTTGCCGAATCTCTCCTCATTAAGCTTGGAGACTATGAGCATCAGTCCACAATAAGCATCCACATTTGATTTTTTCAGTTCTTCTAGTCCTTGGTTATCAATGATCCAGCACTTTGTGTCCTGCTTAGCTCTCAAAGTGGTCAAGTAGCCATCGCCATTGTGCAAGGAATCGCTGAATCTTCCACACATTGTACGTGGTAGTAGCGTTTCGTAGATCTGCTGGGTATCATTCATGTGATAGGCTAGGGATAGAACTCCGCTTTCAACGAGGATGAAGAAAGAGTCGGTGTGCTTGAATGCCAATTTGGTACCTCCCACCATGTTACGAGCCTTAAAGAATGGTAATAGGGGAGACCAGAAACTTGATGGTTTGTTGGACAAGCCCTGTAATGAGAAAGACAGTAATCCCAGTGGCTCTGGCTCGCTCTTTGTCTGCTTCTTTGTAGTTTCAATTTCCTTCTTATAGGTCAGCTGTGCTTCCTGTAAGAAATTGGCATTTCTTGGTGTGTTTATAGGCAGCATTGGTTTTGTTGGTTTAGCGATCACTGGGATCTTAACATCCTTCTTGAACTTTTGGAACTGCTTATAGTCTGTCAAGAACTTATTCTCACACCACTCTAATGAAGAGTTCAGATCCTGGAATAGCTTCAAGTGATCTTCATCTTCGAAAATACCAACTTTCTTCAAAGACTGTAAGATGTCATTTTGCTCACCACAAGAAATGATCATATAAGCACCCTGGTCAACGACAAAGTTCTTGATACGATTGAGTCCCTCAGCAGCTGAGAAGTCAACGTTCAAGACGTTCTTGAAGTCCAAGATTAGGTAACGGATTGGAGTTTGGTTGAACTGGTCGATATCAAAGAGTGCTTTGACGTCTTTCTCAACCTTACCAATTGTACCAAAGAACAAGAAACTTTGCAGCTTTAGGACATAGATCTGCTTACCAATCTTATGCAAAAACTGCTCTTGTAGAGGATGTCTAATGACTGTTGATCTTGCCACTTCACCCGTGAAACGGTTTGTGATGATTGGAATTTTGGCATTCTCCCAGAGGAAGAAGAAACTTGCAATTATAATACCAACGAGAATACCAAACACGAAGTCGAAAGTTCCCATTGTCATCACAATAACAACAATCGTTGCGTAGTCAGCCCATGAAACCCTGCCTATTGTATCATAAAGTGCTTCTTTCAGCAATTCATAGCCCAAAAGGAAAATCAAAGCACCAACAACACACACTGGGATGTAGCCAATAACAACAGGCCCGATCAGCATAACACCAAAGGTCGCCAGGGCAAGCATAACACCAGCAACTCGAGAGTCGGCACCAGCACGCATGAATAGCAATGAGTTTGTATAGACCAAGTAGTTCTGAATGGAGCCAATACAACCGGACAAGATGTTTGAGATTCCGTGAGCAATCAGTTCTCTATCAACGTCAACTTCGTCTTGGTCGGTGGAGACGGCCAACGCTGGCACGTTGATTGGAACGTGTAGCACACCGAAGAACGTCAGTGCAAGCATAGTTGGGATTTGTTCCATGATGACTTTCCAGTGAACCAATCTGAAGTCGTATAAGTAATAAAATTCATACCAAGGGGAGTTTGCAGATGTACCTGCAGAGAACATGTAACCTTCTTTACGAGCCGTTTCCAGGTCCCATGTAGGTACAATTATGATGATGATGTGGGTCAAAAGGAAGACAGACAAGAAGTACGTTGGCAAGACAATACCGTTTTTCTGATAGTGTTGTAATACGATCAATCCGATTGTCAGCACCACTGGAAGGAACCACTTGATGAAAGTTGACAGAGCGAATAACTTGGAAAGATAGCTCCAGTTATACTCAAATCCACCCAGCTTTGAACTGATCTCAATACCGGTGATAACCAAGAAATAACCAACACCACCAATACAGCCAATCAGAATGTGACGTGGGAAGTAGCCAACAAGCTGTCCGAGCTTAAACTTTCCCAGTAGTAAGAAAGTCAAACCTGTGAAGATCGAACTCACAGCGTACGTTGTGATGGTCGTTGAGATGATCTCGTGAGGACTATCCTCACCGATTCTATGGGTTATCGTAGCAGCCATTGCGTGGAAGAATGGCGTAACTTCAATCATCTCAGAACCAACACCTGCTCTGAAAGCTGATCCACCGAGGGAGTATACCAGCTGTGAAACAACACAGGAAATGTAGAACATCGACAAACCAGCAGATCCCAAATCTGAGAAGATGGCCTCTCCGATGGGGAAGATGATCATACCGTACGATAAACCATCGAGGATGTTCAGCAAAAGCCCTAGAATGACACCTGGGACGTAGCCCAGCAGCTTCATTGGTGCTAGGTCACTCATCTGGAACTCTGGGTTTACAATTTTTTTCTTGAATCTCTGTGACTCAACATCTGCGTTGTTATAGGCGTAGTAAGCAGCTGCCAAGTTGGAGTCAACCAATGGCGTCGTCTCGTCCGTCTCCTGAATGAAGCTTCCCCTGTCGTCCTCGTAAATCACAGACGAGTGCTCCTCGAACATCTCGTCGTCTGCAGCTAAGGAAGCAGCTTCTCTATGCAGCAAATTCTGGTCTTCGCTGCCATTGCTACCGGCGAACGACCTTGACTGCTGGGCATTGCTGAATCCCAGGTATGAGCGTGCCAGGTAGGACGAGTTGGCCATGCTGTTCCCATTGTCTACGTAAGAGGATGAGAGTCCCAGGGAGACACTCAATGCCCCTGACAGCGATTGTTGCCTCACTCGTTTATGGTCAGCCATCTCGGGGCTCTGTGAAGTGGGCATTCAGGAAAACGTGAGAGTGGAAGTGTGTGTTTTTGGCTTAATTGTAAAAAATGCTTGATTTTGCTCTCCTCAAAAAATTTTGGGCGATTTTTGTCTTTTTATAAATTTCAAGTTAAGTTGATGTGCCGTAGATTAATGGCTGCCCTTTCCTTTGAATTGGCTACGATAAGCTCGCTTCTGCCTGTTTTTAGCGGTAAAGCACTAAGAAAAAAATTTAAGGCACTTATTTGTATGGGAGGTGTCCGGGTGTTTCTTGATCTCATCCTTGACTCCGAGATTGAGACCCGAGTCTCCGCTGTCCTTGGACTCCGTGGACTGGAAGGGCTCGCGGGGACTAGCGGGACTAGCAGGACTAGCAGGACTAACACCCGGACATTCTCTGCGTTTTTTTTTCAGCCCAAAGAGGCAAAAAGAAGAGAGGGAAGGTGTCTTCTCCTTTTCCACGGTATCATTTCGTACTGATCTCCTTTATTGATATATAAATATTTGATCCACTCCTCCCTTTTCTGAGACCAATTGGGGATTTGCTTCATTTATATATCAGTAAAAATATAAAGATGATCAAAGTTATCATTGCCCTTGTTGCGGTTATCGCATCGGCCTACTACTTCCTCATTGCCTCAAAAGCTGAGCGTAAAGTACTTAAGAAGGATGCCTTCCAGAACTTCCCATTGATCCAGAAGACCATGCTTTCTCACAACTCGGGTATCTATAGATTTGCCCTTCCACGTGAAACCGACATCCTGGGTTTGCCAATTGGTCAGCACATCTCCATTGCTGCTACCATCAACGGTAAGGAAATTGTTAGATCTTATACCCCAACCTCCAACGACGCTCAGAAGGGTTACTTTGACTTGTTGATTAAGCACTACCCACAGGGTAACATCTCCAAGCACATTGCTGAGTTGAAGATTGGTGAGTGTATCAAGGTCAGAGGACCAAAGGGTTTCTTTGAGTACACACCCAACATGGTCAAGAGCATCGGAATGGTCGCTGGTGGTACAGGTATCACCCCAATGTATCAAATCATGGAGGCTATTGCTAACAACCCGGAGGATAAGACCGAGGTTCAATTGGTCTATGGTAACCAGACAGAAGCTGACATCTTGCTCAAGGCTGAGTTGGACAAAATGTGCAAAGAGCATCCAAACATCAAAGTTTACTACATGTTGGATAAGCCTCCAGCCAACTGGAAAGGTGGTGTTGGCTACGTCACAGATGACATTTTGAACAGATTCATGCCAGCTGCTACTTTGGAGTCCACTATCTTGCTTTGTGGTCCACCACCAATGGTTAACTCTGCAAAGAAGGGTGCTGTTGCCTTGGGTTTCGCAAAGGCCAAGCCTGTCTCCAAGGCTGGTGACCACATCTTTGTCTTTTAGTTAAATGAATACGAAAATATCTGACATTTAATATTGGGATTTGTAGAAATCAATAGATCAAATGAGATCAAATGAAGCGTGGACTTTTTTACCATTTTAGGAAAGGTTCAAAAAGCCAATGATCTGGAGCAGAATTACATAGAAAGCCTCTTTCTTTCTTAAGATATAGAGCTTTAAGACGTATTAATATACAAAATTGATACCAAAAAGCAATTTAAATGGAGATTAATCGATCATATCTTCTGAATAAGTTACGTAATCAATTTTACAAAGTCACGTGATCTGCGTATTAAAAAGCAGAATTGAAGCAGTTTTTCTATAGTAATAGATAATTTTACTTATTTATTCACCTAATAAGTTCCGTATGGTTGTATTCTATTTATTAAATAAAAAGAACTCAGTGAAAAATTGTGTAAGTTGACATTATTTAACATTTCATCTTTTTATTCTGAACATAGGCACTCAATAACTGAGAGTAATCACGAAAACTTAAATCAATCCTCTAAAAAAGCCTTAAATGAGTGTTTAAATAACATCAACTAAACTAAACATATAAGTTAATTATATTTACTTTAACAAATTCGCTATACAGCTATTCTAACATCAGTTTATTGAATTTAAATATCAAGTGTGGTGTCCAGGTGTAACTCTGATGTTTGGATGTTTTTAAGCACAAAAATATTTTTAAGAAACCTACAGAACAATAGATGTATAATAATAATATCACAGATTTTAGTTTTAATCTAACCCTTATAAAAATATGTTTCAGGCCCCTCCGTTCAACGTAGAGGCACTTTGACTTCTCGGAACGGTCTTCTCACCATGGCCTTGTCTGAACTTACTTAGATCTAACAACGAATTAGCAGTATTTAGTGCCTTCTTTGGTACAAACGGTTTAGAAGTTTGCAAATTTGCATAACTTCTTGTTCTCAGGTTTGCACCAAAGTCTTGGGCATTTAGAGAAGGACTCATGCTTCCTGAGGTTGTGTCCTTTGTGAGACGTGATTCATCAATGTCCATCGTTTGAATCCCGAGTGCTCCTTCTTCGAGATCTGAGTTGAGCTGATTCGACAGTTTTGTGTATCGGTATTGTGTGTATTTTGTCCTGAGCTTGTTGACCACCTGTGACACCATGCTCGGGAGACGAAAAAAAAGGTTCTTGCGATAAATGAATAGGTATATCATGACTGATAAAAAGAAGAATAAAATATAATATGGGAACATTCCAGCAGAGCTTGAAGAGCTTGAAGAGATCGAGATCGACTTTGAGCCTTCAACAATGCCACCTTCAATAAATGACTTATGCTCATTTTCAGCAGGCTGGATACCAATTCGCTGTTTACTGTTTGCTGCAGCTGGAATCATACTGGAGGCATAGAGTAGCATTCTTCCTAAGGTCCAGGATAACTCTGAGCCTTTCATTGTACCAGCAGACTGGAATGGAATGTGGTCATCTTCTTCGGTATTATCAACGTCTGAGTCGATCTTCTCTATGCCTACACGAGGCAAGTTGAAGCCTTCGTGCAAGACATTAAGCACCCAGTTGGCCTTGAAACAAGCATCTGTGACCAGTGATAGTGGCATCCCATTGTAAGCACCCTCTTCGCTATTCTTAACGATCGTATCCCAGTCACTTTCACAGAAAGTTTTGGCCTTCTCACTGAACTTATGGAAGTTGTACTTACCACCCATCTGGAAAACGTCATTCGCAGTGTACCAGTACTCAGAAACACCAACGAACTTATCCTGATCAAAGTCAATCTCTGGGGCGTGAACACCGTTGAAGAGACAAGGCTCGTCAATGCATGGCAAGTTCTTCAATAGCAGAGGGTATGTGGTCTTCATACACTGCTCAAAGTGACCAGAACCAACGATGTCATAGGAATGGCCCTCGTGTAAGAAGTCCAACTTGGCACCTTTTGGTAAGCAGGGATCGTTGACTGTCTTGGTCAAGAAGTCGTCTTCGTCGTTGCTGTTATTCTTCTCTGGAAGGATGTTGATCAAGTTCTTGAGATACCTCTTTCTGGCCTCGTTAGCACCGAATCCTAGCCATGTACTGACGAACACGTCCCACTGCTGAGTCGAACCGTCCATGTTTCTCAGATATACCGTTGATATGTCGTCTCTGTGCTTCTCAACTTCCGATGTCTTCGAGGGGACAAAGCTGATCTGTGTAGAGGCACCACCCATGTCCATGAACCCATAGCTTGGATGCGACTGGTCATCCTGTGAATAATTTTCCAGCTGTCCCAGCAAGTAATTGAGGGCAATCCAGCCATACAAACCCTCGGTTTCACCGTCAATTATCTGAACCTGATCAGCACAGTTCTCCAGCTTGAAGTCTGTCTCGTCATCAATGCTGTGGCAGATTTCCTGCAGCAGTCTCTCACGCTTCAGCTGAGGCAGAAGTCTCATCCCAGCAGTCGCAAGGACAAAGATGGGGGTCTCGTCCCACTGGTCTTTTGGGATGATGCCTTCAGCGTGCTTGAACAACGGCTTGTAGTGGTCCTCCCACACCTCGTGCGGGTTGTCACCAAACGTCGAGACACCCGGGGACGTTTTCAGGCTCCATGAAGCTTCCTGATAAAGCTGTGGGACAGATTGCAATGATGACGCTGCTTTAGCGTCCGCAGAGTCTGGCCAGCCGTAGATCTGGACTCTCGAGCCCGAGGAGCCCGAGTCAATCACAATTCCGTAGTGCTGCTTCATGTCACGTCCTCCTGTGTGTGTGTTAGTTAGACTATAAAATTAGTAATAGTTAATGGCCCTTGAAAGGTTTAGCGTGTTCAGCTGAGCAGAGGCGCGTACTTCCCAGAACGGCAATTTCCGCTTTCGGCCATTTGCGATAATTTCCCGCGAACTCGTTCTTTTTTCGTTTTTACACGTTTTTTCCCTGTGGCTTTTTTCCGCGAAAATCTGCCGTTGTGGCATGGGGTGGTTTTGAGTCACACCGACACCGGGGGAATTAACGAAATTGTTCAAGTTTCACTTCACTTGTTGCCTGAAGCATAGAAAAAGCATAGACAAACGAGAACTTCAAAATGTCTAGTGTTTCGTTGTCTTCGTCTTACAGCTCTCCTGGATGGGTTGTCCAGAAGTTCGGTGGTACCTCCGTTGGAAAGTTTTCCGAGAAGATCACCGAGGACATCGTTAAGGTGTACACCAAGGAAAGCAGAGTTGCCGTTGTGTGCTCTGCCCGCTCTTCAAAGACAAAAAGCGAGGGAACCACCTCAAGGCTGCTCCGTTCTGCTGACCTGGCTTCCCTCGATGGCGACTACGAATCAGTGCTTAGACTCGTGAGAGATGACCATGTCTCCAACGCTAATGCGATGATCAAGGACGACAAGCTCAGAGAGCAGCTCATCAAGGATACAGAGTACGAGTGCGACCAAGTTCTCAAGTTACTGCATGCCTCCCAGATCATTGGTGAGATCAGCCCGAGAACTCTTGATTCCATAATGAGTGCCGGTGAGAAGCTCGCTTGTCTCTACATGACAGCTCTTTTCAATGACCATGGTATCAAGGCCAAGTACATCGATCTCTCCACCATCATCGCCCCAGGTTACGATATCTCCAAGACCGGATTTGACGATTCTTTCTACCGTAGCTTGTCTGAGTCATTGGCACAAAAGATCATGGAGCTGGAGCAGGATGACATTGTCCCAGTCTTCACCGGTTACTTTGGTATTGTCCCAGGTGGACTGCTCAATGGTGTTGGCCGTGGTTACACCGATCTCTGTGCTGCCTTGATCGCTGTTGGTATCAATGCTGATGAATTGCAAGTCTGGAAGGAGGTTGATGGTATCTTCACAGCCGACCCTCGTAAGGTGCCGACTGCTAGAATGTTACTATCAGTTACACCAGAAGAAGCTGCGGAGCTCACATATTATGGTTCTGAAGTGATCCATCCATTCACCATGGAGCAGGTCATCAAGGCCCGTATCCCAATTCGTATCAAGAACGTCGAGAACCCACAAGGTCAAGGAACTATCATCTACCCAGACGACGTTGGCCGTAAAGGTGAAGCCACACCACCACACCCACCACAGATCGTCGCCAAGCTCAATGCCCCAGGTGTCGTCAAGAAGAAAGCTGCAACTGCCATCACCACTAAGCACGACATCATTGTGCTCAACGTCCACTCAAACAAGAAGACATTGTCCCACGGCTTCTTGGCTATGATCTTTACCATCTTGGACAGATATAAACTTGTTGTAGACTTGATCTCTACATCAGAGGTACATGTTTCTATGGCCTTGCAGCACTCTGAGGACGAAGAGTCTAACAGAGACTTGCGTAATGCCGTTGAAGAACTGAAGAAATTGGGTACCGTTGACGTCACAAAGAAGATGGCCATTGTTTCCTTGGTTGGTAAGCAGATGAAGCAGTTCATCGGTGTCGCCTCTACCATGTTCTCCACACTTGCCCAGGAGGGAATCAACATTGAGATGATCTCCCAGGGTGCCAATGAGATCAACATTTCAGCTGTTATTGACGAGAAGGACGCTTTGAAAGCCCTTCAGAGCATCCACGCCAAGCTGCTTGACCAGCCATTACAAGAACTGGGCTCTGCTGTCAACGAGAGAATCGCACAGCTCAAGTTGGACGACTAACCTTGTAAATAGCTCCAAAATAAAACAGGCATAGATGTAAACTACGTAGAGCACTATGGTCATTTCTTTCATTAGTGTGTCGTTGCACTTCTATATAAAAAGTGTGTATATGAATCTCATACAGTACGTATGGATAAGAATTCCCCAGTAAATACAATTCCCAAAATATCAAAACAAAGTCAAAAAAGAAGAAAGTAGCTCCATCACTTCGGGTCCTCGTCAAATGACACCTTACCACTCTCAATCCAGCTTGGGTCTACGAGGTCAAGCCTTTTTTCGAACAACAGCTTGTAAGAGGTCTTGATGGTACCGTCAGAGACACCGAGCTTCTCGGCAATCTTTGAAGGTGCCATGTCGGCTCTGAAGATCAACACTGTCATGTAGATGACGGCAGCCGCAATTGTGATTGGCGATCTACCAGCCAGCACACCGGTGTCGTGGCATCTCTTGACGATGTACTCTGCGGCGTTGGACAGCTGAATACCCAGACCAAGATGCGAGCAGAATCTTCTGATCAGGTCCTCAGCAGAGGTCTGAGAAGACTGGATACCGTCATTGGAGTTCAGGTGAGAGTGCGAGTCACGAGACTTCTCCTCCAGGATCTTCTTGATGATACCGAAGACCCTACCGATGTCCTTCTTCGGAACCCTGGTGAGCGTGCAGATCTCCTTGAAGGTTCTGTCGACATGGGCCTTACGGCAGCCAACTTTGATCACGGCTGCCATGATGCTCTCCTGCGACTTACCCTTGAGGGCTCTTTCGTCGTGGGTAAGCTTGTAGGCCTGCTTGGCACCGTCTTGCACAATCTTCGGCAGCTGTGCGGCGTCGCACATCATCGAGATCTTCGCATACGCTGATTGCAGGGCATTGTCCTTCTTGTCCACAATCGACTTACCCTGGGCCTTGTTCAGCTCCCTGCCCATACGGCCGTGCTCACCGTTGGAGCTGATCATCGTGGAGAGCTGGTTACCGTCGAGCAGCGGGTTGGACGCCTCACCGACACGGCTCGGGTCGTCACCGTTCTGGTCATCGTTGGAGAAGGTACGCCACTCCGAACGGGTGTCCACCACCTTATTACTGA
The DNA here is from genome assembly GCA_003708795.3 of Petasospora americana. Lineage (NCBI taxonomy): Eukaryota > Fungi > Ascomycota > Saccharomycetes > Phaffomycetales > Wickerhamomycetaceae > Petasospora > Petasospora americana. The sequence continues at coordinate 372,023 of PPOA03000006.1, forward strand.
GGACCAGGCCACACAGAGCACACACGACATCGCCCTCTGCGAAACGCTCTGCGAGCTCCGGAGGGAACACCTTACACTCCGGGCACGACAGCACGATGTTGAGGTCCGGGCCCTCCTTCTTTGTGAGCTGGTTGATGTTCATTTGATTTGACAAGTGCGGAGAGAGAGATGACTAAGAGAAGCGCAGCTAGCGTTCAGGCTTCCTGGGCTCAACGGGGGAAGGGCTAGCGGGTGTGCGGGATGAGAACAGACGGTTATAACCCCAAACACAAGATTTATGCCAGAGATTCGGTGTCGTTGCTGGCCTCTAAAGCGCAGTGGCAGTGGTGAGGGCTCGGGCTCGCTGCGTGCGCTTTTATATTTCGCGAATGACAAATCGGGGGGCGGCGGCAGATCCGGGGGCGGGTGCCCGGAAATTACCCTTTTGGGCGCGCAGGAGATGAGCTCAAAATTTTCCTGTACGCACATTTTCCATCTCAGATGCCAGAATCACTGATTTGGCACACTTTTGGCTGGACGTACGTGAACTGAAGCAATGAGACTCAAAAAGCCAGTTTCCAAGAGAGGAACCACCCGTATGAGGGAGGGTATCAAGAAGAAAGCAGCTGCACACAGAAAGAAACAGAAGAAGCTCTCCAAGAAGGACGTTACATGGAAGAGCAGAGCTAACAAGGACCCGGGTATCCCATCGTCCTTCCCTTACAAAGATCAGATCATCTCGGAGATCGAGGAGCGCAAGAGAGAGGCCCTCGAGCACAAGCAGAAACAGAAAGAGCTCAGAAAGCAGCAGATGCTTGCTGCCGGTGAGAACCCAGAGGACCTCATGGAGAGCGACGATGAGGACGAGGAGCAGCAGGGTGGTCTTGCAGCTCTGCTCGAGAGTGCACAGAGAGCTGCCAAGGAGTACGACGGCGAGGACTCTGACGATAGTGCCATGAGCGACGACGAGGACGACTTAGAAGTTGTCGACTACGAGATCAGCGAGGACGAGGAGGAAGACAACAAGGAGATCGACAAGTCCCGTAAGGCCTACGACAAGATCTTCAAGACCGTTGTTGAGGCCTCTGACGTTGTTCTCTACGTCTTGGACGCTAGAGACCCAGAAGGTACCAGATCTAGAAAGGTTGAGGAAGCCGTTTTACAGAGCCAGGGAAAGAGACTTATCCTCATTCTGAACAAGGTTGATCTGATCCCAACCGACGTCTTGAACAAGTGGATGGACTTCCTGAAGTCCTCGTTCCCAACCATCCCACTCAGAGCTGCCCCAGGTGCCACCAACAACAGCTCTTTCAACAAGAACCTCACACAGACAGTCACTGCAAACAGCTTACTCACAGCACTTAAGTCCTATGCTGCCAAGTCCAACCTGAAGAGATCCATCATCGTCGGTGTTATCGGATACCCAAACGTCGGTAAGTCTTCCATCATCAATGCCCTTACGTCCCGTCACGGTGGTTCCTCAAAGGCCTGTCCAGTTGGAAACCAGGCCGGTGTCACCACCTCTCTCAGAGAGGTTAAGGTCGACGGTAAGCTCAAGGTCTTGGACTCCCCTGGTATTGTTTTCCCAGCAGAGTCCAAGAAGAAGTCCAAGGCCGACCAGCAGGCACAGTTGGCACTCTTGAATGCTCTCCCACCAAAGGAGATCACAGACCCAGTGCCAGCCATCCAGCTCTTGCTTAAACGTATTGCTAAGTCCGAAGACATGAAAGAGAGCTTCAAGAAGTTCTACGAGCTTCCACCACTGGCCGACTCAGACATCCACGAGTTCACTAAGAACTTCCTTATCCATGTTGCTAGAAAGAGAGGCAGACTCGGTAAGGGTGGTATTCCAAACCTGCACGCTGCCGGTCTCTCCGTCTTGAACGACTGGAGAGACGGTAAGATCAACGGTTGGACACTACCGAAATCATCAAAGGACACTGCCTCTTCTCATGTCATTGCTGGTTCCGGAAGCGGGAAGGCTCCAGTTGTTGAGCAAACAACCATCGTCAAAGAGTGGGCCCAGGAGTTCGATCTCGACGGCCTCTTCGCCTCCTTGGACCAGGACCACAAGATGAAGGAGTGAAGTTGTGTTTTCTAATGAATTCTGTATATTAGTTAAAAATTGAGCATTAATTTATTCTATTAAACGTAGGCCGGGGAGCAAGTGGTGTCCGGATGAATTTTGGCGTTCTTTCCCAGTCGCGTCCCGACAGAGTGAAAAATTACGCACAGACACGAAAGGTCCTGAAGCTTCACGTGCCATTTTTCAGAGAAGTGGCGTAGATATGACCGAATTTGCAGTCGGCCAGAGGCTTTCATACAAAGGAGAGCTGTGCACTGTTCTTTTCTATGGCGAAATCGACGCATGGCCGGGCGAAATGGCACTTGGTGTCGAGTGGGATACGCCCGGGAAGGGTAAGCACTCTGGAACTCACAACGGGATTTGCTATTTTGGCACGAGGAGACCCGGTAACGGCTCATTTCTGAAGAGCTCCAAGCTGAGCGATGGCACGAGGAGTGTCTACGAAGCTCTCGTGTATACCTACGGAACGGAGGTTGCCATAGCTGAGATTCCGATTGGGAGGAAGATGATGGAGATCTATGGGTTTGAGAAGCTCCAAGACCTACAGAAGGATTTCACAAACCTTCGAGACATCTCGCTAAGCAGGAAGCTCGTTGCTCGTGTCGAAGATAGCGAGGAAGCACTGCTAAGAGACTCCTTGCAAAACCTGGCCAAGTTAGATCTTTCGTTCAACTTGATTTCAGACTTTGGTCACGTGGTTAAGCTACTGAAGAACATGAACCTCTCGAGCCTTAACTTAACAGGCAACAGGTTCACGAGCTGTTCGGCCATTGAGCAAGTTGAACAGGTTGAGCTGGAATCACTGAATCTAACAATGTCATTCCCATCAGAGGAACTTCTCTTGACACTACAAAGAGTCCTTCCCAAGCTACAGGAACTTTCTCTTGGTGATAATGAGCTAGCTACACTCCCAGAATCAGTCATAGACCTGAAGTCTTTACAGAAATTGGACCTTTCCATGAACGAGTTCAGAGCCATCCCAGGCTCACTCAGACGGTCATCTGTAACAGCACTGAACCTTGCTGATAATGACATCTCCATCGTGCCATCAGACGATAAGTTCCCGGGTGTGAGGACGCTCGATCTGAAGCGAAACAGAATCGCTGATTGGTCAGAGATTGACATTTTAGCTGAGCAGTTCCCGAGTGTCACAGACTTCAGAATGACCGGGAACCCGATCTTCCAAGAAGGAACGCTGGAAGAAGTCGAGTTCCAAGTAATTGCGAGATGGCCGCATCTGGAAGTGCTGAACGGTGTTGTAATCACCCAAACAGAGAGAGAGAACGCAGAGCTTTGGTTTCTCTCGAAGGTTCATGACGGCAGTATCAGGTTCATGAGTGACAAATTCACAAAACTAAGTGAAAAGTATGGACGCGTGAAGACCAGCCAAGCTGATCACTCAAGTCTGATTGATCTGAGATTCCAGTACCACGAGGAGATCCTTCAGCTGAGGATCATCAAAACCATAGAGGTTCTCCGACTGAAAAGCCTCCTGTCCAGGCTCATAAGGAAGCCTTTCCTGGAGATACAGATCGCCTACAAGTGCGGTGACTTCAAGGAGTTTCTCACTAACGAAACGTCCCAGGTCTCAGCTTACAGCTTAGCAAACGGCCAGCTACTGACCATCGAGTAAAAGGCAAAGTTGTGTATTTATTTAGTCAGCATGGAAGTTCCAGAGACCATCGCCGAGGTAGTGGATGGACTCAATACAAATTCCCTTGTTTTTGCTCTTGATGTCCTCAGTTGACATAATTAGCTTACCAATGGCCAGGGCATGCTCCTTGCCCTCAGCGTAGATAGCGACGATCGTGTCCTCTGGGAAGCCCGGGGCCTCTGGCAACACACCACCTGCTGATGTCAGGCCAGGGCACATCACGTTGGCTCCTGACAGGACGAACTTGATGGCTCCCCTGTCGACTGTTACTCTTGGGAACGCCTGTGGGTATTTGTGGATGATCTTGAGCGATGGGATGAGCTCGTCAAACTGCTGGAAGAACACAACCTCGCCGTCAGAGATGTACAGCTGGATCTTATCTTCACACTTCAGGACCTCGACTTGCGACTTCTTCGGTATGATCTCCTCAATGACGCTCTCCAACACCTCAAACTGAGATGTGGCTTTCGACTTCAGCCCTCTCTGGACCGAGGACTTGAGGTTGGTTCTTGTGTGGACGTCTTCCTTGGTGAATCTTTCCTTGCGTTAGTAATCCCACACAGCCGAAACAACAGCACAGAACTCACTTCTTGAACATCTTCCGTTTGTCTAATGCGCTTCCCTACTTCTGGGTGTGTCTATGGGGGTTTTCTTTGATATGAAAAGTTGATGCGCAAACTTTCGAGATGGAAAAAAAAGAGCGCACAGCAATTTTTCACTTACAACAGAAGTGCAACTAAGACGGTGAACTGAGCGTTTCCGTGGGGTATTTCTACGAGTTTTGGGTTTGGCCATTGCTGTGAATTAAGTATAAAAGTATAAAAGGCTGGCTACGCTCCCGGGCCGTGCTGGCACGGAGCCCGTGGTGCATCGACACACCATGGGACAGGTGCTACAGCATGGACCGTGGTACACCACCGACTGGAAGAGACACCGCAGTTCAAAGGCTCATCTATGGACTCACAGACCAAGCGTTTGAAAAAGGTGAGTTTTCGTTTGTTTCTCTAAAACATAGAAAGGGGGTTTCCAAAAATTCCCTCAGCGTCACAGGGACACAGAGGAGTAGTCGTAGTTGAAGTTTTCAACCAGCAAATGCACAATCTCGGACGAGTCCTCACTGATATGCGCCTTTCCCGAGCATAAGGATGGAGAAAGGAAACCAAAACAAAAGTGGAGAAAGCAGGAAATTCGAGGGATGTCGCTCGTATTTATACTGCTTTTTTTTTTTTTTTCACCCCGGCGGGAAGATCCCGGGCCGGACCCACATGTTCACTACAAAGTAGACCTATATATATAGAGGGTATTTAAACATGCGGTTTTTCATTAAATTGTTTCTTTCAAAGGTCGTTAAATTCGTCATCGTCCTCGCTCAGCAGCGACACGGTGCTTGGGAAGTCGTCCAGCGGATCGCTCTTGAGGGCTCCGTCCTCCTCGTCCTTGGCTCCCATCTCATCGCTCGCACTCTCCACATACTCAACTTCATCTTCGCCAACGATTATATCGGCTGGCTGTATACTTTCATCAAAGGGCCTTTCGCTTCTCTCGTCGAGCTCGGAGACCATCCTGTTCAGTTTCTTGCGCGCCCTAGGACCGCAGAGAGCTAAGAAACTGGCAAACCTCTTGGTCGCACCAACATGTGGAATACCACTAAAGACGTTCAGCCTTGCAGACTTTGTAGGATTGATAGAAACGCCCTGGAAGTCCGAGACCAGGTACTCGCTGAAGAACTGTGTGCTCTCTTCGCTATTAAGAAAGCCCTCACCGGGCTCGAAGTCATCTGGAGCCAGATGGTCCATTTGCGATGAGTAGACATTCTTCATAGACAGTTTCTGTTTCATTTGCGTTTGGCTTAGAGCTTCTAGATCAATGATCTGTGATGGCTTAACTTCCGCTAAGTCAAATCTCTTGATCTTAGCCAGCCCTAAGCTCTTCTTAGGCCTGTCCTTCAGCATTTTAGAAATATCAATCTTGCTATTCAACGGGGTTTTCTTCACCGTATCATCTGCTGCTCGCTTCAAAGGCTTCTTGGGCCCTTTCTCGCTCTTGGAATCTGAAGGCTCCAGTGACGTCTCGTGGAAGGATGGATCCTCTTCATACTGTTTTTCCATTGCCATTTCAGCAGCCTGTAAGTGCTTCAAAGAGCCAAGGTCGTCGTTGTTGTCTTCGAATGCCTCAAACGTGAGAAGCTGAGCGCTCATTGGAACAGTACTTTCTCGATCTTGTTTGGCCTTCCGCACTGAGGCAAGCGTATCTTGGAATATCTTGCTGTCATTATCATCACTGTTTGGAACATCAAAATCGCTGTCCGGGATTTCTTCGTCGTCTTCAAATGCTTTGGAAAAGCTTAAGTCATTTAGAATGTTGTCCTTCTCCTCATTGGCTTGGAAATCTATCACATCGCTTGTATTCTGAGACTTGGAATTGGCGAGAGAGTCAGGAACAGCAACAGGCAAAGCTCCAGGAGCGTCGCCAAGCTCTCTCATGAAGTCATCGTCCATAAAATCGTCATCACCATCACTAACATTGGGCTGAATAAGAGCAGGCTTTGAAGCAGCATAACCAACAGGTTTATTTGGTGTGGGTTTCTTACTCGGCGGAGTGCTATACTCTGGTGCTCTAAATGACTTGCTTGGTGTATTGTAATTTGACTTATCAGAGAACAGGCCTTGGAGAATGGAAGAGTTACTCACAGAAGACCCCCTACTGGTCCTCTTGGTGATGGTACTTGTGTTTTCATCTTCATCGGAATCCAACGAAATGCTCGTTTCTGCGCTCTTGCCACTGACGATTTTCCTAACAAGCTTTGACGAGTTGACAAATCCCGTTTCAACGTCATCTGGCATGAAGAATCTCTTCTTAGCAGAGGGTGGGTTAGGCGTTGTGGTGGGTTTCCCTTTCTTCTTAATCAGCTTATTCTTGTTGTCTTTCTTCTGTTTCTTGGACTGACCAAGCATTGCTTGAGTCGCATGCTTGATGACTTCGTCGGAATCCTCTCCTCTAGCAATGACCAAGTTTTCTTCCGGTATCTCAATGAACCTCTTCTCACAAACAGGTATTATGTCAGAGGGAATGATTCTGTCAGACTCCAGCATATCTAAATCACCGTTCTCAATCTGTCTTTGCACATTAGCGTAGTCCTCCATGGCTTGGTTGAACTTGGATTCTTCATTCCCAGATAAGAGTAGTACCACCTTACCGTCGTTTTTTCTTCCCGTTCTTCCCATTCTCTGAACATTTTTGATTGGACTGCTGGTAGTATCATAGCATATAATCATGTCGACTTCACCAATATCCAAACCTTCTTCACCAATCGAAGTAGCTACGAGAACGTGGAATTCACCCTTTTTGAACTTTTTGATGACTTCCTTCTGCTGTTTCTGGTTCATACCTTGCAACTGAGCTTCCTCAGATGTGGAGGTACGGCTCGCAGCTCGCAGTTCTGCCTCTTCCTTCTTCTGGTTCTCTCGTTCTTCCAACACTGCTGCTTCTTTTTCCAGTCTCTCTTGCCTAGCAGTTTTGCCACGTCCCTTCTTTCCGTTCTTCATTTTGTATTCCACGTCATCGAACCCTTCTTTGCCTTTCGCCTGTCCAATAAAGATGTGTGCTTTGCACGTATCTCCCAAGTTGTTATCGATTGTCTGGACGATCTCCAGTGCAGACTCTCTCAATTCAGTGAAGATAATGACTCTGGAGTCTTTGTGCGAGTCGACAAAGAACTCTAACTCTGTCAGAAGATACTCCAACTTGGGGTGGCTGACATAGCGTTTATCCTCTATCAAGGGCCCACAGAGGGCATCAATATTCTTCAGCGCAGAGTGGTAGTAAAACGACTTCGCCCACTTGTTTGTTGACTTGCCTAGCTCGTACTTGGTTTGGAACTCCTTACGCTTGTTCTGGAAAAAAGCATAGAACGACCGAAGCCCATAGATCTTAAGCCGTCTGAGCATATTACCAACGGCTCCTAAGAGTTGTAGTATGAAGTAGTTCCTCCACTTAACACCTTCGGGTATGCCTGGATTGAGAATTATGGCCTGGGACTTCTGCAGGATTTGGAATGCGTTGATTCTGGACGGATCAGTAACGTCGTAGATCTGTGCTTCATTGGCAAGCCTCAGGGTCGGCTCAATCGCCTGGCAGAGCAAATCAGAGACGTCCACCATCTCGGAGTTCATGCCTAAGTTCACTCGTGTTGTTTCCTTCTTCTTCATGTACTTGACGATATCTGAGCTCTCCTCTGTGCGGATCTCAATCACTGAAAGGTCCAAGTTGTTAACCACTTCCTGGACACCCGCAAGATCAGCCGCCGGGGTCGCAGTTAGCGCCAAGATCCTAATAGACGTGTTGAACCGCTCGATAAACTTCACGACGTTGGTGTAAGCGTAGTTCTTTCTTGCTCTGTGAGCTTCATCAATGACCAAGCAGACAATGTCCTTGGGGTCCAGCGTACCGGCTTTCAAGTCGTTCTCAACAACCTGCGGCGTGGTGAAGAAGACCCTCTTAGAGCTCCAAATCTCGGGCCTGTTCTTCCTAGCCTTGTCTAGAAGCACCGCTGTGTCGGACGCTGGGATATCAGTCACGCCCAGACACGCCTGGATCTGCTGGGCTACCAATGGCCTCGTGGGCGCCATGAAGATGATCTTCCCGCTCGTGAACCAGCGGTAGTAGTTGAGCATCACCGTGCTTGCGATGAACGTCTTACCCATACCCGTGGGGATCGCACAGAGCACGTTCTGGTATAGCGCCTTGGCTATTATGTCGTACTGGTAGTCTCTGACCTCAAAGTTCTTCGGGTAGATGTAGGACCGTAGCGCAGCGCGGTTCAGCCCGTGATGGGTCGGCTTGAACGTAACTGTCCTCTGTATCTCCTCGTACCGTGTGACCTCGCCCTCTAGCGCCTCCCCTGTCAGGGTTCGCTGTACTGGCAGTGGCCTGCTAATGAACGTCTCGGAAACGTGGCGGTTCACGGCGGTCGGCCGCTTAAGCACACTTTCAAGCTCCTCAAGCTCCTCGTCGTCCAGCTCATCCCCAAAGGAGTCCTCAAAGTCCGAAGCGCCCATCTTATTCCTCCTTTCCACTCCAATCCTGCCTGGCGGCGTGGTAAAGCGGCGCGTCTACACAAAACTCCGTGTTTACTTTTCGCACGCGATGGCGTACTACGCGTGCGGGCGCTGTGGCGCGTACCATCTACAAATCTATAATCTTTCAGTCGTTCCCGTACATTTAAGCTGTCAGTGTGTCATTCTTGAAGCGTTGAATGCTGCGATGACGTCCTTTCTCGTGAACTTCAGCTCCGTGTCCCTGTAGTACTTGTCCATGATGCTCTCCAGGCGGACGATGATGGAGACGAAATGTGCCTGGATCGCCGACCACATCTTATCCAGCAGTAAACGTTGAATGTCAGACTCCGACATATCGTCCAAGTGGTGTGCGAGGTCCTCGCGGATATCGTGGATGATCTTGGTCACATCCCTTGTTGTGTAGTTTGCGAGGATCTTGGAAAGGACGGACTTGTTATAAGCGTTTCTCTTGGAGGGGTCCACGGACTTTGGTGCGGTCTCTTGCAGCAGCCCGTCAACGTCTGCAACGAAGTTCATCACTTTGCCAAAGTGCTGGTTAACAATCAGGTTCACAAATTGGTCACAGGATGTCTTGTAGACAGACTGGTACTGGGAAAGAACACCACTCAGTGACGGAAGCTTCAGTGGGGTCAGTGACTCAATAACCCAGTTACTGTTCTGAGCAATGTTGATCAAGTAGTTCATCTTGTCCTGATTCTCTGAGCCCTCGTGTATCTTGAACCTGCTGAACTTCTCCTCAAACTCTTGCTTCAAGTTATCCAAAATAGAACCTGCCAGCTCATTGTACGTGGCATCCATCTTCTTCCCAGTTTCGAGGTTCTTGACAATTACACCACCGACAGGGTACTCAGCCAAAGTTTTGGCAAATGTCTTCTCAATTTCTTTTACCAACGAACAGAAGTTCTGGACGATGATAGAGACTTCCCTAGAGTGCCTGTGTGTCAAGATAGTCTTTTCAATGGTCTTTTTCTCAATACCGACAAACTTACTCCAATCAACCGTCAGCCTATCAGAGAGCTTCTTGAATTGGCCCAAGAGGTACTCCTGGTTACTGGAGCCAAACTGTTTCTCAAATAGCTCAATCCAGAGCATCACGCCAGGAGTGTTCTTCTGGTTGCTTCTCAAACTCTGGATGACACTCTTCTGTAAAGTGTCCAGTGGAGCTTGGAAAATAGCACCGATGGAGCTCGAGATGTCTCTCGCGTTGCCTCTGTGGAAGTCGATATCACCGATTGAAGAGTTCAGAAGAGACTGACGAGAGTCAATAGGATACTTCTGGATATATTGCCCGACATCTGGTACACCGGATGTCATGTGGAAGAATTTCACAAGGAAATCCTGTTGTAGAATAACATGGTTAAGCACTGTCTGCAAAGCGTCAAAGTAAGGGTCAATCTCATTAGTATCTGACGAGCTTGATGGCTGGTCAACAGGGGAAGATGGCTCTGACAAGCCAAACTTCTCTCTCAGCCTGTTCTGTTTTAAGTCAGTATTGACCTTTTTCATAACAGATGACGGGATGGCCTGCTTGAATGCTGTAGCACTGGAAAATGTGAATTTTTGGGACTTGAGGGTCTTTTCAACAATGTGAGTGTTGATGTGAGCGAGGATAGACTCATACAATGGTCCAGCGTATGCCTCCCAGCAGCCAACAATGTCATAAAATGCATCATCGGCCATATCTTTGATGAATAGTGTAATACCGGAGTACACCAGCAATGGAGAAACAGATCTCAAAATGTCCTTCTGGGAAGAAGTAGGAGCCAAGCTATTCAGAGAGTAACTGAACCTCTTCTCCAGCTCAATTCTCATTCTTCTCAGGAATTGGGAAATGACCGATTCGTACTTCGATCTTCTCTCTTTCAAAACTCTCATGTTTCCAAGATCCTCCTCACCCTTTTCATCACCTCTGATGGCGTTAATGGCAGACTCCAATTCAGCAAGAACAGGCTCCAAGCGAATGAGATCCCTGTCAATATCACCGCTCAACAGAACATCCAGGGTTCCTTCATCGACAGCAACCGTGTTCAGTAAAGTCTGTAAATCGTTCCATAAGATTTTCTTGTTGATAGTCTCCACCTGTAAACCTTGTCCTTCGTTTTCTATGTGCTGTATATCACGTGAGAATCCAGACAATTCGACCGTGAAAAGGTTCAACAAAGGTGTCAGCTTATTACATTCCTGAGATATCTTTATAGTTTGCTGTTTGAGCTCCGAGGACTGTCCACGTACTTCAATCAGCTGCTTGGTGGTTTCGTATTCGGTATCGGCGAGCTCTTTCATCAATTTCAGCGTCAAACTTTCAGAATCATCGTTGGTGTCCCAGTTGATCTCATCAAAGATGTCATCAAAAGTCAAGTGGTCAGGGTCTTGAGTTTCCATCACCGACTCTATGGTATTAGCACGGAGTCGTCTTTTGCCATTCTGTGGCACTTGTAGGCCATCAATCGGCGAAGCATTCAAGTCATCATAGTCATCTTCGGTATCGGATAAGATGTTTGCCTTGATCGTAGTTGGTGTTTCAGCGACCACGGCCCTTGGGGTAGCATTGATTATCTCGGTGCTAGCCTCCATCTCATCGTAAGAGTTTTCATACGAGAATTCCTGGGAATCGTTAGCATCTGCGATAGATGAAGAAGTTGGGAATGGAACCGGCTCGATAACTTCAGTTACCTCTTTGTTGTGGTGTATGACAGAGCTGTCTAACTGATCGGATGAGTCCTGGTAGAGAGCAGTGATGTCGTCATCCGAGGAGTACTCGTCCTCTTCAAACTCCAACAGACTGCGTCTATGAGCAACTATCTCGACGCTTTTGATCGTCTGACTCACACTTAGTGCGTTTGTATGTTGTGAGGAGCTGCTGTCCGATACAGAGTCGGCTGTTCTTGGAGCCTCTTTTGGCTTTGGTAAAACCTCAACAGGCGAATCAAGACCCAAGCTCTTCATCTGTTCACTGATCTCCATGTCAAGGTCGAATGGAGCCAGCTCTTGCTTAAGAATCTCCCTTTCCGCAATGGTTTTCTTAGAAGATGCTGACGAGCTACCCAACGAAAGTGGTTTAGTAGTGTCCACCTGAGCTAAAACCGGTGGCTCCTCGGTAATCTGTACCGAAGGTGGAATGACATTCTCCTTGGACACCGGCTGCTGGTTCACATGGGAAGATCCTGGTACTGATGGTCGTCTATTTTCAGATGCTGGAAGCGATGGCCTTCCAGAGGCTGAAGATTTAGACGCAGATGGTCTTCTGGCTGAAGGCATATCGCTGACGGATGGCCTCTTAGGCTGTGGACCGGTGCTCATAGCAGTAGGCTGTCTTGAGGATGCCAATGAAGCTGCGGTAGCAGCTATTGGAGAAGGAGCAATCGATGGTTTTGGTGTCACTTTTTTTGGTGAAGGTGGCTGCTCGACCACTCTTGGAGACTGTACAGCCGGAACCATTGGGCTCTGTGTCGATGGTGCTCTTCCCTTCGACGAGTCCACCGAGACAACTGAGGCCTTTCTGATCTCTCTATTTAGAGACAGCTTGTAGCTATTTTCATCGAGTCCAAACAGCGACAGGTCCCAGTTCACCAACTCAGGAACCATGCCGTTCTTGAACTTTCTATAGACCCTAACGAAGCTTGTAATGAACACCTGTCTCTCACGCGATGAGTTAGTCTCCCAGTAATAGTCCTTTCCGAGCGTACAGAGGAATCCTGCTTCTGAGGCAGGCTCTCTCTCAATTTTGCTCAGCTCATTCAGTGACCACGTTCTTCCAATCTGGAATGAGCCATTGGCATTCTCACGTCCCTTATGCAAGTACACCGTACCGTCCTTCTTAACGGCCAGTGCAAGGATTCTGGGCTTCTTGTTTGATGCTGGGGAGCTCGATGGAGGCTTCACTGAAGGGTAGGCTGCGTCTTCAATGATTCTCACGTGTGTGATGTAGTTATCGACAAGGACACCGTCAGAGTCCAGTGCGCAGAAACAGTACTTGAGCAGCCTCTGTTTGTCACTCTCGTACTGCTGGGCCAGGGATGTCGAAGCCGTCGAAGAAGTGGACGCGTGGCTTGCAGAGGTATTCGATTTCTTCAATTGCTGTACTGGAGGCCCATTGCGTCCTGAGCTGACACGGGTACCGGGCTGTGAAGATGGGTGCTGAGTACGGGAGTATGGTGCTCCTTGTAGCTGCTGTGGCCGTGATCCGTAGCCTGTCGGAACAGATGGATCGTCTCTTGAGCCGTCCCGCGAGTGGGAGTGTTTACGAAATGGTGATGTGATGGCCATTGTTTATGTGTACAGGTCCACCTTACAAGACACCTTAATTCTTGGACTTCCTTTTCAATTTGCTTATTGTTAATCTTTGTTTTGCTTTCAATGTAGCGGCCGCGCTGTCCGGTTTATTACCGGACTCGGAAAAACCCGAAAATGGCCCAAATAGGAAATATCGTGATCTAGTCTTCGACTCTCTACTTTTCTTTTCAATTAAAAATCATTCATATATTAGCTTATGCTCCTTCGTTACGACTGATCACACGTCTAGTACCTTCACCGTGAACTGTGATACGGGCCTCAGCGACAAGCTGGTTCAGCACATCACCCATCTCCAAGTTCTCGACGTGGATCTGTGATTGCTCATTGAAGTTTCTAAGTAGCTGTGGATAGTTGATAGAGCCTTGTACGTTTTCCTCAATGAACTTCAGCACGTTCTTAGCCAAGTCCTCACGCTGCTTTCTCTCTGCGGACGACTGACCGGTCTGAACGAGGTCCATATCGATCTTTCCTGTTCTTGGATCTGTAGCGTAGTCTTTAATAGCAGATTTGATTAGTCTAACGGCTTCTTGAACGTCAGAAAGTCCAACGGTTTCAGAGAGTCTCATCTTAGCATGTGCCTCAGAGAGACGGATCATACTCTCCAACTGTCTCGTTGTAGCAGTGATACGACGTTCAGAACCAACAGCATCATCACCCATTTTTCTCATCTCAACGTAACATTTCACGAGTTCATCCTTCGCATCATCTGTTAAAACTGGGTTGAAATTGGACTTGACATAACCAATGTACATAGTCAAGAATTCCACCGGTAAGATCTCTGTCTCCGAGACATTCTCAGGGGCATCTTCCAAGTACATATTTGTGATATGTTTAGCCAACTGTCTATCCATACGGTCATCGACTTTATCTAAGATTAAGTAAACCAAGTCAAATCTCGAGAGTAAAGGTGGTGGTAAGTCGATGTTTTTGGTCACCGGTAAATTTGGATCATATCTCGAATTGATTGGGTTAGCAGAAGCTAAGATTGATGTTCTAGCATTCAACGTTGTGATGATACCGGCTTTAGCGATAGAAATTGTCTGTTGCTCCATTGCTTCGTGCAAAACTGAACGTGTGGCATCAGACATCTTATCAAACTCATCAATACAACAGATACCACCATCAGACAAGACCAGTGCACCGGATTCCAACACCAATTGTCGTGTATCAATATCACGTGTGATATAAGCTGTCAAACCAACAGCAGATGAACCTTTACCAGAAGTGTAAATACCTCTTGGGGCGATCTTATGAACGTACTGCAGTAACTGGGACTTAGCAGTAGATGGATCACCACAGAGTAAAATGTTAATGTCACCTCTGTAACGACCACCTTTAGCGAATGTTTTAGAAGTACCACCGAAGAGCTGGAGCAGAATACCTTTCTTAACGTCGTCTAATTCATAGATACTTGGAGCTAAAGATCTAGCCAATAGCTCATAGAGATCATCCCTCTGAGAGACTTCTTTGATCTTCTCGATCTCATCTTCTGTGATCTTTCGCACTTCCTCAACATCTTGCTTTCTGGAAATCTCAGCTTCGACGTTCAAAGACGTATCAATGTTAAGTCTCTTCTTGTCTGTCTTCTTGATATGAACAACATCCAAAAAGGTCTTGTACAAGTTCTTTAGTGTTCTCATTCTTGGGTTCATTCTCACCGGTGTTGATCTGAAGATACCTGTAGCTTCAATCTTATCACCGGGTCTGACACTATCCACTAACTCATCATAGACACAAAGTGATACAGAGTGTGGGGTCTGACCGTCTGGAACGATATCTGGCGTTTCTTGTAGTTTGATAATCTGCTTATCAGCAAACGAAGATCTGTTATGGACCAGTACCATAGAGTTAGATTGTGCACAAACCTGTCTTGGACAAACAGTTGGCTCTTGAATGATACCTCTGTCAATCTCAACACTTGTGGTGTGCTCACAGACATTACACTTGAAGAACGCGATCTTCATATCTGGGATCACAGAAGTTGATCTTAGGACGATACCTTTAATGGAGACCAGTCGATCAATATCCTCCGGGTTCAAAGCTCTCATGTCTCTCTTATTCTCAATATTGAAAGGTCTGACCTTGTAGATCGAACCTTCAATTTCAGAGAGATCAATTCCGTCGTCATCAGCATCAATTGCCAACTGCACCATACAGTCTTTGATCGTTTGATCCATAATTGGAATGACTTCTTGTGGGAAGTCCTGCAATTGGTAGAACAGTTTCTTTGTAGTTGGATAAGCCAAGAGATTCTGGGCATCCAAATTCAAGTTGGTAGTACCAAGCTCCCTCAGCTGTGTCAGTTCTTCAACGTAGTATAAATCCTCATCAACAGCCGGTACGATATCTTCTCTGTCCATTTGCTTTCTATGTCTGAGCTTGAAGCCCATTAAGAAGTCTCTGAATTTGTTAGACACATCACTGATAGAGACGTTCGTACCCCAGATGATTCTCACTGCGTCTTCGGCTGCATCTTCACCAAGACCTGATGACAGTGTGCTTGAAGGCTGGTTGTTATTGGCATTACCCTCTGGAATCTCCAGACGACGTCTTCTTGGAGATGACAAATCAGACGAGTGGACATCACCTCTTAAATGACGAAGGTTTTCAGCACGACGATGAGCTGCAATGTCAGATCTGATATCTGTAGCCAAGTCAGATCTATCACTTCTTCTTGCCCTCACATCCGAAGGTGGAGCTGACGACGAGTACGCCAGTGGAGAACTCACACCAGCATTTCCCTGGGGAGCATCTGAGCTGAGGTTCTGGCGAGCTGGCGAGCTCATACCAGCACCGTGCGAAGAGGGAAAGAACAATGGGGAACTAACATCTCCTCTTCTCGAGTTATTGGAATCTTCAAAAGTGTTTTCTTGTGCAACTGGGGGGTCGGACGATTGGTTCACAAACAGTGGAGAGGATGGAACCCTCTGCTCGTTATCTCTTGGAGGAGAACTCATCTTGTGCCTTTACTTTGTATGCTTCTCTTACTAAATTCTCTTAAGTATTAAAAGTGTTTTAGAGAGAAAGGGAAGTTTCGATGTTTTTGTTCCGCGAAAACGCGTTTCGCGCTTTTTTGACGCGTTTAATTACATTTCCGAAAACGGAAATTTTCACATTTGCGTATACGTCACTTTTATTCGATTGACTGATTTAGCAGTTCTCTATTTACTTCCCATTTCTTCTCAGAGGCCTTTACACCAGAACGTTTAGCCAATGTGCGTAGTGTGTTCTCGATGGTTGCTTTAGTATACTTTGGTAGCTCCTTTTTGAGAATCTCAACCATCGTTGGTATACTGAACTCACAGTCCTGTACTTTACTAGCAAATAATTCAAGGTCTTCTCTCACTGTGATTATGCTTTTAACTTTCTTTTGCTTTGGCTGGTCGTCTTCGACGTCCTCTGTAGTTTCTGCTGGTGCCCAGTAATCCATGTGGGGATCAATTGGCAGTGTGATCTCTGCCTTTAGAATCTCAATCTTAATTGGTGGTTCACTGTGATTCTTCCACGTAATAACAGGCACCAATGGGCCAATGACCTTCCTCGTATCCGAGTTAGTGTTATCATCCTCCAAGAAGTCCTGTAAATCCTCGGTATCCTCCTCATCTGCGTCCGAGGTGTCATCATCGTCATCAATGTCTTCACCTTCACCTTCTTCATCTTCACCAGCATCGTCATCAAACTCTATAAACTCTGTGGTTTCAACGAACGGGGTCTTACCCAGCCCTTCAGGTATACTCTTAGTATAAGTACCTAGCCAACACTTGACGTTCTCATAGAACTTAATGAATTTGATAAAGACAGGCGCACCTCCAAGTTGATTCTCGTAGATATACTGTGAGCTCTGCCTCACCGGCGATTTTTCAGTTGTGATTGATTTCAGCCAGTCCTTAGCATCGGATTCACCTTTCAAACCATTATCAAAATCATCAATCGAGTCAGATAGTTGATCTCCAGTGAGTCTATTGGAGTCATAAACCATAACTCCAGCTCTAACAAAGAAGTCGTGGAACATTGTTTTGTAATCACAGCTCTGTTTAGTTGTTGTTTCTATCACCGTTGTGGACTTGACAGTTGTCTTTGGCTTAAAGAAATTACTAATCTTCAGCTTCTCTTTCTTCTTTTTAGCTTCTTCGTCTTTCTTCTTTTGCTCTTCAATTTTTTTCAGTTTATCTTCTTCTTGCTGACGCTTTTCTTCATCTTTTTTACGTTTCTCCTCTAGTCTTCTTCTCTCCTTCTCTTCTTTCTCTTTCTTCAGCTGTTCACGTTTCATTTCATTCTCCTGCTTAATACGTTCTTTCTCCTCGTCTCTTGCTTTCTTCTCTGCTTCTTTTTGCAACCGTCTTTCTTCTTTTAACAAACGCTCTTGCTCTTTAGCTTTATCCCTAGCAATCTTCTCTTCAAGTCTCTTCTTCTCTCTTTCTTCTTTCTCTCTCAACTTCTCCAATTGCTTAGGGGTCATCTGCTTTTGTCCCGGTGAAGCTGTGTTCGTATTTATGTCCTGTAAAGGTTTCGCTTTTGAGGTTGATTCCGACATCTTTGAGCTCGTCGACTCAGAATCGCTAAGATTAAGAGGATTCTCTTCTGATCCCGCTTTGTCTTCACTCATTTTTGGTATAAAGTGCTCAGATATTCTCAAATGCTCGTAGAGTTAGCTCATGACACGAAACTTTCCAACGCGTTAGGTTCGCGACGCGTTCGCGTCGCTCTCATACTAATTTTTCAGTGTTGACATTTCACTTTACATTTTGCTTTTGTTTTCAGTTTCGTATTCATTTCATTCATTAACTTCGTTTATATACCTGAAAGAGGATCTCGCCCTCGTCTTCAGAGCATTCGATTTCGCTCTGAGAGTCAATCTCGATGATCTCTTGAGCCAGGGGTTCTCGGTCGTAAACCTCTTTAACAACCTGACTTAACGTTATTGGTGAGTCCATTTCACCATAATCATGTGCATTTGAGGTATCACGTTCATATAGCAGTCCCATATCGTCACTTTGTAGACCCGAGGGCTCACCATCACCCATCCACCAATTATCATCTTCATGCGAGTCCACGGGGGTATCCCTCTTTACGCTTGATCCTGATCTTTTAATAGAACTCTTGAGAAGATCATTCATCTTACTCCACTCTTTATTTGTAAAGACTGAAAAGTTATCATCTGGCAGGTCATTAAGATTCATGTTGAGCTTCATACGATACAGCTTCCCGGGTTTACCTGAAAGCTTAGATATCATATGATCCGTTATCGACTTTACCTTCTTCTTCTTCTTCTCTTTCTTCTTCTTGGCACCGGCTCTTTTGGGCTTCACTGGCTCTTTTGTTGTGTGTATAAACTCCTGGGTCAGCTGTCTTGCTTTCTTCAGGCGATCTACCTCCTCTTCGAGATCGTCAAATCGCGACTGTGCCTGCGTGGACATGAAGACGTCGTAAACGTCGATGTCCTGGGACAACGGCAGCTCATCCATCTGCTCATACAAAACCTCCTTTTCTTCTTCTTTCATAGCATTAGAGCTTATCAGGCTCACAGAGTCCGTACTTTTTCACTAAGCGCAACACAGGCTGCGCGAATAAAACATGTTCGCGCAGCTCAGCTCATTCTCCTCAAAACCAAAACAAACCCAAAAACCTCAAACCCCAGAGGAAGCTTCAGCTGGAGTTTTTTTATAAGGAAACTTTCCAATTTTTATAGTTTTTTTGCATCAGCTTGATAGTTGCCATCTTACACTTCCACCAAACCAAGAGACGGCCCCCTTTTTGTGTGTGTTCCCCCACGTTTTTACATGTCAAAGTGAAATATTCGTCTACAGCAAATGTCAGAGCCAGAGATCTTCCCAGGATCAGAAAGTTTTGAGGTTGCCATTCAATTGGACAAGAAGGTCCAGACGCGATCTCGCTCCAACTCGAAGGTGCTAGGCAAGGCGAACCCTCTAATTGCAGCCTCGTCAAGCGAAGAGAGGCCACTGAATGGCAGCTCGAGACAGGCAAGCATTCCATCGAGGAAGGTGCCTTCCAGCTCGAGAGAACAGTTCGGCCATATCGTCGTTCTTTCGTCGCTGAACGAGACTTTCGATAGGAAGACGCTGACGGTGCCTCAATTTCCCGAGGCACTGAAGCTAGGAAGACCGAACAGCTCGCAGAAGGCTCCGAGTGTGAACAATGGATACTTTGATTCGAGGGTTATCTCGAGAGAGCACGCCGAGCTATTCATGAAGGATGGGGCTATTTATTTAAGAGACTGTAACTCGTCCAACGGAACGTTTATTAACGGCTCGAAGATCAAAGAGCAGGAGCTGAAAATCGGCGACTCTGTTGACCTGGGTATCGACATTGATACCGAGAAGAACAAGCACCAGCACCACAGAAAAATTGCATTTATAATCGAGAATATCCTGGTTATACCGTTGGATGGCACAACCGACCTATCCAAGCTGCTGGACGAGCTGAGTCGGACTTCGCTAAATGGCAGCTCAAGTTTCGAAAAATCACCTGATCAAGAGATGAACCCTTTTGATGCGGCTATGTTTGGAGATGTCACGCGAGATTTGGAGGATGTGACTCTGGGGATAAACCACGACTTTCTCTCGGGGCTCTTTGTCAACAATAACATTGGGACGAGCTCCAACTTGGTCGGTTCCATAAGACTGCTAATAAATCAGCTACACCAGGAGAAGCTGAACAATATGAAGCTGGACACGGTGGTACACTACCTGGAGAGGTATAAACACGAGATTGAAAAGCCCGGGGAGCTGTCGGTGATGAAGCTGCGAGATCAGATGGAGACTTTCCACAAGAGAGACGAGAAGCATAAAGTGAAAATCTTGGACTTAGAGGAGAAGCTGAGCGAGTATAAGTCGATGATTGATGACTCAAAAGCAAAAGAAGCGGAGCTGGTCAAGCAGATCCAGTCTCTGTACATAACGATTAAGGATGAGGTAAAGAAGAATGATTCACACGTGAAGAGCATTAAGACACTGGAGGCTACGGTACGGGACCAGGTGCTATCCATCAAGGCACTACAATCACAGCTAACTTCCACCGAGAAGGACCACGAGCTAGAAATATCCAATCTGAAGTCAATAATCAAGTCAAAAGACGAGGAGATCTCCAAGATCCTCAAAGATAACGAAACCTACAAAAAGTCCCAGAACTCAGTCGTCTCAGATATGGTGTTTATGGCTGCCATCACCGGGGCAGTAGTGATGATCGGTGCTTATGTAATCAAGTGAAAAATTATTGTTATGCCTGTAATTCATATTTATATATTCATATTTAATCACTCATTCTTTCTTCTTAGTCTCTCAGAGATGTATCTGGCAGCCAGGGTGTGAACAGCCGAGAGCACACCCAGAGGTGGTATTAGTGTCAGCAGCCAGATGAACAGGTTTGGGGTTAGCTTAGAGACCACAGAGTTCACCTGGGCAACGAGATCTTCTTTGGAGTTGCTGTTGTCGACGATGATGTCGGCTTTTGCAATTTTCTCCTTTGTGCTCATCTGCGACTGAATTCTCTTCAGAGCCTCGTCCTCTGACATTGCTGGGTTTCTGATCAAGAGTCTCTTTAGCTGTTGATCGTCATCGCAGATAACACAGACTGTAGAGCCGCAGATCAGGTCCAGCTTGGACTCAAACAGCAATGGCACGTCTAGAATGACAATCTTGGAGAACTTGAAGTAAGCCCAGAGAATCTGCTTACCCATCTCAAATCTGATCCACGGATGTGTGATTTTATTAAGCATCTTCCTTCCCTCCTCGTTCGAAAAGATGTAAGAGCCCAGGGCTGGCCTGTTCAGTGAGCCGTCCTCTAGCAGTAAATCTGGTATCTTACTGCCAAAATGCGACACTATCATCTTATAGGCAATGCGTCCAGGCTGAACAATCTGACGGGCAATGAGATCAGCATCAACAACGACAAGCCCGTGGTCCTCCTTTAAAAGCTGCGAAACCGTGGACTTGCCACACGCAATTCCTCCTGTTAGGCCGACGACAAGCATTTATAAACGCAGGAAGATGGCGAAGAGGACGGGGAGACAGGGAGAAGTAGCGGGGGCAGGCAGTGGCTATTATATATGGGGAAAGCCGGGTAACCCTCGCCTTTTTCCGCGAACCCATTTTCTATAAGCTCATCACCCAAACTCGGCTGAGATTTTTCATGTCTCTCACAAAAGTCATAAAAGACGCTAAAAAGAGGGCCCAGGATGAAGCCTATTTATGTTCTCGGGAGATCCCGTGGTGCCCTATCGCACATCGTCACCCACGAGCTCGCCTCCCTTCCAGAACAGCCAGCAGTCCCGAGAATCGTCTACCTATTAAAGTCCGATAGGAAACTACGAAACTTCTTAAATCATGATTCCACTCTTACGCTAACGGAGCACGGCCCAAACAGCGCAGCCCATGTGTCGACGACACAGCTGATGAGTGCGTGTGCTCCACCGCAGTTCGAGTCCGGCGAATTTGCACATATTGAGAGTATGATCTCGTCTTTCAATAAACCAAGAGATGTCACTGAGCTGTCCAAGTATAAGAAATGCTTCTCCCAGGAGTCTTCGCTGCTATTACTGGAGAGTGACAAGTCATTCGCCGACTCCCTGAAATCACTTGTATGGAAAAACCCGGAATCGAGGCCTCATTTATACCAATCGATCTCAGATATCCGATGTTGGTCTACCGGTGATTTCCAGTCAGGGTTCATCGGTGGTAAAAAGTCACTAAAGGTCACCAAGATCCCACGAGAACTTGATATCGACAGCTATGAGTACGACATTGAATCGAATCTAAGCAACGAAACCGAACTAGTTTCAATGCTTTCAAAGACAAATCTAGACATAACATTTGTGAAGTACTCCGAGTTTGTTCACTTGCAGTATGAATCAATGATCATCAAGACAGCCGTGGGCTCATTAACGGCAATCTATGACTGTACCAATGGAGAGCTGCTAAAGATGAAACACACAATGAGACTCCTAAGACACATAATCAACGAATCCTTAAACATCATATCCAGGAGCGACCAGCTAGCAATGAAAGTGCCTAATGCTTACATCATGCTCAATGCTGATAGAATTCTCGATCTCATAATTACGATACTGAAACAGACAGAGAGAGAATCTTCATTAATGAGAAGAAAGCTATCATGGGATAATACTGAAATAGCAAACACAACAGGGTACTTCACATACTTGGCTAGACAAAATAAAGTGCCTGCCATACACTTAAATATGCTTAATAAGATGCTGGAAGCAAAGGCCTCACTCTCAGGTTTGAGAAGTGAAAATATCATCTACGATGAGTTCTGATATATATACATAATGACCATTTATTTCTCAGCTCTGTAGTTTATCCAAATGATGATCAACGATTATCAACTGATCTTTGTAGATGTTCATGACGGTTTTTGTCTTTATGTCTTTACCGTTTAGTTCGTCTAATGATTCTTCGATTTCAAGTTTCAATTCTTGTAAGATGCTTTCTAGGATGAGGTTGGCCTTTCTCTTATAATACTGCCCATCAGACACACCGTTGATCAATGCCAATAGTCTTCTATTTGTCTGTAAGTTACCTTCTCTTTCCAACAAAACAGCCAGTGCAACCTCAACACGGAATGATACAAAGTCTTTAGAAATCGTATAGTCTTTCCAATACTCGTTCTTCTCTAGGAATTCACATTGGGCTTCGCTCAATCTCTCAATTATCTTCTCGGTCAAGTCAATATCGTTCCAGACGTTAACATCGCTTGGTAACATAAACCCGTACTCACACAGTAAGAACTCATTAGAGTGTGGGCCATAAGACAAGTACAACTCATTATCGGAGCTGTAGCCCGTTGATGTCAGCACATGGAACCCATTGTGGTCAACTTTCAAAGAACAGTGGTCCTGTGGCGAATGATTGATGAAATCAACGTATGGTGCCATTGTGAAGTTATCATCCTTTGTGTGAGCTTCCGGCAGGGTCATGTACAGACAACGTGAATTGACACAGAACCAGGCCCAAAGGAAGTCTTCTCGGTTGAAAAGATCAGAGCTGTTGTTTGTATCTAAAAGACTGGCAATGATGCCGTAATCAGTGCTGAACCTCTTGAACATCTTCTCTGCGTGCAGCTTTGTGGAGCTTGGAAGAGAGACAAATGGCAAGGATTGTCTGTCTTCATTGTCCAATAGCCATACCAGTGGCGAGAGTAAGAAATCTGTCATCGGTGGCAATGAATTTATGAAAGGTCTCCACCAAGATTTAGAGCCTCTTTTCCTCTCTAGGGCCAAGTACATAGAGACGATCTGAAATGAATTAAGTCGAAGCAGAGTCTGCTGATCGAGCTTTGTATAAAACTTGGTAACCTCGTCATCCTTCCCTTCGATTTCAGGCAGCTTAAACCCACTTCTGTTAAGGTTACCAGCCCAGGAAAGAATATGTGCAACAACAGTCGAAAAATTAAGCAAGTAAGAGGGCGTAATCTTGATGATCTCTTGACGGGTCTTCAGTGTCTCATTGGCAAAGATACCTCTACCACCGTAGCTCGTATTGCGCACCTCAATTGAATCCGTCAAAACCGTCTTCACATCACCCTGAAGCCAATCGACCAGCTCCGATAACGTCTTCTCCTGCTCTGTCATGTTGGTTCTCTGCCTATGAATTTTGTGGCTTCTTCTCTGTTGATGAGGTGAAAAAAAATTGAATTGTGACACATACAATTTTTTCCCCGATCTCGGGCTTCGCTTCCATCAACACAATGAGGGCCTCAACCTCCGTTGCTTGTTTTACACGGCTTAAGCGATGATTAGAAATCTTTTCAGGGGCCAAGTGAGGTCGTTTAGCTCCTCGACCCGACAGCTGGAGGAGCAATGCACAAAGTTCCACCCAAATAGGCCATCTGCCGGTGTTCTTCGTCATTTGCACTTCACAGAAGTCCTCCCCTATGAGAAAGGTCAAGCGATCCAAACACAGTTCCAAGGAGCAAATCTTCAATTCAAGTCTATGCAGTCGAAGATTGGCCGTAAACGCAAGGAAATGGAAGCACAGGGCCTTGTGATGAACGATTATGAGGCCGAGCTCCTGGCCAACATCGTTTCCATGAAGCCATCGCCAACCTTGCTTTCTTTCCAGTTTGATAACGTTTTCACCGGTGGCCGTCGTGAGAAGGGAAGGGTCACACAGGAGGACATGGACAAGATGGAGGAGTCGGGCTACAAGTACGTACAGGCCTCGAGAGGAGGCGAGATAACCTTCCACAATCCAGGACAGCTCGTTGTCTATCCCGTCATCGACCTCAAGGACTTTGATAACCTCACAGTACGCTGCTTCGTTTCTCAGCTGGAAGAGGCCATCATCCGTACGTTACAGCACTTTGGAATCGTTGCACAGAGGACCGAGAACACAGGTGTTTGGATCGACGAGGACACAAAGATCTCATCAATCGGTCTCAGTGTCTCACGAGGCATCACTTCCCACGGGATCTCCATCAACGTGAAGAACAACATTCCTTCATTCGAGAGATCTGGCGTTGTCTTCTGTGGTCTTGAGGGTAAGACTCAGACAAACATGGCCAGTGAACTGGGCACTACCAATATCTCAGTTGATGATGTCGCTAAGCAGTTCTCCAGAGAGTTTGCAAAGAGGTTGAGCATCTCGCAGATCGAGTCTGTGGAGCTCGATGACTTAGCAATTGATTAAACAACACATCTTCACTTATAGCAAATTACACATAGACAGCTACATCATAGAGAGCTTAAAATCAAATCGTAGTATTTCATTCATATACATTATCATATTCATTTCCGTGTAGCAAATGTGTCGGTGTTACGACCACTAAAGGGAATATAGCGACAGTCGGGGCAATCCCAGTATTTATGAGCTTTGCTCAGTCAGGCCAGGCTGAGCAGCTCACAGGAACCCATGTCTATTAGGTTTCCGGAAACGGTGATCGCTATCCTTGTGCTTATTATATCTATCTCCATAGCCTCCCTTGTATTCTGACCAATGTTTACGTCCACGTTCATGGAATTTCTTTTTAGGCAGTAAGTCGTAGTCCGAATCCCAAGGTTTACTCTCATGGGCCCTCTTTCTAGGTATCAGGTCAATATCATTTCCGGTAGAGTAACCATTGGAGCCCTCCTGCGGTTGTACTTCGGCTATGCGTTCAGCCAGTGGAGGCCGTTGTTTGATAGAAATTGAAAACCGGGCTGGTGGATTCTCCTCTTGAGGAACCACTGGCTGAGCTTGTGAGGACCGTGGTTGGATCACGGTAAAGCCTTGAACTGAGTGCTGTTCTTGAGGATGAGCTGGTTGGTACCGTGGTTGGTACCGTGGTTGGACCACAGGTGGGTGCTGTTTCTGAAGATGAGCTGGTGGGTACCGTGGTTGAACCACAGGTGGGTGCTGTACCGTTGTATTAGCTGGTGGTAACTGTGGTTGGATCACAGGTGGGTGCTGTACCTGAAGTACCGTTGGATTAGCCGGTGGTGACTGTGGTTGAACCACAGGTGGGTGCTGTTCCTGAAGTACTGTTGGATTAGCTGGTGGTGACTGTGGTTGAGCCACAGATGAGCCTTGAACTGGTGAATATGGCTGTTCAACCCACGAATAAACAAATTTCTTTATTGGGGTGACCAGCCCTTCAGGTTCGAGTGGTGATTCCTGGTATGAATCTGAAGGAACTGTCGGTCTCTTAAAATCGCCAGTGTCATCCGTCAATACTAGTGGCAGTACACCACCACGAGTTATAGGAGTATCAAAACGGTAGAAATCTTCACCCAAATCAAATGAAACCATAGGAGGCTCAGACCACGGGATAATCTCAATCTCACTAATCCCACGCGAGTCCTTGGTATCTCTGAGGAGACGTCCTTCACTTTGCTCCATCTTCTTCGCTTTCTCAATGTCCTCCTCGACAGAGTGATGTAAGCTATCCTGCTCAGATTCAAAGTACTGCACTTCGACCAACATATCGTCTGACTTGAATGACACAGTCTTATTTGCTGGTGTGTTTGTGCTCTTCTTCAAGATACCCTTGATCTCACCCGGGGCCGATGAGGGCTCCTTCACAGGCTGGTGGGAAACGCTCTTAGCAGTCTTATCACTGGAACCAGCAGCCTTCTGCTTAGACTTCAAAAGGTAGTCAGACACTGAGAACGATTTCTTCTCCGTCTGCCTTAGGGACTCCTGCTTTTTCGCAGCGTTTGTTATGATAGTCTGCGACAAAGTGCTTAGGGCGTCCTTCCCTTTTGAGATCTTCACAAGCACCTCGAGAATTCTGTAATCAGTCAATTGCTTTGTTGTAGGCTGCAATGCGATGAAGAAGGTCAAACACTCTTCACTCCCCTGGTCACTCTTCTGTCTCCGTTCCCAGCGTAGCCAGTTACCAATTCTCATCATCAACGGCTTGTCAGAGGCCAAGCCTTTGATAGCCTCTGTTCTCATAGCAAGCACCGCAATGCACTGTCGGAGGGTAAAGTACCGTATGTCTTTATCTGTCCCGTAGTGGTCCTTGTTTTGTGCTGTTATCAACGAGGAGACACCACTGATACAGTCAGAAACGGGCTGGTCTTTAAGCTGCATCAATATCTCAGAGGTGAACTTCTTTGCGTCCTCCACCTCAATCGAAGCACTTGACAAAAGCTTCAGGACAATCTCAACTTCTTGTGCACTATACACCTTCCCTGTCCCCAAAGAGTCAATGAGAGAGGTCTCAACAGGCCCGAGGACAGCAGGTGCCTCAGCTGGCTTGCCATGTGGCTCTTTGGCTTCAACAGACCTCTCCGACTCTGCTGGTGAGGGCGAGCTGCGTGGCTGTGTAACAGCTGGGGCAGGAGGAACTGGGGCCTGTTCCCTCCCAGCTGTCAGACTTTGCGGTACTGTGGTGCTCTTGGACTCTTGGGGCATAACTGCTGCGTGGGAGCCACGCTCAGGGGCTCTTGGGGACACAGCCTGGGATCTGCTCTCTGGGGGTCCTGGTGCTGCTGGTGTGTTCGCCGTTGTTCTGGCGTACTCATTACCGGACACAGCCTTTGGCTCTGGGCCAGCGAGCACGCTGCTCTCCTTCGATCCCAAGGATCGCCCAGCATACTCAATGATCATATGCTGGTAGTTGTCTCTCTTTTGCCGTATTATCTCGTGGATAGCCTTCACGCTCTTGTACACCGGGTCTGCCGGTGTGCTGCGACTTAGCAAGTCGCTTGCAACCTGCAGCTCTCTGTTGGCCTCCATGAATAGCGTGAAGAGCTCGTCGTGCGAGAGATTCTTCTCCATCTCCATCGCCAGATGCGACCTCTGTGATGCTGTGATTTGTGGTGCCACTTCTTGCGACTGCTCACCGGGAGCTTGTAGCCCCATCTTCGACCTCTGATATGTCCTGCTCAACTCTCTTCCCTCTCTGTATACCCAACTGGATGGAGGGTGTATCTGTTCCTATGTTGTCGCAAGAATTTATGGGTATAAACAAGCACTCTACAAAGGTACAACTAACTATATAATAAACACCAAAGAGAAGAAAACAGCTGTTTATTTTAGTGCCCGACTTCGGTTCTCTCGAGGTGCACCCTCTTCCTTCTGAAATGGTAGGTTTTGTTGTAAGGGGCTGGAATTTGGAGTGTGATCACAAAGGTGCGGCACGCAGGTTTTATATTCGCTTCATGTTTTTTTTTTTTTTTTTTTCGCCCCACCACATCGCTTACATAATCTGGAAAGTTCTTCTCGGTATGGGGACACACATATACAAACAGAGTGAAAAAAAATGATATAGGTCTTTATTCACTAGCCCTGGAGACAGAGAAAGGCTAGTATAGATAAAAAGTCTCTGTAATTTCTACATGAGATCGTATCCTACTATCACTGCTGCTGGAAAGCGTGCCTTGGTCCAGTTTGCCTCGCAGCTGAGATCTCAGCAGCGCTTCAGTACTGCTCGCACCTTGTACAATGTACCAAATGCGACAGCCACTGATGCCACTGCTGTTGCACCAAAGGTGGAAGCCGCCGCTAAAATCACCGATGCAGGCTCTATCCACTACCTGCTACAGGAAGGTATTATCAACAAGCCTGTTCACCTTGCCCTTGAGCGTCTCGGTTACCAGAAGTTGACACCAGTTCAGGAGAAATCCATTCAGCCCGTGCTCTCTACAGATGCCGATTTCATCATGAAGGCCAAGACCGGTACCGGTAAGACCTTGGCTTTTGGTATTCCACTGATTGAGACTGTGCTTAAGGCCAAACACTACAAGGGTGTCGTTGGTGTTGTCGTTGCACCAACAAGAGACTTGGCTTTCCAAATCAGAGATGAGCTTGAAAAGATCGTTAGATACAGAGAAGTTCAAAAGCATACAAACAATTTACTCCGTGTGCAGACCATTGTTGGTGGTGAGAAGAGATACGAGCAGTTGAATGCTTTCAGATCTCGCAGAAACCCAATTCCTTCCATCGTTGTCGCCACCCCAGGTAGACTACTCGACCTCATCAGAGAGCCAGAAGTTGCAGATGCGTTTGCCGATTTGGAGTGTATTGTTCTGGATGAGGCTGATAGACTTCTCGGTGATGGTTTCAAAGAGGACTTGGTTGAAATCACCGACCAGTTGAAAGAGATCAGAGAAAGAAACTCTTCTCCAAGAACAGAAGCCACTTTGAAGACTATGCTTTACTCTGCTACTTTGGACGCCAAGATCTTGGACTTCTCAAAGAGAATCTTGAGACCAGACTTCCAGTACATCGACACAGTTGATAAGAACGCTCCAGAGACCCATGAGAAGATTGACCAGTCTTTGATTCTCACCAACGATATCTTTGAGTCTTATGTTGCTGCTGCTATGTTTGTTGAGAACCAGTCCAAGACCATTAAGAACTTCAAAGCCATCGTTTTCCTTCCAACTATTAAGTCTGTCACTTACTTCTACGAATTACTCAGTAACAGACTTCGTCACAAGCATTTGAAATTACCAGCTTACCAGCTCCACGGTCAGCTTTCCCAATCCACCAGAGACAGATCAGTTAAGCAGTTCCGTAAGGCCTTCTCTGGTATTCTTGTTGCTTCTGATGTCGGTGCCCGTGGTATGGACTTCCCAAATGTCACCAACGTTATCCAAATTGGTTTGCCAATGGACTCTACAAATTACGTTCATAGAGTTGGTCGTACTGCAAGAGGTGGTAACACTGGTAATGCAGTGATGATCTTAACGAAGGGTGAATCAAGATTCATCAGAGTCTTGAAGAGCAGAGGTTTGAACATTGCTTCCCAGTTCGAATACGAGAAATCATTGGAAGATGAGAAGGAGTACTCAGAGTTATCTCAGACCGTTAACCACAAGTTCACTTTGGACTTAGTGATCGAGTCCATTGCCGGTTTCACCAAAGGTGTCGCCAGCACCTACAGATTGAACCTTTATGAGATCTTGGAAGAGTTGAAGATCGCTTACGGTAAGTTCTACAGTGATGAATCTAGACGTCCACATGTTACCTCTTCATTCGCAACCAGAGTTTTGGGATTGAACAGAAGGGATGCTCAAACAATCTTTGACTTGAATGGTACCGGTTCATCAAACCGTGAGTCTCGTGATGATTCCATTGACTTCAATGATAGACCACAGCAAAGCCGTTTCTTCCCAAAGAAGCAGTATGATAATGATCGTCCAAAGAGAAACTCATACGGTAACGACCGTCCACAAAGATCCTCTTACAGAGATAACGACAAGGGTTTCTCTAGAGATAGAAGAAGCTCCCGTGGATATGACAATGATAGAAGCGATCGCCCACAACGTCGCTACAATGAGGACAGAGGTCGTTCTTCCAACAGAAAGGGAAGATTCAATGAGGACTAAGAATTTTCATTAACCTTTTTTCATGACATTTCACTTTTAATGAATCTTAAAAATTATTTAATAACAGAACAGCAAAACTAAGTATTTAATGATCTTTTTCTTGCACTAGAGGGTTTATGGGTTTCCAGTTGTTTATGACGCTATATATTATTTCTTTACGAGTTAAGTAAGAACACCCACCGTTCTTGTCTTTAACCCCCTTCAAAACTTGTACATATGTTTCTTTTCATAGACTATTCATTTAACTGTAAGTATAATATAAATTTGTATATATCTCTAAAGTCTCATGATCACCAGCTCTCTATAACAACAGCCTCACCTGCAACAGCTCCAACACTACGTGAATGGGGTTAAAAGAAGTATAAGTGAGAATTCGGTGAAGAATAAGAGCCATCTTCATAGTATTCCAGCCCCTCGGTTCCTCGACCTCGGAACTGAGATCAGAATGCCCCTTGATCCCCCGGCCAGGTCGCTGGTGTCCGGGTGGTAGATAAAACGCACTAGCTGGTATATAGAGTTAAAGAGAGCTTTAGACTCGAACGCTCCTGAGGCAAGCAAAAACAGCAAGGAGTAAAATGACGTCCAAGAGTGTGACATACTGCACCTCCAAGGACATTGACGTCCCACTGCGTGTGAAATTGATGTCCCTTGAGGGAGCAACGCCTCCCTTAAGGCAATCAGTACGCTTCACAGACCCTGATAAAATGAAGAAGCTATCGAACTTCTCGTCAACGTCAAGCTTATTTGCATCGGTGTCGGTGACTCTTGAAGGCAAGGCCATTACAATCCCAGTGACGACTTCGTATGCTGCGTTCAAAGGCCACCGGCGTTGGAATGACTGGCTAACACTGCCTATAAAGATCAGCCAGATACCTTTCCAGGCAAAGCTAAGAATTACGCTATGGGAGTTTGACGGTTCAAGGAGATCAGTCTTTGGTGAGACAGAAGTGCACATCTTCAACGTCAGCGATGACTGTACGCTGAAAAGGGGAAGACAGAAGCTGAAAGTGACATTGTCGATGGAGTCTGAACATCGGTCCCATAACTTACCATTGACCTCTACAAGCACGACACAGATGGACCAGTTTGAACAAATCATTAAGAAGCACGAGAACGGAGATATACCCACAGTCGACTGGCTTGATAGCATCACGTTTCGTAAGATTGAGAAGATCAACCAGCAGACAAACTCCGATTGCAATTCATTCATTCTATTCATAGACCTGGTACAGTTTGATATCCCAATTGTCTTTTCAGACTTCAAGTATCCACCACCGCAAATCCCATCATACCAGCCTTCCGAGCAAAACACTCAGCAGATCCAGCAAAAGATACCAACCGGTAAGTTCAACACAATGAAATCATATGACCCAGAGCAGTACCGATACGATCCAATTGAGGCGAAGTACCGTAAGCTTGAACGTTCCCACAAGGACGGTCCTTTTGATAGAGAGATTAAGCCAACTGCAAAGATTCGTGATGAGTTGAATAAGATCCTGAGCTACTCATCTGTACAGGAACTGTCGCAGTATGAGAAGAATCTGGTATGGAAGTTTAGATACTTCCTGATCAATAATAAGAAAGGTCTTAATAAGCTACTGAAGTCCATCAACTTCAATGATGAGATCGAGAGCGGAGAAGCCCTGAAGTTGATATATAAGTGGGTCGAAATTGACATTGAGGATGCACTGGAGCTGTTAGGCCCAAATTTCAAGAACATCACTGTGAGAACTTATGCCGTTGAGAGACTGAAGAAGGCACATGACTCAGATTTGGAGCTGTACCTTTTACAGCTGGTTCAGGCTTTATCATATGAAACATTGGAAACAAATTCAAACACCACGGAGTACTCCATTGTGGAGTTAGATGACTCGAATGTTGCATCTGCGACGTCTGCCACATCTACTTCGTCTGTGTTAAACAGTGCCTTAACACCACTGTCACTGTTCCTTGTTGATAGAGCCAAGTCCAATGAGAGACTAGCAAGCTTCCTGTACTGGTATTTGATCACTGAGTCAAAGGATAAGCCAAACTCTATATATGGGAAGATCTTGGATCACTATATGAAAACCATCCAGAACAGTGAACTACAAAAAGAGATTGATCTTGTTAACATCCTGGTACATTTGTGTAAGAAGATCAAAGGAATGAGGGACACAACGCCAAAGAAAATTGAAGCTCTTAGAAATTTACTAGAGACGAAATTGAAATCATTCCCACCGACTAAACTGCCTTTGGACCCAGATTTCGAGGTCTGTGGTACTGTTCCTTCTGAGAGTTTTGTGTTTAAAAGTTCTTTATCACCTTTGAAGATTACCTTCAAAACTACAGATGGTCAGAAATATCCCTTAATGTTCAAAGTGGGTGATGATCTTCGTCAAGATCAATTGGTCATCCAAATTATCCTTTTGATGGATAAGCTCTTGCTTAATGAGAATGTCGATTTGAAACTGTCTCCTTATAAAATTCTGGCCACTGGGCCTACAGAAGGTGCTATTCAGTTCATACCGAATAGCACATTGGCATCAGTCTTACAAGATTATCATGGCATCGCAGCATATCTACAACATCACCACCCTGACCCAAGTAATGAACTGGGGATCAGTGATTGGGTTATGGATAATTTTGTAAAATCCTGTGCTGGTTACTGTGTCATTACATATATCCTTGGTGTTGGAGATAGACATTTGGATAATTTATTGATTTGTCCAGATGGTCATTTCTTCCATGCTGATTTCGGTTATATCTTAGGTAGAGACCCTAAGCCATTCCCTCCATTGATGAAGTTACCACCACAGATCATTGATGCCTTTGGTGGTGCCGACTCTCCAAACTACGATAAGTTCAGAAATTACTGTTTCGTTGCATATTCGATCCTAAGAAAGAATTCCAATTTGATCTTGAACTTATTTGAGCTTATGAGAGATTCAAGTATCCCAGATATCGCATTGGAACCTGACAGAACTGTCTATAAAGTTAAAGAGAAGTTCTGTTTAGATATGAGTGAAGAAGAAGCTATTATTCACTTCCAGAATTTGATTAACGATAGTGTCTCAGCACTACTTCCAAAAGTCATCGACAGGCTACACTCTTTGGCGCAGTACTGGAGAGCATGAATATATGCTGCTTAATGACAACTACAATGTAGATGATATAACTTGTATATAAATATACTAATTGGTAATCACCAGAATTTTCAAAAAAAATTGCAAAAAAGAAAGCAGAAGTGCCCCACGTGGGGCTCGAACCCACAACCGTACGATTAAGAGTCGTAAGCGCTACCGATTGCGCCAGCGAGGCCACTTGCTTGAAAGCTTATTTCTGCGGTTCGTGTCACAAACTCTGACACACGTGCGCATACCAGAACATCCGGTACGCGCACCTTCTAACTTACATGTGAAAATGGCGTTTATCAAGGCTTGCACCCTTGTCTTTGTTTTTGTATGAGTATTAATTTAATGATCAGCTTGAAATGAGCTTGAATTTCACGGGAGACGACGATGGTGTTGATCTCCGGAAGCCCACTGCGCGTGTTGCCCAGGTACAGCTTGTGATTGCTATCTTTCTCGGATTACTAGCATTTTTCACATTTTGCATTGTTAGAAAGACGTGGAGCAAGTTATATGCCTCGAGGTTTACACGGCGTAGTGGACTCCCTGCTTTACCTAGGGACTCGTTGATCGGCTGGCTCCCTGTTGTTTTCCGCATCAAAGAGACCGAGATCCTGGAGCATGCCGGGCTTGATGCCTTTGTGTTTTTGAATGTCTTCAGATTCGCTATCAAGCTGCTTATCATCCTTACATTCATGTCACTGTGTATCATTTCCCCGGTACGATACCACTACACTGGCCGGTACGACCAAGGCGATGAAGGTGGGCACTCCCCCGATGGCGATCAGGGTGAAACCGAGCAAGGCTATTCATGGTTGGGGGTGTTCAAGAAACACTCAGGCAACTCCACGATGTACAGGCCTTACCTCTGGATGTACGTTGCCTTCACTTACATCTTCACTTATGTTATCTTGAACATGCTGATACGCCGTACCAAGTACATCGTTAAGGTGAGACAGGAGTACCTGAGCAAGCAGAACTCTATCACCGACAGAACTATCAGGCTATCAGGTATCCCACCGGAGTTACGTGACGAGCAAAAGCTGAAGCTGCACATTGAGGAGCTGAACATTGGTAAGGTCTCGTCCATCACGATCTGCCGAGAATGGAGACCACTGAATCGACTATTCAACCAGAGGAAAAAAGTGCTATACGAACTCGAAGAGAAGTGGGCCGAATACCTGGGACCACTGTCATTGAAGGGAACGAGAGGCTCAATCCCGGTCAGAAGAAACAGAGAGTCGTTCAGGCTGGAAAGAAGCCCTCACCAACGAGCATACCGTGACGACCCTGAGAGCCCCGATGCCACCGACATTGAAGAAGAAGATGCCGGTGACACCAGCATGGACGCATCCATTGATGACGATTATAGATCCATCCAGGAGTACTCTCTGTCCACAGCTGCTGTTAACATCACAGATGCGCCAGACGAGCCATACAGACACATCAGACCAGTGCTCAAAATGGGACTGTTTGGGCTGTACGGCAAGGAAGTTGATGCTATTGATTACTATACAAACCAGCTGGAAGTGCTGGATGAAGAGATTCTGAGGGCTAGACAGAAGCACTACCCTGCTACGCCCACGGCATTCATCACCATGGACACAGCTGCGAGTGCGCAGATGGCTGCGCAGACGGTGCTGGACCCTAAGGTCCACCATCTCATCACGAGATTAGCACCAGCACCGCACGATATCATCTGGGAGAACATTGTTTTGTCGAGAAAGGAGAGGCTGTTCAAGCTGTACTCGATAACCTTCATCATTGGTGTTATCTCCGTTACTTTGATTGTCCCAGTTGGTTACTTGGCAACATTGCTCAACCCTAAGACGATTAGAAGATTCTGGCCGCAATTGGCTGACTTCTTGGAGAGAAATGAATGGGCAAGAAACACAGTCTCCGGCTTGCTTCCAACTTATATCTTCACGATCTTGAACTTTGCCATTCCATTTTTGTATGTTTGGCTGTCTTCAAAGCAGGGCTTCATATCACACGGCGACGAAGAGCTATCAGCAGTCTCTAAAAACTTCTTTTATATCTTTGTTAACTTGTTCTTGGTGTTCACCACTGCCGGTACTGCTTCTAACTACTGGGGTTTCCTGAGTGACACTACAAAGCTGGCTTACCAACTGGCTCAGTCTCTCAATGAGTTGGCGTTGTTCTACGTTGATTTGATTATCCTACAAGGTATAGGTATGTTCCCATTCAAGCTATTGCTCATTGGAAGTGTATTGAGATTCCCTTTCTTCAAGATTGGCTGTAAGACTCCAAGAGACTACAGAAATTTGTACAAACCACCAATTTTCAACTTTGGATTACACTTGCCACAGCCAGTTTTGATCTTGATCGTCACCATAATTTATTCTGTCTTCTCCTCCAAAGTGCTATTGTCAGGCCTGGTTTACTTTATTATTGGCTACTACGTTTACAAGTACCAGCTGATGTACTCCGTTGTGCACCCACCACACTCAACGGGACAAGTCTGGCCTATCGTGTTTAGACGTATCATTGCTGGTGTTCTGATTTTCCAGCTGACAATGACAGGTACGCTAGCTGCTTTCCAAGATGGCTACCTATTGGCGATGACGCTAATCCCATTGCCGTTGGCTACAATTTGTGTACTTTGGAATTTCCAAAAGCATTATTTGCCACTATCGTTCTTTATTGCTCTGAGAGCTATTCACAATGCCCAGAGAGATGCTGATGAGCTAGAGGCAAACATTGGTGATGGTGCTTTCACTTTACAACCTTCGCCTATTGACGATTCAGACGATGTTCCTAGATTAAAGGTACAGACAGTCGATGAAACGAGAGAGAAGGGCCAGACTTACGAATACCCATACTTAGTACATGCTCTTGATGGGCCTTGGATTGCCATGGATGGTGACGACGTTGTGGTTGCTAACGGAGAGGGTACCATCAAGAAGAAGATAAACTTGATGGAATGGGAATGATTTATATAGCTTTATGCAAACGTTTATGATAATACTCATATATTTAGACTATTTATTAGTGAAAGTCTGCAAGAGATGATGCAGTTTCGATAAGACATTTGCTAGCTCTGTGTGGGCAAACAGCTTGAAGATGTTGATATCAAGATGGGAAAGAATCAACATCAAAACTGTCCTTGTCACTAAGAATTTTGCTACTGTCACACTAAGGAACACCATAGCTGCCTCTGTGAAGGAGCAGCCGGTGACGACTCTCAGCGACTCAATGAGATTCAAATTGGCTACTGAGTTGATGACGCCTGTTATCGTGACATCATCATACGGCCAAATAAGCATCAGAATTGGGAATAGTTTAGTTCCACCAGATATTATGATGGCCAGTGATAACGCATCTGAGAAGTATTTAGGCGTATCCCTCTGACTAAGGGTCTTTGGAGTCCAATGGAAACACTGGAATATCAAGTACTGTACAACCCAGTGGGTAACAATGTCCTCACAGACACAGTTAACTGCGAATAGAAGGTACTGTGTAACGACAGGTCTTTGCAAGATAGCATGCGATATCAAATACTGCGAGTGCAGTGACTGCTTGTTATAGTTTTTTTCTTCGTATGCCCAGGTCAAGTAGATTTCAAATAGCACCGCAAGGAACCTTATTCTTTCCACTTTATTACGTCTTAGCCACTTAGACAGCACCGTTGTCTGGCTCGTCGTCTCTTTGCAGTCCTTCCTCGAGTCATAGTCATCGCTCATCAAGTTGAACACCAAATGCTTATAAGCCTGCGGCTTCATCAGCAGGACATCAATGAAAAGTACGACGCTATCAAACTCAACGTACTTATCAGTCGTCTTCAGACATTGGGAGCAATCTGTGAGCTTGATATGCCCGTTCGCGTACTCTGTGAAGAGCTCTTTCACAGGCTCATTGCACTCAACACAGATCATTTTATTCCTCTTGATTTTAGTATTTCAGTCTATACAAAGAGACTCAGCTTTGCTCAGCTTCGCCTTTACTGATTTTTAGTTATAAGCCCTGGGCATTTTGGCGCGTTATGAGCGCTGGATGATGGGTTATGAGCACCCAGAAATGTTTCGAGGTTTGCTAGCGCAGCATCAAATCAACAACAAAGAGCCCAGTCGATTGGCTGAAAAATTTCCAAAAGGCAGGCAAGAGGCAAGAGAGAAAGGAAATGTCTTCTAGAAAGCCTCCGTGTAAATTCTTCCAGCAGGGTGGGTACATTTTGTGGTCTTTTTTTTGTGTTTTTCATAGCTAACACCGTATTATAGGAAAGTGCCGTAATGGTAATAGATGCCAGTTCCCTCACGTTTATGAGAACAACAACACGGGAAACTCCTTTGGGTCTTCCAGTGGTGGGTTGAAGAGTGACGTTGATAAGTTTGCTAATGGTGATCACTTAGACTCCCGTGACAAAGAGCTGAAAGACACTCTCGACACTGCTAATGAGATCGAGGTTGGTATACTCACGTCATCAATGGGATTTGGCTACCCAGCCACCGAGAATTTAATCACTGGAAGAGACTATTCCTTTGAAGAGAGCAGGTGGGACTACTACCAGGCAAGACAGCAGAATGCCATCCCGCAGTATGAGCAGCAGCTTCAAGTCAGAGCACAGGATATGAAGATGTGCATTGATGAGCTAAAGAGAGACTCAAGAAAGGCTGCTAGGTACTCCCAGATGGCTGCTAAGCAGAAACTGAGCAATCCGTCACAAGTGATAAAGCCTTTCTTATCACGGCCACTGGACCTCACCGGCTCAAACTTGCAAAATGCCACACCATTTGGGGGCACCTCAAATGCATTTGGTGCCCAAGGATCATCACCATTTGCAAGCAACCCATTTGGTGCACAGACGAGCAATGCATCGCCATTTGGCTCTTCTACCACGAAGGCACCTACGACCGGTGCTTTTGGCACACAGTCCTTTGGATCGTCAGCTTTTGGCTCGACACCTACAACGTCTGCTTTTGGCTCGACACCTGCAACGTCAGCTTTCGGTTCAGCACCGTTGAGTGGGACAGCATCAAACTCGGCCTTTGGAAGTAGTGGCTTCGGCTCTGCTTCTCTTGGAAGTACAAGCACACCTTCTGCCTTTGGGAAATCCTCTTTTGGATCAACGGGTGCCACGCCGTCCGCATTTGGCACTGCTTCAACTAACACAACTTCTGCATTTGGCTCTTCAGGGTTTGGTTCAAAGCCCACAGCTTCTGCATTTGGATCGTCGACGTTTGGTTCTACGCCAAGTGCTTCTTCTCCATTTGCGTCACTAAGCAACCCTTCACAGACTCCAGCAACAACGTCGCCATTTGGGCAGGCTTCACAGGCTTCAACGTCGCCATTTGGACAGGCTTCACAGGCCCCAACCACTTCGCCATTTGGACAGGCTTCACAGGCTCCAACCACTTCGCCATTTGGACAGACACCGGCTTCAACTACCTCGCCATTTGGCCAAGCATCGACAACTTCTGCTTTCGGGCAGTCTTCTACGACTTCTGCATTTGGACAAGCCTCCACGCCCTTTGGACAGTCAGCTACAGCAACACCAGCTTTTGGATCAACAGCATTTGGACAAGCAGCACCAGCAACGGCCTCGCCCTTTGGCTCAGCATTTGGACAGTCCTCGTCGCCATTTGGGCAAACTACAGCACCATTTGGCTCAGCTCCTAAGCCTA
This sequence comes from Petasospora americana, assembly GCA_003708795.3. Taxonomy (NCBI): domain Eukaryota; kingdom Fungi; phylum Ascomycota; class Saccharomycetes; order Phaffomycetales; family Wickerhamomycetaceae; genus Petasospora; species Petasospora americana. The sequence continues at coordinate 410,657 of PPOA03000006.1, forward strand.
CTGGAAATTTCCAGCCAAGTCTCAAGCAAAGTGATAAAGAGCCAGAGCGTATTAAGAGTGAAGAGTTAAGCGATGTTGTTTTAGAGCAATTTAAAGACGATAAGTTTACACTAGGAATGGTTCCTGAGATCGAGCCACCTCTTATATTCTGCTAAAATAGCTATCGCATGGCATCTATACTTGTTCAGCAGCACGTTTATACTCCAAGAAGGTATCCAAAACGGTTTTCTGGTTTTGCACCGACAGAGCAAACGAGTCTCTGAATAAGAAGATCATCTCATCAGAGACCTGGTTTCTTGTTTTATCACCTTTACAGATTTTCTTCAATTCATCTTCTAGCATTTTTCTCAAGAATGGCTTTGTTAGCGAGTTATTCAAAGGTAGTTTTTCAAATCCCTCAACCAATCCCATCCCCAGGGTTGTGGGGATGAGGAACTGCTTGTTCTGCTTCTTTTGCTTTATAATGTACGCTCTGTCGACGATCTTCTCAATGTGTTCAGCTATCGTAGCATCTGTTCCAATTCCGTTCACGTCCATCAAAGCAATGAGCTCGGTTTCGGTCAGGAAGGCTGGAGGTGATGTTTTACCCTCCTTCATTTCGGCCAAGTGAACTTTCACCTCTTCGCCCATCTCAAACTGAGGCAGCTGAACGCTTGACTGCCATTTCTGGTACTTATAAATATCCAAGAAGTTCGTCTCTAAGACCATCAGGCCAGTAGCTACAAAGGTCTCTGTTCCCCAGAGCAGCTCCACTTTCGTAGTTTGTCCAGCTGCATCTTTGGAGCAGGTTGCCAAGAAGTGCCTCACGATATACTCATAGACGACCTTTTCCTTACCGTTCAGAGTATTCAGATCACACCACAGCACCGGGTGGATAGGCGGGTGTGCCTCGTCGTTATGCCTTCCTGCTCTTGGCCTAGCGAACTTGCCATCGAGCAGGCCCTGGGAGTACTCACCCCACTGCCTATCTTCCGTGTGCTTGGAGATCAGCTCTTTGAGATCCATTCTCTCGGGATAAATATCCGTTTCGGTTCTTGGGTACGATATGATACCCTTTTGGTACAGCTTTTCAGCTATCTCTAAAGACTCCTTTGCACTCATTTTGAAGAACATTGAGCAGCTTTTCTGGAATTGGACAGTTGTCAACGGGAAAGGCTTGAACTTCGAGGTCGGCGAAGCCTTTATGAGCGTAATCTTAGCCTTTTCTTTGTCATTCCCACTCATACACCCCTGGTAAATTGCCAGTGCTGTCAGTCGATCAAAGAGCCTCTGACGCTTCCACGTGAACCCGATTTTTTCATCGTTCTTCTGTATTTGCAGCCTTATATACCAGAACTCCTCGGGCGTGAAGTTCTTGACTCTTTTGTACCTGTCAACGACAAATCCCAGCGTGGGGAACTGGCATGATCCGTAGGATATTACGTCCTTCTTATCTGTCTTGTAAGCACCGAAAACAGTGGTCAACAGCCTTGTGAAGGCGGCCCCCGTTCTTAGATCAATCTCCATTCTGGCTCTGACGGCATCTATCGCCCGCTTATCGAGCTTGATGGGGTGTGTAGCAGCGTGGAGGATGTGGCCCCTCTCTAGATGGGAGAACTGGGCCCTCCAGACGTTGTCCAATGAGAATGCAGCATTGCCCCTCTTGGCAGTTTCCAGGATCTCAAAGCCTATGTACTCGCCTTCTCGGTCACAATCAGTCCAGACCATCAACTTGTCACAGCTCCTGCTCAGGTTTTCGATGTTTCTCTTGATTAGCTTCTGGTCATCGGTGATTCGCTCAACAATCGGAGCATCAAAGAGCTTCCCAGGGTTGACTTTACCCCACGAGAAGTCTTGCGGGAAGTCAATCCCGCTCAAATGCCCGGACACGGCCGTCATCACCACCGAGCAATGCCCAAAGTCAGGGAAATTAAAAGTGAACTCATAGTTCTTCACGTATTTGTAGGTAGAATCTTTCGTTGTAACTCTCCCACCACCGAGAATTTGCGAGACAGCTTTGGAAATGGAGTTCTTCTCAGCAACACAGAGAACCTTCATCCTTTCAACTCTTTGCTAACTCCACGGGAAGACGGTTTAAAGGGAAGATCTGAGAGTACGAGAGACGGAGATGCGCGTTTGTTTATGCTTAAACTTGTACGCGTGCGATCAAATGATCATATTGTCCCAAAGCGGAAACATGCCGAATCGGGAAATATGTGAGAACTAGGGCCTTCATAGAGCTACAATCAGAGAGGATTAACATAAAATATAGAAAATGAGAAGAACAGACCTACGTTGATGTAAACTATTCATCTTTATCTTTTGGCTGGTATAAAAAATATAAAAAAAAAAAAGAATAAAGAAGTGCCCCACGTGGGGCTCGAACCCACAACCGTACGATTAAGAGTCGTAAGCGCTACCGATTGCGCCAGCGAGGCCACTTTTTGACCCTGAGAGCAAGTGTGCCAAATCGGGAAAGAGTTACACTAGGAGAGAACTAAAATAAAAAAACAAAATACAATAATATAACGGATATTTTAATGTAAATTATCTCTCTTTATTGTTTGGTTGGTATAAAAAATTAAAAAAAAGAAAGCAGAAGTGCCCCACGTGGGGCTCGAACCCACAACCGTACGATTAAGAGTCGTAAGCGCTACCGATTGCGCCAGCGAGGCCACTTGCTTGGAATTCCTGGGAGCCGTACTTGCCCTAGTGCTGTAGTGGTCAAGTGGCCTTACCGATTATTTCTTCCGGTTTGCGCACTTGATTTTTTCACTATGTGTCTTTGAACTTGTTTTCTCTTGGATAGACACAAAACACAGACACAGAAAGCAGGCAAAGATTCAACTTTACAGAACACAGATGTTCTAACATTCAATATTGGTTTTTCTGTTTTTTCATTTTTCATTTTAAATTAAGATGTCGTTAGAATCAACTCCTTCACCGTTGGCACCCATCGAAGAGACAAAACGTCAGCTTCGAGAGGTACTAACAAGGGCATCTCCAGATGATATCCTCATACTCGGAATGCTGAACTTTGCGAGAGGGAGGCTCCAGCAGTTGATATTGAAGGATATCAACACGACCGTTGGTGTTCGCAACGAAGAGCTTGAAATGGCACAGTCGGATGGCATTGAGCCTAATGAAACTGCTGAAGTTCTAATTGATAGAATTTGGTCAGATTTTTACCATCCTGTTTTCAAGTTTTACTCATCACAGCATCTTCAATTAAGTCGTCCCCAGCAGAAGAATCGTAAGAAGTCTGTTGAGCTCCGAAAAATCAACTCAAAGTTCTTGAAAACTACAAAGTTATCAAGAGATTGTTTCTATGATCTTCTCAAGCATATCTTGACACAATTCAACTTGGGCCCAATGATCCCAAACTCATTTTATGAGTTCTTGGGGCTCAACCTTGACGATCACGCAAACCAAGTGCCATTGAGAAATCAATCGGCAGTCGTTAAGATCATCTACGTTTGCCATCGCGCAATGCTTTTCATTGGTGCAACTTCAAGGTATCGCTCTTCCATGCAACAGCTTCTCTCCGAGAAGAACCAAGAAGATTTCCACCAAGCACTATCGATGTGCCACCAAGCCGAGCTTCTATTACCGGCATTTGGAGAAGCAAGAAACCAAATTGGAATGATTTATAACTCAACTGACAACCCAATGCTTGCAGCTTACGAGTTCATGAGAGCCTCAGCCTCGAGAATCCCATCGCCTTTGGGTACAAAGAACTTCCAATCTTTGTTGAAAAATACAGAGCCAATTGTTGAGAAGCTCAACAAACTAAGGATTGAGAATAGACCATCTAGCAGAAATAGAGCAGATTATATCTCTATCTTCTTCCTTGCGCTTTATGGATACCATTTAGTGCCATCATCATGGATGCGTACTGAAGGTATCATAGTCAATGGCACCAAAATTGAAGAGTTGGAAAAGGACTGGCTGAAGATTCTTCGTCAGCTAGCACTCGAAGGTGATGATACTTTCTTATTTGAGAAAATCCTATTGATGTTAATTTATGGTGTCTCGAGCCTTAATCCACAGACTTCTTCGACCATCTCTGATGAGTGTAAAGCAATGTTAAAACTAACATTCCAGTACATCGTACACATTGAAGAAGTCTTCATTGAGTTATGGAGCTCCAAAAACAATGAAATGGCTTTGAAGTTACTGCCATTTCTTCGTATAGTTTTCTCATGGTTGAAGAACTCTCGTCCTGGTATTTATTACTCTCACAGAAACTACTACTTCCTTGTCACATCAACAAAGCTAGTTAATTTGATATTGACTAACCAGGACGATGACTTGAAGAAAAGACCATCAAGGGACCAATATTTCAAAGAGGACGTTGGTGTTAAAGAGTTCTCGGCCATTGAGAGAATGCTTTATGACTTTGACGATGAACACATTTTCCGTGATGATGACAGTCAGGCTAGACTGATTGGTACTTTTGAAACCCACGATCAGAATGAGGAAGATCCTTTGAGATTGATTGCGATTTCTTATATGGCAATAAAAGTGTTAACTGCTCGTTCCACCGGTGTTACTTATGATTCCACCGCTAAAGAGATCACACTTGACAACGACATCTTGCTGAAGTATAAGAAGTACAAAGAGAAAATGGAGACTTCCAATAAGGCCAAGAAATCTTTACCGTCATCAATGGATAAGCCACAGAAGCAAGACAAGCAAGAGAAGCAGAAACTGGAGAAACCAGAGAAACCAGCGAAACAGCTGAAACCAGAGAAACCAAAGGATCAAAAGAAGAAAACCACAAAGAATCCAACATCAAAGAAACCGTCATTAAAGAAGCCCCAGTTAGAAGAGCAGTTCCATGCCCCAGCTATAAGAGGACCAGCAAACCCACCACCAAGTGCAAGTGAGTTATTCAAAGAGACCGGCAATACTATCTTCTCGAGAGATGATTCATCTTCTAGTGATGGCGACATTGAAAATATTAGCGAAGGCGAGTTCAACAGAGCAAGACTTGAGTCTTTGAAGATTACCGAGAGCAATAAAATGAATACCGTTATAAACGAGGAAAAGCACATAGGCGATACAGGCTCTACTAATACCGCACAAGACCCATATGCTAACATGGTCAACTCCTTAGTTAGCGAGAACTTTGCTCTGCCAGCCAAACCTACTATGCCAACAATGAGTCCGTCCAATTGGAACCCAACTCTTCCAATCCAAACCCCAAGCATCAATGGTGGTTATCCAGCATATAACGGAATGTATGCTAATAACTACCAGAACCAGAACACACCCGTTCCAGCATCACAGAACTACTACCCAATGTACCAGAATACTCCACAACCACAACCACAACCACAACCACAGACACCAAATCAAGGGCAATCGTACCAGCAGTACCCTGGAATCTATAGTGGAAACCTTGGTCACTACCAGACGCCACAGGGTTATCAACAATACAACCAGTATTCTCCATACGGCATGTATGGTGGTCAGCCTGTGATCCAAGTCCCGCAGACTCCAGTACAGCAAAATATATCTAACCAGCCACAGCCATCTCAGGTACAGGGGAATCCTCAACAACATAACTACTACCAATACCAGTAATGTGTATTACCAATAGTCATTTCAGCATTATATATCATAAGATTCAGTGTAGCTAGTAGGTTCATTAAAAAAGCTAATCTCTGTGGCTCTTCTTGACACCCACTTTCTTATTCTTGCAAGTCTGCTTCTTAATCTCATCTAACCTCAGTCTTTGGGAACTAGGAGCTTCCATGAACGTAGGCTTCACTTGCGAGTAGCCATCACACTGCAATCCCAACTTGACACAGCAGTTGCAGTGTGGCTTTTCCTCTGTACACTTCTTCTTACGGATTCGACATGTCCAGCAGCCATTTTTTGAACGACCACTCAAAAATACACGAGCACGCTTGGACGGAGGCTTCTTGAAAGCAGAGTAGTACCTCACTGGGGAAGATGGAACATTGCAAGCTGTGGTCCCTGTGGTCATCGGTTTTCTGACTTTGAGACCAGTACTATTTGATGGCGAGCCAGAGTACTCATCCTTAGACGGAGATGAGCCTTCTAAGCCTGAGGGCTGAGAAAGCGAAACCTGAGGAGTCGAGCTATAGCTTAATAAACCGTGGTTTCTAAGACGCATTGGATGCTGCCTGTGCTGTAAGCGAGCCCTCGCCTTAGCCCCAGATTCCAAGATATCCCTAATAGGCGGAAGCGAGACATTGTCTTCTGAATCACACCCTTTGGGTGGAGGAAGAATTGGAGGTGGTGAGTTACACGAAGAGTGCTTGTCAAGCGTCAGCTCAGAGGAATTCTTTCTTTCCAAGCGTGACAATCTCTTTCCAGCGGCTTTCTTCCGGGGCCCAGAAGGTCTGCTAGACAGAGCACTCTTTCTACGTTTTCTCTGTTGAGCTTTCCTCTGCTTCAGAGCTGTTTTCGGACTATCTATCTTATGACTGAAAATATTAGTCCTATTACCTAAAGCATTCTGCTTTACGGGCTCTGGCGATGAGGACGCAGCAGATGTAGAATTACCGTCAAAAGCAAACAGATCTTGCAATATTGGCTTGGGATCTGGGAAGTTTGTATCAAAGTTGGAGAGTATAAACTCATCGCTCAACAGCAAGCTTTGATCTTTAGCCGGGGAGCCAATGTTTAAGATGGATGACGCCGAGAAACTTCCGCCTGTCATCCCCATCGAAAGGAGCTTTCTCGAGCTGACATTAACTCCACTCGGCCTGATGTCCATATCAAATGGACCGATGGTCGTCTCGCTTGGCGATGACGGTCTCTTTTCACGAGAGTTCATAGTAAAGTCGTAGGTGTAGTTCACCAAGGCGCCACGAGACGACGTGGCAACCGTCTTGCTCAACTTGGACAACGGCGACGACGGTATCTGAGAGTCACTCGTAAGGTCTTTGGAAGGCGATACGTTGATCATATCGCTCATTGTTAAATGGTGGGGCTTCTTAGCGCTTGAGTGAAACATCATCGCAAGCACAGAGTCTTCTCTATTGCCAACGGCGTTCAAAGCGCTATCTTTCACAGGTCCAAATGGGCTTCTTCTGTGGTGTTTGACCTTACCGCCACGCTCGGGTGTTCTCAACGAATTATGAGGAACGGTGAAGGTTCTAATGGGCGGCAAATCTTCAAATGACATTGCTGGGAACCCTATCCTCTCTTTATTCTAACAGACGCGTTTAAAGTAACAAATTTGACCAATTGTGCTCCTTTTAGCCGTTTTCAGTAAGCGTACGATAGAGGCCTATGCCCGTGTGTTTACATTTCAGGACACGCATAGGCCTTTATATATAAAACACAACCGGCCCGGTTACGGCTTTCTCGACCGGATTTGGTAGCACTGCCATAGCCAAGTCCGCCTATACAGAATTATTCCATTCATAGAGAGCAATTGGCACTTTAAGGAAGCCTCCTCAGTAGACAGAAATTGTGTCAAAATCCCCCGTTGAGCCCCACGGGCCCCATCTCGTGTCTGCCAGCTTGTGACGTGCCAATAGGCTTTCGGGGCTTCTTCCCTATTCGAGCGTTCGGGGAGGGGCCCGGTATACTCGAGGAGAAGAGTCAGAGTCTCAGAGCTTTAGCCAATTCTTCAAAGCAATAAAGGGAAAAATGTCGCTAGAGGACGCCCAGGTACTCGACGCTAAGTTCGCTACTCTGAGATCCGAGTTTGTTATCCCAACTTTCGGTTCTCTGTGTATCCCACCACCGGAAGGTAAGTCCCCAGAGGACAAAATCTCTTATCTATGTGGTAATTCTCTTGGTTTAATGCCAGCTCAAACACGCAAGGCTCTAACAGATGAACTTGATGCGTGGGGAGCCAAGGGTGTGGAGTCCCACTTTGACCACCCGGGTGCCAAAGCCGGTAAAACACCATGGATGGACATTGACCTTCCTGTAGTTCCGTTGTTAGCTCCAATTGTTGGTGCCCAGGAGAATGAAGTTGCCGTCATGGGCTCTTTGACTGCAAACCTGAACGCTCTCATAGTCGCTTTCTATAAGCCTGAAGGCAAAAGAGCTAAGATCTTGTTCGAGAAAGGTTCCTTCCCATCAGATTACTACGCTATCTTCAATCAGATCAGACTTAAAGGGTACAACCCAGAGGAAGAGATGATCCAGCTGGAGCCCCGTGAAGGTGAAGTTACACTTAGAACCGAAGACATACTGAAGGCAATCGAAGACAACAAAGACACATTAGCACTGTGTATGCTTCCTGGTATTCAGTATTACACTGGTCAGCTGTTTGATATCCCAACTATCACAAAATTCGCTCATCAGTTTGAAAACGTTGTTGTTGGATGGGACTTAGCACATGCTGCTGGTAATGTCCCATTGAAGCTACACGATTGGGGTGTTGACTTCGCAGTTTGGTGTTCTTATAAATACATGAATTCCGGTCCGGGTGCCATTTCTGGTATCTTTGTTCACGAGAAGCACAGTGCTGTTGATAGTGCAAACGATGGCCACATGGCAAGACTCGCGGGATGGTGGGGTAACAATGCCTCAAAACGTTTCCAAATGATTGAACATTTCGAGCCAATCTCAGGAGCTTTAGGCTTTAGACAATCAAACCCTTCAGTTATTGACGTTGTGTCGTTGAAGAGCTCCTTAGAGCTATTTGAAAAGTTTGGAGGTATTGAGAAGCTTAGAGAGAAGGCACTTGAGCTGACTTCTTACCTAGAGAAGCTCTTCAAAAGCTCGAAGTACTATATCCCATACACAGAGAGCTCAACCAAGAAGGCATTTACCATCTTGACTCCCTCAGATCCAGCACAGAGAGGCTCTCAGCTGTCTCTCTTGTTTTATCCTCGCACCTCATCTTCTCACGTCGGTATAATGGATGAAGTATTCGACTCACTCCGTGCCCACGGTGTCCTCGGTGATGAGAGAAGACCAGATGTTATCAGAATAGCACCTGTTCCTATGTATAACACCTTTGAGGACTGTGTGAAGTGCTCTCAAGCAATGGAGATCGCCATGGCCAGTGCCAAAGAGTGAGAACATTAAATCATAGCCTCCTCCGGCCTCGCCCCGATACATGACATGGCAAACAGAAAAAGAGAAGTGTATAGTTGATTTAGAGAATTATATATAAATAAAACATCTGCTTTTCTATTTTATATCACTTCTATTCATATTTATTTAGTCTATAGTTCCATACTTTTCAAAAGCTCTGTTGATAAGATGTCGTCTCCGAACGATGCTACCAGTACCACCGTCGAATTGAAGGCTAGAACCACCAAAAATCCTGATGGCGTTGAAACAACCTTCGGTTTTGATTGGTTAACCAATGATAAAGCTTGTGGTGCTCCTTCTCTTCCAAATTGTGAGATGATGAACTATAAACAGCTCAAGCTGGAGTTTGAGCAGAATGAGATGTTTCAAGAGAAACACATGAAGAAAGTCCATAAGAAGCTGATTCGGCAATACAACTTTGCCCTGTTAGAGAAGAAATATGTTGTTGGCCAGTGTATTAGACCTAATGGAAACTTGGAGGCATTACATCCACCAGAGGTCATCGAAGAGTTTGAAACTGAGAAAGGCAATATGAAGCATGGGTTCAATGGAGAATATGTCTACGCCAAACTGAAGATCTGTGAGACTAAGCTTACTCAGTTTGCAATAATCACCACTATGAGAGATAACTATTGGGATGTCATGGAAAAAGTAAGACTCTATGAAGATCCATATAACACGGATGGTGAGAGGAAGAAAGCCAAAATTGCAGTGATGGAATCCTGTGATCAGTTCTATTTAACAGTGGAGAAGCTACACAACTTGGACCGTGAAAGAGATGCTTGGATTAAAGAACTAAGGAGAACTACACCACCTAAACGTGGATTCTTGTACTATTGGAGAAGACTAATCAACGATTATTCATCGGAAACCGAGCTTGATAAGTTTAAAAGAGAGATGAAAGAGCAGGAGAAGAAGCAGAGCCAAGAACAAAAAAACGTAAAACCTCCTAAAGATGATGGCAGACTTCCAATTGTCGGAGGAGGGAAGTCCTTAAATAAACCCCTGGGAAATATTGCCTCTGTGTGAAAGATGGAGACTTATGGCTCCGCATTATCTCTTGGTGTTACCCGGCGCGCAGCTGATAAAGCGCTCGGGGATCGCCTAATTTCTGTCTCTCTCTGTCTCTCTCTTTGTGAGGTCAATCTCCGTGCCATTCAGAGATCTTTGTATAAGAAGGCGAAATATTCAAGATGGTAACAGTACGATACTACGGCCCTTCTGTGGACTTCACAAAAGTGCAGGAGGAAGATGTAAGGGCCAGTACAATTGGTGAGCTACTGGAGACATTGAAAGTCCAGTATGGCGAGCAATTTTCCAGTTATGTCAAGTTGAACTGTGGAGTATGTGTAAACTTGGACTATATCCAATTAGACGATCCAGATTTAGGGTTAAAAGATAAAGATGAGGTGGCCATTATACCACCAGTCAGCTCAGGATAGGTCTACACTTTTATGAAATTAAATAAATGAAATAATTATGACTCTACTTACCCTGTTTCTTCTTTGTAGCTTCAGCGACGAGCTCCTCGAAGATCTGTGCCTCTTCCTGTTCCACTTTAGATCTTGTGGTGGTGGCAAACACACCACCAAGCAGAATCAGCGACTCTGCTCTCCTTGTCAGTTTCCACTTAGGCTCATCTTCGTCTTTGAGTACTTTGTCACAAACATCTCTTAGTGTTGACTGGATCTCATACTTAGACCCATGCCATGCCGCATTCAATACTTTACCCATCAAGAGCTTCTCCAATTCTGCCAACTCCTCGTCTGTTGGCTTAGGTACAACTTCGCCAGTTTTATCATCAATCAAGTCAACTTCGCTGGCTTTCAAGTCTTGTAATTTTTGTAATTCCTGCATGGTGCTCTGTGCATCCAGTGCAGACGATACAGTTCTAAAAGTATCCATCACGATGCCTCCCTTGGCTTTGACACTTGAAAAGAATCCTGGGATACCAAGCAGTTGCTGCGAGTCTAAGAAGATTTGACCTTTGCTCTTGTAGACTTTTCCAATGGTATGAAGAATATCTAAACCAAATGACTCCATCTTCAACATGTTTGCCTCAATTTGGAACTTGGATTTAAAGGACTCTTTGCAGTCGTTATCATAGGACGACTCTGTCAAGACAGAAAGACGCTCGATGAGCTTCTTGGATAGCTGTTCAATGGTCTCTTGACGTTTCTTCTGTACCTCCTCGTCGTGCTCTTCACGCTTTGATTTCTCCTTCTCCTTCTCCTCGGTCTCGTTGTCTGTGGCTGTAGTCGCAGTTGAGGACTCGTCCTGTGTGAGTCTCAATGGTTCTGACGAGCTGGTCTGTGGAGTGTGCTTTGTGTCTGGTTCTTCCTTCTTCTCCTTCTTCTCCTTCTTCTCCTCCTTCTCCTCCTTCTCCTTCTTCTCCTTCTTCTCCTTCTTCTCCTTCTCTTCCTTTTCCTCCTTCGACTCTTCCTCCTTCTTTCTTTCTTCTTCGTCCAGCTCTGCGCTCTTGGTCAAGTCCTTCAGCAAGCTCAACTCACCAATGTAGCTAACAAATGCTTCACCACCAAAGATCATCGCAAAGTACTCACCAGCATCTTCAAATCCCTGCTGCGGCACAGCACTTTCCTTACCGAACTTATCGTATTTGCTTCTCAGCCCTTCATCACTCAGGACCTGGTACGCCTCAGACACCTGCTGAAACTTTTCAGTGGCCAGAGGGTCGTCTCTGTTCTTATCTGGGTGCATCTTCACAGACATCTTTCTGTAGGCCTTCTTGATCTCAGCAGCGTTGGCTGTTGGATCAATAGCAAGAATATCATAGTAAGCAGTATCAACAACCATCTTTCAAACACAGTCCCGTATCTAAATTCTTGGTTATATCCAATGAAATGTTTCAATGCTCTTCATGCTTGGGTTTTTTTCCAGCTGATCAAGAGCTGCCACAGAAACACCTGGACACCACCCCTTGCTGCGGAAACCGCATCTCGCACTAACAAAAATTTGTGTGTGAACAATGAAATGCTAGCATTTCTTTGTATTGCCTATAAATTAACCGAGAAGCTAGGAGGATTGGTGTATATCATGCCAAAGAGTGGGAGAGGCTTAGAGAAGGTCAGAGTACCCAAGAAGCTGGTTCTGATCTCATTTGACGATGACCACGTTACCTTTTGTGAACAGGAGCCAAGGAACAGTAAGCTCATCAAGCTCTCTAAAGATGAATACAGAATGATCGATGCTATCAAGAAACCCAAGGAGGCACTGGACCTGTTCCTACACACGGACTTGCCCTTTATAACCTACCACGACGTCAACGTGTTTGACGTGTTTGACGAAGATCTGCGAGAGTTTGATCTGAGGTACTATAAGTACTCTGATGGTGTATTAGAGCGAGACATGGAGATACCCAATGACCTGGGTATGAAGAAGAGAAGCCAAAGCACGATGGAGTGTCCATTGGAACATCACTATTTGCCTGGAATGCCCAACCTGGTCTACGAGGATTACCCTTTCTTCCAGCCACAGGTTGAAGAGTCTCACGAGATGAGTAACGAAGAGTTCTATAAAGGCCATGTTAAGCCCTTTGAGAAATTGCTAGAGAAGAGGGTCAAGAGCAACACCAAGGAGATCAAGGCCTTCACCGAGTATATAAAGAACCTGGACCTCTACCAAACACCCGTGGATCACGCTGACTACTTCACTTTTAACGTATACGACTTCAAGGACATCTTTGTTGATAAGGTGCTTGGCTACATCGTAGACATCTACGCCGCACTGATATACAAAGATAAGAAAAACCTACGGAGGTTCTTCGAGGAGTATGACGAGGAGTACTCACCAGAGATAAGGAAGGACTGCTATACCAGTCTCAAGGCAGTTGGCTCGTGTGCAGAGTCTCCGTTCGCGTGGGGAATCTTCGATAAGGAGACCTCGCTGCTGAACAAGCTGTGGGTGCACTTAGAGTTTGTTAATATTTGCAGTGGTATTGCCGAGGGCTATGAATTGGTGTTCAACACGCAAAAGAGAAATTTCCAGGAGGACAGAATGACAGGCGCAGAGTTCACAAAGAGGAATAATTTCTTGAAAAGATTCACAAAGTGTGTTTCGATCTGCTTGAACTCCAAGACCAAAAGATTCATCATCACCGACTACTACTGGGTTGGATGCTTTGAGATTGAAGATGTGTTTGACGGTGAAATTGAAGATGCCAAACGGTTCATCTCCAAGGTGAAGGTACGCCATTTCGGGTTTTCCAATTTTGAGAAAGATGAAAACTTGAGTATAAGAAACATCATTGCATCCTTCTTCTATACAACCCCGGAACTAAGCGAGAAGGATAGCCAAGAGATTGGGGAAATTAATGATCGTGTTGTTGAAGAGTGGAAGACTTTCCAGAAATCAGAGTCTCCGCTGATAGAATACCAGCAAAAGAGGAAGAGAATGAAGTTATCACCTTTCGTCTATAGAACGCACACAGGCTTATCGTTCACTAAACAAAGTGTTGATTTGGAGAAATGTCTTTTGAGATTTATAGCCATTGGAACTAACTGGTCGTGCCAGACTTTGTTGGTCAACATTAAGAAGATGTATCAGGATAAATCATACCTTGCATCACTGCAATATAAAGGACACAAAGAAGTTCTATTGTCGATCTATGATGAGTACTACCAAGATCCCTCGCTGTCCATGGTTTCAAGACACTTACGAAACGTCTCCACAAAGTTTGGATCGACCAACTTGGTCACCAATGCCCAGGAGGTTTTCAACAACTGGTTACTAAACGTTGAAGCGTACTTAAGGCTGAAGCCACTACAGGGAGATATCTTGGCAAAGATGATTGACTACGGATACTTAGAAGACAAAAAACACAACGACCATGATACTCACTTCAAGTGTGACGGCTATTACATACTTTATGAGCCTATCTGTTCCAAGCACGAAGATTTACAGCCAGTTGATATATCAAATGAGACCCATTACGAGCTGGCTAAAGAGTCTCTGACTAAAGTCCACGAGCATGGTGTAACGTTCGCACCAAAGACAAGCCTGACGGCAGAAGTGCTAAAGTACTATAAAGGTAAAATCTACATAATCAACCTTGAAGCTGTTAATTCTACTGGTATTTCTCAGAGTTACATAAAGAAAGATTTTGCATATTTGGACAAGATCTTCATGAAGGAAAAGCCACACGCACCACGTGACAAGAGATCCGCAAGCATGGACAACGATGCCCTGCAACTGCTTGAGCTTTCTGAGTCTGAAGAGGACTCGGATGATTATAGTGAAGAGCTATATTGAAGTATTATAGTCTTCTGCCGAAGTGCCCAATGCGGTAATGTATGTCGCGATGTTTGAATTTCCGTAGATCGTGCGCAATTGCCCGATGCGGCAAGCACTCTTTCAAGTTTTCGCCAAAAAGAACAAAGGGAAAATTTAAAAAAAAAATATTTTTTAATGCGAAAACATCAAGAGCAGAGACCTAAAAGAGTTTAAAGAATTCTTTTTTTATTTCACAAAAAAATTATTATCTCTTTGGCTGGTTTTGTACGACTTTTTTAGGGCGAATTGGAGTTATTAAGCGATACATCGTCTTCGATTCAAGCAAAACGGGTTGGAAATAGGTCTGTTTTTGTGGTTTTTTTTCACATCTCTTGAACATAAATTTTTCACTTATACCAAAATACAAAATAGTGCAAAATCCCGTCTAAATCCTCCATTGAGAGAGATTCACAGAAAATGACAACTTCATATTCACACTCACCGAGCTCGCACATCTCTAGAAGGGCATCTGTCGCTGCAACGGCTCCCTACACGATACCTCACAAACAGAGCCAAAGCACCAGTGGCTCATATAATTTTGAAGCCAATGGCCAGCCACAGCATCTACAGAAGCCCAAGGAGGAGCAGCTGTCGTCCTCCGTGCCTCTGCTCAGCCGTGAGTTTGTTGTCAGACGTATAAGTGAGGGCGAGAGCGGCCGACTAAAAGAAGAACTCAAATGTGAAGCATGCGGGAAAGGCTACAAGCACATCTCCTCCCTAGCAAAGCATCTATGGGAGCACACACCCGAGTGGAACGTCACAAAGAAGCTCCTGATCTCCAAGCACCAGCAAGTGCAGCTACTCGAGGCTGCGTCGATCTTGGTGTCCATGAATGACATTCCATCATCGCCAAAGAGCACAGTCGACGTACCACCAACGATTGATGAAGAGAAAGTACAGTTCAATCCAAAGTACACGGAAAGACAAGTATCGTCGCCATCGGCCACTCGCCACACATCTCCACTGAACGATACGATCTCCAGCGTTAAGATGAGAACGCATTCGATTTCACAAGTTCCACCTTCGAATATGAACGATGTATTTGGCTCATCCCCGGCAAAGATTGAGACAGGTTCTCTGCACGGTGGGTTCTTGGACGTGCCAAAGAGAAGTCCTGCCGAGGACAAGACGAGTCCAAAGGAACACGATGACGACGACGACGACGGTGTATTTGGAGCTATGGATTAAAGTGTGTTAATGGTTTGTTTGTTTGCTGGTTTCTTTCTTCACTTCTATTTATTTCTTTCTACATTCCTTATATCGAATAAACGTATAGCATTTAAGAAAGCATTTAAGAAAGCGTGTACATCAAAGGGAGTAGATGAAGTGTGGGTTTTCCTTGTCGGTCAAGTCGGCGAATTCCAGGTTTTCCATCTCTTCTTCGTAGAAGCCATTCTTCTCCCTGTCAGCTCTCATCGAGGCCCTCTGTCTGTTCTCATTCCAGTAAGACCAGTACAGCCAGGAGACAACGAGCATGGTCACCGAGTAGCAGGTGACGATTGTAATCTTAGCAGGAGAGTAGCCCGGGGCGTCGCTTGATCTAAACGTCTGCGGGCCAATCAGATTTCCGACACAGTAACCAACCAGATAAATGGCATTGACTGTGACTTTCTTTGTGTGGCCAGCGACGTTTGAAGAGAACAGAGATAAGCAGCCGATCATTCCCGTAGCAGCGATACTTTGGATGAAGTAACCAAACAGTCTTGCCTTCTTATCATCGTTAGCGAAGGCCAGAACACAGGCACCAACCAGCGAGATCGTCGTTGCGAAGAGAACAATCATGAATCTATGAGGAACGTAAGTGTTAAAAGCACCAAGCAACTGGCATCCAACCAACTCGACGGCACCACCAATCATACTCATTAACAGGGAGTTCAGAGTTGAAAACCCGAAATCATTCTTCAGTAAGATAGAGCCGAAATTGGTAATACCACCATTTGGAATGTTGGTAATCAAGGCATGGAAACAGAAAACCCAGGTTCTTGGATCCTTCAATGCCTCGATGAACTGGGATTTCTTGAAATGCTTGTTACCGAAACCCTGGTTGTTGGTTCTGATTCTTTCAACAACCATCATCTTTTCTCTGTCGGTCAAGAACCAAGCTGTCGCTGGAGAATCTGGGATGTGGAAGTAGAAGGCAATTGACAGCAAAATCGTTATGAGTCCAATGACTATAAATAAGACTTTCCAGCCTTCAATGGAGAAGCTGTCAGCGTGCTTGGCAATTCCATAGGCAATCGCAGAACCGAAGATAGTACCAAAGCCATTGAAGGAAAACCAAATGCATGTTCTGAAGAACTGCTCTTCCTTTTTGTACCACTGAGAGGTAATGATCATCATCGCAGGTGTGACTGAGCACTCCATGGCACCTAGCATCGTTCTCAAGAAGATGAAGCCAGCATAGTTTGGTGTTGCATGCAAACACAAAATAGCACCCCAGGCAAAGATGAAAGCAGAAGCTGTCTTTGCCAATGGCAATCTTTGCAGCATTGCAGAGACGGGGAATTCAAAGGCAAGGTATCCTAAGTAGAAAGCCGAACCAACCCAGGTATACTTGTCACCAGTCATATTCAGATCAGTCTTCAATCCCATAATAGCAGCATTACCATTAGAGACTTTATCCATGAATTGCACTGAGTACAGGAAACAGCACAATGGAAGAAGATAGCAGTCGATCTTTCTCAGTAGTCTTCTATCCTCTTCGGGAGTCAATTCAATATGGCCAGCATTTGCAGCCATGGCTAAAGCCATGGCCTCATCAACATCACCGGTGACCTCAACTGGGTAACCACCTGGTGAGACAATCGTAGTTAAGACTTCACCAATGGCAAGCTTCTCAGGGGTGATTGAGACCACTGGCGAAACAGTGTCATTCTTTGTATCGATGTTCTTTTCTTCGTCGGAACTCATCTCTGAAGAACTTATCCAATCCCCCAGTGGTGTCGATGGTAGTAATTGAGGGTCCTTCACGTATATTTTTATAGCTGCTCCTTATCTTACGACCCCCTGTTTTTTGTCTCTAATAATATGTATGCATAGCGGAAATGAAGAAGATAAGAATGATAAAGTTTTGTATTTGATAAGATAATCATGAGATAAAGATAATTATAAGATAAAGGTCATAATCAGATCATAATAAAGCCAAGGTGGCCAAGAGCTGTATCACAGTCATATCATTATATTTTGGCTATGGCTGATAAGTATTGACAGTAGCACTCAATTCATTACGTCCAGGGAATGAGGATCACATGTAGTTTGGTGGGGCAGGGGTGCGGATCTGGCATATTCCTTATCAGTTTATTAAAATGCGGTGATCTCCTAAAAAGGGAAGCGGTGACGCTCTCTAAGAACTCCGATCTCCCCTTAGGATAAGCCTTTATAATATACGAAAATGATTATCATTTTGATATGATATAAAGCCATGTGCAATATTTTACATATTGGAAATGTGTTTAATATAAAACAGTGCTTAATATATACCGTGTAACATATTACGAATACATTTTTTAATGTGTACTTTACAGCTGATAATGCAGGGACCCGCGTCCCTTACTACAGATTTATGCATTTTACTTATAAACGTTTGACATAAAGCGGAATAAAACCAATAAATAATAAATAATAAATAATAAATAATAGATAATAGAATCAATTGATTCCTTCTTCTTGGGCAATGATTTGCAAAGCCAATCTCTTTGAATAATATCTTGCTAAAGCCAAGTTACCACCCATAAACCAGAAATTTGGATGACCAGAAGGTCTCCACATTGCTTTAAACTCACCTTCATTATCAAAATTCCAAACAGGATTTAACTTATCAGCAACTTTATCACCAAATATCTTTCTTGCAGTTTCTTTCATATTGGAGTATCCTGTGGCTTTAACGATAATGTCCAAGTTATCAATCACTGTGCCATCTTCCAGTTTAACTCCCGTTTCAGTGAACTCTTGAATTTTGGCATTCTTGACTTTAACTTTACCATCGATGATCAGTTTGGAACATCCAACGTCAATATAGTAGCCTGAACCACGACGATAATAAAGCCCAAACAATCCCGTTGCACCCATTCCTGCATTTGTCTTGAAACCAACTCTTTCTAGACCATTGATCAACTGGGCATCTGCCTTTGAAGATTCACGGTATTGCTGTTGCATGATTAAGTTTGTCAAGTTCAATGGGTTGGAATGAAGCATTAAATCTGCAGTATCAATATCGGGACCATCAGCCTCATAGACTCCACGACAGTTGATAGGAAGTGCCTTATCCGAAGAAATAACACAGGTCGAAGACCGTTGAAGCATTGTAACGGAGTTGCAGTCTTGTTCGTAGAAGTCTTGACAAATATCATGAGCAGAGTTACAGGCACCAATGACCAGGGCATTTTTACCAACGTAGTTTGCTCCAGAAGTGTGTTGAGAAGAGTGAACAACCTCGCCTTTGAATTTGTCTTCATTGACAAACTTGGGGATGTTTGGTTCACCAGAGTGACCAGTGCAAAATACAACGTGCTTTGGATTCAGAATTTTAATCTGTGAAGTTGAGTTATCCTTAATAGAAACTGCCCATTGGCCCTTTGATTCATCAAAGCTTGCACCTGTAACCGTGGAGTTTGTCCAGATGTTCAATTCCATAATCTTTGCATAGCACTCCAAGAAATTTGCAAACTGATCCTTGGAAGAGAACATTGGTGATGTCTCGGTGTTAATGTAAGGCAGTTTATGGTAATAAAAGGGATCGTGTAAAGATAAAAATTTATATCTCTTTCTCCAGTTATCACCAATCTTCAAGTTCGACTCAACAATCAAAGTGTTATAGCCAAATGCCTTCATTCTCGCAGCAAAGGTTAGCCCACCCTGTCCACCTCCAACAACGACACAAAGAGGCTGGTGCTCCCCGTTGTAGTCTTGTTCATCGTGTCTTAACTCCAGCCAGGTCTTTCTATGGATGTTCTCACCGTGAGAGGTACCATCTGGACGGTTTCTACCAACACGTTCTGGAATTTTGGTAAACTCATCAAGAATTGTATAAATGGACAGGGCCTTAAGACCAATTGGAGCAGACTCATCCTTAACAGAGACCAATCTGATACAGCCACGGCCATTACCATACTCATTTTCGTATTTCAAGTACATTGTTATCCATTCAATTGGTGGGGATTCACCTTCAGGATGAATAACATCAAGAGCAACTCCAGTTGGAAATTTCCAGTGAGCTCTCTTGTCCAACTCAAATTTACCAATTTTATAGTTGAAATCACCGATTTGTTTCTTAATGATCTCGGGACCTAGATAGTCTCTAAAATCATGTTGAAGAGATTGGTGATCTTTCCAAACTGTATGAGGCATAAGGAACTTGTCCAACTCATTTGGTTTTATAGAAGCTTTCGATAAAGAATCATTGAACTCCGTCAACCATGCACTTCCTAAAGAATTAACATCATGGTGTTTGATATTCTCGGGATCTGGTGAGAATTCACCATAGATCCTCTCTTGAGGTATGTCCTTATCAAACGCAGTCTCACTGTATGGAGGTGCGATATCGTTATATTTTTCTAAGATATTCATATTGGTTAGCTTGGTTCTCTATACAAATTCATTATCATTTTTATGAAGGATTGACCCGTTTATATACACAATGGTAGATCAATTGATGTGGAGAAGTTCAAATCAATTATCATTGATTTACGAAAGAAAAGTGTGGGGGAGACATATATAAAATGATCACATAACTCCGCGCTGTTTCCGTTATCCCCAACTGTTTACATTTAATGACAGGTTTTTTTCCATATTGTGCAGGGGAGTTTATCGATTTTCGATATGCGAATAGGGAAAATGACGCGTTCTTTATATGTGGGGAACTTCTTACATATTAAGAAGGAGTCCCATCTACCCGATATTTGAATGTTCAATATGATATATTATATATATCGGACTCCTATTTACATATTAAATTCTAAAACATACCTTGACCCATAGAAGTATAAGCCATTGGCTTCATTGGTGGATGCTCAACTGCCTCCAATTCTTTGAACTCCAACTGAGAACCATTTGAATATTTGAAATTAATAACTGCACCTTTATTGCCTGTAGAATCACAATAGTTTGGTGCACTGAAAACGGTGATACACTTACCCTTGTGCTCAACTGAGTAACCACCCATTCTAACTTCATGAGAACGAATAACACCTTTTAATCCGTTTATAGTACAGAATCTCTCGGTGATGTCAGGACCAAATTGAACACCAATACCACGCTTTGATGGAGCATATCCATTATCAGGTTGAGGATCTGTCCATAAAAGTTCCATTTCATAACCTTCCTTTGGATTTGCTCTTTTAACGACTTTCTTTCTTAACTCATCAAGTGTGACATCAGGCTTTGAGAATAATCCACCATGCATAACTAAGTAATCTTCATTGACTAAGGTCATCAAAGGCAAAGCGATGAATATTGACTGGAACATTTGATGAGCTCTGTCACCATATTTATGCTTGACTTCATCTTCAAATCCATACATCTTGTTCATATCACTTGTCTCGTGGTTACCACGGTTTAAATGCATTTGTCTTGGATATAATAACTTGAAACAAATCAGAGTGATTATAACTTCACATGACCAGGAACCACGGTCAACAAAATCACCATTAAATAAATATCCATGATCTTCTGAAGGATAACCATTTTTCTCAAACATATTCAATAAATCATAATATTGTCCATGGACATCACCAACAACTGTAAAGTCTGCACAAGACATTTTGTCTTGTGTTATTTCTTTAAATGCAGGCTCTTTGTTCAACAGTTCAAAGATTTTAATTAACAATGCATAAAGGTAAAGTTTTGGTAACTTACCACCATCTTTAAAGAACTGAAGCAATGACATAACCCAATCTTGATTGAATCCTTCGATCTTTAACTCTTCTTCATCAACATTAATATCTAAAATAGGACCCTTATATGAATCATCCACTTTTAAGCCTTTCAATGATCTCGTAAGGAACATCTCATGTTCGGCACTGTCATCTTGAATAGCTTTTTCAAATGCTAATCTCCTCACAAGCTTTTTCAAGTCTGTCAATAGTTTTTTAGATGACGCATCTTGTGGTTTAATCGTTAAGATATATTCCAAGTCCTTTTGTGATTCTTTATACTGTAAGATAGCACTCTGTGCAACAGCACGACGGTAATATGCCTTGATGTATGATGGATCAATTGTAATTGATTCTGTACAGTCATTTATAGCAGAACCGTATTGTTCTAATTTGATCTCAGCTTGAGCTCTATTGGCATAATAAATTGCATTGTTACCGTCTAACTTAATAGCTTGGGAGTAGAATTCGATTGCATCTGCAAATTTATGCTCTTTTAAACAAGCATTTCCTTTCAATTTGAGATCTTCAGCTGAAAGAGTCATTTCTATTTCTGTTCTCTCTCTATACAAATGAAGATAAGAAAGAGTGAAAAAAAAAAGAAAAATGGAAAAATGGGTGGAAGCCCGTGGAAATAAAAACAAGTTCGCGAAAAAAAACAGCTGAAATATTAAACATTGAAATATTAAACATAATAAACATAACATATAAAACATACAATAGACATAATAAACAAACAATAAGGTATATCACACGGCATATTAAACAGGATTTGATATATTGTTTATTATATGATAAATTGAAGATATACAACATATAACACAACGTATAACACAACATATAACACAGACGCAATGGAAACGGATCTTTCAGTGGATAAACAAAGAGTTTCTCTCTTATTGAACATCAACACATTATTGATCCAAAGGTCGTTGGCTATACAACAGCAAATCCAGCATCAGGGCTCGGCTGTTAATCCTAAGCTTCAGGCGTTATTACAAGATTTATTAAAGAGACTTCATGCAAATTTAACATGTATTGGAGAAATATCAGAAAGACAAAATAATCCACACGGAAACTCAAATAAAGTTATATTCCCAATGATAATGGCACCTCCACAGGATATGTTAGATTTGACGGAAATGTACGCTCATCTACAAAAATTATTCCCAGATGGAGTTCAATTGCTACAAAGAAGACAAATGATGTTAAAGCAGCAACAAAATAGACAACAAGGCCAATTTTGGTAAGAGATTTGAAGTTTTAGAGGTTTGAGAGTCCTGCTCTGCGATCCTTCTGAGAAGCATTTGCCTTCTTACCCATCTGAATATCATTTGCACAAAGCTTATCTGCCTGAACTCTTAACGGGACATATCTCATCAATCTTTCATGGTCAACGTCATTTGGTACTCTGACGACACCATTGCAATCACCGATTATAACATCTCCAGGCTTAATGATCTCCACTGAATCTTCGCCAGTTTGAATTTCCAGTGGAACATTAACACCAACGACTTTCACAACTGGGCCAGGTGCACACGTGCCTACCCCATAGGCAAACACCGGGTAGTCCAAGGCCCTGTGCTCGTCTAAGTCTCTAATTCTACCAAATACACAAGTCCCACTAACCTTCTGATAATTAGCCCTTGTGCTCATCAAGCCTCCGTACAAAGCGTTGTTAACCTTTGTATATGGAGCAAATGGCAGTTGTAGTTCTCTAGTCAGCCCGATACAGAGGAAAGAGCCCTCGGGGATTGCGTCGATATAGCCAATTGAAGGTCTCGGGTCACTCAATGGAGCGTATAAGACGGTGTAAGCATTCCCAACAACACACTTTGACGTTGAGAATTGTGTCAAATTGGGTATAAATCCACCTGTCTTGATGCCAAGATGAACCAGTCCGTCAGAAACGTCGCACGGAGAGAAGTCTTTTAGAAAGTTCGCCAGTTCCATGTCAATGAAAATAGCAGAAATATGAAGAAAGAAGAAGTAAAAGAAGGAGAAGAAAGAGGTGAAAAAGGTGAAAAGATAGTGGAAGTATACCCTCGGACGTGTGGAGTATCCCGATTAGGCAATAACCGCGACCATATAAACTATGTGTCTGTCTGTGCCATACAAATTTTATAGAAAGACATCAAAAGACACGAAAGGACACGAAAGGACACGAAAAGAAGCACAGAAATGAAGTAAGTTGGGCTGATCCTGTGAAATTGAGCTACTACTAACAATCTCAGCCAAATACGAAGCATAAATAAGCTGAATGAGCAAGAGCTCGCAAACAATGTCTCGATAGAGGCATCATGGCACAACGACTTTAAGGACTCTGCTTATATATTTTTCGGTGGGCTGCCCTTTGAGCTGAGTGAGGGTGACGTTATGGTGATATTCAGCCAGTACGGCATTCCTGTGCACCTCAAGCTCGTCAGAGACAAGGAAACAGGCAAGAGTAAAGGGTTTGGCTGGCTGAAGTATGAAGACCAAAGAAGCACAGTCTTAGCTGTGGATAATCTGAATGGCTCTAAGATACTGGGGAGGTTCCTAAGAGTCGACCATGCTTTCTACGAAGAGAAAGAACGAGACGAAGAATACGAAAAAATGCTGGAAGAAGAGCTCAAGAACGACATGGCAGACGTAGTGGAAGAAGAGGTGAAGGAAGACGTGACAGACGAATTTACAGATCCCTTGGTACTAATGGAAAGACAAAAGCATAGACATAGAAGCCATAATAAATAGTTTATACACGTTCAATCGAATCCTTCAAACTCGAGTTTTGTATCTAACGCCTCTGACAGTTCCCTTCTGAGAACATCGCCCAGGGACTCTTTGGTCCTTAACGAGACCCACTTGCCGTCGATAGGATCAAATCTGTCAGGTCCACTGACGGGACTGGATATCCAAATCTGCTTGTTTGGGGGCTGCTTGTTGATAACGTAATCGCCCGTTGGAGGCAGCTCCAAGGTCATCACTCCCTGGGAGTACTCAACGTCAAGCTGTGGGTGCTCCTCGGAGAGAATCTCCAAGTAGTCCACCAGGTTCTCCAGGTACTCGTCAGAGATCTTGTGGTACTCCCGTGTTGTCAGCTGATCAACTTGCAGTGGTGCTCTCTGTCCAGAGGTCGTGACGGAGTAGGCCCTTAGTCCCAGGGGTTTAGCAGCAATTGGCACAGTTCTCGTCAGAGCCCTCTGTGGCACTCTGACGGAACGTCTCGAGGAGACACTGAGGATCCTCAAAGAGCGCAGCATTCCTCCTTAGATCTTTTTCAGTCTCTTGCCATCGCTCTATCAGTCCCGTTGATTGTTCGTTTTTTTTCTTTTTTTTCAGTCTCCGGGCCCCGTCCGGCTTTTATGGGAAGTTGTGGAAAGTTTTTGAGCTGCTACAAGCACAAGCTGAAAAGCTACAAAAGAGCACTATAAAGACCCCGGGGATGAATCCGTTGACATTTCTCATTTTGATCTTCGTGATCGTTGCATTTGTTTTGCTGCTGCCGCTTCTGTCGGGTGTTGGTGCCTTCAAAGTGCAGAGATCACAGAGGGCTTCATCACAGCTCAGTGAGAACAAAGAAGAAGAATACGAGGGCTACGTTCCACCAGACGAGCTGAGAAGACGCCAGGCCAAGCAGGAAAAGGGCTCGACCTTGAAGAAGCTAAAGGAGAACTTCAATGTAACAAAGCAGGATTTCCCACTCAAGTTCTCTACAGATATTTCCAGCGAGGACCATAACCTGAGAAGAAGAGGCATCAAGAAGGACAATGATCCTTCAAACTTTGACTTTGACCTTGATGAGTTCATCGAGAAAGAGACGAGAGAAGACAGAGAGGAGCTGAACAGAGAGTTCCAGCAGAGAGTCGCAAAGTCGAAGGACGACTTAGAAGAGTTGGTATAGCTCAATGCATTAATGACATCATAAGCCTCTACAGTAGCGAGTAATAGCAAATCTTTTTTTCATAAAAGTACATTTTTTGATAGTTCAGGGGATGGATACGCTCAATATCTTGCGTTGTAGCCATTGTTGTATCCTCCAGCGTTATAGCGACTGTTGTTGTTATAGCGAGGGCCTGATGGCTGTTGTGAGGTGTTTTGGTTCTTGATTAACGTCTTGAAACCGTTACGAAGGTCGTCCATCGTCGAGTAGTTGTAGCCGTTAAGGTCGAATCCCTTTGGTGTAGCACGGACATTCCATGTGTACAACTTAGAGCTTGGGTCTGTCTTGAACAACAACAAGAAGGAGCCTGGTCTCTTGTAGTTGAAGGAGAAACAGTAGACACCTCTCTTTGGGTTGGCCTTGGAGAAGTTCTCAATCCACTCAACAACTTCATCGTGTGTTCCCTTATGGAACTTGTCACTCTGTGTCATCTGAGAAACACGCTTGGCGATCTCACCAACGTAGACATCCAGAATCTCATCCAAATCTTGGTAGGTATCCTTGTCAATTGTCAGATACTTACCCATCGAGAACTCGTTCTCTTTCTCGTGCTCAACAACGTTGATATGCTGGTATAAGTTGTTGTCGACCTTCCAAGTGATGGCAATGTGGTTGTTACCCAAAGATGATGGTCTGATAACAGCAGCACCACGCTCTTTTGGTGCCAGTTCCGTCTGGGCCTGTCCTGCATTGTAGTTACGGAACAATGGGTGGTTGATAACTCTTGTGGCTCTTTGCTGTGAGATCTTTTGCTGTAGTTCAACATTCATGTCCGCCTGCTCACGGGAAACATCCCAGACATCAGGACTTCTGCTGAAGTGAACCCTCTCAGCACCAGTTCTAATAGCAGATGGACTGAGTGCAATCTCAGCAGTTAAGTTTTCATAGTCAACATTCATCAACTTGGCTGGTACAGTTTGGCCTTCTTGGAAAACAGCTGTTAAACGACGGTTGTCATTGGCTTCCTTTGCGGTCTCTGATGAGGCATTACAGTCGATACGACTGGTTGTGACTGCGAAACAACGGAAATCGTTAACCTTCTTCAACAAAACCGGGATAATAGAACCCACATAGAAAGTATCAACTGATTCACCAGTGAGGGCTTCAAAGACCTGTTCTGCCTTCATTGGCTTCATTGTAGCTCTCAACTCAGCATAAGGATCTTCCAGCTCTTCCAGGATCATTTGAAGCGTGGCTCTCTTCTTCTTCTGGTATGCCTCTTCCAACTGTCTGGAGTAGTCCTCCAACACCAAACTCTTCAGCAGCTCAGAACCACGGTCTTCCATATCAAGCAAGTTGTCAATGATAGTCTCACCAGGTAGGGCATTCTTCATCTGCTCAATCTTGTCCTCGTCATAATCCAGTGCATCTGCGGCCATCTTCTCTGCAAGCGCATAGTCCTCTGGATGGATTCTGGTATCATCAAGAACAGTGATGGACTGAATCTCATCATGGTTGTCGATGGAACGGTGCTTGGTCTGTGGGATACGCAAGAATGAGGCACAGTTAGTGAAGATGGTAGGACCGAACTTCATGTTATCGTTCATAATCAATCCCTGGCGACTGAACAGTGGGTGTTGCTGAACTGCTCTCAAAAGACCCACGGCCTTACGCTCACCGAGACCTGAGATGTACGGTAACACGGAAGCCAAATAGGAATCACTAACACACTTGTTAATGTCAACACCAACCATGTTAACGATATCGACAAATGCGGATTCGATCGCATCCTTAAATTTGTCCTCGTTCAAAAGACCTTGGTGTTTGTGAATGGATAGAGATAAGACTTCTGGACCCAAATTCACATACTCCAAGAGAGGTGATTGGACGTAACGGGCAAGACCAATTGTGTATCTCACGAGTGATGGCTTATCTGGGAATTCCTCGATAGCCCTTTGTGAGTTCTGGTATCTGACAGCAACTTCATCAGTGACGTAGATGACTTGTAGCTGCTCGTTGGAGTCCATTACTTGTATGTCATTCTCAGTCAAGATATTTTGCAGGATCTTGTAGAGCTTGTTTGTGTTAACATTGAAACCATTAATGACAACAACGTCTGGCTGGCACTGTTTAACAGCGTCAATGAAAGCCATCTCAAATGACTTTTCTCCTTCAGCAAGTCTTGAAGCCGGGGTACGTGGGTTTTCAACGAACTTATAAGTCTCGATGAGTTTTCCAGTCTCATCCAACACACTTCCTACAACGGCATCCATTCCAAACTTACCGTTACCTGGGGATACAGCGAATACCCTTGGAATATCACCAACGTTCTTACCAGGTGGTCTGTATGGAGCTTGGTCGATCTTCTTCAAGAATGAGTTACGCACCTCGAAGAAAAGCATACGCTCACACTCACGACGGATTTCCTCTTTGATGCTTGATGTCACCAATGGAATCAACTTCTTCAGTGCCAAGTTCAAGATGTCACGACGGAAAGAGTTCCATGCTGTGGCGATATCTGATTCACCGTCTGTAGAGAAGAGGTGGAATAGTGATTCAAAGAACTTTTCAGAGTCAACAACTTCGAACTTGATGGTAACCAAGTGCTGAGCCTCGGCTTCGAGCATTCTTAAGAAGAGATCTGGCTGATCATAAAAGGACTCGTGTGAACGGTTGATGGCATACTTGAAGTCGGCGTAGGCACTGTTCTTATCGATTTTGAAACGTCCTTGCTCTGTGAGTTCAATCTTAACTTTTGTGTAGGAGCCATAGACCGTTCTGAAGTTACTTCTGATCTTCAAGTTGGTGAAAAGCTGCTCAGCGTAGAAACGCTTTGTGACCTCAAGTGCCTGGGAAACCTTGGTGTATAGTGTATTCTCATCCATGCAAATGTCTTCTGCCAAGTCGGTGGGTGTTGTGTCCTTTGGATCTAAAGCCGGGTAGATTCTAGCATCTGCAATGATATTCTCAGCGAAATCATTGGCAGCAATACCCACTGCCTTCACCAGCTCGTAGAGTCTGTCAGATCTGACCTTTTCGTAGATGCTTTGCTTTTGTGACTTCTTCAAGCCCAAGTCTCTCATCTGCTGACTGTATGTGAAGGTGATATAGTCGTGGATGTCTTGTAAGTCTGTTAGGGTACGAGCTTGACTGAAAGTCTCGGTGACAGTTGGATCTTCCAGCGAAAGCTGGTGAATGAGGTCGTTTACTTGGTTTCTCTTGGAGAGCAAAGCACGGAACTCAATGTCCAATTGCAGGACTCTCCACAACCCCTGTTCGTCAAGCAACGACTCGACTTCTGTCTGTGCCTCGTCGCCCTCTCCGATGATATTTGTCTTTAAGAGGTAGTCACGGCGATGTGAAATGATGAATGGGATATCCATGTTGTCCTTTGAGACGAATGTCAAAACGTCCGCAATTACCTGAGTGAAAGCGTCTTGGTCAAATGAAGGGCTCATGTCACGTATCTCACTCAACATCTTGTGTGCTACCCAAACCTTCTCAAAAGCGAAGTCGTCCTCATCCAACTCGTAGTTCTTGATGCTCTTACGCATCATTTGGTAACGTTCTGGGATATCGTTATCTCTAATGACCTTATCGCTATCTGTGAGCATTCTGGCCTTCAATTCTTCAGGCTCGTAGATGTCTTGCAATTGTGGTCTAGCGTCGTCTGCTCTGAATTCACCATCGTCGTCTTCGCCTTCGAGTGCCCAGGCGTAGTCTTCACCGTCACCAAAGATCTCATACAGCTCATCAATCTTCTCGGAGTCAATTCCCGAGATCTCCGTAGGTTTGAGTCTTTCCTGTTTTCTTCTCTGGCGTGCCTCTTCACGGTCTTCCTCGTCCATGTCAGAGAACTCGTCGTCTTCAATGAAGTCATCCAGTTCATCCATGTACTTTCTGCCACCAGATGGCTTTGATGATGATCCCTCTTCGTCTTCAGCACCACCAGCCATCTCCTCATCCTCTTCGTCACTGAAGAAGTCGTTCAGCCCGGTCTTCTGCTTTGGCTCGTCCTCCTCATCTCTCGATGCTTTTTTCAAACGTTTGAACTTACTCTTTGACTTCGTTGTTGTGGCAGCACCAGAGTTCTCCATCAACAGATCCAAGTCATCCTCGTCCAAGAGGGCATCGTCTTCCTTGGCCTCTCTCTCGCGACGTCTGTGCTTCTTTCTTCTGTGTGGGGTGTTCTCGTCCTCGTCATCGACGATGAAACCCTCTCTGATTCTCTCAATCTCTTCTTCATCGTCGTCTTCCTCTTCCTCTGAAGAGTCAAACACAGCTCCTGGACGGAGGTCGTCACCTTCTTCCTCGTCCTCTCCAACGTCTGAAGCTCTACGCAGCTCGTCCTCGTCAACAGCTGACATAACTCTCAAGCTTTGTTTTAAATTTAGTGGGCAGTTAACTTGTTTATATACCAAAGATCTTGGTGATTTGAACATTTGTTTTGGTGGTGAACAAAGCTTTCGCGAACGTCCACTTCTCAGGAGAAACGGCCGGGTAACACGACGCTACGGTATTTATATACTCATTAAATTTATTCGTTAAACTCATTTATACTGGTCATAGTGACGGTCAAGCTTTTCGTTAAACTGCTTGTTCTTGATGTTGATGTAGTTCTCCGTGTCTTCGTGTTTCTTTTTTCTCTGCATCCGTCTAGCATCTGCGCCTTTCAAAGTACCCAGAAGAGCATCAACTGCCTCTTTGGAGGGTTTGTGCGAGAACTCAGCCTGGTCTTTATCCTTTTGCTTCTTATAGGCATCTTTGTCCACGCTCAGTTTCAGGATATCCTTCTTGTACGACTGTTCGGCCAGCTGTGTATAATTGCTGAAGCCAGCATTGTCTTTATTACCGGCTTTCACTGCTAGCACCTCGTCCCACTTCTCGTTGTCTTCTATGGAGTAGTCCCATGCCTTCTTCCTTTCATATGACTCGCCTTTCTCTTCGCTCTCTATCTTGTCTAGCTCTTCGAGTGCCTTCTCCTGTCTCTTCCCCAGTGCTCGAAGCCTGCTTTCACCAACTTGTTGCAGTTTGTGCTCTCTGAACAGTTCCTGTCGGTTCTGCTTGGCTCCTTCGGCTTTCTTTTTCTGGAGCTGTTTGAGCTTCGCTAGTCTATCTGAATTCATCCTTGGGTATTCTGTGGATTCGGTTCTATATAAACTCAAAGATATAAAGAAAAAAGTTCATGTGCAAAACAAAAAACACTTAAAATCGCCCAATCGGGAAATCTGCCATTTTTCACGCGGGCACCAAAAAATTTACTTACAAAAAAGATCCCATACGCTTGAGTGAAAAATTATTGAAGAGCTCATCGCAAACCTCAAACAAAGAATTTTGAAGCTCTCAAGCTATGTCACTTTCAGAAATTTACACACTTGCAAAGTTCCCTCGTGTGTCTGGAACAGACGAACGTGCCAAAGTTGCCACTTCGGCTTCTGGCCCAGAGGAGATTCATATTGCCATCTCTGGAGCATCCATCTCTCAATACGTTTTGAAGCCAAGTCCGAAGCTCGTGTGGTCCCACAGTGTTCCACCTGCGTTTGTCATCACCTGTGTTGGTGAGCTCGAGGGTGAGGGCTACGTGATTGGTGTTTATAATAAGACCAAGAAGACCCACTTGGTTCAAGTTATCCAGAAACTTGATAATGACTCGAAAATTGTTAAAGAATGGGAAACTTCCTCTAGAGCTATTAATGTTTCCTTCATCGAGCAGACCATGATTCTCGTCTTAGAGGACTCTATCATTGCATACAACAAGGACTTCTCGGAAATCTGGAGAGTCAAGTCCCTTTATAAGTCAACTTACTCTCAGGTGATTGAGAACAATGTCATCTTAATCGTTGAGCATGATTCCAAGAAACACAACTTGAATTTCAAGCTCTTGTCTATCGAAGGAGTTGAGGTTAGTTCTAAGATTATCGAGTTCAGCAAAGAACTCTCTAACTTGAAATTCGCATATTCTGAAGGAATCTTGTATATGTACACAACTGATTCATTAACACTCTACAAACTCCCACGTTTTGAACCACTCAAGAAACTGAACACTTTAGAGATTGGCTTACCAAAATTCAACAAGACTACCAAGTTTACCTTCATATCACCTGCATCAGATAGACTCCTCATTGCTCAAGATAATGAGATTTATCTCATTAATACCAATTTCGGTATCATCATCTCCAAAGTATCATCCTCAAAGAAATCCAACTGTGAGATCCTTTATACACAAATTGCAAAGAAGAGAACTAATGAGCCTTTGTTTGCAGTTATCCTCAGAGACAACGACGTTGCAGGTGTTAACTTCACATTGGATACAAACACTTTAAGAGACTCGCTTGGTAAGAGCAGTAATATAACAAAGAGTAAGCAATACGTTGTTTCATCCATCTTGGACATCAAGCAGGAAGAGATCAATGTTGATGAGATCTTGAAATCAGATGACTTTGATAGTTCATTGTTGAAGTTCTTACAAGCTGAGCAAGATTACTACACAGAGAAGGACAGAGTTGTTGATTCTAAATTTATGACCACCATTGTATCACATATTCTCAACAGTGAGTCTATCCCTGAGAGAGCAATGACATATCTTTTGACACATCCACTATTCCCATCAATTGATAACTTACTCTCTAAGCTTAGATCTAAGCCAAGATTGTTAAGACAGGCCATTGTTACTGCTAATGTCTCTATAACAGAATTGGTAAGTGAGTTGAACACTACTGAGAACGAGGAGATCTTCAAGGATATTATAACACGCTTGTTGGAGTTCCCAAGAGATAAATTAAATTTCAAGGACTTGGATAGTTTCAAGATTGTTGAACGTATAATAAGTCTCAACTTTGGTCATGAATTAATTGCCTTATTGATTGATGCATCAGGCTTATTCACATGGAGCGACGATTTAATAATCAAATTACAAGAAGTTCTTACAAACAAAATTGAGGCATTGAACTCTGCTTCTAAAGCACTTGCTGTTGTTGAACAAGTTGAAATGAAAAACTTAAAAACTGTGCAAAAAGTTCCTGTTTATTCTGTGGAGAAGTTTGCTATATAAAATTAATTGAGTACATCAACACATTTTGTAATTTCCATTGCATCTAATTCACCACGACCATTTAGACCTTTATTTTGAGTATTCTCGTAGAGCATCCCCCACTTTCCAACGTATTTATGACCATTGACGTTAACGACTTTCGAATTGTATTCTCTTCTCCAGATTGGTGGGTTACTCACATATTCCAAGTAGTCCGGAACTCCCGGTGTTATTATATTGTCAGCACATATGACTGTTCCCCTATTAATGAGACCCAAGTTTTCCAATACCCTTAGATCGGGTACATAGAGCTCCTTTGCATGATCTAAAAACACCAAGTCAACTTTTTCAACGTTCAGAGTTTGGGATACCTCTTCAACCATATCACCTGCTCTACCGAGATGTTGGACAATTCTGTGAGATAACCCTGATAACTCAATTATCTTCGAGCTTATATTGAAAAACCCCGGGTCAACATCAAATGTGTGTATCATGGCAGTATCGGATGGTAGTTTTTCCAGTTCAATAGCCATCATTATTGAAGAATAGCCCGTATGGGTACCGAATTCGTAGATCAGCTCAGGTTCATTTGAGCGAAGTTGTTCGAGCAAGAACCTACCCTTCTCAGGCCCAACGTTGATTATCTTGTGAGTCTTACCGTAATTGTCAATCTCATCTAAGATCCCCTGAGGGTTGTTCCGGAGCACCGCATCATTGGATAGCAGCAGCTGGAGAAGCCCTTCTTCGACTGGATGGACGCCCTTTTTATATATTAGCATTGATATCTCTCTTGCTCAACTAAAAACTTACCTTTAAACTCATTCCTGCCTTGCACAAATTGCTAGAAGAAAGAGAAAATAAAGTCGTCTGACTTTTTTGGCCTTTATATACCCCACAAAAAACACCCCGGGGCAGCTCAGGGCGCAGGCACAGACCCCGGAGGTCTCGGGAGAGCAAACACACCCGCACACCACTTATAAACCGCCAATCGAGACATCTTCCTGCTAGCTGAAAACGCGTGAACAAACATCAAAACTCAGGAATGCCTCTCTTTTATATGGCAAAAGGGCTGACGGGCGAAGAGAATGTCGACAGAATTGTACCCACAGCTTGGAGATGATGAGATCAGGAGGCTCGAGTGTGACAACCAGCAGAAAGAGCAGCGGTGGCTAATCAGCACGCTGATAAAGCCTGAGCTGGACAACGTCCTGGAGACGCTAGCGAGGTGCCTAGAGCTTATCACTGATTCAAAAGAAGTTGTGCTGCCTTTATCCTCTAGAACGGAGCAGGCAAAGGGAGTGCTGAAGAGGCAGTCGTCTGAGATTTCCTCTATGAACCTGACGTTACAGCTGACGACGTTCTCGAAGAAGCTGGT
Organism: Petasospora americana; assembly: GCA_003708795.3. Taxonomy (NCBI): domain Eukaryota; kingdom Fungi; phylum Ascomycota; class Saccharomycetes; order Phaffomycetales; family Wickerhamomycetaceae; genus Petasospora; species Petasospora americana. The sequence continues at coordinate 444,097 of PPOA03000006.1, forward strand.
TCTGTGCACAAAGGACAACTCTCACATTGAGATGGAGCAGCTAACGTCGCTGATTCACTTGATCAACGACACAATTACAAGCGTTTTGATACTAAAAGACATCGACACCGGCGACTGCCAGAGCTTTATTAAACAGCTGGAGAAGATCCTATCAAACCTAAACAAGTGTACAAGGACTATGAACAAACCACACGAATCACTGCTATTCCCGCAGCACAAGATTGATCTATTGGAGATCTTCAAGCCTGACGGCAACAAACTGGAGCATTATAAAGAGAGAATAAGCATCGACCTGTTCATGCTAAACGGTGAGATTTGTATAGAGATCAAATCACTGCACACCGTCACTGAAGAGCCTTGGTGCGATGTTGATGCCTCAACGGGGAAGTCCTATGTTGATAAACTGAGAGATGATCTAAAGCACCACAGGGTCAAAATCAACGACATCTTAGAGCCAGAGGGGAGTTACAAAAGGGGGCTGACACACGTACTGGGAATAAATAAGTTCACACCACACGACTACCTAACTAGGGGTGTAACCTTTGACGGCAGAGTTGTTGTTGAGGTTGAGAAGACGGTGATTCACTGCCAAGACCCAAACCTTCTATCCATTGGCGCAAAGTTGAATGGCCTGGAGCACCTGGTCTCGAAGATGTACTCAAACATGGACCTATCAATGATGTGAGCTGATCTGGCCCATCGACAGTCTTGCTTTCCTGTTTTGTAAATTGATACTTGAGAGTTTATACTTCAGTCGATCTTTCTTTAACCGTAGCTGTCTTATCGTCTCTAACTCTTCCTCCGTGCCCTCTATTTCTTGCTCCTCTTCCTCGTTTCTGAAGTTGTTGATTCTAACCTGGTTCAACTGCTCTTTAGATAGCAGCGAGTCCTTCCGTCTCTCTAGCTTGGCCAGCTTCAGCTTTATGCTCTCAACCAGTTTGCCGATCCTCGGCTCAATCTCGTGCTCCAGGGACCTCTTTGCGTTGTTTAAGTCGTGTTCTGGGATTAGCGTGAAAATTCTGTTCTGATCAAGGATGAGTCCCAGCCTGGAGAAGTCCTCGGCGTGCTCATCTAGCGACGCCAGAGCGTCGTCTAAGAGGGAGACTGACGTTGACAGTGACGTGATGCACCCGTTCAGGGTGTTCTGCGACGCGTACGACATGCTGTGCTTCGCTGGTGTTTCCGGTGTGCTTTGCTTGGGTGCTTGGGTGCTTGGTTCTGTTGTTTACGTTTGTTTACTGTATATACGCTTGGTGTCCGGGTGTGTGCTGGGGCTCCGCGACGCGTCTCTTAGCTATACACCAAGTTTATAAAGCTGCTGCTTCGACATTTTACGGTTTAAGAGCATTCAGCAGCGTAAAGGAATCGAGCCTCGTAGATAAACGGTTAAGGGGGCTTATAATGAGTGTTTTTAAGGGGAAATTGGGCGATTTTCTGTGTATAGCGGACCACGCACCGCCATAACAGAATATGCGCTTCAACTGTCATCTCACCATATGAACAAGCTCATGAAAATCTTTTCGTGTATATAAAGGCTATGATTTTCATTTTAGTTGTATAGAAATGTATAGAATCTCACATCTAAGATCAAGATGAACTGGCTAGAGGTACCACACCCAAAGGGGACCTCTTTTCTACAAAATAGGGATCTAGAACCTATCAAGCAATCGCAGAGAACATGGGGGTTCTTCTCGAACTTCTGCTACTGGGGAGTCATTTCTTTTAACATGGGTACCTGGTTATGCTCCTCGTCGGCTTTATCACTGGGTTTGTCGGTTGGTGATGTCTTTGTAGGCTACATCCTTGGTGATATTGTGACGTTAAGTTATACCATCTTGAACTCCTTCCCGGGTCTAGATTGGCAAATTGGTTATACGCTCACACAGAGAGTTGTCTTTGGTATCTACGGTTCAGGCCTGGGTATACTCGTTAGGGTTCTGTTGAGTATCGTGAACTACGGCTCAAACTGCTACCTTGGTGGCCAGGCAGTGAGCGTGCTACTCTCAGCATGGAGTCATTCTTACATGTCATTAGACGATCATAAGCTCTCAGGTGCTGAGATGACACTCAGAGATCTCTTGGGTTTCTTGATTTTCCACGCTTTGAACGCAATGTGTGTCTTCATTAAGCCTTACAGATTCAACACACCAATGATCATAAGTTGTATCTCGGTTTTCTTCTCGATGCTTGGTATAGTTATCCATCTACAGATGAAAGCTGGATACGGTGATCTTTTCAGTCAGTCTACGACAACGCTCTCTTCATCTAACAGAGCATGGATGATCATTTACACAATGACGTACTGGTTCTCGTCAGTTTCACAAGGTGCTCAAAATCAGTGTGATTATTCAAGATTTGCTTCCTCCTCTTGGCCATTGTTCACCGGTACAACAATAGCATTATTAGTACCTACGACCATGATCCCACTCTTTGGAATCATCGGTGCTTCAACAACAAAGGCCCTTTATGGTGAAGAGTTATGGACACCCACAGATATCGTTCTACAATGGTTGCAGGATTCCTATTCTCCAGGGACCAGAGCAGCTGCCACTTTCATCTCACTCACATTCATTTCATCTCAGATCTGTTTGAATGCAATCAATTGTGGGTATGCAGGTGGTATGGACCTTGCTGGTGTTCTACCTCGTTACATTGATGTTAAGCGTGGGTTCTTAATAACAGCAGCAGTATCATTTGCAGTGCAACCATGGAACTTCTATAACACCTCAAGTGTCTTCATAACTGTGATGGCATCATTTGGTGTTGTGACAACACCAATTATCGCTATCTCTGTTTGTGATTATTTGGTTATTAGAAAGAGAAAGATTAAGCCTAGCGATTGCTTTAGATTGGATGGTGGCTATTTCTATTCTTATGGTTTCAACTGGAGGGCATTTGTGTCATTTGTCATTGGTTGTGCCCCTGGTTTACCAGGAATGGCATGGCAGGTTGATAATTCCTACTTCAATAACCCAGGAATTATCAATTTCTTCTATGGTGATGCGATATTTGCATTTGTCATTCCATTTTCAACGTATTGGCTGTTCTGTAAGATATGGCCAGTGCCTCCTGTAGAAGAAGAGGATGAAGATATTTCTCTAGAAGAAGAAGATTTAAAAGAAAAGATTTGATTATTTATATACCAAGCTCGTGTCTTAACTCATTAAGGTCTCTATCCATACATTTCTCCCACTCAACAGTGATTAAAGGTGTAGCTTGTAGGCCGTCCAAGAATGAATCTACCATGTTCACGTTTGCCTTTCTCTTCGCATTTAGCTTGAAATACGCAAAGCACGCTAATCCTGTCATTGGTAAGCCTGTATTACCAAACTCAAAGGCCTTAACAGGTAATTCGCCAGCTAAATCAACTCTGTTCTCGGTCAAAATGTGGACAATGTCATGCATCTGTCTATACCTTAAAAAGACATAAGCTAACTCTTCGTCGGCAATGAATCTGACCGGTGCACGGGCATCATTATCTTTTGTAAATTTATAGTACTGTGCACCGAGAGTTGTCTCTGGTAAGGTCTTCAGCCATTCCATGTCGACTGTTTCTGAGTTTAGCTGTGGTCTTTGACGCAAGATCCGTCTCCCTGAGTCGGTCTCGAGCATTTGATCTCTCATGTTCTTTAAGATGCACTCTAGTGCTGTGACTTCACCGAAATTGTTGATGTTAGCACCGACTTCTTGGTGCAGCAATGCGCTAACACCAGAGACAAAGAACAAAATAGTACGCTCCACGGGCGAAATGAGGATTCTTCCATCTGGCAATACCTCCGAGAACTTTGTAGGTTCAGCAGTCGCTGGCTTGGCCTTCGTCAACTGTGAGAACTCATCTGCTTGTCTGACAGACTTCAGCCACGAGGACTGTGTCAGTGCTGCTAACGAAGCAGTGACAATTCCTCTTCTCTGTGCAACTCTGCTGAGCATTCTCCCTGTCCTTTGCTCCTTCTGTGTGTAGGTGTGTTCTCTTCGTTGCGAGTGGAAAGTTCCGCTTTTTTGATCGCGCCATTATACATCAGAACACCACTTCATAGAGCCTTTCCTGCTTGCTTGATCTCTGTATCGAGGTTAACGTTAACAGGATGAGTCTACAATCTACGCCGTGAGTAGGGGATTCCTTTTATTTGGACCCGCAGGGAATGAGAAATGCAGTTACGCACACTTGTTTGTACACAAGTAGTGTGAGACTCAGTCTGAAAACCATACTCACTAAAACTCATCCGCGTGATGTTACTATGAACTTCCACTATGGACGTGGACTTGAAAGTCTAACGGCAAATATCCTTTCGTCTCGTTTGCTATTTGTTTGCTTCGTATCATTAAATCCGTGGTATGAGCATGGTATCAGCTCGTAGGGCGTATCGGGGCAGCAGGCAACAATGCAGGGACTTCGAACTCCAACAGCCACTGGGAATAAGCGAAAAGAAGCGCTTCTATCGAACTCCTCCCGCAAAGAGCTTTACTTTAAGACCAGTTGTTCCAAGCACCTGCCCAGAGTAACCCACGCTCTGGGTCTGGCAGCAGCGACGCGTCAGCTCAGCAGCCCACAGGCACTTCCAGGGAAGCTTCATCAGGAGAAACCTACACATGGCCTGGCACACTCAGTGGACTCAATGGGGCCTTGGCTCTCCCTTCTCTCACTGTGTATGGTGAGTTAAACTCCGTTCGGTTCCTACCCGCATAGACCAACAAAAAGAAAGAGAGCTAAATAGCAGTTACCTCTTCAAGAGAAAAGGTACAGTTCGAGTTAGTCATAGTTCATTTGAAACACGACCACGGACTCAAAAATAAGTGCTGTTCTCCTCAAGAACTCAGAAGGCGAAATGGGGCTGGAAGATCTAGGGGGCGGCCTGCCCCCTTATTTATAGTCCTGATAAACTGATAAGTGCCCTCGGATTATGAGGTCGTATCTCGGGGATTACCCGACTTACATGCTCAAATGATGGACTGAAATCCACCCAAAACTATGCAAAAACGGAAAGTCCACAATCGTCTAGAAACGGTCTCCAAGCTGGTTGCTAGTGAATCCTCTATTTGTGCTGCTCTTGCTACTCTTCTAGCGCAGTAGAAGCCTAAGACCTGTTTCACACTATTCTGGTGGTGTCTGGGTGTGTGTCTGGGTGTGTGTTTGTATGTGTATGTTAAGGGCACGCATGCCCCTCACTCAGCGTACGTTTTTTTCTTTGGCAGCTGATTTCCCTTTCAGTTCTTCAAGGTGTTCAAAAGACAAAGGATGTTTCGTTCTCAGTTGAGGTTCCAGAGACGTCATTTCTCCAAAGTGGAGATCTCCAACCCCTGGGGTATCTTCTTCTTAAGACAATCCCGTTCGGTGCTTAAGGCCATTGCGTTGTTTTATGGCTCAGCATTAACACTTGGAGTTGTGGGCTACTATGGGACTCGCTTTTATGTTGATAAGTATCAAGAAATGGCCAAAGAATGGCCAATCCAGGCTAAGATCTCTGGAAGATTGGGTGTTTTCTATCAAGACGTTCGTGATAATGAAGAAGGTGCAGAACTAGCAATCATTTATGCTTTGAAAAGTATAGCTGAGGAGGAAGGTTTACAGATTGAAAGCGAAGACAATAAGAAATTTTCGTTGTTGAACTTGGAACAGCTAAATGGCAAAAGCAAAGAGTGGAAGTGTAAATACGTTGATATGGTGGTTAGATTGGCAATACTTAAAGGCCAATTAGGCGATCTGGAAAACTCTTGGAAGCTCTGTCATTATGCTATCAACTTACCAATGGATCTCGGTTCATCAGACTTGAAATCAAAGGCATTGAGACTCGCTGCGAGACTGGACAGACAAAAGGGTGAGTTCCAGAAATCTGAATCTTACTTATTGGATGCCATTAGATTTAATGAGTTAAACAAGTCGGGTATTATCTTCCAAGATCAAGGCTCAAATTTGTTATCTACCGACTCCGATGTACCACAAGAACTATTCGAATCATTGGTTGATCTCGGTGTCACTTATACGCAAATGGAAGATTACACAAAGTCATTGGAGATTTTCTTGAATTTACTACAAATTTTAGATAAAACACACTTTCAAGTTTCTGATAAGCCAATGTTGAAGAATTACATTGGTGAGATACTCTATAAGAAGGGCTTAACAGGTAAATCTATAGAGTGGTGTCGTACAGCTTTTAAAGAAGCTTATGTTCACTCAAAATCTGACATTAAGAGTGCATATATCACTAAGCAGGCATTAACAAATCTCGTTGCTCTGTATCAGAAATCTGGTGATGAAGAATTGGGAAACCAAGCTCAAGAGCAACTAGCGAATCTTTCTATTCCAATGAAGGATCCATCTGGTACTTTCCTATTGGAAAAGATGTTCACATGATTCTGTATATATATATTTATTTATTTTTATTTATTCATACACATTAAAAAAAACATTATAAATAAACCCTTTATATAAGTCTATGTGACCGGTAATACAGTATCTATATATCTCTATATAACTTTCTTTCAAAAGCGAGTGGAATAGGGGGTTGGGTAAAGAACGAGTTGGAACATGAACACTCGAAGAACTTCTTTTGTATAATCTCGGGTGGGGGTACTGCGGTTCAGTACTTATTAGATCCCAAGAACCAACCAGATCTTCCAGATGCCTCTTCATCCTCATCGTCATAATCATCGTATAAACTCAATTTGTAAGTTCTATTCTTCTTTCCATAGAGATCAATCTTGAACTTCTTATCATCTGCGGTTTTAGATGAATCTTTGAAGTTCATCCAATCGGTATTCACAGGTTTTGGTGAAGGTTCATGGATCTCTTTCAAAGATTCTTCAATCAATGATTTATCGAAGAGGGAAGTACCAGAAGGTTTGATAGTCGCCAATGAAACACTAGAAGAAGTATCTTTAGAGATCTCTGCTGGAATAACATTGGTGAAAACCGGAGATTCTGGTTGTTTGTGAGACTCATCATGTAGGCTAGTACTCGATGAGTTATTGGATGATAATTCTGCTAGTTCGGGGACAACATCATTATGAATACCATCGTCTTCATCGATGTTTTGATAAATCTTCGTCAAGTTTGTAGATGACACATTTGGTGTTATCTTTACGTTGGAGCTAATAGGTGTTAACTGCTTTGGAGTATTATCATTTGTCCATGCCGGACTCAAATTATAGTAGACTGGAACAAGAGCTTCCTTTGGTGAAACCAAGTCTTCTTTTCTCAATGATGCCTTGACCCTTTCGAAACTGTTTTGTCTCAGGTCAGATCTCTTAGATTTTGTCTCTTCAAAGAATGGATTGTTCAGTGTAGGACCAAATAGCGAAGATGATCTGAATCTTCTATGGCCATCATTGTGATTTTGACTGCTCACGATCGATTCACGACGGGAAGGTCTTACATTGAAGCTTATACCCTCATCATCTGAGTCATCCTCAGAGTCAGAAGAGTGTGTAACTGCTGATGGGTTCAGCAATGACTGTGATCTTATTCTATCGAAATTTTCACTCTTGGAAGCTGGAAAATTACTCTTGAAGTCCAACTGCGTGGAAAGAGATGAGCCAAACGTCGTTTGGATATCTTGGAAGACATCTCTCGTGGAGTAAATATCCACAGGTTTCATAGTCTCAATATTTAAACGAAGCTCAATATCCGTTTCTTGAACTTTCCAGTAATAATGTCCGTTCTCGAATCTCTGTGGTTTCACTAGCGTAGCAGATGCTAATGGGATCTCCACCATTAATGACTTTGCCATGAGTTTAGAAACTATGCTTCTCACACACGCACCATGTGTCATGAAGAGAATAATTTCTTTGGTATCTGTCCCCGGTATGAGGCCATTTTTCACATCCTTCACTATTGAGATAACACCTCTATTAAGTCTTGAAACCTGCTGCATCAAACTCTCCGAGAAGGGACCAGGATTACCGTGTCTATAGCTATCATTCAACTGCAATGTGATTGTAACATTGTCGTTTCTGTTAAATGGAACATTGGAGTTGAGATATTGGATAGCTGTGCTTAATAAGAAGTCACCGTTGTCGTTCGGTGGGTAGTAGTTAACATCCAAGTCTGTGTTAAGCCATTCCGAGAGTACATGGTCAACAGCAATAATGACCTTAATCTGACGTGTGTGATCTTCATGATGCTTCACAATGTGGTCCACCATGTACTTGACTGTCTCTATGCATCTCAAGTAAGGCGAGGTGTGAAATCTGAGTACCACCGTTGATCCAACAACATGGTTTGTAACGTAGTTCAGAAGCTTTGCACCAAGCTCCCTTGCCTGTATGTAACCGTTGTTGGACTTATTATGTGTTGCCTGGAACGTGGCCAAGGGAGGATTAAAAGTGTCATGAACCTCCTGAAGTTGGTGTGAGTAGTCAAAATCTATCGACGAAATCGTTGAAGCGAGTTTATCAGCCCTCTGCGCATGCCTTAGCACAAACAGAGAGTCCAATTCACCTTGCCTTGACATAAAAGTGGAAAGATCTTTGCTATAGAAAACCTTTTGAAAAAAGATACGGCTGTTTCTCTGTGGTTTCAGTGAGTTTACCGTGATTTACCCCTTTTCAAATATACACGGCTTCGGGTTTTCTTGTTATTTTAACTTCTATTTCTTATCAAAAAAAACTCTTCGTTTGTGAATCATCGTATAAACCCAATTTTAGACCTTGTGGCGTTGGCACATGCAGACGCCAAACGTCACGTGATTGAGCCTGCTTCTGTCATTTTTTCTACGGGCTCTTAAGCGGCGATTTCCTTTTTTTCAGGCGGAGGCCGGGTTACCGTCTACGGTGCCTCAGCAGGTCCCATCTATTTAGTTGTATTTGTTGATTAAAGCAGTTAAATGTATAGAATAATGGTATGATTGTGCTATACATGTAATATCCAATAGAGTAATATGCCCATATAAAACCACCACCCAACTACCATATGCCAATGTTGGCATTCCAGCCCTGAGTCACCTTGTGTTGGCTTTCCTTATAAGCCCAACAAAGTAGGCGTCGGATGCGGTGTTAAATTGTATGATAGTTGACACTAAAAGCCTGTACGACAATGGAGTCAGGTAAAATAAGTATGACATTCTAACATATATCATAGACTATATCGAGTCTTTTTCATATATATTAATGCGCTCCTGACCAGTATCGAATTTCGCCCTTTTCAATACCTCATCATCGAATGATTCATGGTCATAATTTGATAGTAAATTTGTTAGTTCCCTTGCCATATTAACATTCAAGGATTCAGCTTGTAAGAAAGAATCTGTAATCACCAATGATAGAACAATTGCATCTGACGTTGGTTCACCTTTTTGAAATGCAAATCCGCAAATGCTTGACTTGAAAAGGTAGATAGGTAAACCTGTATCCAATCTCCCATCGTCTTCCAATATTAACTTCGAGAGACTCTTGAAAGCTTTATAACCTCTCTTTGAACGTATGGGCACTCTCACTATACCAATGACTTTTGATTCATGTTGGTGTCCTTCGCATTTTGGTGGGTAAGTTGGTGGAGATAATATAGGTTTAAACTCTTCTTTAAAATAGCAAATTCCAAATTTACCATTTTGAAGTAAATATTCCTCATTTTCTCCAACACATAATTCCAATGATTCTCTATCAGTTACCAAAGTTGCTGAATTCCACAGTGGAGTTTGTCTTTCAAGATCTGAAGAGTCTTTTGGACAACTTTGTTCCTTCCAGAGTCTCCATTTAAATCTTAATCGGAAGTTCAAACCTCTCATTATCAATAAATCTCTCTCTGTATTGAATAGCGAGAGTTGGTCTGGGAATAAATAAGTGACGAGTCTTGAAGCAGGTATAGAAACTGGGATATCAAGGACTAATGGCTCAATCCTCTCTGGTAAGCGTGGCTTATTAGTCGTTAGCTTTTGGTTCATTATAGTATTTAACAAAGTCTCGACATCGGTACAATCATTATGCTCGTCTTGAGACACTGAAGTCAGCTCAGTTTCTATTGATTGTTTATGATTTTCCTCCTCGAGAGTAATAGAATGTGATTTCTTGGAAGGGCTCGGTGTAAATAGCAGGTGTATTCTCTCCCTTATCTTTAAAGGACTATGACTTTTCCATGCTTTTGTTGCCAATGGATCATCATTACCCGAAAAAGGATCACTTTGGTCATTATCCAGCTCAGATGTTTTGGTGATAGGATCACTATCAACCAAGGAAGGCGGAGTACAAAGTCTCGGAGGCGAATCATCGGAAATTGAAGCTGACATTCTCTCACGACATTATCATTTATCTTAGATTGAATAATTCACCATCATTCTCATTTCTAAGCAGAGGGAGCTCAAACTGGGGTCGGTTCCTATAAAGTGTCACAAAAACGGGTTTCCAAGTTTATGCACCTCATCTCATGCGTAGGCTATTCCAAGCAGCACGTAGATCTAGGGGGAAAAAAGAAGAAGAAACCAAAAAGTCATTGTGTGAGGACCGTTTCATGTTTTTTAAGAGCCAATGCATATATGTCCTATTGAGTTGACTACCGAGAAAGACCTTACAGGCATCATTGCTACCGACGGTTTATCCGTGGCATTCTTTTTATTTTCTCCTTCTTTCACTATGCCGAAAATTCTTCTATGGAAAATCATCAGATCTACTGTGATAATCTGAAACAGACAATAGCAGCCGATAAAAATACCGTCGCTGTACTTCATTAGTAAACAAAGACCGGTGGGTGTCTCCGGTGGTTCGGGTCCCCGACGGCATCCCGGCGGGGTCTTACACCAAAGCTAAGGCGGCCGTCGGGATGCCGGCAGGTCTGGCGGCGGTCCCTTCGGTATCCCGGTGGGATGCCGTCGGCTCATCGATGTTGATAAGCAAGCAGCCAACAGTTATATAAACAGCAAAACTTCCCCGATTTTGTACAATTCTTTTGCTAGTTCTCTATCAAATCATAACAACAAAATGCCTATTACAGTTAACCCACTTAAAGACGCTTACTTTGGTGCCACCATCGGCTTGCCTGAAGGAATCACCGATCCATCTGAGCTTAACGATGCCGACTTCAAAGAGCTTCACGATGCTTTGCATCGTCACTCCGTTTTGGTGATCCCAGGTCAAAGGGATTTACCACCACGCTCCCAATGGAAGCTCACTGCTCGTTTGGACCCTACCACTGATGCCTCTGGTAAGTCTTATGGTCATGGTAAGGAATTCAGACATGCCCAGTCTGTTTTGAGAAAAGATGGTACTTCGATCCCAGATCAACCACAAGTTCAGGTCCTCGGTCAAGGTGTTTGGCCAGCTGGTCACCATGGTCTCGGTGAAGTTGAGTTGACACACCCAACACATTTCACTTTCCACAAGACTCAATTGACTGACGAACAAGTTGCTGACGGTCAAACAAGATTCTATAGATGGCACATCGACTCCGCCTTGTATGGCTTGTCTCCACCAGTTGCCACTACACTGCTCGGTATTCATGTTCCACCACATGATAAGAAGAAGAAGGTCATTTACGAAGATACCAAAGAGGAGTTGGAATTGACACAGGGTGCTACTGCTTTTGTCTCTGGTAAAGTTGCATTCGATAACTTGTCTCCAAAGGATAAAGAATTGGCATTGAACACACACGTTGTCTACGCACCACACCCATATATCTTTATCGCTCCAGCAAAGGCTACATCTGATGGTTTAACAATGGTCTCTGAAGGTAAGGAGATGGCATTGGACAAATTACCAGAATGGGAGGAGTCTAAGATCAAACGTTTACCATTGGTTTGGACTAACCCTGTCACTGGTGACCACCACTTACAAGCACATGCTTGTTGTGTTTGGAGATTGGAGCGTGCTAACGGTGAAGTCTTGGAGTTGGAGCAAGCTAGAGAGGAATTATACCGTATCATGAGACCATCAATCTCACCAAAGTACGTCTATGCTCACTCTTGGACTGAAGGTGATTTGGTTATCTTCCATAACAGAGGTGTTTGGCACGCTGTTACTGGTCAATTTGCTCCAGGTGAGAGAAGATTGATGCACCAGTGTAACATTGCCTCTGGCTTGGATCCTGTTTGTGTCAAGGAGCCTTCAACGGAAATTAAAAGTGCTTGATTATCAAGTAAAAAAAATATTATGAATTTTACGGGAACTGAAGTTGTAGATATAAGTAGCAAGAGTGTCTTCACACGGTGATTCTCGAGAAGTTATAAGTTGTAAGCTTACTCCATACGTTTCATTGGTCTCTGGTGTGAAGGTGGTACTCAAGCTCTTCTCTGAGAAACGAAGCTGTGAAACAGAACGAAGCTACCCATACAAATCCATTGCAAATACCAAAACTACTAAAGGACAGGGGTTCGAAATCAATAATTGAAGCAGTTCATTGGAAGAAATAATTCCTCTAGACTGTTCAAGAACTCTGATTGGCTCACATTTTGTTCTATGATCATCAATAAAACTCGAAATACGCTGATGTAGAAACGTACACACAGCCCGCATATGTACCCACACAGCCTCACGGGTCATGGAATGCGCTCTCCACCGCCTTCTTTTAAGGTTATACGCCTACTTTTAACGTAATAAAGACTGGTTTTATGCATTGACTAAATAAAATACGAAAATTTAAATGACCTTTCTAAGAAAAGGTCATTCTCTAGGCATGCTTGGTATTGTTTTAACTGCACATTTCAGGGGTCCATCCAGGGGTCCATCTTCTGCGCGGACCAAAAAAAATCTATATAAAAAAAACAGAGGGTCCATCGACAACTGAAAAAAGTAAACAAAAAGTGAAATTTTACCTATTTTCTTACTTTTGAAATCCCATTGCTATATTAATGAGTGAGACAGACCTTGGAGTTAAGAGGCCTGCTACTTTTTCTGCTTCGGGATCCTTGCAAAGAGCCACGACAGATGTGTCTCAGCAGAGTGCCGCAACTGAACCACCATTGGGAGTGGATCACGACCCAATCAGACGTCGTATAACCTACCATAGAGCACACACTTTGCCTACGAGTAAAGGGGCTCTAGAGTATAAAATCCCGGACTCAGTCGTGGAGAAGAAGCCTACTGTCACTCAGGAGGCTTCGATTTTCTATTCTATGATTCACTGGTTTGATGATGTTAAGGATCAGTTAGTTGATAAGTCAGTTGAGCGTACTGATGCCTTTTACCATTGGCTCTTCCAGCTCGGTGTTGTCAAATCGTTCGCTAATGCGTACCATCGTTGGGAAAAGATGTTTATTGTCGGTGAGCTTTTACAGATACTTCGATGCTTCTTAAATACAAGATCTGTTATATTCTTGCCGTTCTTTCCAGCTGGTATTGTTTGTTATAAGAGAGAGAAAGACTATGAAGCAGTCGTTTTCTTATTCTTGGCCCTTATGTATTTTGCTAAAGTTTTGAGTAATTGTACTGAGATTGCAGAGGAGCATTTCGGACCTGTCATTGGTGCTCTTTTGAATGCCACTTTTGGTAATTTGGTGGAACTGATCATTTCAGGTACAACCGTCTCGAAGGATGATGCTACGCTTACAATCACGAATTTGATTGGTTCCGTCGTTTCAAACAACTTGTTTGTTACTGGATCTTGCTGTTTCTTTGGTGGTTTAGAAGGTTTGGAAATCAAGCAAAAGAAAGCTCTGACGTCTCATGTTGTGTTCTTCCTTTGTATGACTTTACTCTTATCGCTGATGTCAGCTTTAAGTGACATTGACTCTCCAGATATGACTGATAAGTATAAGATGGACACCTCCCAAGTTGGTGCTTCGTTTATGTTCTTGAACTATTTGGTTTATTTGGTTATGAATACAAATGAAGAGTTTAAAAAATTGAAAGTGAAAAAGGCCAAGAAGAAGGAAGATTTAGAGCTCAATGACTCAGAGACAGACTCGGAGGACTATGAAGATGACGAAGATGTTAAATCTTCAAAGACAAACGGTGAAGAAGAAGAAGAAATACCGTCAATCGTTGTTTGCTTCGGTGCATTGGCACTCTCAATTGCTGGTCTCGGTCCATGTGCTAACTTCTTTGTTGAGTCCTTGAAGGCACTAACAGACAATAAGAATATCTCTAAAGTATTCATTGGTTTGATTATCTTGCCATTGGCTGGTTCTTTGCCTGAGCATATCTCCTCTGTTATTAGTGCTAAAAAGGGTAACATGGACTTGGCACTGAACCTGTCAATTGGTTCTTCCAACCAGGTCCTTGGATTTGTCTTGCCAATTATCCAGTTTATCAGTTCCAAGTATCCATCTACAAAGTTTTCTCTATACATCCGTGATGAAATCGCATGCTACCTCTACGTTACTGGCTTTATCACGGCTCTGGTTCTAGGAAACGGTCTGCTTTACGGTGTCAATGTCTTCCATGGTGTTCTGTCGCTCTCCACGTTTGCAGTTATCGTTTACCTAACGTTCGGCACTAGTTAAACCTGTTTTTAATTCCCTAATAAAAAAGCTTTCTCGTGGTAAATTTTTCAGTGTAGATGGAGTAATGATGCCCCGCGATTAAAGGAAGAGAGAAAAAAACTACGCCTTATCAAAACAAACCTCGGCTTCTCTTTCTTTCTATACTTGAAGAAAGGCACAGAAATGAGAGCAGAACTCAGTGCGTTGAGACATCGCCATTGGATCTCCCTGAATCCCCGGGGCGCAATCGCCGAGTCTCGCCGATTGAAAGTGCTGACTTTCAACATGCTGAACCAGGCCTATATGTGGCCTCAGGTCTACGATTCATACGTTGCACCGGAATTTAGAGACTGGAACTATAGGCTGAGGTTACTGAAAGCGACGCTTGTAGATGACAACATTAAGAGCGACATTATGTGCTTCCAGGAGATGGAGAGCCGGGCTTTCTCGAAAGAGTGGGAACCGATGTTCAACTCGATGGGGTTCCACGGTGAGTTCATTCGCAAAGGCAAGCCTGGGTACTGGAAAGACCAGGATCCTAACCTCATTGACGGTGTGTCGATCTTTTACAACAGTGCTAAGTTTGAGCTGCTGGAGACTAAAAGAGTCGTCATCAGCAACTATTTCCAGGATGAGTTTAAGAACTGGTACGGTATCAAGCTTAACTCAAATCAGATTGAGAAGATACTTTCTTCGAAGAACCAGGTTGGGCTGATCATGGTCTTAAGGCACACTGAAACGAACGAAAGATTCGTGGTGTCGAATACTCACCTTTACTGGAAAACTAGAGAGATTAAGCTTATCCAGCTGATGGTTCTCATGGAGGCCATTGCAAGGATGAAGGATAAATATTTAACCTCCAAAGTGATATTTACAGGTGACTTAAACTCTGATCCAAGTTCCCCGGTGTATCGTTTCCTGAAGGATGACAGGATCGACTCAAAAGACCTGGCACTAAAGCCTTTTCTTATAGAAAGAGACCGAAACTTTGTTGTTAACCCCGTCGAGATTAGAAGCAATGTCTTCGACTCCGTCATTCAGCAAGAGGAGCTTTTCACATGTTACACACCTCATCTCTTCGGTATCTTTGATTATATCTGGTATAACAAGAAAGACATGAACTTGCTAGGGTTCCTCTCGGGTGTGGACGCTGAGTACTTACACAATTCAAAAGGGTTCCCAAATGAGGAATTCCCTAGTGACCATATACCGCTAGTGGCAGAGTTCGAGCTCATCTGATCTTTACGTATATATCTCTTATTTATTAATGAAACTAATGATTTACTTTAAACGGTGTCTTCGATGTCCCGCATCAAAACCTCTGGATCAAATCTTAGTGTTCTGTTCATATGTTTTTTCTCTTCAGGGGTCATATTAGAGACTTTCTTCAGGAGTGCCCTGTCGACGTTTGAGCAAAGACTCGTCTTGCTTAAAGTACACAGATCACATCTTCGTCCCCTAGGGAGACAAATAGACTGGCCAAACCCGACAAGCTCAGGGTTTATCTCATTCCACAGCTCATGTGGTAACCAGCTTTCCATCTCCAATCTCGTTTGCTCGGGGCCTTTCTTGTTCTTGACCCATCTCCACATCTTGGCGAGCCTGTCGAGATGTGTATCTACACCTATCCCGAGTGTGAGATTCCATGCCTTCTGTAGTGTCAAGAATGCCATCTTTGGCCCAACACCGGGTAATCCCACTAGTCCCTCAACGGTATTCGGCACATCTCCTTCCCATTCAGATGCTAGGATCTCGACTGATCTCTTTATGAAAGAAGCCTTCCTCGTATGGAATCCAACACTATAAATCAAAGTATCTAATGTCTTCTCGTCGACCCATCTCATTGCTTCTATTGTGATACCTTGCTCAAACCCATTTTGCTGGAAGTAGGTCTTCATGTTATGCATAGCTTTAAAGTTAACTTCATCTTTCGTCTGCGATGATAGCATCAGTGATATCAGCAGTTGGAAACGATAATTCCTTGGTGATAGTTCAATGTCCTTGTTCAAAGTGATGGGGATCTCAGCACATCCCATGGTATCAACTGGAGCAACGACTTTCACTCTCATCTTCTTCACATGGTCGTAGATCGGATAGAAGTTCTTCGGAATCCCTGGACTTTTCTTGTCTTTAGTCTCGGGTATCTTCTCCTCGAGTTCGATTTCAGGTTTGATCTCGACTTTGATCTGTGTCACCGTTCTTCTTCTCTTTGGTGATGGTGGTATTAGCACATCTTCAGTTTCCTTCTTGACTACGTTCTCTTCAATCTTCACGCCACTGAAATACCTCGAATGGGTCTCTGTCTTCATGACTCTCGCAGATCTTCGTAACAATGCACCTGTCTCTGCCATCATGTTCCTGTTCAGCCCAGCTGTGTGGTTCGCTTATGAACTGCTTCTCAGTGATTGGTCTTTTTTCGCGATGTTCGAATCAACACTCTACAAGGCATAAATGAGGTTCTCTACAGAGCTTTTTAAACGTTGTTGCAAGTTATTTATATATAATTTGCGGTGTAATACACAAGATGGATATGGTGGAAAGTTGTAAAATGAAAGTGGATAAATTGAGGGGGTGGTGGGTGGGTGGTAGGGTGAAAATAATCATGATAAATGAATGTATGAGCTTCATGTCTTTCTCGAAGTTCTAAAATCTGGTTTGAAATCTCTTCTCTGTGTCTCTTTCTTCTGTTTCAAATGGAATTTCGTCAAGAGTGGAACATGGTCAGATGGGAAATGTGCGTTTGGTAAACCAACGTAGTGGCTCAAGTATTCGCTGTCAATCTTACCTAATAAGCCTGTAACAGATAAGTTGGAAGGAGTGTACCAAATGTAATCCAAGACATCTGTGAAGGAAGGAGTGAAATTTGTAAATGGCAGTTCACCAATGTTATCGTAAGCAGACCGTAAGTTCAACTTATGGCTGAAACCATCGTCTGTGAATTTACCGTAATCTCTTCCATTAATATCCTCGTGATTCTTGATAAATCCATCTGCCATTAGTTTATAAACAGCAGAGTGTAACTGGGAGTTCAGATCACCACAGATTAATACTGGAACGTTCTTCATCATGCTGTCGTCTGTGGTCTTCAGCATCTTCTTAACGATCAGCTCAATCTCTTCGAGTAAGACTCCAATCTGAACTGTCTTCACGTCATTCAAGGCTGGGTCCCAGTGCAAATGTGTATTAGCGAGAAGAACATTCTGGCCTGTCTCCAGATTTGTGAAAACGGTCACCAAACCAATGTTATCACGACTTTGTAATCTGTTGAAAACATCGTCTGATTTCTTGTATCTGTTGGAGTTCAAGACAATTTGTGTGTACTCCAACGACTTCTTCTCAGCAAGGGAGAACTTAGAGTACTTGTAAAAGGTGGCACAACCATCAACTTTCTTTGCCTCTCTCTCGTTCATTCTTCTTGCCCTGTACTTAGCATGGAAGATACCTCTGTATCCGTGCTTAGCCATTTCGTCTAACCAGAAATCTTCAAACGACTGTGTCTCCACTTCTTGAAGACAGATAATGTCTGCGTTCGTCTCCAAGATTTGCTTCTTCAAGCTCTCTCTTCTGTAATCCCAGTTCAAAGCCCATGATGGTGTGTAACTGTACATCTTTGCCGTTGCGTAGTGCTGACATAAGATGTTGTAACTCAAGACTGTGAAGCTCTCCTTCTCTTCCTGTGCCTTCTCCTCTGAGTCTTGGTCCAGTGTCTCCTCTGCCAGTTCACCATCATCACTTAGCTCGATCCACTGTCTCTTTGGCGGAGCCACGGCATTTGTGACGTTATCTCTGAGATACATAATCAACGATTTGACACCCTTCTGAGCAATGATCTTAGCAAACTCGATGTTGAACATTGGGTTTCCCTCGATTCCCAAAAAGTTCAACTCAAACAAGTTACCGAACTCCCATGGCAGAGTGGTCAGGTTATTATCGAACAAAAAGAGGTATCTCAAGTTGAAGAGCAAACCCATCTCTGGTGGGACTGTGGTCAATGAGTTATTGGACAAGTCCAACACCCTCAAGTACTTCAAGTTTTTGATCTCCTTAGGTATAACACTCAGTTTGTTACCATTCAAGTATAACTTTGTTAAGAACTCATACTTGAACAAGTTTGGAGACAAATTTGGAATGCTCTGTCCGCTGAGATCCAAACCACTCCATAACTGATCAGGGAATTGTTTGGATGTTATTCTTGGGACGGTGTAATCATCAATGTCATCATCGTTTTCGTTGGTATCATGAGAAGTTTTCTTGTGTTGCAACAATGCAGAGTTTGCGTTTTGCTGATTAGAGTCGCTAGACTGTTGGTTATTATCAGCATCAAGCAGTTGCTTGGTCACCTCAACAAGAGACAAGTCGATGTATTGCTGTCCTTGCCCTTGTCCTTGCTTGGCCCTTCTGGAAGCAACGGCCGCATGTCTCGCATAGAAATGGGTGATCTTGTTGGACTTTCTAGCTAGTTCAACCAATTGAAGCTGGTCTTGCCAGTGTGAAAGAACTGCTAAAGAAGGATCCAGTGGGATGGAGTGATGAGCAATGTGCTGCTGCTGTTGTTGTTGCTGCTGTTGTTGTTGTTGAAGAGGGATGTGTGGTTGGATGGCTCTCAGCTGAGGTGTCTGAGATCTGTACTGGCCCTGGTAGAGAGTCTGGGCCATCAGTTGTGAGTTGGACATGCCGTCACTGCCATGCTGCTGCTGCTGTCCAATTGAGCTGTTGATCGACTGAAAGAGATCGCTAAACTGAAGCTGTGAGCCTGGGTTCTGTTTCTGCTGCTGCTGCTGCTGCTGTTGCTGCTGTTGTTGCTGTTGCTGTTGCTGTTGCTGCTGCTGTTGCTGCTGTTGTAGGAGCTGTTGGGCAGGCGTGACACCTTGGTAACCCTGTATATTCATCTCTTTATAAAAAGGTGTGAGCACCGATAAACTTCACAGTCTTTCCTCTTTGATTATGGTACGGGTAGCTTCTCCGTTGTGCTTAAAAAGAGAGAAAAAAAGACAAAACAAGTCGACGGTGGCGTTGCCGTTAACGAAGGTGTAAAAGATAATATACAAATGGTCCTGCCTTTGAAGTTGAGTGAAATCGGGCGGCCCTTTTATCTGTTTTTTGCTGAAACTTCTATCTTCCTAGCCCATTCGGTGACAATAAAACTGTTTTGTTTTCGTCGTCCAAAACCGCGGGCAACGAGGACCCATTCCGGGGGTAAAAGGTGGCCGTCACGTGGACCCGGAAAACATCCGAGGGCTGCGCTGGTGTCCGGGTGCCGCTTATCGTCATTGGCACGTGTAGAATTTGGCAGACAGCGAGCTCCTCAAAAGCTCTCGCATACGCTTGCGCTTAGCAGCCCAAACTATCGACATGTCATGTTTAAGTTTTTTTATAGCGAGTGTTATCTTTATCAAATGGCAAGGTGACACTTCGTGTAGTCTGAATCCGGTACTTCGTGGCGGCCGTATAATCCACTCGGTGTGCATAGTAAGTCTCAGGACATAACTCCCCACAGATCGCTGAGTGTCTACGGCTAGCGACCTGCATCGATTCCCAGATCTCCCTGTTTTGAGTATGACTATGACTATCCCCCTTTCTGATAATAAGGTTATCTGAACCATAGAGCTGTGGGTGTTTAAGCTTCTACAGTACAAAGTGCTCTGGAAGCCCATCAGCTGCACTGTGTGTGGCCGTACCGGGGCGTGCTCCTTTTAGCCCATTGAACTTTTTCTTGTGGGTGTGCCTAAGGCTCGGCGAGTCCTCAAAAAGTTGAAATTTTTTTTTAGGTTCCATCCAGCCGCCCGCAAAAGAGCTGTACCAAATCGTGCACATATAAACTTTTGAGGAGTCATATTCCCTAACTCTCTCATAAGAAGCTCAAATATCTCATTTTCTACTGCAAGAAAGTGAACTACCACACAGCACCCCGAGCCACTTAGCCCCCAGCCCACCCCTGAGGCATAGCATTAGAAAAATATCAGCAAAACGCCGTGCGCGAAAGGCAGTTGATATAACTTTTGAACAATTTACGGGCACATCACATACCTGATAACACAGATTCCTCTGAAACAGTTTATATTGAAGTTTCTATCACCTGGCCCTCGTTTGCTTGTTTTTGGCTTTAGACTGGTCTTTGTTTCATAATGGCGATCTTCCCAAAGCTCTCTTCAACACTGTCGAATGGTGCTCTGTCAACACATCATCAGCACAATCACTCCCAGTTACATACACCAAATGGGTCTTCTTCGTCTTCCTCGTCAGTGTCGAACAATCTGATCCACAACAATGCTCATCCGTTTGAGATGTGCATTGATCTGGAGAGTCCACCTATTATTCTTTATGGTTTGCCAACTGAATCTTCGGGATCTTTAGTGTCTGGTCAACTGACGATTGATATTCCAAAGGAGTCTTTTAGCTCTTCTAGCAAGAAACCTGCTTCAACAGTTTCACTGAATCAATTGCAGACAACGCTATCGAACTTAAACATCTCACCTTCCACTTCTCACAACCCTTCACCTTCGGTATCACACAACAACTCATCTACAAACCTGATGCTATTGAACAGTCAAAAGGACCATGTCCTTATCAACTCTATTAAGCTATCATTAGTGCAAAAAGTCGTTTACGCTAAGCCCTTCTTGCCACCTTCAAACACATTGGCGAACTGTACTAATTGTAAAAAGAAAAGTACAGAATTGGCCAGATGGGATATCATGCCTCAGGCTCATAACTTACCTGTGGGGAAACATTCTTACCCTTTCTCTCATCTTTTGCCGGGAGCTTTACCAGCCACTACTTGCTTGGGTTCATCTTCTTTTACCTCTATCAAATATGAATTGGTTGCGATTGCTTCATACAACAATCATAACAATCAGCAGACACTGATGAAAGTGCTGCTACCGATCAACATCTCCAGATCTATCCTTAGAGGCCCAGACAGAAACTCCTTGAGAGTCTTCCCACCAACAGATGTCACAGCAACTGCCGTCTTACCAAACGTCATTTATCCAAGATCCTCATTTGCACTGGAACTGAGACTTGATGGTGTGTCATCTGCAGAGAGAAGATGGAGAATGAGAAGGGTGTCATGGAGAATTGAGGAGAACATTAAAGTTAAAGGTAGCTCTTGTATGAACCATAAGGCTAAGTTGAAAGTTGTTGAAGAACATGTGAGGAGAACTCAGCACTTGAACAAATCAACAGTCAAGAGAAACCAACAGTCGGGTCCAACCACTCAGTTCACTGTATCTGACACATCGAGACAACCAGAATTAACTCCATCACCTTCAAATAACTTGGGTCTTCAGCCACAACAGTCTACAGCAGTTGGTGAAGAAATTCGCCCTAACCACCCTAATGATTCACAGGATAACATTTCATCTGCTACCACTGAGCTTCATCCAAGTGATCATGCAAATGAAGAACTTCGACACCAACAAGAGCAGCAGGTTGATGAGCAACAGAACAAGAAACCAGAATACGCATTGTATAGTGAAGAGACACGGACAATTGCATCTGGTGACTTAAGAAATGGTTGGAAGTCCGACTTCTCTGAAAAGGGTAAGATTGAATTGGTCGCTGATATCTCATGTCTGAACTTGTCAAGTGCAGCAGGACCACATCATACACATGTCTCTTCGAAGAGTGCAATTGAACAACCGGTTTTACATCCAACGGTGAGTTGTGATATTGATGATCCAGTTTTGGGTATCACGGCTTCACATGTGCTGATTGTCGAAGTTGTTATTGCTGAAGAGCTATTGCAGAGTTCAAACCCTTCACTGACTCCAACGTCTTCCCACCAAGACTCAAAGAAGGACCAGAAAAGTGATCAAAGACTCGCTGAGCTTTCACCAGTGTTTGCTAACCATATCAAACCTACTCAATCTGCTAGATCTGGCTCACCTGCATCGGGTGCTAAACCAGAAGACTCAACAGTCCCAGGTACACAAGCCGCACCAAAGACTGTTGGTGTGCCAACTGGTTCTGCTAGAGTCCTTCGTATGCAATTCAAGCTGAACATCACAGAGAGATCAGGTCTCGGTATCGCATGGGATGACGAAGTCCCACCAATGTACGGTGATGTCTCTGCGTTGTCACCACCAACTTATGAAACTGCAATGTCCCCTCAGTTCAGCCCATATACTGAACCTGCAAACCCTCCACTCTACCCATTGAATCCAGCTCATACACATACACATCTCAATGGTAGCCAGGCTCAAAGTACGCCAGGTGTCCTTTACGGCATAGGTAACACACCAGGTATCACCCCAAGACAATCAAGTCAATTCCAAAGTTTGAATGGTGCCTTAGATAATGATGATTTTATGTTGAATTAAATATACACATTCGTTTTCTACTTAGTATTCTTTATAAAAAATATTTATATTTCATTACTCATCATCACTATCCGAGATAATTGCTCTTTTCTTTGCAACTCTGACCACTTGTTCTTCATCTTCATCTACATCCTTCATGATTTCATCTTCAGCTACAGCATCCACAGAAACTTCAGTCTGCGTTAGAACTGTGTCTTCCACTTCACCTTCGCTTTCACTTTCACTTTCACTAGAAGAATCATTGTCACTATTTTCAAGTTCTGAATCTGAATTTGATTCGTCATCGCCAGATTCTAATTCACTCTCAGACGAATGATGAACGACTTCATCCTGTGAATCTGAGACAGCCTTCACTCTCTTAGTCTCCTGTGAACCCTCTTCGTCGTTCTTCCTCTTGGTCTGTTCCATATTGATAGCATTTCCAGAAATATTACTGTGAGTCTCAAGCATACTACGAAGCTGCTTGGCTGAGATTGCACCGTTTACGTTCTCTAAGATTTCTCTGAGACGTCTCTCACGTTCAAAGAATACTTCATCATCTTCATCATCAGAATCCATAATAAATTCCATAGATTTGAAATCGTTGGATTGTTCCTTCCTTCTTCTAGTTGAACCATCACCATCTCCATTTCTTCTGGATCTTCTAGATTTCTTCTTCTTCTTCTTTTCCTTTGAAGACTTCTCTTTATTATTTTTAGTCTTCCCTCCTTTTCTCTTAGCAATACCCCTATTCTGAGTGCTCTCACTTTGCTCAATTGCAGCTTCAAGCTTATCTAGAACATTGTCCATGTAACCGACAGCAGGTTCATCAATATCAGAGTCATTCTTACCAAATGCAATATCATCCTCATCAGAGGAATATCCAGAACCTGCCAACACATCTGACTCATAGCCGTTATTGTTCTTCTCGTATTCTTCTCTTATAGATCTGAATTTCAGATAGTCATTGGCAGTCTTACCTGGCTCAACAGAAACATCTGTCATGAGATAAATCTTAATAGAGGTGTTCACCTCGATTAATCTGTTGATATCTTGACTAGCGTAGAAAATACACTCGCCATGTGAATCATTAGGTGTTGTAACACCAGCAAGCTTCAAAAGAAGTCTTAACTTTGGCTCTGTCACGAGTTTTAGGTTTTTCATCTCATCGTCACTTTTAATAACAAAGTCTCTCGATTCATGTGTTTCAGAGTCCAGTTCATTCTGCTCTTGCTCAAGTCTTTTAGATGAGATCTTTTCCAACTCTTGAGAAATCCAAACAACAAGTTCTGTTTGTTCATCATCAATAAGAGCACCAACAAGAAGAGCAACTTTTCTATCCAGATCAAGCTCTTCTGGGTTCTTGAAACTTGCAACAACACTAACAGTTGTAGCTTTGGTCTTTCTCTCCTGTGCAACATATAACTCACCTGTATCCAAGTAATGAACAATTCCTCTATCCTTTACTACTGGGAATAATACTTCAATATACAGAGCAGGAGTCTTGTCCAGAGCCTTTTTGAACTTTCTCATGTAATGATCAAGGAAACTCTGAACATGCTTTCTGTTATTGGATGACTTTGGAAGACCCTCGTCTGCTAACATTGTGTGCAAAGCTAACATGAAGTCCATACGATATAGGATACGCTCTCTTTTGAGTTGGAAAAACACTCGGTGCAAGAATTTAATAGCTTTCTTCAGTGATTTCTCTGGAACATCTTCAAATCTCTTGAGGTATAATATATATGAGTTTATGACGTATGGGTGGGAGATAGAATTCACAAACCAATCTCTTGTAGATTGACGCTCTTTAAGAAGTTTCTCCGATGTTCTTTCCAATGCCTTTTCGTTGTTAATGTCAACGCTATCTATCTCCAATTGTTCAGCGTTATGTATCTTTTCATGGTTTTTCTTTCTGCTATCAAGAATAAACTTCTTCATGTCAGTACCGGCATATTCATCGATCTGTTTCAACGTAACATCGATAGCATCAATCATCGAGTCAATAAACTCCGGAGATCTCTCATATGCAAACTTTGAGATTTGCTGAAGTGCTGTTAAGTATGTGTCCTTTGCAAATATCATTCTTTGTAAATTTGAAGCAAGCTCTCTGTTCTCCTCTAATGAAGATTTGGACATTGTATTAGCAACAAGGACAAGCTCTCTGTAAAGAATTAATGAAGCATGCGCAGCACCGTATCGTGTTGTAACTTCGTCCAGAGTTCTCTCTACTGTCTTACCTTTTGGGTCTCCACCGATTTCAGCAATTGTAGTGGCTAGAATAATGAAAGACTCTGGAGAGAATGCTGCACCAACAAGAGTATAATCAACTTCACTTAGTTTGGAACCATACCTCTCTCTGTGTGCTTCTAAGAACCAAGATGTGAGCATAAAATAACGAATAATATCAACATCACTCAAGTTCGACGACTCCTTCTTCTGTGTCATAACAACAGTACAAGCTTTCATAAAAGGATTGAATGCACCATCTATGAAATCACAAACAAACTGGTAAAATGCTTGTCTGTCACCTGCACCTAGATAACTCTGAGAGAAAACGATCTCCTCATTGGGTTCATATAAGAATTTACGAGTCTTATGCCATTTTTTATGAGAATCAAAAGCTGAGATGATATTGTTTAGACCAAGGACATTACCAGTATTGGGTATTGTGAGCCTTCCCATGTCTGGTGTTTGTAATGAAAGCAAAGTACCAAATCTTCCATGTCTACTCGATGTATTCTTCTTAAACTTGTTAACCATTTCTTTCTCTTGCATAAGGAGACTTGAAAGACTCTGATCATTAGAAGACTTGTCATGACTTCCTTCATTTTTCGACGATTCGTCTTGGAACATCACGTATCCTGGTCTTAGTGTCCTAGTCATGAGGTAGATAATGTCTTGGAAGATTGGAGCCATCAATTCTGGTTCAAAATCCATTCCACGTCCAATAGAGGAACACATAGTAAGTAAAAAGGAAAAGACAAGGTTGTCACTGAAAGCACTGATGCAAGCACCGATGCTAACGTCATCTGCTGTGATACCCTTTGGTAGATTCTCCGAGAGTGAAGTCTGTTTATTTTTTTTGATTGTAAGTTTCGAAATTCCAGCAGGTTCAATCTTGAGCAAGTTTCTAAAGAACGCAACACATTGCTGAACGAGCTTATAGTCTCCTGGTATTCTCTCTTTTTTGTCCTTTGTTATAACTGGGAGTACGATTTTGATGATCGCTTGGAGCACCGCTCCACCCTTGTAAGTGAGAATATGTTTTTTGTAGATGAGTTGGTGTTTCTTCACAGTATGGTAGTTCTCTAATTGATTTTGATACATTGTTTTCTTAAGCTCTGTTGGCCACGTCAAAAGCACTAACAACTTCAAACACATTCTTGCAATCTTCTCATCATGTCTCTTGGAGAATCCAGAAATGATATGGTCTTCTTGATCTAACCCATCGCTCCACATGCAAAGAATTGTTACCAGATCTTGGAAGATACCTGATTCTGCACAGGCAATGGCCACCTCGGAGGAATTTTCCAACATATCGTGAGATCTAAACCATTTGTCAATGTCTTGAAGACATAGGAATGCCTCTTCTCCAAGTTTATACGGTGGAGTTTCCGACTCCGATGTATAGTCTAGACCACCAAGAGCTGAAGTCAAAATGGCAATGTAAGACTTGATGTATGTATTTGGTGGTAATTTTCTCTTGGTGTGCTGTTTGGCATTATGTTCTGTAGCTTCAACTTCATCTTCATCTGCGAGGTCCTCACCATCAATTGGCTCTCCATCAATGTAATCACCAGGGGCAAGCTCTTCCCCTTCCTCGCCTTCTTCATAGTTGTACCTTCCTGACATTTTTATGAGTGAGGTCTCTAGAATGACTCTCTATATGAAATGAAGTATCAACATAGAAATCAATACATAAATCGACGCGTACGCGTTTTTTGTCGCTTACGCGTTAAGTACTAGGAGATGAGTATACTCTTCGCGCTAATTACCCTAAATGGAATCACATTCATGATGTTTCATTTTGGTAACGATGAGTTCGTATCTTTTATTGTCTGAAAGCTTTCTTGTGTTATCAATTTTTATCTCTTGACAGACTTCTCTGGGTCTTCTTTACTACTATTGAATCACTCGGTTACTTTTACGCATATTTAGTACGCAGTATGAAAGAGTGCTGGCCAGATCTTTGGTATAAAGAGCTTCTAGTAAACATCTAAAAGTGCTATTAGGCAACTTCCTTACTAAAGGACAAGGAAAATAAAGCCAAGTAGCTCTCAAAGCAAACAAATGCACTGTCATTCCATTACTCCCCACTACTTCACATCTTCAAATGAAGTAACACCCGGACACCATTTTTAAAGTAAACGCGAAAAAACAAAACAGCGTGTCACCTTTCAGCTCAAAACACTGAAATTTCTCACATTCTCTATTGCACTGGTTATTGTTCCTTTTTCTTTTATCTCAGAATCAAGCTGAAAGAAGAAAACGATGTCCAGCTCAGGTGCACAGCCCAGTGAGGGAGTTGCCTCCCGTCTGCGCAATAAAACGCCGGTTACAGAGGACATCAGCACCGCGTCTTCCCCAGGCAACGTCGAGCAGGAGATCATCGATCCTAAGAAAGAGTTCGCCAAAGAGGTTGATGCTCTTGAGTCCTCCCTTTCCCAGGCTGAGGGGATTGTGATGCCAATTCTCTTTACACTCATTGGTTTTGCTGTCCGTTGCTACAAAATTGGTGCCAATCACAACGTTGTGTGGGATGAAGCTCATTTTGGAAAATTCGGTTCTTACTACCTCCGTCATGAGTTCTACCACGATGTCCACCCTCCTTTGGGTAAGATGCTTGTTGGTTTCTCAGGTTACTTGGCAGGTTACAACGGTTCTTGGGATTTCCCATCCGGTCAAGAGTACCCAGATTACATTGATTTCGTGAAGATGAGATTGTTCAACGCAATGTTCTCTGTTCTCTGTGTCCCATTAGCCTACTTCACCGCAAAGAGCATCGGCTTCAAGACCCCAGCTGTGTGGCTCTTTACCTTGATGGTCATCTTTGATAACTCTTATGTCACCCTTGGTAAATTCATCTTGTTGGACTCGATGCTCTTGTTTTTCACTGTCTCTACTGTGTTCTGTTTAGTTAGATTCCATAATGAGAGAAAGAATGCCTTTGGCCGTAAGTGGTGGAAATGGTTGTTGCTTTTGGGTATCTCCATCGGTTGTGTCTGTTCTGTTAAGATGGTTGGTTTGTTCGTCACCTCCCTTGTTGGTATCTACGTTGTCGTTGACTTGTGGTATAAGATGACTGATGACTCCATTACCATGAAGACATATGCCGCTCATTGGGGTGCTAGAATTCTCTCTCTTATTGTCATCCCAATGGCTGTGTTCTTGTTGTGTTTCAGAATCCACTTTGAGCTTCTTTCAGGTTCTGGTACCGGTGACGCTAACATGTCCTCGTTGTTCCAGGCTAACCTGAGAGGATCTTCTGTCGGTGGTGGCCCAAGAGATATCGCCATGGCAGGCTCCATTATCACCTTAAAGAACCAGGGTCTTGGTGGTGGTTTGCTCCATTCCCACGTTCAGACGTACCCAGATGGTTCTGGTCAACAACAAGTTACTACCTATTCCCATAAGGATGCCAACAACGAATGGTATTTCCAAAGAGACAGATCTAGACCTGCTTTCAACGAGACTCGTGACTTGCTTGAGTATGTTATTGACGGTATGCCAGTTCGTTTGGTTCACCGTATGACAGGTCGTAACTTGCACTCTCACTCTGTCGGTGCGCCAGTCTCAAGATCTGAGAATGAGGTCTCCTGTTATGGTGATGCCACTCGTGGTGACCCTAAGGATGACTGGGTTGTTGAAATCGTTCATCAGTATGGTGATGAAGATAAGTTGAGAGTTCACCCATTGACCAGTTCATTGAGATTCAGACACAGAGAAGAAGGTTGTTATT
The DNA here is from genome assembly GCA_003708795.3 of Petasospora americana. NCBI lineage: Eukaryota > Fungi > Ascomycota > Saccharomycetes > Phaffomycetales > Wickerhamomycetaceae > Petasospora > Petasospora americana. Next base: position 472,704 of record PPOA03000006.1, read on the forward strand.
TGATGCAGACTGGTAACACTTTGCCACAGTGGGGTTTCCGTCAAGGTGAAATCGTTTGTGCTAAGAACCCATTCACCCGTGACAAGAGAACTTGGTGGAACATTGAGCACCATGGTAATGCTGGATTGCCTGATCCAGATCCAAGTTTCAAACTCCCAAAGACTAACTTCTTCAAGGACTTTGTTCAATTGAACTTGGCTATGATGGCTACTAACAATGCATTGGTTCCAGATCCAGATAAGAAGGATGATTTAGCCTCCAGAGCTTGGCAATGGCCAACGCTCAACGTTGGTATCAGACTTTGTGGCTGGGGTGATGACAATCCTAAATATTTCCTCATGGGTTCTCCAGCTACAACTTGGACCTCATCTGTTGGTGTCGTTGCATTTGCCCTTTTAGTTCTGTACTATATTGTTAGATGGCAAAGACAGTTCAAGGACTTTGTTGGTGATGAAGAGAAATTGAACTCTTTCTTGATGGGTGGTGTTATCCCAATGTTCGGTTGGGGTTTACATTATTGTCCATTCATCGTCATGGGTAGAGTCACCTACGTGCACCATTATCTCCCTGCTTTGTATTTCGCAATGCTTGTCACTGTGTTCTTGATGGAGCACTTTACCAGACCATTAAGAGCCGTTAGAAGTACCAAGAACAAGGCTATCTACTGGGGTATCTATTTGATTTGGTACGTTCTTGTTATTGGTGTTTTCTGGTACTTCAGAAACATCTCATTCGGTTTGGAAGGTCCATCTAACCAGTATGAATACATGAACTGGTTACCTGGTTGGAGAATTGCATGAGTACTGAAAGAACTGATACAAAAACAACACAAAAAATAAACAGTACACTAGTTAAAGAAAATAAATACAACGACTAAAGTTTTGAAGACTTTGTAGCTCTACAATATTTGATAAATCAGGGGGTGATACAGTATGTATTTCTAGAGAATTGAATATGATTGAGTGGGTGAATATAGACAAAGGTTGTTCTCTCGATCAGGTTTTAGAGTCAGAACTTTAGTCCTTTGGACCAATCATCAACTCTGGTCTAACGTAGTGGTCGAACTCCTCTTCTGTCAAAGCGTTCAACTCCAAAGCGGACTGCTTAAGAGTCAAGCCCTTCTTGTGAGCGTTCTTGGCAACCTTAGAGGCCATGTCGTAACCGATCTTTGGGTTCAAAGCAGTAACAAGCATGAGGGACTCGTGCAAGATCTTCTCGATCTTGTCCTCGTTGGCAATGATACCGTCAACACAGTTGAGTCTGAAGGAGTTAGAACCATCAGCCAAGAGTCTAATAGAAGACAACAAGTTAGAGATCATGAGTGGCTTGAAAACGTTCAATTCAAACTGACCAGAAGCACCTGCGAAAGTGATGGCAGAGTGGTTACCAAACACCTGGCAGGCAACCATAGTCAAAGCCTCATTCTGGGTTGGGTTAACCTTACCAGGCATAATGGAGGAACCTGGCTCGTTCTCAGGAAGGGACAACTCACCGTATCCACAACGTGGACCGGAACCCAAGTATCTGATATCGTTGGCAATCTTGTACAAGGAGACAGCGACTGTGTTCAAAGCACCGGAACACTCGACGATGGCGTCATGGGCAGCAAGAGCTTCGAATTTGTTTGGAGCGGTCTTGAACTCAATACCAGTCTCCTTAGAGACCTGAGCAGCAACGGACTCAGCAAATCCCTTCTTGGTGTTCAAACCAGTACCAACAGCGGTACCACCTTGAGCGAGGAACTTCAAGTTCTTCAAAGAGGACTCGACTCTCTCGATACCGTTGGTAACTTGCTGAACGTAACCGGAGAACTCTTGACCCAATGTCAATGGAGTGGCATCCTGCAAATGGGTTCTACCAATCTTAATGATATCCTTGAACTCCTCGGACTTCTTAGCGAGAGAGTCTCTCAAGTGGGTAAGTTCTGGGATCAAAGAGTGGGTGATCTCTGTGACAGCAGCAATGTGCATAACAGTTGGGAAAGTATCGTTTGAGGACTGAGACTGGTTAACGTGATCATTTGGGTGGACTGGTTTCTTAGAACCCAATTCACCACCGAGCAACTCAATTGCTCTGTTAGAAATAACCTCGTTGGCGTTCATGTTAGACTGAGTACCTGAACCGGTCTGGAAAACGACAAGTGGGAAGTGATCCAAGAGCTCACCAGCAGCAACCTCATCTGCAGCCTTCTGGATAGCTTCAGAAATCTCTGGTTTCAAAGTTCCCAACTCCTGGTTAACAATGGCAGTAGATTTCTTCAAGATACCGAAAGCCTTAACGACTGGTTCTGGCATCTTTTCACGAACACCACCAATCTTGAAGTTTTGTAAAGATCTTTGAGTCTGAGCACCCCAGTACTTCTCGGCTGGGACCTGGAGCTCACCAAATGCATCTGATTCGGTTCTGAACTTACCCTGAAGGGCAGCAGTCGATGTGGAGAATGAAGCCATTGCAGTTCTAGCAATTCTAGCAGTGATTTGTGGACGAGCGCTGAGCATAGCTGTTTTTATCTATTCAATGGAGGGGGCAGGGCTTTCTTTTAAATAAATGAAATGAAAAACACCGGACTGACTCGGAAACGACTTTTGTGGGCCTTTGGGGGAAAGCTGTAATTAATTTATAAAAGAAACACTAAAAGAAGAGATTCTTTTACCTTTCAACAAAAGTCTTTATCAAATAAATTCAAAAGAGAGAAGGTGAAAATAAAAACCTGGAGAAAAATAAAAAAAAAAAGGGAGACTTGAATGACCGCTTAACCCAAAAAGCATTTCCTGTGTGGATCCGAGGTCGGCATCTCCGTGGCCATATCGAAAATCGAAAATCGAAAATCGCGAATTTTTTTGTTGGAGCGGACAGCTCCGGGTTCCCCCGGGACTGGTGCTTCTTCCCGTAGAAGCCCGGGGTGTTTTTCCGGGGTAAAGCCTCATCTTTCATCTTCACTCTTTCGTCTTGTTCTCTTTCTTCATAATTCACTCTTTAAATTCACATGCTATGGTATGGAGACCCCTTTGATATTGGAAAAAAGGGGATTTGTTCTTTTGCAGCTCTGCTGCGCAGGGCTTTTCACATGATACAAACCTGATACTTAGTGCCAATGGTACCTGATACACATCTGATACAACTTGTATATCTTTTTCTCTTATAAAAGTTATACAACTAGTTGTTTGTGCATCTCTCTAAACTGACATGGGAAAGAGCATGATGTGTTAATATGAAGTTCCTATCTCAGCAACGTCTCCATGAAACACATATTTCGTCACAATTCCAGACCATCATCTCCCCATATATCACATCTTTGTTCATGGCCCTTTTCTTCCTCATTGGCTATAGGTATACTTTAAATGAGCTCCAAGAACTGACATTGGGTATTGATATTACAAACGGTTCTCTTATACTGAAGAACTCTACACAATTGTCTCTGGATGATACAAGTACTCAGAGTGATTTTCAGGGGGATATCATTGATCAGCAACTTGAGATATATGAATTCTTTACAAATTCAACTCTTAACAGTACTATCCATGAATATGAGGCCTGGAGAGATATTACGACTACAACAATTCAGAATACACTTGAAGCTGTAATGAATAGATACGATGATCAAATTCGGTATGCTTCAAGGATCAATGAGTTGGTCAAAAGTATAAATGATACGATCTTGGATGAATTGGATAAGAAAAACGTTGAATTATCAACAATTGAATCCGAATTGGATGATTCTTTGTCTGTGGGTGCTACTTTTGATCTCTCTGATTTGAATGTTAATGTCACTTTTGTTCTGAATGAATTCCAACAATTAATTGATGGAATACAGTTTGGTAATGACACTGATCTTTTGACATTAAACGACTCTTTAGATTCAATTCTAATGGACATTGATGATATATTTGCAACTTCCATAGATGAATTAGAATCATATGAGTTTGATTTGGGATTTATCAATTCGAATTCAAGTGTTTCTATTATTCATAATTCCCACATAATTGACTCTTCAAACTATGAAGAAGAGGGCAATGAAAAGACTGAATTGCAGTATAATGATCCATTGAAGGTCAATTTAATAGTCGTTGGGGTTTCGATTTTATTTGTTTACATATTAATCTCCTTTTATAATCATTATCAATTCCAATATTCTTCATGGTTAAGAAAAGATTTATATTTGAAATCAAATGATAAAGATAAGGAAATTGATTTCAATTCGTTTTATCATCGGTTGAAGCTCCCAGTTATTACATTAATGACGGATTATTTATCAAAAATTATTGGTGAGGATTGGTTTTCCGTATATTGGTGGTTGGAATTCTTAATGTTAAGAATACCAATGATGATAATGACAATGGTAAGTATTTCTATAGTGATGATATCTATCGTTAAAACTAGAAATGATTCAGTTGAGATTGACTCATATTTGAGTTCTAACTATACAGAATCAAACATCTCTGATACTTATACTATGAAATTCCCGGAGTTCCAAATGGATTTTCAATTTAATGAACTCACTGAGTTCATGAGTGAGATCCACTCAAATCTGTCATTATCATTGAGTGAAATATTCATAAAGAATAATATCACGGATATCTTGTTGATCGATGTCCCTGATTATCCTTTGATATCAATCGACTTCAATTCAATTCAAAAAAATTTTACAATTCCAAATGTCTCTTTCAGCTCATCGGTTTCTATACAGATCACAAGTATAACTCCAAGTCTTTCAATTCCATCAATTCTCACAATATTCATAGAAAAATCAATTCAGATTTTGAATAATTCCGTTATAAGAACAGGGGCTATTATACTCTTGGCATTTAGCGGTATTTTATTGATCGTTTTATCCCTTGGTATCATTTATTCATTATCAAATCGCTGATTGTGTCAACTACGTCATAAGCTGTCAAGATAAAAGCTCTCAACAACGCGCCCGCAGCCTCCCAATGAATTGATTTATTACAAAGTGCCTGTATAAATAGTTTATAAATGGATAAATACAAAGGAGACCAAAATAAAATGAAATTAAAGGGGAGAAACTCTCTCTATTTATACTAAACTTTTGAATGTGTGTTCCAACTAAGAAGGCTTCGCGAAACTCTTGGAAAAAAAAAAAAAAAAAAACGTCCGCGAGGAGAAAAATTTGTATGGGAGAAAGTTGAACTCTCTCAATTCTCAATGTAAAAAAGGGGTCTATATATAAGGACAAAAGACACTGAGCTTTGGTGTGAAATTGGTATTTCTGTATTTTTTTTAAGAAATATTCTAAGACCCTTGCAAAAAGAGAAAAGAAAAAAAAAAGAAGAAAGCATCCATTGAGGAAAAAGCCACTGCACACAGAAAGTCAATGGAGGAAGTATAAAAAGCATCCCAGAACCAAAGAGCAAAAAAAAAGGTGTATATAAAAAATGTCGCATCGTAAGCTGCAACAGGAAATTGATCGAGTCTTCAAAAAGATCAATGAAGGACTCGAAGTCTTTGACTCGCTTCATGAACGTCATGAAATGGCGGAGAACCCAACACTGCGAGAGAAAATTGAGACTGATTTGAAGAAGGAGGTGAAGAAACTACAAAAACTCCGTGAACAAGTGAAAGTGTGGCAGGCTTCTAGTGAAGTCAAAGACAAGGATTCACTGTTAGTCAATAGAAGGAAAGTTGAAGTTGCAATGGAGCAGTACAAGATTGTTGAAAGGGGTTCAAAAGTTAAGGCATACTCGAATACTTCACTAAGAAGTAAAGATGACTTGGATCCTGAAGAAAGGGAGAAGCTGGAAACCACACAATTCTTACAAGAATCAATTGAGGAAATTGATAGACAATACCAGGTTGCTGAATTTGATATTGAAAAGCTATCTGCCAAGAAGGGTAGAAAGGCAATTGCTAGTGCAAATATTGAAAAAGATGAATTGAAAGAACTACAATTAAGATATCGCTGGCATCAGCAGCAGCTGGAGTTGGCACTTAGACTCTTGGAGAATGATGAGTTGGACTACACAGAATTAGAACCTGTAAAGGAAGAGCTTGAGTACTTCTTGCAACATAACAGAGACGATGACTTTGTGGAAAATGAGTATTTATATGAATCGTTAGATCTTGATGCCAATGCTGAAGTTCACAAAGAAATCTCGGAAGGATTTGGTTTAATTGAAGAGCCTTCTGTATCGCCGAGCCCCGCAAAGAGCACAAGAGAGGCAACTCCATCAACGTCATCACAAGGTACGGTATCAACACCCAAAACGAAGAAGATCTCTACAACAGCCCCATCTCCAAGTCTTATTGGTTCTACATCAACTTTACGACCTGCTCAACCTCCTGCTGAACAAGTTAAATGGAGTGCACTTGCTGCTGGTGTTGATGATACTGAGAAACAACGTGAAAAGGAAGAAAAAGAACGTTTAGAAAGAGAAGAACTTGAACGCAAAGAACTTGAACAGAAGGCAAAAGAAGATCAAGAGCGTAAAGAACGTGAGGAGCTTGAAGAACGCCAAAGACTTCAAAGGGAAGAAGAAAAATCACGTAGAGAAGAAGAAAGAAAAAGACGTGAAATGGAGAAAAGAGAACGTGAAGAACGTGAACTTGAACGTGAACGTGAAAGGGAAAGAGAGCGTGAACGTAAGCGTGAACGTCGTTTACAGAGTCTTGGCCTCAAAGATAATGAACCACAGCAAATTATCATCACAGGATCATCACCTGCTTTATTAAAACGTCTTGAAGAACAAAAACGTCTTGAAGAAGAAGAATTAAGATTACAAAAAGAACAGGAAGAAGAGTTGGAAGATTCCTCTATTGCACCATTGGATGAATCAAGCTTCCAAAATGACGCTGATTTACCTTTACTTCCACCAGGATTACAGGATATTATTTGTTCTTATTATGCTGCTCGTCGTACAAATGATAAGGTTGTTTCTTCAGTTGCAGAATCATGTCGTCCACCACGTCAATATTTGCCAACCTCAGCTGTTCCATCATTGAGTGCTTGTGTTGAGCTTAATAGAGCATTAAATATTTGGGCATTGGTTCGTCCTCAATTGAGTCGACTAACATCAAAGAGTAATCCTCCATCAGTATCTGGTTCTCCAATTTTATCAAATTTGGATTCTCCTTCACCTTCGCCTTCTTTCCCTGTTGATTCCAACATTCCAAGTATTTTGAGCAGTAATGATTCAAATATTTTGACAAATTTGGATAATGGTACGTTATTCTATGCTTTCTATTATGCATTAACACCATTTGAAACAACAATTGCCGAAAAGGAGTTAATCAAGCGTTCATGGAGAGCAGATTTGGATAAGAAGCGCTGGTTCTTAAGATTGAATTCTACTCCTATAAAGCAAGGTCCTGGATTTGAAGTTGGTAGTTACAAGAAGTTTGATGCTCAAACTTGGTCATTACAGGATCTTGTCAACTACAAATTGGATTATGATACACTTTGTTAAACTTTATTTCTTCTGTTACTTTCCCTTCTCTTTTTCTTTTTGTTTTATTTAGTGTATCTTTATAGTGTTTAAGTAAAAAAAAAGATTTTATTCATAATTCTCTACATCTTAATCTCATCCATATCCTTCGTCTGACTACGCCAGTCTTCATTCTACCTCTCCAACTTTTAGCTTTGTACCACCACGCATAACACCATCCTTGATCATCAGTGTCACCTGCGTCCATAACAACGTGCCATTGATCCCATATCCATTTCCACAGGTCAGAGGGTAGAGGATAAAGCTGTAACGATGAGATGGCTGAACCCTGCGGTGTCATTAACTTTGGTGGATCCATTGGGAAAAGCTGGGATGAAAAAAGAGGATAGCCGAAAAGCGTCATTCCTCTTTCACTTTCAATTATGATGTCGTAATCAAGCATCATCATCTTTGTATCCAGTGTCATATCGTGCTTGGTTTGCTTAATAACTGTCATAACAAGCCTGGTGAGCTTCTCTTCAGAGATAAGACGGTGTAATGTTGGGCATTGGGAAAGAGGATACTTCTCTAAAGGAGGCTCTGTCGGTACTGTCGCCTGCGAAGTCGAGGAGTCATTATCCTCGAGGAGAATTGGCATACTCTCGATGTATCTCTATACAAAAAGTTTGCTTTACGTTAAGTATATGAAAATGCTCATCACCAATTGACAGCTTTTGAGGAGTGCGGGTGTCCGGGTGTTCAATTTACACTTGCAGAGTGCGCAGGCTTACTTAGCCACTGATAATTTATCGTCTTTTTTATGTACAAAGGGCTTTTTCTCATCTCCCCTCTTACAAAAAAAAAAAAAAAAAAGAAAGAGGTTGCTCCACTTCAACAAAGACACATTGTTGCAGCACACCACACACAGCTTTTAAAAGCAGTCGGTGTTCCACTTTTTGTTTATCTTTTATTTTTCGCTATCTTTTCGCTATTGTCTGTCTAAAGGCAAAAAAACCCCAAATCGCTCTCATTATCACACTGGAGATCTCTCTATAAGAAACGTGGTGCTAAGGCTGGAGAGATGACTAACTTGAATCCTCTTATGCTGGAGGAACAACAACGCATGTTACAGATGCAGGCGATTGTCCGTCAACAGCTGCAACAGCGACAAACTCTGGTGAATGTGTCAGTGGGACCTAAGGATGAAGTTTTGTTACAGCCAATACCACCAGATTCAGACTCCCTTGGTACCATAACTCAGATGACGGCTAATACTGCTGAGATAAACTTGAATAGTCACCCACAAGAACATCATCAGCTTGGAACGTCTGGTGATAATACATTTTTCAATGAGCTTTTATCGCCCTTCTTCGCTCCATACGGCATTGATGTATCTCATTTCCCTTTAACAAATCCGCCAATCTTTGACTCTGCAATGATGATGAACCCACAAGGACAGCTAAGACGTCGTATCTCCATTTCCAATGGTCAGATTGGCCAAATTACAAATCACGATATAGACGATTTGTTTTCTAGTGATCAGTCTCAATTCTCAAGTGAAAGGGGCCAAGATGATTCTCAAACGCCACAGATGATCGATGATAAGTCACCTATACAGTTGATGCAACAACAACAGCTTCAACAACATCAACAGCTTCAACAACAACAATTGCAATTGCAACTGCAACAGCAGCAGCAGCAACAACAACAACAACAACAACAACAGCAACAACAGCAGCAGCAACAGCAGCAACAACAACAACTACGACAACAACGACAACAACAGCATCAACAGCATCAGCAGCCCCAACAGCCACAACAGCCACAACAGCCACGGCCACAACAGCCACAACATCAGCAGCCACAGCATCAACACCAACAACGGCCACATGTTATTGCTGGGACCCCTGCTTCAACACCAGCGGTGATACCTACAAACCCCAATGGCGTACCGACACAGAAACTGATGTATAACAACGAAGTTATATTCAACCCTGAAGCTGGTCCGATCCCTGGGACCTCAGCATGGAAGAAGGCCCGACTGTTAGAGCGCAATCGTGTTGCCGCCAGTAAGTGTCGTCAGAGGAAGAAAGCTGCGCAGAATCAATTGAAAGAAGATGTTGAAAAATACAACAAAGAAATCAATGAATTAAAGGATGAAAACGAGCACTTGATATACTTGGTCAAAGAGACCAAGAAATACGCTGAAAGTAAAGGCTTAAAGGACTTGTTAACAATTTTAGAAAGTTTTGATCAAGAGAAAAAAGTTAAACTGGAAGACTCGCTGGACGATTAGTTGTCTTCATTCGGTTATTTATATAAGAACAAAAAAAGCTTTCTCTTTATGTTTGAGTTACTAGCAGTAAGTTTCTGTGTATAACCTTTGTTTAAGCTCGGAGTGTTAACAGGACCAGGCGCTTGCTTTGATCAAGAGAAAGAATGCGTGTAGCGCTTCTTCTATCGGCGGTTACATTCAGTCCTTAGTTGAGCCAGCTTCGAATTTAGAGGTTTTAACGAAACATCCCAACGGCCCAATTGGTCTTAAATCACTTGAAGATGAGATTTCAAAGTTATCAGCGGCTGATTGTGATCGCTGGCTCATGAAACTTTGTCTCTTAGGAGTCTCTGAAGAGATCATCAGCTTATTCCCAGATACCTCATTGGTATGTAAGGCTCTTATTGGCTATATTGAGTCAAATGGACTAAGCAGTATAACCAATCAGGCTTTTAATGAGTATTACCAAGAGAACAAACAGAGATTCAAACCGCTCTATAACATCTCGATCAACCAGTTGAGACTGTTAGTAAAGGGAGTTCCTCATAGAGAAAACAGGTTATTCATAAAGTCCTGTTTGCTCGTCATTAACCAGCCATCGCTTCTTTAGCACTACACGTTATATATATAGCATAATTCATAACATTCTCTTTTTTTTATTTACTTATTTTTTCTCATCTCTAATGATGTCAAACCATTTGTGCTCCAGTGCTTCCTTCGCCGTGAGTCTTTCTTGGTGGTCGTATCTTAGCAATTTATCAATGAAATCAATGAAATCGTCGTTGACCAGGTGCTTATTTGACTCATTGGTGAATCTGTGCCATGGTCTGCGAGTATACTGACCCAAGTCCTCGTACTCTGGGCCCAGCTGGATAGAGTACTTTTCTAAGTAAGCGTGAAGCTCATCTGTTCCTAGAACACGGACAATCTGGACCAACTGATCAGTGTTTGATTTTCCGTGGAAGAAGGGTTCTCTTCTGAATATAATACTGGCAAGCATTGCACCGAATGACCACAAATCTAACGAGTAGTCATAGTAACGGAAGTCAACCAACAACTCTGGTCCTTTGAAGTATCTTGAGGCAACACGAACGTTATACTCGGTTCCAGGGTGGTAAAACTCTGCCAAACCCCAGTCAATGAGTCTTAGTTGACGTTTAGAGTGATCAATCATAACGTTATGTGGTTTGACATCTCTGTGCATTATACCCTGAGAATGACAATAATCCAATGCAGTGAGCAAATCATACATATAAAATCTGATATCTGAGTCTGATAAAGTCGGGTAAAGCGTTCTGAAATCTGTGTTATCAACATACTCTGAGATTAAAGCAGGTGTCTTGCTCATTGGATCCCTAACAACAGCAATCAGACTTATAATGTGTGGTCCACCAACAAGGTTTTGTAATATTTTGATCTCTCTTTTGATTTTTTTGCGCTTGACAGGTTTCAACACTTTGATGACAATCTTGGATTTGGAGCTTAAACTTACACCCTCAAAGACCTCACTATATTTACCTCTACCGAGTTTCTTTACAATCTCATAGTCTTGTTGACTTTGCCAAAGAATAGAAACAGCTTCATAGTCCCACCACGACTGTGGCTTCTGTAAATTTGCATCCGCATAGACACGAGCAACCGATTGCGTTGTACTCATTTCCTTCTGCTTCTTCTTCTTCTTTTTTATTTCCTTGTCGTTCTTCTTCTTGTTCTTGTAATTGCTTCATTCATTTTGCTGGCGCTTTTTTTGTCGAACCGGAGACCGCGAACGACATCTTTGTATTTGTGGGTGTCCGGGTGTGTACGATTTTGCCTTGTTATATACTCACATCTCTAAGCTAACATCTTTTATACTCAATTGATATAAGCAGAATTCCAAGTATGCCTCAAGTGTCACATATCGATCCTGGGCCAGACACCATTCGTGTTCTGCTGACAACGGATAACCATGTTGGTTATAACGAGAGCGACCCAGTACGTGGAGACGATTCGTGGATCACATTTGAAGAGATTATGAATATAGCTAAGGAACAAGATGTTGATATGGTATTACAGTCTGGTGATCTATTCCATATAAATAAACCTACAAAGAAATCAATGTATCACGTTATGAAAACTCTAAGAAGAACTTGCTTTGGTGATAGGCCTTGTGAACTGGAAATGCTAAGTAATCCATCAGATGTGTTTGAAGATAATTTTAATAGTGTCAACTATGAGGATCCTAATCTAAATATATCCATCCCGGTTTTTGCTATTTCAGGAAATCATGATGATGCCTCGGGAAATGGTCTTTTATCACCTTTAGACCTCTTGAGTGTATCTGGTATGGTGAACCATTTTGGTAGAGTTACTCAAACCGATCAAATCAATGTTACACCAATACTTTTACAAAAAGGTGTAACGAAAATGGCCCTCTATGGAATGGCATCTGTAAGGGATGAAAGGCTATTTAGAAGTTTCCAAGATAAAAAAGTGAAATTTCATAGACCAAATGTGCTTAAAGATGAATGGTTTAACCTTATGGCTGTCCATCAGAATCATATAAGAAGACCAAACACTTCTTATTTGCCTGAGCATTTCTTGCCATCTTTCTTAGATTTGGTCATTTGGGGTCATGAACATGAATGTATACCATATACAGTGAATAATCCAAATGCTGGATTTGAAACTTTACAACCAGGTTCATCTGTCGCTACATCATTATGTTCAGGTGAGGCAATTACGAAAAAAGTCTTTATTATTAATATTAATAATCTTGATTATTCGTTAGAATCTTTTAATTTGAAGACAGTACGACCTTTTAAAATGTTAGAGTTAACACTCTCAAAAGTAAATGGTCTTAAAACAGGTCTTGCATATAAAACAGAGGTGACCCAATTTTTAATATCTAAAGTTGAAGAATTGATTGATAAATCTCGAGACGAATGGCAAAGTGATCACCCAGACGTACCATTAGACCACATGCCATTACCACTGATAAGATTACGAGTTGATTACTCTGGTGGATTTGAAGTTGAAAATCCAAGAAGATTCTCAAATAGATTTGTTGGTCGTTTAGCGAATGCAAACTCAGTGGTACAATTCCATAAAAGAAATGAGAGTGTCATTGGTAAGGAGAAAAGATCAACTTTTGTACCATCAAAGGATAATAATATTGAAGAGGTGAATATAGAGACATTTATTAGTAATTATTTGAAAGAGATGGAACTATCTCTATTACCTGAAAAGGGTATGAATGACGCTATTAAGAAATTTGTTGAAAAAGAAGACAAAAGTGCATTGAAGGATTATGTTGACCTTGAATTAGAATATGAAGAAAAGGGTTTCCTGGAGAATGATAATATCGATTTAGAAGATAACTTTAAGAATATAATGAAGAAGATCAAAATGGAAAGGGAAGCTACACCTTTAGAAGATAGACCAACAAAAAAAGCAGTGGAGACTAAGAAAGATTTGAAGAAACAACCGCAAGTGAAAGCAGCAAAGGGGAAAAAGAAATCAAATGAGTTTATTGTTGATTCTGATTTGGAAGATGAAGAAGAAATTAGATCTGAAGAAGAATTTATTCCTCCAAAGAAGACCAGAGCACCTAGAAAGACTACTCAGACAAGGAAATCCATACCAATGCCAGAAGTGGTAAGATCAGACTCCGATGTTGAGATCATGGATGGTGATAATGATGAAGATTATCAAGTGTCAAAGGTCCCAGAGAGTATAGTTATTTCATCTGAAGATGATGATGAAGTACTTGATGAAATTGTGAAGGAACCAAAGAGAATTCCAACCCGTCCAGCACGTGGTAAAACTCTCTCTACAGGTGGCTCCAAGGCCACTAATACTACAAAGAAGAGCAAAAATATGATAGGACTGCCAATGACAGATGCTATTGCTAATTTATTAGCTAGAAAGAAGAAATAAGTTTATTTAATCTCATAACTATACATACAAGAAAGGCGCATCAAACGTTTTCGCGTGTTTCCTGAAGCGGGAAAATTCGCGGTAGATGTTTTTATAGAGCAGAAAAGTGATAAATCTCTCTAACTTTTAATATAAAGATTTCAGTTTTAATTATAAAGAGAACAAAAGAAGATATGTTCTCTATTGGACAGTTTCTTGCTCAAGCGAGAGGCGAAGCTACTCCGTCTTTCCAAGATGATAGCGCAAAACAGGTTGTTGTTGCCCCAGTGCCACAGAAACCAACAATGACAAGGGACTATACGCAACTCATAAGAAATGGAGAGAATAAGGATCGAACAATACATTCGTCTATTGATGACGTTAAACCTTTAAGGCAACGACAGAGGAACATATCATTAGCGAAGCCTTCGGAAGAAGAAGTAGCAGAATGTACAGAAAGAACGAGGAGTGCACTTGATAAGGTTCTTCAGGCTAAGTTAGGAACTGTTAAAAAAGGCAAACCTAAGGCAGAGTTTGTTAGATACACATCATCGAATATTCTTGATGATAAGGCAACTAGTTCTAGAGTAATTAAGATCATTGATGTTCAACAAGATCCAATGGCACCACCAAAGTTCAAACAGAAGAAGCAATTAGAAAGACCACCATCCCCACCTGCTCCAATATTACACGCCCCAACAAAGAAAGTAAGTGCCGAGGAACAAAAGCAGTGGTATATTCCTCCTTCTATATCCAATTGGAAGAATCCAAACGGTTTTACGATTGCGTTGGACAAGAGACTTGCAGTTGATGGTAGAGACCCATCTGCAAGTACTGGAAATGAGATCAATGAGAAATTCATTAATCTGGCAGACTCATTAGATAAAGCCGATAAAGAGGTTAGAGATGAGATAAAGATCAGACATGCATTGAAAAAGATGGAAGCTGAAAAGAAATTGAGAGAAAATGAAGAGAGATTACGTGAAAAGGCACAGCTAACAAAAGAGAAACGTAATGTTGAACGCCGTTATGAGAATGAAGGCGAAAGAAGAAGAGCAGCTGATAGAGAAGAGAGAAGACGTAGAGCAGAAGCAGACTTGAGACAGTCTAGAATGGGTAAAGAACAAACAATTAAGAGAAAGGTTAAGGAATTCGGCGATAGAGAAGTTTCTGAAAGAACCCAACTCGGATTGGCAAAGGCTACAAAGACAGTAGAGAATCAATTTGATTCAAGGTTCTTTACCAACTCAACTCAAGTGACCAATAGCGAAGACCAAGTCTACGACAATGCCCTTTTCACTCAGCAGGCTCTCAACAGTATCTACACCTCATCAAGCAATAACAATAATCAAGACACGGATGACTTAATTGGAGAACTAACTGGTGAACAGAGGTTTGAGTCCTTAGGACCAGTAGAATTTGAAAAATCCGGTGGTACTACTAATGATCAAACTCTTGATGAGTCTGAGTACGGATTACGGGTTAAAAGACAAAAGAAGGAGTAAATAATTTTCTTATTAATATCATGATATTCGTAACTATTCTATACATATAAAAAAAATTAGCTTGTAGACTCAATCTTCCATATCTTCTTCATCTTCTTTGATGGCCATGATCTCTTTTTCGTCTTCAGCATCATATTTCTTATCCATCAATCTCATTAGTAGTCTGTTTCTCTCAATGGCAGCCTCTTCACATTTCTTTATAGTACCACTGACTCTGACGACATTCACAATGACGTCTTTCCCACCGATCTCGTTGATCATTGATAAAGCGGCACATACCAATTGGTAATGGTCTCGAGAGCACCTTATGATTCCCGTAGAGGTCTTTGCCGAAAAGTATTTCACCACAAGAGACATTCCAACAACACCAGCACCGTGATCACCAAAATATGCTTGTACTTGCTTACGTATAAGATCTGCCATAGATCTAATATTGATGCCCTGCGATGTGCTGTGTAAAGAAAGCAAAGTCGCCGTCTCAGAATAGTTCGGAAGCGACGCCGTAGTTGGAGGATATAAGATATCAAATAATATGTAACGAGATTTCAGTCTAACCATTGTGTGTTTCTACTCAAATACCTTTCTAAACTGACCGAGATGAGATGAAAGTTGTGTGTTTTGGTGTCACTTTTTTTTTTCCACTTTTAACCGCGAATCCATGCTTTCTTTCACCTTGCGATTTACCTGGAAAATCTCTCCAGTATTTGAAAAATTTTTCAGCTTTTCCACAGTTTTGAGTTTTGTAGGTGAAATATAGAAGTATCAATAATTTTACTTTGTGAATCATTGGATACTTTTTAAATAATTAAATGCTGCAAATGAAGCCCAAAATCAATTACATATAACTAAATGCATAGGTTTTCTAGCTTGATTTTTGAGTTTCTACTCTGATGTATAAAAATTAGAAACAAATTAATGACTTTTTCTGGGAAAAATACCTATGATTTACTCTCTTAGTATATTAAGTTACACATTTATTAGTAAATCCCACTAGAAATACTGTAGAATAGCCTTTAAAAGTATTATTATGAAACTCAAAAATGCACATGGTGTCCAGGTTTAACAAAGTGGTGTCTGGGTGTATAACTCTTCTCATCATATTTCCATGGATAAAGATGATTCTCTACAATTGCAGAGACTTAAAACTGATATAGTAGAAACATAAATAAATAAAACACTTATACAATGTTAGAGAGTTGATATGACATAAGTGACGTAAATACCAAATCGTGATCATCTCCTCCTGCTTTTCTGAAAGATGATTGACTTAACATGTTTTGGAAGTTTAAAACCCCTAGTGCTCCTGTGATCCCCTTTTCCAACAATGCTTTAGTCATATCAATACAATTGACAAACCCAACATCTCCTTTAAAGCCATCAAGACCATGCGGACAGAATAACATCATATTTACCAACCCCCTATTCAAAGTCATTAATACAAGTTCATTATTCTCCTCCTTTGTTAACTCTTCAAGTTCATGATGAGAATTAATATGTTTACGAACCTCTGTACATTTGTGAATATTCAAACTGTTCATAGAGTTTTGTAAAAATTCTGAGATTGAAGTTTTAAAAATGGTATCCTTCAAACCAGAAAGAGAGTGTTTATGGAGGAAAAAATTATGAGGAGTCTTTTCAAGATTTAATGTGCAATTTTTGGATATTTCCAAATTTTTCATATAATTCATAACTTCATTGGAAACTCTTCTTTCAGATGCATCAAAATTTAATCCGTTAACGTAATATGATTCAACAAGTCCCAATAGATCTGGCCTTGTAAGAAGTAAACTTGAAAGCATAGTCAATGATCTTGTACTTGTGATAAGGGTTCTCCCAGAGTAATTAGCAGCAATTTTTAAAGATTCCAAGTGATTCTTCACATCTTCTACTGAACAATCAGTGTAGAAATATTCATCAGATGAGATGACAGCGTAGATATCACGATACAGGAATCTTCTAAATAGGTAATAAAACTCTTTACAAACTGGTAAAAGAGGTGCAAGTGAGAGAGAATTTTCACCTACAAATGTAGATATATGAATGAGGATTTCTGTTGGGAGATCAGTAAGTCTCAATGGGCGAGACATGGAAAGCCTTGAATTATTACTCATTGAGTTAGAAGTGTTCAGGAAGTCCGAAAGAGAAACACACTCATTTCATATTTGTGGTATGGGAAGAGAATGAGCAAATACTCTCAATTTATAAACAAGAAATACAGCAAGAAAAATTTATAAGAAAGCTCAATTCTTCCATTGTTAGCTGCCGATCTCCCGTTGTTCCCTTTGAGGAGGAGCTAATTGTGCCGAATACCCCAGAAAAAACCCATGCAGCCGCATAGCGGAAGTTTATTGACACATTCGACTTCACCGGGAAAAGGGACGAGCGGGAAAGACAGCGGGACAACGGCACATAAAGATTATACGCTAAGGGTATCTACCTAGGGGAACCAAATATTACATCCGTGGACCTTCCTTATGAAATGTCACGAATTACTTATTTTTTTAATTGACGACGACTCACAATTTGACGATGTTAATCCTCTCTTAAGAGTTTCAGGAATATTGAGACAGTTGACTTTGTTCTACCTCTGCCAACCATTTCAATTGAATGTGCTACATAGGTTAACAAAACAAAAAACGTATATCATAGCTAGATACAAATATTAGACCCCGATGGTTATATGCATGATGAAAGAGGAAGCGAAAAACAGGTACTTCTAAGGTTCTTATATAGTAAGCAAATCACTCAATTTCTTCTGGAGGTCCTTGACAGCTTGGTCAATACCGGAGATGTTGTCACCCATACCCTGGACAACGTTACCCTTACCACCAGCCTTACCTCCAATTAGTGTGGAGGCTTGTTTAGCAAGTTCAGAGGCGTCAACTCCCTTTTCAATAGCAGAGTTTGAGATGTAACAACCATGGGCAACCTTGTCAGCATTACCTGTGAAGATGTAAATGGACTTCTCAGGGTTTTCCTTCTTGATGAAGTTAATTGCCTCAGTAATGGACTTGGCATTAGCACCAATGTCAACGTGAGCGACCAAGAAGTCAGACTTAGCATTGGCAACAAAGTGTTCCTTGACAGTGTCCAGAGTCTTCTTACTCTCTGCCTTCTGGAGGAGTTTAATTTCATCCTTAACAGCCTTGTCGAAAGTGTTGAAAATAGATTTCAACTTGCTCTTTGTCAAGATAGAGATGTTCAACTGACCAAGTTTGACACCCAACTCCTTGAGCTTCTTTTCCTTCAATGGACCGAAGGCCATTTTACCAACATTGTTAAGATCATGCTCGAATTCTTCAGCAATTCTCTGAACCTCATGGGCATCATTTCCTGTGACTGCAACAATACGTCTAATACCCTTGGCAATACCAGACTCTTCTGTAATAACGAAGTCCTTGATGTCTGCGGTTTTGGTAACATGTGTACCACCACAGAATTCAATAGAAACATTGTGCCATTCCTCGTTGTTTGGGTTCTTGAGTAAGTCATCAACAGAAACACCAATAGAGACGACTCTAACTGGGTCTGGGTAAGTCTCACCAAAGACGGCTCTAACGGAGAAAATGCTCTTAGCAGTCTCCAATGGAACTTCCTTAGAGTAAACCAATTGGGATGTCTTGATCTGATCGTTACAGATTTTTTCAACCTTTTCAACCTCATCCAAAGTCAAACCCTGCTTATGAGAGAAATCAAATCTTAACTTCTCTGGTGCAACAAGAGAACCCTTCTGGTTGATATCATCACCAAGAACGTTTCTTAAGGCCAAGTTAAGAATATGTGTACCTGTGTGGTTGTTTCTGATTGGCCAACGACGAAGTTCATCAAAGCCAGCAATGACTTTATCACCGACCTTCAGGGAGCCTTCGGATAATCTACCTGTGTGGAAAACGTAACCAGCATACTGCTGACAGTTCTCAACGTTGAACTCAGACTTACCGTCAACGACGATCTTACCTGTGTCATTCTCTTGACCACCTTGCTCAGCATAGAATGGAGTTCTGTCCAAAATGATACCGTACTCCTTAGTGAGATCAGTGATCTCATCAACAAAGTTCTGTCCATCGTGAATGATCAAAATTGAAGCCTCAACGTCATCAGTAGCGTACTTGAACTGGTCATCAGTTTTTGGAACACCATCTTCAGCCAACTTACCCAAAGCATGAACGTCCAACTTGAGAACAGAAGCACCCTTGGACTTACTACCGGCCTTGGAAGCTTCGTAACTTTCAGTCTTAGCCTTTTCAAAACCAGCCTGGTCAATCTCTAAACCGGCTTCCTCAGCCATCAACTGTGTCAAGTCAACTGGGAAACCGTATGTGTCGTACAATCTCCAAACATCCTTACCACTTAAGACCTTTGTAGACTGTTGAGCCTTAGCAGCGTACTCTTGGAACAATTTCTCACCACGGTCCAATGTTCTGGCGAAGGAAATCTCTTCCTCGTTCAAAATTTCAAATGTCATGGCAGTGTTCTTTGCGAGCTCTGGGAAGATATCTTGAACTTGCTCAATCAAAGTTGGGGCCAACTTAGAGAAGAAGTCACCAATCTGGTAACCAAAGTACTTACGAGCGTAACGAGCACCTCTTCTCAAAATACGTCTCAGAACGTAACCTCTACCTTCGTTGTTTGGTACACCACCATCGGCCAAGGCAAATGTCAAAGTACGAACATGGTCAGCCAAGACTCTGTAAGCGGTATCGATACCATCAACATCTTCAGCACCAAACTTACCTGTGTACTCACGAGCACCAGTGATCTCCTGGATTCTCTTGAATAAAGGCTGGAAAACATCAGTATCGTAGTTTGAGGTGACATCCTGCAAAATTGAAACCAATCTTTCGAATCCCATACCTGTGTCAATATGCTTAGCTGGCAATGGCTTCAAAGAGCGGTCAGACTCTCTGTTGAACTGCATAAACACATTGTTCCAGATCTCAAGGACGTTTGGATCATCTTCGTTGACTAAAGCGGCAGCGTTTCTACCACCGATTCTGTCGTAATGGACTTCAGAACATGGACCACATGGACCTTGGTCACCCATCTCCCAGAAGTTATCCTTAACTGAACCTGGCAAGATGTGGGATGGGTCAACACCAACGGCTTCCCAGTATTGCTTAGCTTCCAAATCAGGTTCCAAGCCGGCGGCTTCGTCACCACCAAAGTAAGTAACGTAAAGTCTGTCAGGGCTCAAACCATAGACTTTAGTCAACAACTCCCAAGAGTAGCCGATAGCTTCCTCCTTGAAGTAGTCACCAAAGGACCAGTTACCTAACATCTCAAAGAAAGTATGATGGTAGGAATCTCTACCGACATCTTCCAAATCATTGTGCTTACCACCAGCTCTAATACACTTCTGAGAGTTGACAGATCTTTTCAAGTTATAGAAATCGGAGGATGGATCAACTGTACCCAAGAAGATTGGCTTATACTGGTTCATACCAGCGTTGGCAAACAATAAAGTTGGATCATCATATGGGATCACTGAAGATGATGGAACAAATGTGTGTCCACGTTCTTGGAAATACTCAAAGAATGTTTTACGGACCTATATTAATAGTTAGCAAACTCTGAGATGTAAAGAAAAAAGATACACTTAAATGGCCGCCCATGGTTTCCAAACAAGATAAAAACTCGTCAAATAGAGAGGCTATATAAAAAGTTCGTGTCATCGGGCGGTTATTGAAGAGAAGTTTTAAGTTTAAACTCACCTTTTGGGCGGTCCACTGGGTTTGTTCAGCCATAGTACCGTATCTGATCGTGCTAATTCTTTTGAATGAGAGCGGATTACAACGTCTGATGGTTCCCAGAAGCATACAATAAAGGGAAAGAATCCTCTTTAAATTGGTCGACTTTTAGCGCGCCAACGCCTTTTTTTTCCTATGAGCCATCCCGCCCCCAATTCGAAGATAGATTTGCCCTTCTAAAAATGGCAGACAACACACAAGATTCCTCAAATTTACGCGTAACGGGGTTCTATATAGGCGCTTGTAAGGGTAAATATCAGAACGGGAAGGAATTGCTGATAAGACATATAAAGTCATTAAAATTAGAATAAGTTAAAATTAAAATTATTGTTAGCAAAATAGAAAAAAATTGATCGTCATTCATCATTCATCATTCATGTCCTTTCTCTGACATTAAGAACATGAAATATGAGTCTCCAAACTCATCTAATAGTTCACCGTTTCTCATGTCTTTGTTATACTTTATTCTCATTTCCTTGAATTGAGTTAATTCCTCATCTGTTAGTGATAATTGTGCAATTCTTGTAAATATTAAATATTCAAAGAAGCTTTGAATTAGCTCCATCATACAACCCAAATTATCTGGGATACCCTTTTTCAGTGAAATTATTGTATATCTCGTTGATGTGAAACCTGAATTTGTTAACCTTGCCTGAATCTTTTTACAAGGGAAAGGGTTAATATCTTCACGTTTCAATATTTCTTGAATCACTTGAAAAAAATCGATATAAGTTTGACTTTGACAGTTAAGAATTGTGAAATCCATAAGGAAAAGACACAATTGACCATGTGGTGCTAATACTCTTATAAGTTCAGATAATATCATTTCCCAGTCTTCATCTTTCGTATCTAACCAAAGATCATAGCAAACTGCACTAGCAAAACTATTCTTTGAGAATGGGATATTTGAAAATGAATCACCTTTCACTATATGATAATTTGAAGGTCCGACATTGGTACGGTATTCCGACATTGCAGTGAATAAGATAGGTACAATTGCATAACAATAGAATTCTGTAGAAGGGTTATCAATTGCTAATTGCCATGACCATTGCATAGTAAAATAATCACTCATTAAATAAATCACCTTTAGTCGATCTTTTTTTTTCAATTCATTATTAGAGAAATCAGCTAAAACTTCAACCGATATTGTTTGCTGCATACCAGTTATAAATTTCAGAGCTTCACATGCCCAACCACCAACAAGATCAACCTTTTCATCTGTAACCGGAGAATCTATTAAATTCCCTTGAAGAATAGAGTCATAAAGCTGTAAAAAGGAATCTAACCTCGTTTTAGAAAAAGTGATTGGATCACTATGCCTCGAATGATTATTCAATTTTTTTGTTGTAAACCATCTTTCGCATTCTCGAAGATAACTTATCTTGACTGCATCTGCATAACCGGCACTTTTTAGATGTGATCTCTTAGACTTGTGTTCCAAAGGTGTCATCTTCATATGCCTGGAAAAATATCCTTTACTATGGCCCTTTTCACTAGATTCTTTTGATGATACATCTGTCATACTGTCATCATCGGTTTCCTTGGACATTGAGACAAGATCCACAGACGAGGAGTACTTCTTACGGCTAAAAAAGCCTGAACGATTTGCTAAGGGGTTATCCATAACTCTTGTTTTTTTTAAAACACACACACACGCACACACACAGACCAAACAAGTAAAATAGGGGAACTGAAAAGAGAACTAAGCTTTCCTTTTTCTTTGACTATGACTTTGTTGTTGTTAGTTTGTTTGCTACAAAAAACTGTCATCTTCCGCGGTCTTCCCATGAAGTGGGAAGACCCAGGGCGGCACGCGCTCACATTTCCACCAGCCCCACATACCCCACGTTTTTATATACAGTAAGCTGAAAAGAAGGTAAATGGAGATTATTAAAAAATTGTTTATATATAACATGTTTTTTCAACCAGAAGCTGAAAGTCTCTCATTATCAGTGATATTTGTTCTGATATTCAATTCCGCTTTCACTTTATTACCAAGATCAATATCTTCCATCATCACATCATCAACAAATTTGAATAAGTCTCCACGACCATAGTAACGAGCAACAACCTTGCCACTACTTAAGGAGTCAACGGTAACAGAGTCAATCAATACAAATTGGATACCAGAATCTGGACATTCATAGTTGACGTCTAACAATAATCTTTCCATTATACCTCTTAGACCTCTAGCACCGGTACCTTCTTTCAAAGCAAGAGTGGAGATCTTTGATAAAGCCTCTTTTGTGATGACTAGTTTCACACCAAATTGCTCAAAGATATATTGGTATTGTGTAAGTAGTGCATTCTTAGGCTCAGTGAGAATAGATAAAAGACTTGTTTGATCCAATGGATCTAAACTCGTTACCACAGGGACACGACCAACGAGTTCAGGGATCATTCCAAAAGAAGTTAAATCTTGAGGAGTTACTAATTCTAGTGAATTAACAATTCTTCCTTCACCAAGATCAATTTTTCTTATAGAATGCTTAGATGTATTATTTTCATCTTCAACTAATTTCAAACCATCTTCTCCAGAGGTAACCCTTTTAACAATATGACCATCTAACCCAACAAAAGCACCCATTAGAACAAACAAAATATTGCTAGTGTCAATATGATAAGTTTCGGTCTTTTTTGTTAAAGAGTTGTTATTGCTTTGAGGATCTTTATCCTTACTGACAGGTCTTTTAACTTGAACTTGAACAGTTGTACCTTCAATGAGCTTTAAAAGAGCCTGCTGAACACCTTCACCTGCAACATCCTTAGTACCGTTACCCATTGAAGGTTTTGCAAGTTTATCAACTTCATCTAAAACAACAATACCCTTTTCTGCTTTTTCAATATCAAATTCAGAATTCACTAAAAGTCTCTCGATACAAAGCTCAACATCTTCACCAATATAACCAGCCTGAGTAAGTTGAGTACAATCTGTAATAGAGAATGGAACATTGAGTACTTTTGCAAGTGTCTTAGCTATTAATGTCTTTCCAGATCCAGATGGACCAAGCAAAAGGATATTTGATTTACTTAATTCAAGATCTCCATCTTCTTGATCCAAACGGAAAGTAAGCTCTTCTGGGGAACGTCCCACAGGGGTCACAGTGTCACTTAAAGTGTACATTTCATCATCTTCCTTTTGCTGTTCTTCTTGAATTCTCTTTGCAAGTTTCCGGGCTTTGTCATTGATTCTTAAATAATGATTATAAACTGCAACGGACATAACTCGTTTACCAGTTTCCTGTCCAATAATGTAGTTATCTAAATAACCTTTCAATTTTCTAGGGGAAGGAACTTTAACAATAGAATTTTGAATGTGGTTCAAAAGTTTTGAAGAATCAACTTTGGTAGCATTAGCCTTTGTTGTACCAGCGGGGTTAGCATCGTTACCTGTGATCGAACTCGATGCCAACCGCCAACCGGTGCGCCGTAACAATACTTTAGAAGCATATGAGTTTACCACGCGGTATTGATACATTCTGATAGCGTTCCTTGATATTGGGTGATTTTGAACTCTCACAACAGTCTTCCAATTTTGTATTGTGACTCTTCGTTGAAGTCGCAAAATCAAAGTTCAAGAAATGGAGCACTCCGGAACCATACAGCGCGACTAGAACAATAAACTCTTGGCCCGGGACTAATGTTTTAGCTTTTTTTTTATCTGCTACAACTTGATTTTATTTCTAATATATTTTCTCCTTCAATTTTGAAGTAGCTGCTTTTATTACAAATCACAATTCATCGTGATTTGGAGTTGTCTCACTATCTAATGATTCATCATTAAACTCTAAGTCAGAGTTGTCATGCTCATACTTATCCTTTCCAACTTCAATTATTTTTTGTGCAAGGACCTCATCTCTTAAAGAACTAATTTCATCGTCATACACACTCCACTCAGGAATCTGGCGACGTGCCCTATCGAGTTTTGGCTCTTTGGTAAGAGGATTATTACAAAGATCAATCGTCTTGGCGGTCTTCAAACTCGAATCATCACACCATGTTTCGCACCATAACCAATCTTGTGGTAAGGAGAAGATTCTCAATTGTGGCTGGAGGTTGTTTGGAAGATCTTGATCAAGATTGGAAAGAGATGCAGGATCTCTGGAGAGAGCCTGATAATGCTGTCTCAATCTATCACCAGCAGCAATGTTTCTGAACTTTTTCAAGTCAATCACGTACAAAGCACTTATGTGGTACTTGTATTCATCTCCCAAGAATGTTTTCCAATAACCTTGCTTCCAGAATCGGAATCCTTCCATCTCCTTCCTTGAATCACCCATTGGAGTATAACCATATGGTGCACCTTGCAAATCCATATTAACTAATTCCATCATATCAGCACGAACAATTTGATCGGCATCAACAAATATGACTTTATCCAACTCTTGAGGGAATAAAACATCTAAAAAGAGAATCTTGTAACCCCAAATGGTTCTCTGCTTTTCTCTTTGGCCTCTTAACCACAATGGCCACTTATAACTAATCAGTTCATATTCAAATCCATACTTTTCCGAAAGATATGGAAGAAACTCTCTAAAGGAAGGCGACATGTAATTGTCAATAAGCCAGAACTTCACGGTGTGCTTAGTATGGCGCATAACAGAAACAGTCATAATACTCAATAGTCTCTCATAAAGGTGTCCAGATGCAACAGTAAAGATGTTAATGTCGGCTTGTTTCTTCTTTTGGTCATTATTGAACCAAGAGGATAAGATACCTTGATTCTTTCTATTTGGTTGATCCTCTCCATCAACATCTGCGGAGATTAACATCTCAGATTCCTTACCTTCTTTCTTCACCACTTTTGGATAAATAAGAAGACCATCAAGGTTAAGAAGGGCAACAGTAATGCTGTCACTAGGTTCAGATATTATCGACCCATCGGAGTCAACACTGACCAAATCGTAAAGCTCACGAGATCTTCCTTCCTTTATTGAGAACTCCCATAAACCTGGATTTGCCCTTAATTGAAGATAACCATAGTTTGTCATTACCGATGTATCGGATCCTGGAATTTGAACCACTAAACCTGTTGGTGGGGACCCTGTAGTTAAATCAACAGCATTTCCCTCAATAATAATGCTTTCAAGTTGATAGATTCCTGTTACTGGGCCAGACTGAGTCAAAAGAACATTATCCAAGTCACTTACACTTTGCTTCGGAACCACAATCCACGAAGGAGGAACATCCATATCTAGCGTGAATAAAGTCTTAACAGGTGTATTCTTGAAAGATACAAATGGCTCATCATAGGCAGTACCGTTTTTGAATAACACTGAAGATTTGAAATTTCCTTTGTAGAATCGTTTGGTTTGAATTTCTTCCATTTCAAGTTGAGGCACGAGCAAAATTTCCATTGATAGGAAATTGATGTCTTTGAAGGCAGATGACAGAGAGAGTAACTTTTGCGCTTGCTCCTGAGCTGGATCAACAACAACTAGCATATGTATCATGCTTTTGTTGATATCACCAAAGGAAATAGAAATATCTGTGCTTAACATGTTGAAGTCAAATCTTGGAATAGTGCCCGTAGCACCACCATAAAATGTCGCAGACAGAATACTGGAAGCTGATTCAAACCAGTCATGTAGATCATCCGCTTTCGAAAGCTCAGATGCCAGAATGTTCTGGGCAATTGACAGTCTCTCTTCACTCTCACGATTCACAAAATATTGCAAAGCCTTAGAGCCAATCAGAGAATCATTTAGATCAATGTAACGGCCGTTAAGGAGAATGAACGATTTTGATGTTATACCAATATTTGAGAGATAATTCTCAACATCTGGAGAAGGAGCAAAATCACCATCAGAGAACTGGTGTTCAGAGACGATGTTGCCGAGAGTTTCGATTGCATGATGTATAGATTGATGTAAATCTTGCTTTAGCCTACCCAAAAACGAAAGGCCGTCTGAAGTGTGAACAAGTCTCACCTTTAAACTTACATCTGTTTCCAGAGCTAGGTTCAAAATTTCACGAAGCTGCAAAAGAGTGAGCTTTGAGCCGAAATCACCACCTAGAGTGATAGTTGCAATGCTATTTCCCTTTTCTCCATTTGTGAACTCAAGAGCGTTATGATGCAATCCATGAACCATTTGTAGAACAGAAGGTGAGATGGACTTGTATTTTGCTTCAGATTTATCCGGTGGGAAAAGCAATTTGTTACGGAATGGTAAAGCATCTTCATATAAGAGAGTTTCAGCTTCTTCAAAAGTACTAGCCATTTGCTGGTAAGCCATCCCAGCAATAAAGTTTACATCTTCACTAACTCTCTTAGTTAGAGTGTACGCCCAGTTGCTGTCAAGAGGTAATATCATACCGTTGACAATAAATGTTGGCTCATGGATATCGAATTTATCCATGAAAGCTTTAACAAGATCAGCTGAGTGATTAGTGTCACCAAGCTTCTTAACAATATCTTTAGAATGATCCAGTTTTTCGAGGTAAGTTTTGAGCCTTGAGGTACCCTCAGTATTGTAAATATGATACACATTGTCTGCCAAAACTCTTCCGTTGTCAGTTAGTGGTAGAGGGATCAGTCCGATTCTTTGAGCTATACCGTTATTGGCCACAGATTTAACAACATTATTCAGAATAGATAAATGTTCATCATCAGACAAATCAACAGCAAATATCACAGTCTGTAGGTTAGATCTGACGGGAGGGATCTGCCCAAAACCAAATCGGCCAATATATGATGCGATATCGTCGTCATAACCTTGGTAAATTTGGTCATTCTCCACATCATTTAAGAAGATAAGAGGACTAGAACCCTCAGAAACAGAAATACCAGAAGAAATATCGTATCTTACGTTTTTAGCGGAGCGTGCTTTGTATGCTGAAAGAAGGGAGAACTTACTTACAAGTTCACGCGAACGAGCTGGTTCCAGGCCCAAAGTCATTAACTGCTCGATAATCATAATTTCTGACTTTATTTCGTTGTAGAGATTGAAAATGTTTGTTTTAGTTTGGTCGATCAGTCTTCCATTCAGGAACAATCCTTGACTCTCCGAAGATATGCCAAATCTTTGATTCGAGATTGTTTGCTTTACCAAGTTCTCGTTAATGCTCTCATCAACTAGATAAGAACTATATTTCGGGAACTCCTCAACGATATCAAGCAATGATTTCAGCTGATCAGTGCTATTTGAATGGGCTAGCGCGTAAGTCGAGGCCTTCAAGCCTAGTTCTTTCACCTCTTCAATGCTAACCGCTCTGATATCATCGTCATAAATGTCAGTTAGTGATCCAGATGACGATTGTCCCCTTTCTTCAAGAACATTAGAGCCATGTTGAACGTCTCTATCATCAATAACAATGTAGTCTGTTCTCTTCAGTGTTAAATCAACACCATATCCCGACAATACTTCTCTCTCTATTATGTTCTGAGGAACATATCTCCAAACGAAGCTTAACTTACCAGCGGAGGAAGCATCATAAAGATTTGTCATGAATTGTCTAAATTTAACATCCTTTACATCACCATAGAGAACTAGCAATGGCCCAGAACTTCCAATAACTCTATCAAACGGAAGAATCATTTCCTTTGACGACGTGTCAGTCATCAATGCATATACATCATCAGGACTGCAATACACCACGTCATTGTATTTGAGCCATGATCTTGGGATTTCACCACATTTCTTCAAGAGTTGCAATTCTGCAACAGGGAGAACAATATCAGTATAATACTTATAATGTGCAGCAATGCGAGGACTGTAGTATTTATTGGCCAATGGAATATCATATAGTGATCTTTCTTTGGGTGTCATTTCGTCGAAAACAGACATATATAACTCTTCGTCATTTTCGTAGGTCAATTCATCTCCTTCATCAGATATGGAAAAGCCAGCAATCTTAGATACTGTCGAAAGATAATATGATTCGTTTTCAGACGATACGGTTTCCCTAATGGAGATGTTAGCTCATGTATATGAACAAATAAAGCGGAGTTACTTACAAGAGTCGAAGCTCGAAAGGTGGGTTCTCCCAGCTGGCCTGAAGTTGTATGTCAATCTGGGACAATACAAACCTTACCAGAAGTACTAGAACAAATAACCCCTTCATCATATCTCCCTTGATAGGTTGTTGTGATGAGATGGTCAAATACACCCTTCCAAGATTTAGAACTTCAATAGTTCACAAGCTACAGAAGAATTAATTGGTGCGCGCCACACAAAATCGTGGGATATGTCGCACGTATAAATTTGACGCGTCGGGCTACGTACGTCACAGTTAAACCCAAACAGTGCCAGATAGGTGGTGACGGCGGCAGATTTCCAGAATTCAGTGTTATACATGCTGGTAGATTAATAATAAGAGACATAACCTTCATTGCACATAGTGTTATCTGCATAGAGAATTGTATCATTCAGAGCACTAACCAAGACTCTTTGACAACACGATCTCCCCCCTTTGACACAATTTTGTGCAGAATACTCTGCCATTTACCTAAGAAGTTATACAGGCTTTCAGAACTTCTTTTTATTTTTGCTCAAAACCTCATATCATTACATCTCCTCCAATGCAGTCAGTGCTAAGGAACTACACATATTTTCTCTTCGCAGCTCAACCGTACTTCCATATACCATATACCCCACATTGTTTAGCCTGAGGAACCAGTTTTAAGACCATGCCTACATAACAATACATCATCCACTCACCCTACGCCGTTTACTTTCAAATCTCAAGACCTTTTATTACCAAAGAAGATTGCCAGACAGGTGCGACTAGTTAATATCCTTTAACCATATCCTTTGCGGGGCTTACCCATATTCCCTACATAAACACTATCTCTCTTACAGAAAAGCACTATACTAGATTCCTTGGAAAGATCCATATAATTCCTCCATATCACTCACTATCTGTACAGAAATACATGGAAGTTAAATTAATAAACTTTGCTGTTTTAAAAAAGTCGCCAGTTAACTTTTATTGCGAAAGCTACCTGAAAACTTTAATTCCAAATGTATAACTTTTATAGGAATGAGATAAAACAAAGTCAAAGAGAATTACTAGAACGTTCAGTTATAGCTGCTTTAACTCAATACAGTTGCAAATACCTTCCCAATACGCCGTGATACTGGATTGAACTAAAATTTAGAAATACCGATTAAATATATGGCACCGTAACGTAACTTAACAACGATTTACTAAGAATCGAAAACATTACTGTGTAATAAATATATCTAGCCCATTACTCCTTTGATTCAGAAATTACTTAGACTGATCTCAATGCAGAACTATTTATTATCCACGCTGCAATAGATATATAATGTGATAATGAGGATAGCAAAGAAACTAATCTTCTTGGAGATCGCAAAGGAGGGTCTGATATCGGATACCATACTGAGAAAATTACAATAAACGTTTGAATTGCGCTATAAGTTTTTCATGTACTAAAATTGAAGGAATATCGCGTTACCGAAAATGGATGGCCCTATTATACAAGTAGTGATATGCGATCTCAGAATTTGAGCTGGGCGCGGTAGAACGTTACAAAATTTTAGAAAGTTAGCGGAAACGATTGCAACCGATATCAAAGATAATTTGAAAGGCGTTTCTGTGTTATAGTTGATCTACAAGCAGTTAAGGCATTACTAATATTCAATTATTATATAATTTATTTAATTAAAATATATTATAATGTTTTTGTGTGTGTGTGTGTGAATATGAATAAAGATAAATTATCCAGTTTATGTTATTTGCAGTCAGTTAGAACAGTAATGCTCTTAGGGTTTCGATGCTAGTGTGTAAAGTTTGCATCAATCGGTTGCAGATAGTCATGCTGTTGCTTAAGAATGAGTCTTGGTTTTAGATTTTAGCAAGAGCAGGCTTGATATTCTAAGATAGTTTAACAAATCAGTAATGGGAGGGTGGCTATTCTTTATGTCTCTAACGCGAAGAATAGTACCCTCGTGGTTACAGGGAAATATTGGAATCATACAGCGGAAACCGATGGTTCAACTATTAGGTAGAGAGAGGATAAGCGTAATTAGCTTGTACATTTGTTAGCGGGCTTTAAAGGCCAAGGTCATATATTGGCAGTCTTTGTTTTATGGTATGGATTTAGTAAGGTTGCTAACATTTATTATATGAGTAGTCTATGGTTTGTGAGTAATGAGGATTTTTAAGTGTTTGAGTTTGGATAATAATAGGTAAGAAGTCATGGTTTAATGGTGGGCCTCCATTGTTGCAACTGTGGCAGGGTGGTTGAATGGGTGTAAAGAGTGGGAGATGATCAAATAATGAATTGAGTGATTACGTAATCTTGAACGAGTGCTTATGTAATCATATTTTGACCAAATGTTAGGGTTTCATTTAATATTTTTCGATTAAGAATATATATCGGTCAACTGTTCAGTTGTGGTATCATATATATTTCATTTCAGAGGTAGCAGTAGCTGTTGTGCATGGAGGACAAAGATATACTTCCATTTCGTTGTGGCATCGTTAGTATTAGGAAAAGTTTATCCATTCCGGCTGGATCTTTTTCCAGTCATACGAGAGAATATTTATTTAGACAAAATTGGTTTGGTCCAATTCTCCCCTTAATAAGAGTTTTGTTACCAACTTGATCGATTATTGCAATATTTGTTGTGTATTCTTTAGTTTTGAATTGTTAAAGACAACACCAGATCTGCGATACCGGTATCACTACAAGTGAATTGGTTGGGTGCAACATTGTAGTACAAAAATGGCGGTAATGAATGGATAAGTGTGGCTATTGTAGTTTATTCCGAGTGACCCCAGCTACATGGACCTAAACAAGTATGGTAGTCATTGTGCTATCTGGATTCCAATTGCATTGAATGAATACATTATGCAGGAGGTTGGAGCTCCGCTGTTAAGTCGGAGGAGCCACAGTTTTTTTGGTTTTTTTTGCGTGATGACCAGTTTTGGATAAAAGCCCGACTGTCAGAAATATCTTTGATTTCACAAAACCTTCTTCTTTCTCACATGTTATGCTTAAGAAATTGGCTCCCTTAAGAAACATATCACGAGCAATGTCTTCGAAGCTTCCATCACACAATCCATACTTCAATGCATCTGGCAAGGACGTCTGGTCCTTGGTTAATGAATCTGCCGCTGCCGCTGCTGCAAAGAGCGATAGAGAGATTATCAACTTGGGACAAGGGTTCTTCTCTTATTCCCCACCAGACTTTGCAATTCAAGCCGCAAAGGATGCATTGGATGTTCCTTTGAATAACCAATATGCCCACACTAAGGGTAAGCCATCTCTCTTGAAAGCCTTATCCCAAACATACAGTAAACGTTACGGTAGAGAAGTCTCTACTGATGAGATCTTGGTCACCACTGGTGCCAATGAAGCTCTTTTGACTATTTTGACTGGTTTCCTTGAGAAAGGTGACGAGGTTATTGTCTTTGAGCCTTTCTTTGACCAGTATATTTCAAACATTGAGATCCCAGGTGGAAAGGTTGTTTATGTTCCTCTTCATACTCCACCAGCAATGGCTGAACGTAACGTTAAGGGTGAAGAATGGACCATTGATTTCCAAGAGCTTGAGGCCGCAATTACCGACAAAACCAAATTTATTCTGTTGAACACTCCACATAATCCAATTGGTAAAGTCTTCACAAAGGATGAGCTTACTAAGATTGGTAACCTTGCTGTTAAGCACAACATCTTTATCATCTCTGATGAAGTGTACGAAAATCTTTATTACACTGAGGAATTCCCAAGAATTGCCACTTTGTCTCCAGAATTCAACGAAAGAACTTTCACTATCTTCTCTGCTGGTAAGTCATTTGCTGCCACTGGTTGGAGAATTGGTTGGATCATCGGTAACGCTGATCTTATCAAGTATGCCTCTTTAGCCCACACAAGAATTTGTTTCTCAACTCCAGCACCAGCACAGGAAGCATGTGCCGTCTCCCTTAATGCAACTGAGACCAATGGATACTTTGAGAAGACACGTGAAGAATACCGTAACAAATATGCAATCTTCACCAAAATCTGGGAGGAGCTTGGTCTTCCATACACAATTTCTGAAGGTGCTTACTACCTCTTGGTTGACTTCTCCAAGGTGAAGATCC
Organism: Petasospora americana; assembly: GCA_003708795.3. NCBI lineage: Eukaryota > Fungi > Ascomycota > Saccharomycetes > Phaffomycetales > Wickerhamomycetaceae > Petasospora > Petasospora americana. Next base: position 505,564 of record PPOA03000006.1, read on the forward strand.
CAGATGACTACGTGTTCCCAGAGGAGTTCAAAGCGCGCGCTAGAGATTTCAGACTCACATACTGGTTAATCAACGAGTTGGGTGTTGTTGCTATTCCACCAACTGAATTCTACATCAAAGAGCATGAACATGCTGCTGAGAACCTTCTTCGTTTTGCTCTCTGTAAAGATGATGAAGTTTTGGAAAAGGCTGTTGTGAGATTGAGAGAACTCAAGAAGTACATTACTAACTGATTACATTATTAATTTGATATAAACTAAACAAACAATAGACTAATACTTTATTTTCTCTTTTTCGTAGAAAATGATACTGACTTACCCTGTGGCATTTTATTTTGCTTCTTTGCAGGTCTTGGTCCTTCGGATTCCTGTGAGTATGGATCAAACTGGCCTGAAGGTCTCTTTCTGTCAGCTCTCTTTGGTGGAGCAGTTACCATGACCTTTGGAGCAGAAGAGTAGTCAAATACCTTCCCGTTACTCACGTTTGTTTTCTTTTCTGTATGAGCTGGTGTTGACTTCTTTTTCAAAACGATAACATCCTCACTGTTCTCGAACATTCCGACCTCATCTTGTGGTTCAGGTGACACAAGTTGAGATGTAGCTGGAGGAATATTATCACTAACAGCTTCTTCTTCTTGTTCAATGTCTTCTAACTCTAATTTCAAGGATACATTCACAACAGAGAGTCTCTCATCTATCATACTTTGACGCTCATATATATCCAAAGGAATCTTAGAGGAAGCGACTGGTGAGAAGAAGCCGGTTCTCTTCAATTGATCTGGACCAAGAACGTTAGATGTTGCTGCAATATGGTTTGAGGAACTAATATTGAACTTCAACTCTTTGAATATATCCTCTGCCTTCTGTACCTGTTCAAAAGAGAGCTCTTCAGGCTCTTTATTGTTGCCTGTGGCATCGTTGTACAACTGGAAATCCTCCTTTTCTGTAGTCTTCAATGTTTTTGATATGAGATCAGCAATGGCCTTACAATTCTTACGAACATGATCCGTAATTATGTTACTTGTAGCAAGGACACCAGCGGCGTCTGTTGGGGCAGAAGATGCCAATGACACAAGCAGTTGAGTTGGCATAATATATCTTGGTGATTCGTCCTCCTTACGCGCAACGTCATCCCTCCAGTAGTACAGTTGTTCCACAAGTTTGCTTCTTGAAGGAGAAAGGTTGAATTGGTATATCAATCGCTTCCAAGGATCATCTTTCTCTGATGGAGAGTATGTATTTGTTTGAGTTACTGTTGGTCTGTATTTGGTATATTCAAAACGTCTGACTGCAACGTTTCTTGATTCAAAGAGAACTCTCTCCAACTTTTCGGACTGTATCAAGGAATTTTTCAACTGATCATAGATATATAAGAGGAAGTGAGTATCTGATCTTGCATAAGCTCTCATTGGTTTGGTTAAGGGACGAATTCTCCAATCAGCCAATTGATACTTTTTGGAAGTTTTGAAATGAGCAAATTTCTCCAAAAGATACGCTAAACTGTGTTTTGGGAAGCCAAGCTGTTTTGAAGCGTGATATGTATCAAACAAACTTACAACATACAATCCCAAGTCTCTTTGGAGCCAGATAATATCCATGAAGGCACCATGGAATACCTTTGTAACGAGAGGATCAGCAAAGATAACATTTAACACATGTAACTTGTCACGAAGAGCCAATGTGTCAATGAGCCAATCTTGGTCTCTGGTACTGATTTGCATTAAGCATACAATACCATAGTAAGATCTGTAATCGTGATGTTCAAGATCAACAGCAATCTCTTCTGCGCCTTTAAGGGATTCCACCATCTCTTCGAGTGTTTCAGTTGTATCGACCCAAATGGCTTCAGTTGTTTCCCAATCCTTGAAATGAATAGGTTCTGACACTTGAAGTATGGATTCATTATACTCTTGCTGCAAAATCTCAGTTTCATATGGTTGTGGGTAATGTGATGGGTCTGTATCAGACATCTCAGTCAATGTGAGGGACTCCTTCAGTGGGATAATAGCGTGCGGTTTTGAAGGTAACAGTGGCTTGAAAGGGTGAGTTTCTGAGTTATCCACAGGAACAGCAAACTTAAGTTGAGGTTTCTCCAATCTCTTTGGTGCTTGTGAGTTGGCAGCGATATTATTTGAGTCGTCTAAGTACGTTAGAGACTGTTGTTGAGTATCCTGGCCAGTTCTACCTCTTCTGAGCTCATCAAAAGCTAAGTCAGACTTTTCAAGAAGGGTATCAAGAACGTTGCTGATGGTTCCCCAAGACTCCTTTATAGACTTTTCACTAATCTCATCAGCTTCGCTCGACTCCACAGATGAGACTATTGTATTAATAAGCTTCAAAATGTTGGCAGATGATTGACGGCTAGCAGATGCGATGCCTTGGTCCAAGCTGGTGTAAAAGTTGATGTCATTAGTTGCCAGACCACTGGCAGCCCTGATTACTGGAGCCAGTTTCGGAAGCACTGACTTAACAGCAGTAGACGGTGTCTCTGACATTCTGCAGTTTAAGCGTTGGCGATGAGTGTGTGATTCTGACGACTTCACCAATGCAACTAGGTTTCTCCTTCTATAAATTTTTCCCCCTTAGAAGCGCGAAGGGAAGAGCCCTCCCACGGGATGAGATCGATGAGCTCAGCAAGCGCGCGCGAGGGCGGGGACCGAGAGTGCGAGCGCAAAACGAACATCTTAAATGGCACACCCAAGTTCTAAAATACGATTCTCGGTGTATTTTCGGCACTATCAAAGGGGGAAAATGTTCAAGATTAACAGAGTCTCAAGTCTTGTGAGAGTAGCTAACTACAGGCTCTTTGCTCCAAAGACTGTTTCACGTTCCTACTCCTTGAAGGACGATTTTTCGTTCCAGGCAGGTCCACCAAAGCTTCCAAAAGAAGATCAGGAGGAGTTTGAACGTCTCCAGAAGATCGCTAACTCACAAGCTGCGATCGATGAATACAACGCATCTTTCTCAGATGAAGTGGATGCCACAGCTGCACCATACTTGGGTAAAGCAGGTATCGATATTGGTGGTTTCTCCCCAGAATACTTCAAGACCATCCCAGAGTTTGAAGGTGATGTTAACCCAAAGACTGGTGAAATTGGTGGTCCAAAGCAAGACCCGTTAAGACACGGTGATTACTCCTTTAACGGACGTGTCACTGACTTTTGAATGAATCAGTACTACTCTGTATGAATGTTTTTACGACTACGATATGAATAAAAGAAGATATATACTGTAAGTATTAAATTTGCTACTGGCTATCAAGTATTTTTAGATCCTAGCTTCTTTCATACGAGTGTTCAGCTCCAACAGATTTTGATCCAAAGTAGCAGAAGTCTTATTCACAATATCACGTCCTTCACTCAAAATCTTGTTGATAGAATCCCATTCGCCCACATCTGATCTGACTTTCTCAGTTGCAGAGGCTTTGGAATCAATCTCAGACTTGATAAAAGTGAGTTGTTCATTCAATAGCATGTTCTGCTTGGCTGACTTATTGAAGCTGACAGCAAGTTTCTGGATCTCTTTGAACCAGCTCTTTTCTGAAACACTCAATGGGACCTCACCACCTTTTTGAAGTTTATCTGCCATCGATTGGAAACGTTTAGTGATTGCTTCTTGTCTTTCAATATATGAAGAAATTTTCTCGGAACAATCATTAGATTGTTTATCAACTATTTCGTATCTTTTCGTAAGATCACATGTAGTATTAAGTTGTCTCTCGAGTTCTGTTTTCTGATTGATGACTTTGTAATTCAACGCGAGACCCAGTTTATGGAACGTAATCAGTTGTTTTGTCACTTGAGCAGATACGTCATTCAACTGACGCAAAGAGTTTTCATCTGCTATAAGTGGTGTTGAAGAATTGGTGGGTTGTATAATCTTGGTATTGCGAACTTGTTGCACGAGCTTCTCGATTTCAAAATATGCGGTACCAAGTTTTGCCCCTGGAATCGAAGGGATAGAATCTTCGTTTATCTTTGTGAGTTCTTTCGCCTTTGAGCCTTGGAAAATATCAAATGACTTATTAGTTATGATACATCTAAACCCTTCACCAAACTCGTTTTCAATCCAGAAAGCTCCTTCATAAACCTCGCCATTCGTCAATGTCTTTAGTAGTCGAATGTCGGTAGTTGATGATTTTGATTCCATTAGTCTCTCAATGTCCCCATCTACCACTATATCATCAAACAATTCAATCCATCTACTGAATCCTAATTCGAAAATCTCGTTACCTCTTTGGAGAAGTGTGGTTTTACCAACTCTTGTTATCATGCATGGGGCTGTCTTTGAAGATGTCTTGAAATCGATCAAAGACAACGAGAGGAATGTGTTATCGGTATCATCATCTCCATTTCCTCCCAATAAAAGGTTATTCACCCCAACAGTGTCTTGGAACCTCATGGTATGACGTGGATCCTGGAGAAGAATTGCGAACCCATTATCTGAAAATGTTATAGCAAGAAGTGAGATTGATCCACATGGAATGGTTGTAATAGTGAGAGCTGAATCGTCGTAAAGGGATTCAGGGTAACATTGAATTGCATATGGACCCTGAATAGAGGTCTTACCAGAGATTTCTGGTTTCAAAACACACAACTCTTTAGAGGATCTAATCTCAATTGGTGCAGTTGCAATTTGTTTCCAGAGTGATTTAACGAACTTTAATTGATCAATCGCCTGTCTTCTCAAGACTATATTTGAACTCTCAACAATGTCATTTGTAAGTAAAACAGTCTCATTGAGAAGATCTTCAACGGAGTCTTTTGACGCAACAAGTGTGTTTGGTAAGAATGGATACAGAGAAAATACGTCACCATCGCTGTTCAAGATGTAAAGTGTTAAAGCACCTGCTAATGTGTTCACAGATCCAAATGTCATAGACACTGGATCGCTGATAGAGTTGCTTACCAATCCCACTTGATGGTGAGATGGAGATGTAAGGTCATATGAATTTTCTGGTTCGTCATAGGACGTGCTCAAGTCAAACGCTCTGACGAAGCCATCAGAAGAAAGGATGACCAAATTGGAGTCAAAACGGCCTGTGTTGTTCCAAGTAATATCTTTGATTGATACGGATGAGAAAATTTTGGCTCCAACTCTGAATGATTTAACCTTTAATAGAGAATCTGAGGTATTCATGAAATTCGAAGATGGGAGAGTGCACACGAAGATGTTGTGTTCATTGTAAACGGCCAAAAGTGTCCCAGATGCATTCATCAATAACCCTTGAATGTCAAAATCAATTCCAGGGACATCTAGTAGCTTATAGTTCTGAGAGGTTGATATCTTTGTGCATCTTATGGTAGAGTTATGAGCAAAGAATGTCTCATCCGGGTCTCTAACAGCAATTTTTGAATGACGGATGTTTGTTTCTGTCGAAACAGCATCCGAGGAGAGCCGTTTGAAGATCTCCTGATCATTGAGTTTCTCTAATAACGTCATTCTGGTGAGATCTCCAATGTGTTACTAAATGCCCTACCTTTAAAACTTGGAAACCAAACTTTTGTTTACTTTTTGATCACTGAGTCCAACTTTTTTTCCTCCCACACATAGCAGGTGCGCGACCAAAGGGGACAACGTCATGAAAGAAGTAGGGAAATGCTACGGTTTTATAAAAGTCTTATTTAGTTAAATTTTTAATTCATTTTCGGTATATATATACAGTATTTACTTTTTGTTTGATCTCTATCTTCTTCTTACTCACTTCATTTGAGCCATGAAGTTGTTAAGCTTGATTTGCTTCTTGTTTCTCCCTCTCATCTCCTTCTTAGCCTTCTTTGCTGGGTCAGCATCAAGTTTGGCCTGTTGAGCTTTAGGGTCAAGTACTGTCCAGAGCCACTCTGGATACTCGCTATCCTCAAGTGCAACTGGCTCTGCGCCAGACTTCTTGATTTTAAGATTGAGTGGTGTACCGGCCGCACAAGACGACTTGATGGCAAGTGGCTTGGGCGTCTCTGCGGCGTTTCGTAGCACAGCAGATGTGAATAAAGTTCTTCTGGCTACAGAGAGCCCTATTATATTTCTGGTAAAAGATAGCATTGTAGTTTGGTTTTTTGCGTTACCTTTTAGATCATTGGTAATGCCATCTTCCCCCATCACCGCCGAATCTCAAACTTTTCAGCATGGAGCTTTCTCTACACCCGTACACCAACCATCTCGCTTGTACTCCACTTTCTGCAACTCTACAACTTGATTCTAAATAAAGAATTGTCTATTAAAACTTTTTTGGATGGGATGGGGAAATATTTACATTAATGCAACAATTATTGAAAGAATGATCTCTAAGAAGGCATTGACCCAGAAATTCCAAACCAATGTGTAGAGTAACTTTGGACTGAAAACGGTCCAAATGAAGAGATGGTATCTTTGCGCATAGCAGCTCACAAGAATTAGAAGACTTGTAAGGGAATAGAATACAAGGTTTGTTACAAATCTTGCCCTGAGTACCTCATATTTTGAAGGTTTTACACTTCCTTCAAACATGATCGGTAAAGAGGCAAATATCCAGTAAATTGGGCCAGCGAAATTGGTCAAGAAAGTTAACAATCCCACGGCTATAATATTATAACTGATGATACCATTGTAAGCATTCGATAGGTCAACAGTGTTTAATGAGTTGGTCTGTCCGAAACTGAAGAATGTGAGATTTTGAATTGCGATCAGTGATATGGTCAAATAGCCAACTTTAACACTTGTGTTTTTCCATGGGAGTGACTCAAACACGTTACCAATCTGCGATCTAAGACCAAATAATATCAAGAATATACCACAATTATTGATTGATGATTGCATAATCAACAATATAGTGAGCAAGTTGTGGATATCCGTGGTGAACCAAAACTTTTCATCTCTTACCACTTTGAGACCGATTCTTAAGAAAAGAAGACCACCAATTGTCATGAATATCATCCGAGCAATATCAACCAAACAATCTTGTGCATTATCTTTATTAAGAAGGGACATTGTGAATGCAACAAGTTGAATTAGTTGACTTGGAATAGGTTCACCATTGGCAATAGAAAATAGTAATTTATAAGTCAACAACGAAACAGATAGTATGAAAGATCCAACAAATGGAATTATAGGGTGGATTCTAGCGATACCACCATTAGAAATTGAAAATGTATAAATGGATAAAGTAATGGAAAATAGAGCCCATTTGATGAACAGATTCCCATCAACAAATTCAGCCATTGTATCACCAACAAATTTCTGACCACTGTTATTCCATCCACGTACAAATCTGAGAAGGATCAAGATCAATCCGAGGTTCAATGGTCTCTTGTAAGCAAATATAACACTGATTAAAGTACAAATCCACCACCAAATCTGATGTTCCTCTTCAATAAGACTGCTTCCAAATACGGAAAGTGCATAAGTAAGAACTATACCAACAATTGCGAATGAATGCAATCCAAACTCTAGATATGCGAAAATGAGATTAATGAGGCACACAACAGAAACAATTACCAATGCGATCTTCATTGAGTCCAAGTCATAGTTAGTAGCAGATCTGGTCAATTCTGACTGAGACTCAATGAGGAATTCATAAATTGACTCTTCAGAATTATCTGAGTTGAGATCTGAAGGTATGAAGTTATGATAGTGGAGTAAATTTTCATTGAGAACTGCTTTTCTTTGTTCACCGGTCCATAAAGGAAGGAATTCTTTGATTAAGACACCTAAACTGTTTTTTGGAGTAGGAATATGTAAAAGGGAACAAAGTGTAGGAACCAAATCTATCTGTTGGATTTTTTTATAATAACTGTAATCTTCTGAATAAGGTAATGGAGACTCCACTTTGTAATTCAAAGATTTGAATTTATTTGATGCAAATACGAGGGCAGCGGATGTTTCACCAGCAGATGAACCACCGTGATTACCAATGTCATTCATACCATGGTCACCAAGCAATATAAGGACAGTGTTATCATCTAGAGAATTGTATACTCTTTCAACTATATTATCCATTTCTTTTTGTTTGCCGGGCATAAACGGTGACTCTGGGCCACCTTTATGACCAATATGATCGAGACCGAGATAATGAAGGATCAAGCAATCCCAATTCTGCTCTGATAATTCAGTATCCAAGTGACGGGTTACATTATTATCAACCTCAGTGAAGTCAGAGACAAAGAAACTACCAGTTCCATCACTTTCATCAAAGACATTAGGGAAGAGTTTGATCCATGTATCATCTCCAAACATATGAATCCTTTTACCGGCTATTTTCAGTTGTTTTAACCAACTGTCCTGGTTTGCTAATGTAGATGAAGTATCCTCTTCTACCACGTTAAGAACGGCATCCAAGAAGTTAGGTGTTGAACCAGTGGTAATTCCTTTTAGTCTTGGAAGTGTCACTGTTGGTGGGTTCGAAAAAGCGGTATAACCCAAAGCAGAGCCATCTCTGAGAAGACTTTGAACAAAATCCATTGAAGATCTATCTGAGAACACAAAGTCGCTTCGTAGAGCATCAACAACCATTATCACTGCTTTATTAAATTGTGGGTCAAAGCCACCATCAGAGAACTCTCCAAAGCCTTCCAAGACAACTTTTGAAGGGAAGAACCCTTTACAAAACAGCAAAACACCTGTTAGGTGTATCGCCAGCAACACAAACGAACGAATGAACCACATTACTGGCTTTTTAAATAGAGAGATTGGCTTGAGGCGCTAGGCTCTCTTTGTTTGTTTATTCGTTTTGTTAGTTGAACAGGTTTATTTCTACACGCGCCTTTTCTTTGTTCGCGCTGTATTGTCCTTGGACTTAGAGGCTATTTATGTAATTCAGTACCAAAAGTGTGTATATTTTGTATATGCGATATATTTGAATCATCTCATGAAATGTGTACTGGAAAGATTACATTAAGCAGTAGAAACACAAAGAAAACCCCAAATTCAAACCCATAAAGAAGTAGAAAGAAAGAAGAAAAAGCAAAAACAGACATTATGAAGGACTACCTCTTGAAAAAGAAAAGAAGGAAAAGAAAAGAAAACATGCAGTTGAGATATATGACGATTTACTGTAAGAGCTGGTCTCTGTAGTACGGTTGGTTGTTAACGAACTTAGCAGCTCTTCTATCATCTCTATCCTGGTGATGCTTCTCATTCTTCCAGATTCTCTTCTTCTCCAACAATGCCTGTCTATCATAGACTGCAACGAGATGTCTTGACTCAGCAGCAATGATAGTACCTTGACCTTCGGTTAATATTGTCTCTGGACGCAAGTTCTGACGGTAATATCTAGCAAGAGCACGGTGACCAACTTTAACACCAGAAGGTAAGTGTAATTCAACACCGTCATTGTATGAGACATGTTGAGGAAGAACCTCATCTTCAGTTTCATCTTCTTCATCTGAACCGACAACTGAGCCTTCATCTTCCCATTCTTCATCATCTCCCTCTGTTGATTCAAGATCCTTATATGTAGATGTGAAATCATAGAACTCTGAAATCTCCAATTTCTCATTTTCACTCTCATATGGAATTCTACAATGTTTCTTAGAGAGCATGTGTGCTCTAACAGCTTCCAATGATCTGAACTCAAAGTTACAGACAATACAGACATTACCAACACCAATCTTCTCTGACATGTACTTCACAAGACCTGATTTATCAACAAGGTATTTCTGCTCTGGAATGTAGAAACCGTGTTTCTTGAACATATGTGTACAACATGCCTCGAAATATGGGTATTTCTTGTTACAGAAAAGACAAACTTCTTGTGGGATCTCAATTTTGTTATCAAGTTTCTCTTGAACCATTTTTTCAATTTCTTCCTCCTCTGAAACTTCTTTTGGAGCTTCATTGATCTCTGGCTCTTGAACGGTTAATTCCTCAACTTTCTCGGTGACAGTCTCGATCTCAACCTCTGGTTTCTTCTCTGTAACTACCTCACCATCCTTCATAGAGTTCAACATGTTCTGTCTGGCAATCTCCAAAAGTTGTTTCTTCTTCTCAAGAAGAGCCTCCTTATCTCTTCTTCTTTGTTCTTTCTTTGTAATCTGCTTCTCCTTGATTACCTCTTGTTTCTGTTCTTCTTCCTCTTCAACACGCATCTTCTGAACCTTCTCTTTGAAAAGATCCTCACCGATAGCAGGAAGAGCAGCAACTCTTCTCTTTAAGTTATATCTATGCCAGTCGGACTTCATATGAGTTCTCTGGTCCTCTGGTAGAGGGAACTGTAGCGAACATGTGTTACAGGTATACAACATCTTTTGATATATTACAATAGAATAATGCTTTTCTGAAATATCTTAATTATAGTGAAAGTTAGCACCATTGAAATTTTTTTTTCTTCAGCTCATCTCATCTCGCGCCCGCGCTCTTAATTTTTTTTCCGTAGGGCCACAGTACTACAATACTTTTCAATTAATCCAGCATTATTTATTATTCATGCTTTTATATGTTACACACTCTTAAATAAGAGAATTTTTTCTTCTTTCATCTGCTTTTATCTTCATTTGCCTTTATTTTTTGTTCATATTTAATCAAGCTTTATTCTGTAAAGTTTCAAGGTCATCTGGCTCTGCAGAGTCTTCCTTAGGGTCTGAAGCCTCATAAGTAACACTATCATGTTGATGTCTCAAAGTGTTTCTCTTGTTAAGCTCTTCGACAGTTGGTTCTCTTATACGGAGATTTATCTCGTCCAAATCTGTTGCCTCGAGAAGTTCTCTGTGTGATTCTTGGATTTTACGTCTCTTAAGCTCTGATTTATCAGAGATAGGGTTATAATAAACGATAGCATTCTCTTGGTCAAATCTTAAAGCAATCTCTTGTAAATCATCTGAAAGGTGTGTTGTCTTCAAATCGTAATCACTTTGTTTAACAAATTTGTATCTTTCACCATCTTCAGTGACTTCCTTAGGGATATTCTCATTCAAATCATCCAAAGATCTCTTTACGCTCTTTGCTGAAGACTCTTCAGTAGTATAGAATGAGATCCAGTCCACTTCTGCTAACTTCATCTTTCTATAGATGGCAGTTCTATACTCTAAATCAGTGACATCTTGGACTGTTTTGGATCCAATAGTGACAATACCAAATTCTTGATCCATTCTAGAAATATCTGGAAGCAAAGACCACGTTCTCTTAGCTTTGAGATTCTTCTTAAGTGGATGCTTAAGTTGTGATGGGTCATTAAGCGTCTTTGTTGAACTCTCGAAAGTTGCTTCAATAGAACGTAATTGTGATGCTGGACTATCATCTTCTGGGTTTGAAGAAGGTGTTTGGGATCTTGAGTTTTGACCTTGTGAAGACAAACTTGTCTTACTTGTACCAAGGTATTCGGTTCTTCTTAAGAAAGACACAGTAGGTTGACTCTTTACTGTCTTTTCAACTTGTGGATCTCTAAGAAGAACACGATCAGCTGGATGGAGCTTTATATTAACATTAGTCATGGTCTCTGTTGAGAACAAAGCAGGAATGGCAGATGAATCAATAGGCAAACCAAAATCGTTATCCAATTGAATGATGTTGTTGACGTTCTCCTTACGGAAGAAAGATGACAATAAACTCGAGGAACGGACATCTTCTTCTTTCTTTCCATCATAATTCAACAATTTTGGTGGGAGAAGAGGAGGTGGTAAATCATTTTGGTACCTCACTCTTGTGATATAATCTTGACTCTTCGACATCTTGGTGAGTTCTTTCTCTCCTTCTTCTTCTTGTTCTTTTTCTGACCACCCCCAGTCGAAAGGCTCTCGGCGTTGTTTGTTCAAAATCAAATTTCGGGGAATCGCACTGAAAGCGCGAAAAGTCACGTGATTATAGTGCACTCTATCTTATACAATACAAATACAAGTACAATTCGAATTTATTATATATTTTGTTTTATTATTCATTATCACTCAATAGATTGGCCAAGTCTTTACATCCTTGTCTTGTTCTCTTTCTTGATTCTTGTTGTACCGGAGTTTGGTGAGTCTTCTCTTCTTCCTTATTTAACAATTTACGTAATTTATCAGTTAATTGTGTACCGTCATAACCAATTTGTGTTGATAAACTGAATTCTTCTTCAGGGTTATTATTAGATTCTGTGCTTGTTAATTCCAAATTTTCAAGTTGTGATACTGATGCTCTACCAATGAGTCTGCCAAATTTATCTTTACGTTTGTTTCTTATTGGAGATGGTAATTTTGGTAAAGATGATGAAGAATCTTTCTTCAAATTTGATTTTTCAGTTAATGTCAATTGTTGAAGTTTTGGTTTTAAATTTGAGAATTTAGGACAATGAATACAACTATCACGACTATTAACATTTGATACAATACCATCATTAAATGAATCAAATATAAAAGTTATAGTTAAGATTGGAATTGAGTGTTTTCTTGCAAATTCAAGTTTCTTTCTTGTAGATGAAATGCTTGTTTGTGGTATTGATAACTTAAAATTCTCATCAAATAAACTTGGATATTTTTGAATTAAATGTTCACCTGCTTTTGATCTTAACATGTCATAATTAACTATGAGAATATCCCTATCACCATTTAAAATTGAATGAAGTTTGAAACCTGATAATTCAATCATCTTGGTAATGTGTAATAACTCAATGCCCATAAATCCCGTAATACAAACATCTAATGAAGTTATACCAACTAATGGTTGAAAAAATGGTTTTCCCCAGATATCTAATTTTAGTTGACGATAATGTAAGCATCTCTCAATGAAAAATTCTGTTAGAACTTCTGTATCTTTCAAATCAAAGAAATATGCAGGTAAATCTGTTGTTGGTAAATTTGATGGAACAATTATAAAATTTGGGTTTAAATCATCTTTATTGAAAATGATACCACCGTGTGATTGAATTGTCTTTATAAGAGTGATTTTTTTAGTTTCATCAAAATAATCAATTTGGAAAGTTTTGCCTTCAAATATTTTAGAGTTTTTCAATTCAATGTTGATAAAACTTAATTTTGGTTTCTTTGGTTGAATCGCTTCTATTAAATCTTCTTTTGGTTCATCCCAAGTGTCATCATGTTTTTGCAAGGAAATTGATTGTTTTTTAATATCATCCATAATTGAATTCCAAATTTCTGGATTCTTCTTTATTTGATCTTCATCATCATTAATAAGTTTTTTTCTTTTCCTTTTCTTCAAATCATCCCAAACTAAACATGAACCTTCGCCAATCTTTTCACATGAATCAATATCATAATATTGTAGATCCAATGAAGCTTTTCTTTTTAAAGAATGGATTAACCATAAGGGATGAACATTTTTAATACCCCATTTTTTAGCAGAAAGATAACGTTTACCAGATTTTTCATTAGTTATAACTAATGATGACATTTGAGTTAAAGAATCAGAGACTTGACCACCATTATCTTGAATTAATTTAATTAGTTCAAATTTATCATTTGAATCAAAATGTTCATCTGTGTTTATCCTTGATAAGCAAATTTTCATATCTTCAAATATCGGCAATGAATAGCGATCTAAGTTGAAAATATCAGGATCAACTTTATCTTGATTTTGTAACCATTTTGCATGGATTATACCAATTACATCTGGTCCAATAAATTTAACATCAAACCTATTCCTTACAGAAAATCTGAATTTCTCTGTATTTCTATTACCAACAATAAGAACCGTAACATCAGACATTAGATTACTTGAATAGATACCACCCATTGCTTTAATTTTATTTGCAATATCAGACTAATGGTTAGTATCAATTTCGTTATATCAAAACTTTTTGTATAAAGTATAAAGACTTACTCTCAGCTCACTGGAGATAGAGGTTGAACAAAACTTTATATCAGCAAATGGACGAGACATAGTGGCATTTTATAATAAAATTAGAAAAAAAACTGTGAATAATCTTAAAAGACATAAACATTTGATTCAAAAAGACGCGTTTTGGTTATGAAATTTTGGGTCACGTGGGATTCACGTGATATAAAACACGAGCAAAAAATGATTATGTCATCAATTATGTCATGGCTGATTACGTCATCGATTATGTCATCGGTGTCACTGTTCCGTGTCTCCGGTAAATGATGTCAGACAAAAAAGGGCTATAAAGAAATTATGCATGTAAAGAATGAAATGACATATAAATTTCTTTTTGCTATTAAGGTCATAACAAAGTTTATTCCTATCGGCTATAACGTTTGATTAAAAATGAGTCGCGGGTATAAAATGAAAAATCTGGGGAAAGGACAAGCCTTCAGAGTGGGGCATATTGATGAAATTATAAATGGAATTAAAGGGAAAAAACTTACAATTTAATGATAGTTTAGTTTAATATTAGCTATGAACTTAATATTCAATAAGCTTTATATTTAATTTAACTCTTATGAGACAAATGACATGCTAAGAAAGGGACCAGTCGGAGGAATGGAAATTACGCTTATAGAGGAAAATCACTCTAGCCACACATAGGCTATGAATAAATAAACAGTAATAGATAGTAATGGAATAGTATAGTAATAGAAATAGAAAGAGAATAAAAAGGGTGATGGTAATAGAATAGTAATAGAAATAGTAATATAGTAGCAATAATACTAGGTAATAATAATAAATTAACAAGATATGATCTTATAGATAGAATGTCTCAACCCCGGAGGTTGTTTAAACGCCGAACCGAAAATCGGGAAAGCACAAACACAGTGGTAATATTACACTTTTATTAAGCTTTATTAGCAACATTTATAGCAATAACATTTGCTATGAACTATAAATTGTAAATTGTAAATTATAAATAGGAAATAGGAAATGAATTTATTCCTATTTGTATAACTTCTTGTGATTCCACCCCGGAGTCACTGTTGCCCCGTCCGAATTTGTGGAGTCACACCCCACAGGTTGCATCTAACAGAAATATAAAAAGGAAGATTTGCTGAATTTTGATACTTTAACAACTTTTTATCTGGCTGACTTCTTTGACTGGCTTTTTGATAATTTTACTATGAAAGAAGATCTTACAAAGCTGATTAAATCCTCCGGCAATGGTGGACTTACGAGAACGTCACAAGCTTGTGACCGTTGTCGTATTAAGAAGATTAAATGTGACGGTAAAATTCCAAGCTGCACTAATTGTTTGAATATTGGCTATAACTGTCAAACCAGTGATAAATTAACGAGAAGAGCATTTCCAAGAGGTTATACCGAGAATTTAGAGAAAAATCTCATAAATTTACAAAATGAAAACTCAAATTTGAAAATTCAACTGGAATTTTTAAGAAAGAAGTTAAATAATGAAATTGAGATTGCAGTTGAAGAAGAAGAAATTGAGATTGAAGGCTTGAATGAAAATTTCTTCAGGTATGATAATTTTATCGATAACGAAAACTACGTTGGCTTGAATTGCTTGAATTTCTTATTTGAAAAAATGCTATTGAATTTCAAACTATCAAAAGTTGAAGAGGTTAAAATTGAAGATCAAATTGAGATATTTGATAAGAGTTTAATTAAGAACTTTTTGATTAAATTTCCATCAAAGACAAATCTAGATTTATTGATTTCAAACCATTTTGAAAATTTGAATTTGATTCCGATTTTGGACGAAGTTTCCTTTTTCGAAAATTATAAATTCAAATTCGATCAAATTGATAACAGAACGGAAAACTTGATTGATTTAGTTGATTCAAAAGATGGTATTATCTTTATATCAACGTTGATTTTAATCATTCAATTGAACTGTTCGATTTTCAATATTCATGAAATTCATAAACTGATAATTTCTCTGAATTTGTCCATTAACACATCAATTGAAAAATTCCAAGTCTTATTGCTATCTTTATACCTTTTCCATAACAAGAATTGTTATAAAAATAGCTGTATCAATTTAACAAATATCGCTTATGGAAATGTCTTAAATCTTGGATTACACTTAAATTATAATAATTTAAAGGATGAAACAAATTTCTTAACAAAGGAGGCAAAATTCAAAAAATATTCAATAAGATTAAAATTGTATTGGAGTTTTTATATAATCTCCACAATTTCAGGAATTTTCTTTGGATTACCAAAAGTTGGATTTTTTGAAAAGTTCCACATACCAAAATTAACAACGATTTTAAATTCAAACTCAAACTTACAAAACTCAATTGAATTAATTGAGATTTTGAAAGTTTTTGAAAATATAAATTTGATTTCAATTGGTGAAGATCCAATTAAATTGAAACAAATTGATCAATTTTTGGTTAATTGGAGGAAGAAACTTGAATTAAATAATTTCTTTACAAAAATTTATAAAGAAATCGAATTGAAAAAGAAACAAAATTTCAAGAAAAAATTGAAATTATTTTCAAGAGATGATATTGTTAAGATTCAATTAAACATGTTTTATTTGACTCTAAGAATTTCAATTCACTTGCAGAATTCATTTAATCCAAAAAATCCATTAAGTGATCAATCTTGTTTTGTCATTTCTTCATTGTCAAGAGAATTCTTAGCTTATATAATTCTCTTGGATAAGAAAAGAGAATTGAATAATTTGAACAATTTTGAGTTTCATTTGGTTCCATTGAATTTCTTGAAATTCTGTTTAATTGCAATGTTAAGTATTTTGAAAGATTCAAGTTCAGATTCAAATTCAAGTTCTTTTAATGATACTTCAAAATTGATAACTCAAACTTTAAAAGTTATCAAATCAAGATATCCAGAAAATTTTGTCTTATTTAGAGAAGTCATTTTATTCATTGAGAAAAGTTTCTCTATAAATGATCCAGATTTGAATTATGACTTGCTGAATGGTGAAACTCCATTGATTACAGATTATTCAAAACCAGACTTATTATTTGAAAGCTCAACAACAGAAAGACACTTAAGTACTGCTTCAGATTCTTCCAATATTTCTTCAATCTTTGGAAATAATTATTCCTTACATACCGAAACAAATTCTTCTTCTTCGATAGATCATATTTCAAATTTTAATTCCGTCGAATCAGATACTTCAGTTGATGATATCCCTGGAATTAATGAAACAAATATGGATTTACTATTTGACTGGAATAAAAATGGTAACAATTTCAAATTTGATATTAAGAGTCTTATGGAAAAACCAATGGTTTATAACTCTTAATTATTAAGTATTTATATGTCAATCATGACAAATTATTCAATATTCAACGCCCAACTTTATTTATACCCATCTTTGTAAGAAAATGCTTTTCAAGACTTGGAAATCCACTGTCCTTGCAGCATACCTCGCAGCATATTACATAATCACTGTTCTAATTTTAAGGTGTCCGGGTGATGTCCGGGTGTATTTTTCTCTTATATATAAATTCAAGTATTAGCTCGGGTTATTATTTATCCGAATTATAAATGATACTACAAGACAACACTTTAATAACTTTCGATTAATACATAATGATCATACAAAAGATCATACCATGTAAAATCACCTCATAATATAACCATTCACGTTACTAAACCGAACTGGATAATCTGATGATCCCCTCAATTCTAACCCGAGATTTATGAAATGACTAATTAAATTTAAACTACGCGGATCATTATTAAAGTTGCTTTAATTTATCCGCTGTCCGATCAGATTTAGATTACACCATTTTTATAGAACAATGCGAGAATTTATTGTAACTTTACCCCCCTAATTGCACCCCCCCTTGTAAGACATTTAAATACCTGTCATATTTAAGCCCCACTCTAATTGCACTAAAACACCTCATCTTTTGTGTATATAAGAAGATTATTCCCAATTGAAATTAGCTTTTATTTTATTCTTACGTAGTGTCTATAAATTATATAATGTCAAGAACAGCTTTAGTCACAGGTGCATCAAGAGGTATTGGTAAGGCAATTGCCCTTCAGTTAGCCCGTGATGGTTATCAAGTTGCGATCACCGATCTAAAGACTCAGAGAGCTGAAGCAATGTCAACAGTTGAAGAGATTAAAAAACTTGGTAAGAATTCAATTTTCATTGAAGCTGATTCATCAAAGAGAGATGATATATTTAATGCAGTTGAACAAACTCATAAGCAATTAGGAGGATTTAATACTATTGTTAATAATGCCGGTATCGCTCATATTTCACCTTTAACAGAAGTGACAGAACAAGATCTTTCAAAGATGAACTCGGTTAATATTGGTGGTCCTCTTTGGGGTATTCAAGCTGCAGCTAAAAAATTTGATGAACTAAAACAGGGAGGTAAAATCATTAACGCTGCTTCAATTGCTGCACACAACGGATTTGAAATGCTAGGAATTTACTCTTCATCGAAATTCGCTGTTAGAGGTTTAACCCAGGTAGCCGCAAAAGAGCTAGCATCAAGAAAGATTACAGTAAATGCGTATTGTCCAGGTATCGTTTTAACTCCAATGTGGGACTTAATCGATGAGAAAATGGGCGAATACTCTGGAACTCCAAAAGGTGAAACCGTCAAGAAATATTGCGAAGGCATTGCATTAGGCAGAGGCTCGGTTCCACAAGACGTTGCAAACTTAGTGTCTTTCTTAGCTTCGGAGAAAGCAGACTATATCACAGGCCAGTCGATGGTCGTTGACGGTGGTATCGTCTTTACATAAAAAGTATATCTACGCATAGTAATACAATTTCTTTTATTATCTGAGCGGTTGAAGCCAAATAGAACGATATGAAACAGTTGATGTCATATAATCATGAGAGTCATGAGAAAACAGAATAGAAAAAAAATGCAATTTTTTTGATGTCATGAGGCCTCGAGGGCTGAGTGGGTAAGTAGTGATGAGGGGGGGGGGTATGGGGGAGTAGTTGTTGAACATGCCCCCTTTTTATACAAAGTTTAAATAAATGAGTTGAAACAGAATTTTATTTGAAAGGGTTTTTTGTTGAATTTTCCTTTCTCTTTTTTTGATTTTTGTAGATGAATTGAAATTTTTGGGTTGAGTTAAATATTTCAAAAGTTATTGGGTTAGAGAAAAACCATCAAGGTTCTTTCCCTTTTTGTTTATAAGTTTTCAAATAATGAAAAGATCTTATCCTTTCCAATGTAGTCATTATCAACGATATTAACCAATACGTAATCGTTAATAAGTGAGTTGATGACATTTCTTGAGTTTGAACCTTCTTCATAAATTTTACTCCATTCTTGAGCGATTCTAAAGACCTCATCCTTCCATGCTAAGAATGAAACTTTTTCAACAATTGTTGGTTGAAGAACCTCTTGACCCGGGAAAATACCCCAAGTAACTGCATTAGCAGAATCATCTCTAGTGTTTGAAGTCAAATCGTCTGAGTTGTCAATTGCAAAGAATGTTAAAATGTTATAATTATCCTTATAATTGGTATTTCCATTGAATGGCTTGTTGATTTCATCAATGTTTGCAACCAAATTCGATAATTTAGATTTTGGAATTAAAAACTCCAAGTACTGCTTTTGATAAACAAATCCATTCTTTGGACCCCAACCATAAGTTTGGTCATTTGATGGAGCACCGTTAACTCTAGGCTGAGAGTTAATTGTGAGAATTCCCTTTTTATTAAGTTCAATTAATTGCTCTTTAATAGAATCAATCTCAGATGTAATTGGAGTATCTGACCAAGGTAAGGAAGTCAATTTTCCATTCAAATAATTGACAATCAAATTTAATAAATCTTCAAATGAGTTTGGTTCACCCCAAAGTTCAATGGCTCTCTTTGGAGATTGTCTTAAAAGGCCAGCAGTGAATAATTCAACATCGCCGAATGCTGCTGAGTTTGAATCGCCCCATCTACCATTAGGGAATTCATCCCAATTTTGTGTTCTTGTGATATAAGAATATTTTCTATTCTTCCAAAAAATTGGTCTGACAGTTTCATTTGTTCTGTGTGGATTTAATGATTTTCTCCAAGGTAAATGATCAGAGCTTGAAGATGAAATCAATTTTAACTTCTCCAAGATCATAATAGAAGATTTTTCTAAGTTCATGGTATAGAAATGAACATGTTTAACAACTCCAGCATCGAGAATTTGTTGACATAATTCAGCCATGAGTTCAGTACCCTTTTCTCTAACAAGTTGATCATCGTCTTTAACACTCTGTAAAACGGTTTCAAAATGCTCTGGGATATTAATTTCACACCAAGTTGCTCTTCTTTTGAATGCAGCGTATGAAGAAATTGGCATGATACCTGGAATAATTGGAATGGTAATACCCTTTGATCTAACTTTATGACACCAGTTAATGAAATTCTCAGCATCATAAAACATTTGTGTAATGATGAAATCAGCACCGAAATCACATTTCTCTTTCAAGAAATCTATTAACTTATCAGCATCAGGCTCTTCTGGATGACCTTCTGGATAAGCAGCAACACCGATATCAAAATGATCACCATACTTCTCTCTAATGTATTTAACAAGATCTGTCGCATGTGTGAAACCACCTTCAACAGCTGTCCACTCACCACCTTCAATAGGTGGGTCACCTCTTAAGGCGAGGATGTTTTGACAGCCAGAATCATAAGCATCTTTAAGAGCCTTGTCAATCAAATCAACTGGCATATTGGTACAAGTTAAATGCATACAAGTCTCTAAACCAAGGACAGATTGAGCCGTAGAGACAATATCAGTAGTCAAGTTAGAGAGACGACCACCAGCGTTCCAGGTAACATCAATAAATTCCGGATTAAGCTTATACATTCTATCCATTCTATCATAAAGATTCTGAACACCTTGGGAGGTCTTCGGAACAAAGAACTCGAAAGAGAACGTTGGCTTATCAGACTCACTATGACTCTTCTCAAGCTTATGACTGATTCTCATTTTTTCCTTCTCTTTTGTAAAACCTAAGAGATATAAAAAGTTAAACCAAAAAGAAAATAAAAGATTATAATGAAAGAAATTAAAAAAAAAAAAAAAGTGATTCATAGTTTTGCCGGCAACGGTTTTTTTTTTTTTTTTTTTTTCACATGCAGCGATTCCGGCGTTATTGTTTGTGACCCAAAAACAATCATAGGAAGCCCTTTTTTTACTTTTCTATTAGGAGAGGGTTTTATATTAATGTTTGCTATTTATTTTCTAAAGATCATATTTAATGAAAAAGACCTTGTAATTTCCATATATAAGTTCGGTATGGATTATAATACAGAAAGTTAAGTGATTCAGCTCATCTCGACTTTTTTGACATGTGCTCGTTTAGTGTTTCTTCGATTATCTCCACTCAAATTTCTAGCTATTTCTGCGAATAACATCCTTGTAAACTAATTATTGAACAAAAAAAACACACAGAATTAAAAAACAATAATACATATATATTGATATAGAATTTTACATGGTTTTATAAGCTGGAAATGCTCTTTAAAATGCTATAGTTTTTGGTTGCATTGTTTTGGTAAGGCCACACAGACGACTCAAAGTCGGTCGATCGGGTGTATTAAAACAAACATCCAAGTGGTTTCGTGGTCTAGTTGGTTATGGCATCTGCTTAACACGCAGAACGTCCCCAGTTCGATCCTGGGCGAAATCATATTTTTTTTTAAATTTTTAAGTTAATGATTTTATTTTTTTATTCCAATATTCATTGAAATCAGAATAGACTCTACATAATGATATAAATTCTCACCTCTCATCACATTAGCTATAGATTTATATATTTTTAATGGTCATGATGATCATCCTCCTTCGGTTGTTCTGGATCCACAGTGATCATTGTATCAATTCTCAAAATTGCAATACAAGCTTCTAAAGCAGACTTAAGAGATTTGATCTTGGACATTGTTGGCTCCAAAACACCTTGTTTAGTTTCATCAACAATCTTACCTTTAATCAAATCAAGACCATAGTTCTTATAACCTTTACGCTTTGTATCCTCTGGCAATGCACTTTGAGCAGCACTGTGATAAGATCTTAATTTGGCAATAAGATCAGATGCATCCTTAGCCGCATTAGATGCTAAAGTCTTTGGAATAATCAAAAGTGCATTGGCAAATTCAGCAATGGCAAGTTGTTCACGAGAACCCACTGTAGTGGCAAAGTTTTCCAAATAGATATTCAAAGCAGTCTCAACGGCACCACCACCTGGTACAACATTACCACTCTCCAATGTTCTCTTAATAACTGATAAAGAATCATGTAATGATCTTTCCATCTCATCCAAAGTGTAATCGTTTGGTCCTCTCAAAATAATAGAAGCAGAAGAATGAGCTTTAGTACCTTTAACCAAAATACATTCATCATCAGAAATACGTTCTTGAACAACTTCTTCAGCGTAACCCAAATAACTTGTTTCAAATGTCTCATCACCCTCCAAATTAGACATACTACTAATGAAGGAAGCACCTGTGGCTCTTGCAATTCTTCTAAGATCTTCCTTCTTACAACGTCTCACAGCCATAACACCGGCCTCAACAAACTCCTTAAGACACAAATCATCAATACCTTTGGTAGTAAGGACAACGTTAGCACCAGATGCAATGATCTTTCTAATTCTATCCAAGACAATACCATATTCCCTTTTACGGATCTCTTCCAATTGTTCTGGATCATCAATGTTGATTTGAACACCAAGAGCCATACGTGCTTTTTGTAAATTGATATCCAAACAAGCAATCTTAGCACCAGTGACCTTCTTAAGCATAGCTTGAGAAGCAACAGTACAGTTGAGTGCATAACCATTCACCAAGACAGACTCGGTAGATGATTTTCCATGTGCCTTAAGGACGTTAACAGCTTTAACAGGATATTTCACTTCACCTTTACCATTTTGTGTTTGAACAGCAAGCATTGCATCAACGGCAAGTTTGGAGAAGAATTCTGAATCGGCACCAATAATCTTAGAAGACATTGATGTCTTTGCAATGTTGATGATTGTCTCCTTACCCAATGCTTCAACAGGCTGTGAAAGGGATTCATTAATATATCTTTGGGCCTCTCTAAGGGCAAGTCTATAACCTGTAATGATTGTAGTTGGGTGGATTTTATTCTTAACGAGTTCATTAGCTCTTTTGAGTAACTCAGAGGCAATGATAACAACGGATGTTGTACCATCTCCAACTTCTTTATCCTGCTGTTGTGCGAGATCAACAAGAATTTTACCAGCTGGATGCTGGACATCAAGTAAAGAAAGGATTGTAGCACCATCGTTTGTAACAACAACGTCACCAATGTCATCAACAAGCATTTTATCAAGACCAACTGGACCTAAAGATGACTTAACAACGTTCGCCACGGCTTGGGCAGCTAGTACATTCTGATTACGAATGTCTTCACCACTGATCTTTTCACCACCAAGGACTAAATTTTTTGTTCAAGTTAGTATTTGAGATAATCATTCCCTCTTTCAGTGAATAAATGACTTACACAGAGTTTCCGAGCGGGCAGCACCGTACATTTGTGACATATTGGGCTGGTAATATATCTATCTGTGTAAAGGTGTTTAATCAATCAGTGAGTTTGCCTTTATGAAGAAACGCCATCGATCTCATTTTCCAAATGTCGACGCGCGAAACTGAGAACGCTATATAAGTGGCGTTTTTTGTTAGGGCTGAGTTTTACGCAGTTTTACGCGTTTTCTATGGAGGCCAATGCTGAGATTTACGCTTACTCTACTACTGTTCAGCTATATCCATATACTACACTCATTGTTCACGGTTTAATTGTTTTTTCTCCTTTTTTTCTTGTTATATCCCAATGATAGTGTCCTAATGGATGAATAATCCAGGTCCTCTTTTTTTCTTTCGTTTTTTGGGGAAATAAAGATTTCTATGTAGCGTTCTCTTGATGGGAAGCAAGATAGGGGAGAGAAAAGGCAACCCGACAAAGGCCAAAAGAAGGGAATAATAAAAATAGTCCAAATAAAAGAAGACAATGTCTTTGAAAAAGAGTGGAACTGATATATTTATTTATAATAAAAAAAGAAGGGGTTTTGATAAAAAATGATTTGGTGGAAATGAATAGTAATCAAAATGGCGGTGATGGGGAGAGTGTGTATAAAAATAGAATGATGATGATGTTGTCAAAAGAAGTTGAATTTCTTTTAAAGAATGACACATTTTTTCTTTCTTTTTGTCTGGACAGCCTCTGGTTCCAATGCGGCGACAATGGCTTCGTCAAAGACGTTCTTTAATCCTCTCTGTGTTAAGGCAGAACATTCGACATACTTCACAGCACCGAGCTGCTTCGCAAGTCTTTCACCCTCCTCTGGTCTAATAGGTGAAGCACCTTGTCTCTTCAATCTCTCAATGATAATCTGGTCATCACGTAAATCAATCTGTGTACCAACAATGATAGCTGGGACACCTGGGGCGTGGTGGTGGATTTCTGGGAACCACTTCTCACGAACGTTCTCAAAGGAGGCTGGAGATGTAATGGAGAAACACACAAGGAAAACATCGGTTGAAGGGTAACTGAGGGGACGTAGTCTATCGTAATCCTCCTGACCAGCAGTATCAAATAGACCAAAAGTGTAAGGCTCATCACCAATCATCACCGTGACGGCATAGTTATCAAACACTGTAGGCACGTAATCAGCTGGGAACTTATTGGTGGTGTAGGATATAAGTAAACATGTCTTTTCAGGTAGTTAGTATTATTCAAGATTGACGCCAGTAATGGACACTCACTTTTCCGACGGCACCGTCACCGACAACAACACACTTGATTGTTTGCATTTGTAAAGATAAATATTTGTATTTGGATAACCAACAACGGGCAAATAAATGGGCAAAAAAAAGAGATAGCGCGTCTGAAAAAGGTAAAGAAGGGAATTCTCTATTTCTCTTTCTGTTTTAGCTAATTCGGTATCTTACTATATCTGAATGCAGATAAAGTTTTAGCTTTTGTGTTGTTTTAGTGTTTAATGTTTTAGAGAATGTGTGGGTGTTTCTCTCTCTCTCTTTCTTTTTCTCTCTGTTTGTGTGTTTTTTTTATGGGTGATAAGATTTGGTATTTTTGATCCGCACATGAAACAAAACTCTCGACGCTAACAAAAAAAAAGTTTTAAGCGCGAATGCGCGAAACAATAAAATTGTCCCAATTAGGAAATATTTATTCATAAGATGGCTTTCTATTATATAAGACAGGCACAACCACACCCTGTGGCACATTCGTTTGACTGAGACCACCAATCCGTTGCACAATCAGCATGCATTGCATGGTTGCACTCGGAGCAGGAAAATAGACGTCTCGTTAACTTCTGTCCACAGTATGGACAGTTCTTTACATTGTTCATCCAAGCCAGTTTTCCTTGAGAGTCATCAATCCTTGGTAGTACAAGAACGTTATTTAGTTTAACAACTTCGGCTCTTCTTAATACAAGTCCCCAAGAATATAGAATATTAGCGTACTCAGCCCTATAACGTGAGTATTTGTCATCGTCATTATCAATAAGTGTGATAGAGAAGGATTCTTCACCATAACCTAAACTAGTCTCGTTCATCATTTCAATCTTTACATCAACATCTCTCTCAGAGGCTGTTAAATTCAAAGTGGGGGCAACAACAGAAGAACTTCTAGATGCAGCCGACAATCTGTAATGAGATTCTGAATAGTTGGACCCTGTATGATCACTTACTGATGAAGGTCTATGATTTCTTAAAGACGTTGGTTTAGGAGCAGGTAAGTAATCACTTTGAGATTCTACTGGACCTGATGATGCAACATGCAATATACAACTCATCACAGCAAGCATTTGAACGTTACCCAGTTTTTCAAAATATGTCATCATTTCCTTGACTAACCAAACTCTTCCAAATGGATGTGTACCCCAGTAGAAATCCTTTCTCAGCACCAAAGCAAGAACGTTCCAAGCATCTCGTAAATCGGTATAGCCATATGTTTCACATACTTGGGAATTATGCAATGCTAGTTCTCTAGGAGATGCACCAATGACACGATACTCAGATGCCAGTTCAAGTTTTGATGGAATCAAATGAGTAAAATCAAATATGGCAACGACGTTGTTCATTGTACCATCTTGGTTTAACGAATGCATAGATTTTTCAGTAACAGACTCAGCAGTGTGCCTTGAAGATGGTGCAATATGATTTGAACTGTTATGCAAGTTTTGAATTCGGAAAATACCAGGGGCTTTTCTAGAAGTCGCATCTCTCTCTAAAACATCAGCCCAGTCTTCAGCAAGCGAGTCATCACTAAGATCAAATCCTTGTTGTTCGAATGTGATGACAGATTGCTTCTGTGGTACTTTAGGTTGTTGCTTAGGAATAAAGAAACAGACCAGCTGCCCCGTCTTAGTCCATGTGGCACCACAACCTTTTGGAATAGGTGTACTATCAAACTGTGTACTTCTTTGCAAGTTTGAGTTTGAATTGCTCAACAAGTTCAGTTTACCACGTATCATTGGTATTAATTCATCATCGTCATCATCGTCATCATCGTCATCGTCATCAATGTCACTAGATGCTGGGGTCGAAGGAAGGGAGCCAATAACTTCATCCATATCGGCAATATTTATCTGATCTTCATCATCGTCACGTCTTAAATTCTCCAAATCAATCTTTTCACCCATTAAAAATCTCAGCAATGATTCCAAGGCAAACCTCTCTACCTCGGCAAATTTTTTACTAATCTCATTCAAGTTCGTCAAAATGTCTTGACGTTTTTCATCAGATAAATCTCTGTTTTCTTCAATTCTAAATGTTACTGGTTCAAGTGGATAACCCTTTGGGAATTTCATCTCAACTCTTAAGAATACCAAATCATCCCCTTCCTCAGCCCATGGCCCATTCAATGACAGCACCAAGATACCGGTAGACACAGATATTTTTTCAAACCTAACTTTTGGGAACTTATGTCCCACTACTGAGACTTCTTCACCCAAGTTATCCGGTGCCTCTAATGCTCCATTTGGATTTTGATCTATAGGAGGTGCAAATGCAGAGCGTCCCATTCTGACACCTGCAAGCCAGTTGAGATGGTCTGCAGTACTGTTTCTTCCTTGATCTCCACGACTAGAGACAAACATGTCTTTGGTCTTTTTCAATGACAATTGATTTTCATCTGTTGACATTGGTTCTTCTCTGTAAGTATTGTATTCGTAGGGTTGTAGATTGTCATTATGTTCTACTCCAGGGGTGAAGTCCATTTTCGTATAGAGTTCGTCATTCATGTTCCATAGACGTAAATCACAATCTTTCGACCATGTCACCAACTGGAACTCTCTATCATCGATTCCAGAGCCTGTGTTTCTTTGACGCCAAAGGAAATCTGTAACACGATCAGTGTGGCCCTTAAAGACATAACTTGGTCGTAATCTGGATTCACCAGTCAGATCCTTATGGTTTGCTAGATAGACAGCATTGTTTCCACCTCTCAATGGCATAATCGCACAACCATGGCCAAATGGTAAGTGTCTGGCTCTCCATACAGGGAAATCAGTCGTGATGACACTAGTTGGAGTCTTCGAGCTCACTGAAAGATCCCAGAACTTAACGGTTCCATCATTTGAAGACGATACGATCTCGTTCTCTTTGGTTCTACTGAAATCGACACCATTAATTTTTCGGTCGTGCGCTCTCACCTTATGCAGTGGCTTTGCATTGTTTCTAGTATCCCAAACATAAAAGTGATTATCATGAGCAGAAGAGAGTAAATATTCATTTTTGAAGTTCCATTTCACTTGAGAGGCTCCTGCTCTCCAATCAGCAGCTGAGAACACAGGTCTCTTTGGGTGTCGTGTGTCCCAAGCGAGCACCTGTGAATCTACAGAACAAGTTGCCAGTACTTCAGGGTGATCAGGGTGGAAATTAATATCAGTGATTGCTCTTGTGTGCCCATGGAGAACGTGCTCAATTGCATTGTCACCATTTCTTGCCAAGTTCCAAACGATGGCCTTTTGATTACTCGTAGAGATGACCCACGCAGGTTTTATCGAGGCATGCGGAGACCATTGAACATCAGCAACTTCCCAACTTGTTAAGTGCCTTAGCCAACGTGGAGGGGAGAACGGATCATCGAGATCCACAACGTAAAGACCACGGCGTCCAGCTAACACAACGTCCCTACCTGTGGGGGAAATGGAGACGGCGCCCACACCGCCATCAACGCGCAGCGATAATGACCGCCCAAACGTTGTAGAATCGTAGGGACTAACCATTAAATGAATCTCTCTCTTTGAGAAGTCTTTTTACAAGAGTGTAAAATACGAGATGAGCTTCCGTTAAAGCATTCAAAATTTGAAATATCTTTTGTTAGGAGGTCTGCTCTTGTGCTTAAACGGTGGTGTTAAGGTGTTTTAAATGGTAGGGCCACTGTCACAATAGACATTGTCTTACGCAAAACTACATTTTGTTATTTTTTTCATTCGATTTTTCATAGTATTTTCATAGTATTTTTATAGATAGATATTTTAAAACTGAGAAATAAATTTGACAAGACTGGTAAATGCAGTTTTGCGCTTCCAAGGATCAAGAATAATGTTGATATGAACTGCATCTTCATCCTTAATAACCTTCTCTCTTGGAATTTTAGCTAAGTTGTCTATCCACCTGTCCACATCATCAACCATTACTTCATTGGAGCCATAATACACCCACAGATTATCAGGTAAAACCTTTGACCAATCAGTAATGTCATCCAATGCCGGGTTAAAAGCCTTTGAGAACTGCTCCTCTTGGCTGTTTGTGACCAAGCGTGCATATTCATTCAAAGAGTGCGCATTGCAGACATCCTTGGGTGGTTTATTTGTTTCATAAGAGCCGTCCATTGGAGGATGCATATTGATCCAGGGAGATATAAGAACTGTACCTGTTGGTTTTGCACCAGGGAGTGCTGGAACAGCACCCTCAACTGGGTACACACGATGGCGAAAAGCCTGGATACAAAGGTGACAACCTGCAGAATCCCCACCAATAAGGAAGTTGGAACAGGTTTCCGATAAAGTGTTTAAAATACGGGTCATTTGGTCAAGTGGAGTTGGCCATTTACCACCTGGTTGCCAAGATAGAGTGTAATCAACAAGAATTATAGAGAGTCGATCTTTGTTGGAAGAATCGTGGTGTATTTCCCTTAAGAAGCTTAAATAACTTGGATTTAGACCATGTAGATAACCTCCTCCATGTGCGTATACAA
Source organism: Petasospora americana (assembly GCA_003708795.3). Lineage (NCBI taxonomy): Eukaryota > Fungi > Ascomycota > Saccharomycetes > Phaffomycetales > Wickerhamomycetaceae > Petasospora > Petasospora americana. The sequence goes on from PPOA03000006.1 coordinate 534,518, forward strand.
ATACAGGATCTGATGGTCTCCTATCCACGGCTTCCACTAACCAAGCTACTTGACCATCTTTAATACCATCGACGTGGAACGTGTTACCAAAGTTGTTCAATTCTGACTTAAACTCTTGTACGAAAGCCAAATTTTCTTTAATAGTCATACCTGGGTCTTGCTCTGCAACCTCCTCCATTGTTAGCTTTTCTCTATAGGTGGAGAGAATCCAATCAATAAATATTTGGATTCACTCGCCATGGTCCCAGTAATTTGGATGTGTAACTTCTGCCTGTCTGGCCGAGAGAGCTTCAGATGAAGGCTCTTGTCCTAGCTTTGAAGGATGTACCATTATTAAAGACACTATTAACACTGGAGTATAAGAATCAGCAACTGAATTAAAAAATTTGCAGCCTTTTTATTGTCAAATCCTCTGCTGCCCCAACATTTTGGGAAGAAATAGAAGACCGAGGCCGATAAACCAGAACTCGGCCGAACTTTGATGCTAAGACTGAATATAAAATATTTTAATGAATGAAACCTACAAAGGAAGTTTTCTAAAGCCGCAAACTTTGGGAAAACGAGTGACAATGAGGAGAGTAAATACCCCTAAACCCCGCATTCACTTTCTCCTTTTGAAAGGTTATCCCCGTTATGTGCGCGGAATTCCGCTGCATCATGCATAGATTTTATAATACCGCTACGTTCGTATGAAAATGCTCTAAGGAAATTGTTCTAACGCTATTAAATCTAAATTTATCTTCTTTTACCAACACTCTTTGAAGTGTCCTTTTCCACAATCTCACCAACACCAGTCTCCTCCAGCTTGTCTTCTTCAATACGCACCTGTTCTCTTCTCTCCCACCATCTGTCTTGACAGAGATCAAAGGAGTGCTTCTTCAAGTGTTTACCTCTAGCATCACGATTGTTGGAGATGGCCCATTCTAAGAAGTCTGGACCTGTACGAACGTAGAATGCACGAAGAGTCTCAAAGGCACGAGGATGTGGCAACCAAGGACGTGGGTCTGGGATTTCTGGTTCTTCCTCTTCCACTTCTTCTTCCTCTTCCTCATCTTCGGCAACCAGTTTCTTATCAGTCTCCTCTTCATCATCGTCGTCGTCATCTTCATCGTCATCTTCATCATCGTATTCATCATCTGAATCAGCTGCATCCTTGGCACTTTCGACTTCTTTAAGATCTTCCCAATAAACTTTCATTCCGTCAAGCTTAGCCAAGTCAACAGAATATAACGAATCAATGGAGTAATCCTTTTCACCTAATTCCCAAACACCACCAAAAATGAACAATGTATCATCAACAACAGCTGTAGATGAATTGAAACGTGGATGAGGCAATTGTGTTCTTACCTCAACTTCAATCTTTTCAATGTCTTTGTCGTCCTCGTAGTCGTCACCATCACCTTCATCCATCTTTCTCAATTCATTTTCAATGTCATTTGCATCTTGCTCTTCATCATCGACATCAATATTGGCTTTTTTCAACAAAGCGTTTAAAATCTCTTCCAAATCTTCATCTCTTGTTTGTTTCTTGACTTTCTCCTGTTTCTTCTTCTTTGCTTGACGCAATTGTAAAGAATACCATCTGTTGGCTTCAGTGGAATAAGTAAACAGATCGTTGTAGAACTGAGAGTCCAAACTTTCTTCAGTCTCTTCATAATCATAGACACCACCAAACAAGACACCACGACCCTTATGATGTGCCATAGCACAACCGACTCTTGGTGAAGGTTGGAATCCCTGCTTCTTTCTTCTTTCCCATCTCACAGCGGAGAGGTCAGATTTCATTTTCAATAACCAACAGTCACTAAGAATTTTACCCTTTTGAAGACCCTTTCCAGCCTTAACTTTACAATAACCACCCCAAAGAACAAGACCATCGGCATGTGGGACTAAAGAGTGACCAGAACGGGCGTCTGGAACTGTATGGTTTGGTGGGAACTCAATTTGTGTCCACTTGTAAGTTGTGATATCAAAGACCCAAATATCGTTAAGGTAAGAAGTAGATGTACCAAGATCTCTGAATCCACCGTGAAGGATGAAGAAGTTTTTCCAAACGGAGATTCTATGACCTGAACGAGCACTTGGGGAGACTTTGCATTCGATTTTGGTCCATTCTTTGGACTGTGAGTCCAAGAGCCAAGTATCAGAATAATGGTAGAAGGTATTTTGCTTTGGGGAGGAGAACTCACCACCGTGGACTAAAACGACTCCCGATGGGTGAGCACCGATTGCAGCAGATGAACGAGGCATTGGAGAGTTCTGGGATGTAATTTTACGCCACTGGTTCGAATCTAAGTTGTAAGTGAAGAGATCGTTGTAAAATGAAGCCACACCATCCACAGTGTTCTCACCACCAAAGATCAAGAGCTCACGTTTACCGTGTATAGGATTGGCACACATAGAAGCATTGATTCTTCTTCCTGGTCTATGAACAGTCTCAATGTGCACAGCCTCAAATGCTTCTTGCTGCTGCTTGAACTGCTGGAGAACGGTCTCGATATCCAAATCATCGTCTTCTTCACCACCAAGCTTCTTAGCTAACTTCTTGTCCTTTGAAGCAGCCTTGGCCATAGCCTTCTTATTTTTCTCTTCAGCACGGGCCTTCTTGGCATCCTTATCCTTTTTACCCTTTTTAGCCATTTGTAGTAAAGTTAGATAGATAGAGAGAAACAGAGAAAAGAGAGAAGGAGAGAGAGAAGGCATCGCTTAAGACAAGAGAGAAGAGATGCGGTGATGCGCGCTTATTTCCTCTTTCGGCATACGTGTAAGCGGGCACCCGACCAACCGCTTTGGGAGGGCAAGGGGGACCTCCACAAGTAACAAACACGCTCCAAAACCTCAAGAGGAGCACTTCAACACACAACGAAGAGGGCGCTAAGACCGATTACAGCACGGAAGTAACAATCTCAAATCAGCTACTAATGCTCAAGAGAAAAAACGAAGAAGAAGGTGCAAAACAGGCAAAGCGAGTAGCGCTGGACGCAGAAGCATTGGAGGATGAGGGAAGCTCCGTGAGCATCGAAATGGACGACACAGGGAACTCCAGTAATGGCAATGATCAAAAGAGAATCTCTAGCCATCGAGTTAGAAATGAGGAGGACCCAACTTATGTACATTTCCGTATGCTTTGCCAAGTGAAGGAGGCTGGATTAGTTGTGGGTAAAGGAGGAGAGACTATCAACCATATAAAGCAGGCCTCTGGGACTCGTATCAACGTATCAGAGAACATTAGAGGAGTCATGGAGCGTGTCATCCACGTCATGGGTCCATCAGAGAACGTTGCAAAGGCATTTGGCCTCCTGTGTAGAGCCATTCTGGGAGAAGAGGAGGATCTGCCTTCTGGCCCAGAGTCAAGGCCGCTACAACTACAACTTCTTATACAGCACCAGATGATTGGCTACGTTATTGGTAAACAAGGAATCAAATTCAGAGAGATAGAAGATGCATCAGCTGCCAAACTTGCGGCTTCTCCATCACCGTTACCTTATTCTACTGATCGTGTACTCACCATCACTGGAGTAGCAGACGCTCTACACATTGCAGTTTACTACGTTGCCCAGACGATTCTTAACTTCAAATCGAACGTTAACACAAGACCAATCTTTTATGACCCTGGTAAGATACACCAGCCGATGATGATGAATGCAGTAGGTACGATGAACCCAATGGGTGCAATGAACTTAGGCATGAGCAATCCCGCGGCGATGATGGGATATGGCCATCAGATACCTCAGCAGTTTATACAGCCATTCACAAGACAAGCAGGATCAAATCAGAATCAAAGATATGCCCCAAATCATCAGAACCATCGATTGCAGCATCACTCCCTTGACCAACACCATGGTCACAATCAGCAGAGGCCGCTTCAGAGCCCATTTATCCAACAGGCTCCACTTACACTACCATTACCGTCACAGCAGTTGTCACAAGATATTTATATCCCAGATGAGTTTGTTGGAAATGTTATAGGAAAGAGTGGAAAGAATATTAAGCAGCTTAAAGAGGCGTCGGGCTCCCATATAATCATTTCAGACCCAGAGGAAGGTCAAACAGAGAGAAAAATTACATTGATAGGCTCCGCACAAGGTAACCAGACAGCTATATACTTGATCAATAACAGAATTGAACTCAATAAGAAGGGACTTGAACAGAGAGCAAGAAGGGATGTGAAATTGGATGATGCTATCGGCGAGATTCAAGAAAGTTGAAATGCCATGTTCTACTCCTCAAAAACTAAAACGGATAAGTTATACACCATATATGCATTTGTGATATAAATCATGAAGTAATAATAATTCTAATAATAAGAGAACGAAAGAGATGATCACTCTGCTATATGGTATCCTACGTAGCTTATTAACAGTTATGTATAGTTAGTCTATGCTCTTTCGCAGTAATTATTCAAGAAAGTAAAAGTTCACACTACTTCACAATTTTAATAACTAGCCTCAAATAATTTAATATAATAGCATACTTCCAATACCAAAGATTATAAATAATCAGTCTTAATGTATCTTTTGAAATGATTATGTCTTAATAGTTGAGTGTTTTTTTACTAGCTATAATCCGATTACGTAATATTTCCCTTCAGATTACATAATTACTGCTTATTTGCTATGGCCGATGCTAGTCTACTACCGGATTAAGAATGCGCTCGTGTAGCTCAGTGGTTAGAGCCTCGTGCTTATAGCGGCAAAAGTTTTGACGTTGTGCAAATGTCACGAGTAACGCGATCGTCGTGGGTTCAAACCCCACCTCGAGCACAATTCTTTCCACACATTCCCATTCTTACCTTTTTTTTTTGAATCCCAATTATATTTTTTTCCAACGATTATACTATTGTCTTCTTTAATACCTTAAATACGGTTTATATTGTTACCTTTTGTTACTTCCATTCAGTACTCTTCTTTTTAAAAGCCTCCCAAAAATTTAGTGAGTCAGCGTTATGAAGCCCGGGGATTTTTCACTCTCATCGATCTACTAACAAAGAAAAAAAAAGTTAAGGCGCCTTTCATCTGTCTTTAAAAAGACGAAGGTTCATTCTCTTAATTCATTCCATATTAGTTGGCATAGACTCCCTAGATAATGCCACCAAAAGCAAAGAAGCAGAAGGAAGTTGTTAAAGATGAGCGTCTTCAAGCAATTGTGCTGACGGATTCGTTTGAAACACGCTTTATGCCTCTTACATCCCTCAAACCACGTTGTCTTCTCCCATTAGCTAATGTTCCACTGTTGGAGTATACATTGGAGTTTTTGGCAAAAGCCGGTGCTGATGAAGTGTATTTGATGTGTTGCTCACACGCTGACCAAATCCAAGAATACATAGAGTCCTCTAAATGGAATAACCCAGTCTCACCGTTCAAGATCCACACAATTATGACCTTGGAATCAAGATCTGTTGGTGACGCTATGAGAGACCTTGATAACAGAGCTCTCATTACAGGAGACTTCCTCCTCGTCTCTGGTGACGTTGTGACTAATATCCAATTTGATAAAGTTATGGAAGCTCACAAGGCTCGTAAGGCTGTAGATAGAGATCATATTGCCACTATGGTCCTTACACAGGCTTCAGCATTACACAGAACCCGTTCCCACTCAGAACCAGCTGCTTTCATCTTGGATTCAAAGACCAATAGATGTCTTTACTACAAGGATATCCCTCCTGCTGATGGAAAGAAATCATCTATTGATATTGACCCAGAACTTCTTGAAGATGTGGACGAATTTGTTGTCAGAAATGATCTTATAGATTGTCATGTTGACATTTGTTCTCCTCTTGTCCCTGCTATCTTCCAAGAAAACTTTGATTACCAATACCTTCGTCGTGATTTCGTTAAAGGTATATTATCTTCTGATATCTTGAAGAAGTCCATTTACGCATATATCACTGATGACTATGCTGCTCGTGTTGAGAGTTGGCAAACTTACGATGCCATTTCACAAGATATCTTAGCGAGATGGTGTTATCCAATTTGTCCAGACTCAAACTTCTTGGAGAATCAGTCTTACCAGTACGAAGGAAAGCACGTTTATAAAGAGCGTGATGTTGTTTTAGCACAGTCTTGTAAGATTGGCTCATGTACGGCTATTGGTTCAAACACAGTCATTGGTGATGGTACACTTATCGAAAACTCTGTGATTGGCCGTAACTGTCGTATCGGAAGTAACATCAGAATCACAAATTCTTATATTTGGGATAATGCTGTCATTGAGGATGATTCCGTCATTGAGTTTTCCATTGTTGCCAGTGGTTGTCATATCGGTAAGAAATGTACATTGGAGAAAGGTGCAGTTCTCGGATTTGACGTTGTTATTAGTGCTGGTCAGGTTGTTGAAAGGGATGTTAGAGTCTCTGCTACACGTGTCAAAGCTGTTGATGATGCATTTGGTTCTTCAAGTGATGAAGAGGATTCTGAAGAGACTAACGAAGAAGACAACGATTCATATGATTTATCAGTCGTTGGTTCATCTGGTGTGGGATACGTTTATGAGTCCGAAGCTAGTGATGATGAAGATGATTCTAAACCAGTGAACTCTTTGATGTACCAAATGGGTGAGCTTGCATTATCTGACGATTCCATCGTTTCTCAACATGCAACAAAGCAAAAGAAGAGAAGAACATACTCCACCACAAGTGTTGCCACAGAATTTGAGGAAGAAGAAGAAGATGACTTTGAAACTGAAGGTGTTGCTACAGTTTCCCGTGCTGTTGAGAATAACCACGACTTGGACACTGCCATGTTAGAATTGAACACTTTGAGAATGTCTTTGAACGTCTCATACAACGATGTTAGACAAGTTACCATCACTTCACTGCTGAACCGTGTTTACCACTTCATTGAGACCGGTACATTAGATGTTAAGAAGGCCACACAAAAGGTGTTTACACAATGGGCACCATTATTCAAACGTCAGGTATTTGACCCTGAAGACCAAGTCGATCTCTTGAAGGAGCTCGAGAGACAGGTTACATCAAGAGATCCAACCTCACAGGGTAAGCAGATCATTTTCCATGTATTGACAATTTTGTATGACATTGATATCACCGAGGAAGCCGAGATTCTCAACTGGTGGAACCAGTGTGACCAGACCAACGAATACGTCGCCAAGTACATCGAATGGTTGGAAGATGCTGAAGAAGACAGTGACGAAGAGTAATAAAAAAAGTATTTTTTGCCTAATAGAAGTTTTAAAGAAATTTGGGTATATTGTAGCTTTTACATAGCGAAGCATTTGTTAGGTGTTGCCCCTACCGCGCGATGCCTGTATAATTTTTTTTTTCACTGTTTCTCTTTGATTCTCTCATAAATTTCTTTGGTATTTAGGCAATAAAACAAAATGGCAAAAGCTCCAAAGACAAAGAAGTACTCGTCTACTTCAGAGCCACAAGTGGCTGCTGAGAGACACATGAAGTCCGTTTTCAAATTCAACACAGACTTAGGTCAGCATATTCTTAAGAACCCAATGATAGCACAAGGTATCGTTGATAAAGCACAAATTAAACCATCAGACACAGTGCTGGAAATTGGTCCAGGTACTGGTAACTTGACTGTGCGTATTCTTGAGCAAGCCCGTAAAGTGGTTGCTGTTGAGATGGATCCTCGTATGGGTGCCGAATTAACAAAGCGTGTTCACGGTACACCTGGTGAGAAGAAGCTTGAGATCTTATTAGGTGATTTCATGAAGACAGAATTACCATATTTCGATATCTGTATCTCCAATACGCCCTACCAGATCTCTTCACCTTTGGTTTTCAAACTTTTAAGTCAGCCAAAGCCTCCAAGAGTGAGTATTCTTATGTTCCAGCGTGAGTTTGCAATGACATTAGTTGCTAAACCTGGTGATCAATTATATAACCGTTTGAGTGCAAACGTTCAAATGTGGGCAAACGTTACACACATTATGAAAGTTGGTAAGAACAACTTTAGACCACCACCAAAAGTTGAATCTTCTGTTGTCCGTGTTGAAATTAAAAACCCAAGACCACAGGTTGACTTTAATCAGTGGGATGGTTTATTAAGAATTGTGTTTACAAGAAAGAACAAAACAATTGCTGCTTCTTTCAAGACAACGAGTGTGTTGTTGCTTTTAGAGAAAAACTACAAGACATGGCTTGCTGCCAATGATGGAGATGCCATGGTTGATGATGAAGATGAACCAAAGACTAAAAAGGGAGGAAAATACGCTGAAATTGTTAGAGCTAAAATCGATCAGGTTCTTACAGAAACAGGATTAGGTGACAAGAGAGCAAACAAATGTGATCAAAATGACTTCTTAAAGTTACTTTATGCTTTCCAACAAGTTGGTATCCACTTCGCCTGATTCTATATAATGCATTTGTTTTAATAGAATTTTCATTAGTTATAACATGTAGCAAGCACTTTTTATTCTATTTATGCAGTCTAAGTACGTTCATCTAACCACTCTCTCAGCAATTTGACCTCCTCCGGTCTTCGGTAAACTTCTGCTAAAATAGAATCTGTCGTTCCCGTTGGAGAGCCAATATAGTCATCTTCTGTTAATTTAGCCATTTCAATACACCAATACCGTGTGTCCTGTGCCATCATTTCATTATGGCCCCACCAAACAAAGGTATTTCCTTGCGGAATCAATTCTGACCAATCAACTTCAGCGTCGAGCCGAGGACTTAAACATGGGCTCCTCTGTAAAACACGATCCCAATTCGCCCAATAACCATGCAATTCCCAAACTATTTTCAGGTCCATATATTCCTTTTGTTTATTCTCCAGGTATAACCCAGTCTCATGCTCTTGTGCAATATTCGTCATAGGGGAGATCATAGCCAATGCATAAGGATAAGCATTCTTTTCTAATGCTGTTACACCCTCCACGGGTATCCTTGTGTGTCTTAACATATTCAAAGCAATATGAGCTCCAGAGTTGGCACCAAAATGAATGATCTTATCACATGATTTTGATAATTCATTTGAGAGTTTTATCATCTCATCAAGTTGTTTGGGGTATTTGGCTTCAATGGAGGTTGAATGATCGAAAACCAACACACTTACTCTGTCTTTATTCTTCAATCCTTCCCATACAACTCTTATAAAATTAACATGATAAGGGTATAACCCGTAAAGGTACCCTCCACCATGTGTAAATACAATGACAGGGTCATCTTTCTTTCTATCCTCACATTCGACTAACCAAGAAACTCTGCCAGACTCAACACCTTCAACTTCAAGTATTTTACCACAATTATGAAGTTTCTGAATATCTTTTTTCTCTAAAAATGTTAGACATTCATTAAATGTAAACCTTGGAGCAGTCGAGGCAACTTGTTCCACCGGTAAATCCTCCTTAGAAACAGCTACAAGATATGTCCAATGCGTAAAAGCATAAGACTCGTGCTCAAAAGGATGTTCCCTCTCTTGCAAACTCTCTGCAAATATTTCGGATTGTAACCGTGGCATTTCCAAAGATGTAACCCAAGAATATCCCCCTTTTTATTTGAACAAGAAGGTAAATTCGATTTGTATTTATAGAGACTCGAGACGTTATGCGGACTTGCTGCACGTATCACTGCGGGGTGGAAATCTGCGTGTAAATAAGCGACTCAGCATTTTTTTTTTCCTGCGTTGATGGGCCCCGTCTGATTGCTCTTTCTATAATCATCGGCATGCGCTTTTAGTGGCATGCACTTGAGGTTCTGTGGTTCGTTTCACCTACATAAACTAACGTTCATTATTCCTATAAGTTATCTTTTCTATATTAACAGTGTTCCATCATCGTGTAGCATCCACTATGATCATTCCGTAACGGAAGTATGCAAGAGATTCAGATCACAACAGGAACGTTCTGTGCCGTAATTGAAAAAAAAAAAGCAAAAAAAAGAGAGTTCTTAAGTTTAAGTTACACTTGCATACCCCCTAATTCATAATCTCCCAAGACATCCAACACCTGATGTCTGAAGCCTTGTAGTAGCGTCTGAATGTGCTCCGTTTTTATCTCTTCCCTAGTATCAGATTTTACAGTTGCAGCATCGTCATCATTATCGTCGTCATCTTCCATACTAATGATATCATGTTCATGTATACCGAAATCGGACGTTTGGAAGATCTCAATATTGTTGATGGTCTCCCAATTATCATCAATGGCATTCAGTGGTTTCGCTTGTTGCTTTTCTAGCTTTCTTTGATACTCTGCATGCTGACGTTTTACTGCCTCGACAATAAAATCAACCTCCTCTAAAACAGCTGCAGTGTCAATACCCTCTTCAGATAAAATAGCTGTAAAATCAATTCTCTTAGCACTAGAATTGGCGCTCTTTGAATGTCTCAAGAACTTGAGAACACTGTTGATCCAGCCAACCAACTTGTCAAATAATCCCTCCTTATCGTTCATATAGACATCATGGATGAATTGGAACAGCCCATCTTCGTGCTTATTTAACACTTTCATGATCTCATCAACAATCTTTCCAGTGTCTGTTGTGTACATCTCATGGGTCAGTCTATCCAATAATGATATCAGATCATCCATGAAATTCTCAAATCTTCTAAATGCAACGTCAACATGTGAACTAGAGAACAAGTTCACTAAAGGTTGATAAAACATTGTAAACACTTCTCTAAGGATAGACGTAAGGTCAGGTTCCGACCATAGCTGTTGCATTATCTCTTTGTCTCTAGTACGGACATACAACTTGAAAAGGGCCTTAAGGTCTGAGTATAGCTCAAGCTTCTCGTGGTTGATGAACTCAAGCTCTTCAGGTGAGTCCTCAAATTGTTTCAGTTTTTTGTATTCGTTATAAGAGTCAAACACCCTTCCGATGAGGTTATCATCAACAGCAGACAGTTCAGAGAGTTGTGGAGATATGATTAAAGTTAACAATAAGTCCACTTGTAAGTCCTTAGACTCTTGCTTTATACCTTGCACCAAGTCATAGCTTGGACTCTCAAAGACAAACATTTTCATTCTCGCAATAATCTCTTCCTGATCAATTTTTGCCTCCAACTCTGAAATCACCTTAGATTGTGACCTAATGTCATCCGATAGTATACCATAGAAGAGAGTCTGCAGTAGTGACTTTCCACCAAATGGACTTGCCATTAACAAGTCAATCATTGTTTTTATAATGCTCATTGGGTTAGTGAATCTTAGAATGTTGATCATCAATGAGTATGGCATCAGCTTATGTAAACGACGAATTTGTGAATAGATCTCATAAGAGTTATCACTACCTAAGAACATCTGATAAATCGTAGCTGCTATCTCGACTTTTGACCAATCTATGAAGTTTTTTAGCATTGGTGAAAGGTCTGCAATATGTTCCTTTGTTTTGATCTCGTTAAATATCTCCACTATACCGTTATCCGACTCTAAGAGCATTGAACGAAGAGGCAAGGATTCCTTTTTCATCGCTGTAATCTTGGAAAATGCTTCTCTTTGGAACTTAACTTGGTTCAACAACAACAGTAAGTCTAAATTCTCACGGATCTTGATATCAATCTTATCCTCGCTGGTTAATTGCATGATTTTACCCTTAAAAAGGAATTCTTTAAGGATATCCGAGTGTGACACCTCTGCATCTCTCAAGAGCTCCCTAAGATATGCACGGAGTCCCACACGGGTCTTTTCACGTGGTAGTTTGTTTTCGATATCTGGTGCGTTACCTTCAGTACTTGCCTTTGGTGAAAGCGAAGATAGCTTCATTTTCTTATCTATGTTCCAAAGTTTCGGTGACTTCATAAATGAAAGCTTTGTTGGAGACTTTACAGATGAAGGTGGCGATGAGGGAGCTGTTGTGAAGCTTTCTGTGGACTGGGAAGCTGGTGTCTTTGGTGGTTCTGGGTTGGACTCTAACTTAAGGTCACGGAATAAGTTTGTCAAGTTTCTTCTAATCTCTTCATCGTGCTTCTTTGTATTTTTTTCTTCCATCTCTGCCTCTTCATCTATTTCATCAATGTCCTCTTCATAGTCCTCCAAAGAGGAGGTACCAAGGCTTATCATAGACTTCACTTTGGATGGTAGCTTCGGTAAGTGTTTACCAGGATATTTTTTCTTCAATTTTTGGTGCATATCCTTGAAATCGGTGTATCTCCTTGACACATAGACATTCTCACTCTCCAGTAGGTCGACCCTGGTCTTTATGATGAACTCAAAATGCTTCTCATGCGTCTTTGTCAAGTTTAGTCCGCTCAAGAACTTGTTGTTAGCTTTCTTCACAATCCGCACACCACTAACATTCACGTTGATACCGTTGATGAAGACACCTTTGGTTAAATGGTCTTGTAGCGTCTCTTTTGACGGGAACAGCAACTTCTGGAGTCTCTTAGTCTCCACTTCTTTACCTTTGATACCCAAACGGTCGTGCTCGTAGTAGCTCAGCTCGTTTGTGGTACCAATTCCTGAGTTGTACATCATAACTAGTAATTTCTGCAGCCTCATACCCATCTTACGACGCTTGGTGAGCTCATCCCTATCCAGCGACTCACTGATAGACATCCCCATGAAATTCTCAAAAAACACTTGAACTTTCTTTATCCAGAACTCCGTGTAGTCCTGCTGGTCTAACGAGATGAAGGGAATACTCAGCACAAACTTCGAGAAAAAGTATTTGGTCAATGGGAACTCATCGCTGAGTACATCGCTGAGTACATCGCGGCCCTCTCTGTCTTTCAATTGAGTTTTACCTTTCGTCTTTGCTAGTAACTTTGGATCACTTGAAGAGAACGGAAACCCGAAGTGGCGAAGTGCCCACGGATCGTTAAACTGTGCCAGCTCCTTCTCCAATTGGATCTTGATAAGCTCACGCTTCAAGTAGTGCTCCTGTGTCGGTGTTATTGTCATATTTTGCCTCCCCACTGCTTTATCCTCCGTGTGGCTGGTGTTGGCTGGTGTTGCGCTTTGATGATTGTTGATATCTTGATGCTTGCACTGCCGGTATATGAGCGCGGGGGTAAAAGCTACATACAATCTCTACCAAAAAAAAAAAGCGTTGTCTAATCATTCATTAAATTTCATTAAATTCGTTACTATTTTTCACTTTTGCTTACTCAGCTTCTGCTGTGCCCGTAGAAAGAGCATTGCCTCATTAACTTCCTTGTTGGTATTGATATCTGTTACCTCGACTACCACTCTGCCCTTCTTCCCCTTTAAGGCACAGTCATTGAAGAGCCTCTTGAAAGGGACGCAGTTTATTAGGCCGCCTTCGAAGACACAGTTGTGCTGTGTTAGGGACCGCAGCACACAGTTTGTCTTGTCAACACGCTCGTCAAGCCGGAACACTCGCTCGAGCTCGTCACGGTGTAGCACCGGGGTTGGAGGTGCCATGTCTTCTTCCCTTTAGGCTGTAAATCTCTTTGTGTAAGGAATCGGAGACCAAGAGGGAAGAGCTTAAAAATAGGCTCGGGAGGGCGCGAAACAAAAACAAAAAATAGCCGAAATAGGGAATTGCCCGATCTGTCATGTGTTGTTGCTCGGTCAGTATCACAACGTCATTTCAAGTTTCAACCGTCTTTTAATACCATTGAAGCTAAAAAAGAAGGGCAAAGAAAAAAAGACAAAGGACAATGACATTTGATCTTAAGAAGCAGTTGGCTCAATTCTATGCTGCCCACCAGAAGCCAAAGGATCTGGCTTTCCAGTATGGAACTGCTGGTTTCAGAACAAAAGCAAACACATTGGACTCAGTGGTATTTGTAGTTGGTCTCTTGGCAGCTTTGCGTTCTAAATACCTTGATGGACAGACAATTGGTATTATGATCACTGCTTCTCATAACCCACCGGAGGATAACGGTGTCAAACTGGTTGATCCTCAGGGTGAAATGCTTGAACAGTCGTGGGAAGCATATGCTACCACATTGGCTAACTTACACACTGCTGATGAAATCGAGGATGAGATCCTTAAACTCTCTCAGCAGTTGAACATTGACTTAGAAGGTACAGCTTCAAATGTTATTATTGCTCGTGACTCCCGTGATTCTGGTCTCGCCTTAACAGATTCCACTATTGATGGTCTCAAAGTGTTCAACACTAACTATCGTAACTTTAATCTATTGACTACGCCACAATTGCACTACTTGGTTAGGGCCATCAATACAGAGAATGGCCCACTCAGTTACGGTGTTCCTACTGAAGAAGGTTACTACGATAAACTAACCACTGCGCTGAAAACCCTTTTGATTGAAGAAAACGTAAAGGGCCCAATCAAGATCACAATCGATGCAGCTAACGGTATCGGTGGCCCAAAAGTTGAAAAGCTCTTTGCAAAGTTGGAAGGCCTCATTGACTACACAATAGTTAACAACGAATATACTGACCCAGAGGCACTCAATGTTAACTCTGGTGCTGATTACGTTAAAACTGGCCAACGTCTCCCACAAGGTATCACACCTGTGTCTCTGGATCTATACTCATCATTTGATGGTGACGCTGATAGAGTAGTGTTCTACTATACCGACTCTACGGGACTATTCAAGCTACTCGATGGTGATAAGATTGCCACTTTATTAGCCGGATTCATCAAAGATCTCGTCTTTAAAGCTGGTCTTGGTGAAACTGCTCAAATCGGTGTCGTTCAAACTGCTTATGCAAATGGATCATCTACAAACTACATTACAGAGGTCTTGAAGACTCCTGTTGTATGTACACCTACAGGTGTTAAGCATTTACATCATGAAGCTGCTAAATTTGACGTTGGTGTCTACTTCGAGGCAAATGGTCACGGTACAGTTCTCTTTTCTGAAACCTTTGTTGAAACCTTGAAATCGACAGAGCCTTCAACACCAGATGAACAACGTGCTCTCAACGCCTTGATACGTCTTTCAGAGCTTATTAATCAAACTGTCGGTGACGCAATTTCTGATTTGCTGGCTGTATTATCGGTTTTGGCGATTAAGAGATGGACACCTGCCGATTGGGACATGTCATATACCGATTTACCGAATAGACTCGCTAAGGTTATCGTTCCAAACAGAAATGTGTTCAAAACCACAGATGCGGAGAGACAGCTTACTTCTCCACAAGGTCTCCAGCCTCTTATTGATACTGCAGTAAAGAAGTATGCTCAAGGAAGATCATTTGTTAGAGCTTCCGGTACGGAGGACGCAGTTAGAGTTTACGCTGAGGCTGCCACTAGAACGGAAGCAGATGAACTCTCTCAAGAAGTAGTTGATCTTGTGAAGAACGCTGTTCACTAATTACATATGTTTTTAAACATATTCACTACTTTAACCGAACAAAAGAAATAATGTGCACGTATAATACAAGTAGAATTTAACTTCTTTTTAAATCTTTCAGAACTTCACTGGGATCTCTTGGAGTTTAACCAATTAATGAAGTCAAAGAACATGGAGCTGGTCAATCTAGAATTCTTCTTCTTGAACCATTGCTTCATAAGATCTGAGTACATATCTATCACATCGTCAACAAGAGTTTCATCAACTTGTATCAACTGTTTGGCAATGAAAATGGAACACTGTGAGCTTGACAAGTTGAAATCATTTGTATTAGAAGTACGCAAAACATCCTTATGCATCTTCTTCAACTGTTGTAATAATTCTTCCTTGTTGATGTTAGCAATATCTGTGGTCTTGCACTTACAAACTCTATTCTTAAGTAATTTGTGAATCTTAACACCAAGAGATTTATCCAATGTGATATTCATAGCTGTGAGTAGAGGGGCGACCATGCCAACGATCAATCCACTTTGTGGACACTTTTTGACGAATACCTCAAGCAAGTCAACAATACGATGCTTGAACAATACAATACTCTCCTTGGCAATGATCTTCTCCTGTTTACGCTTGTTTCCTGTTTGAACAGTATCAACTGCCTCACGACGCTGTTGGAAGATCTTAGATAACTGACCATCAATAGCCATCATTTGCTCATCATCCATTGACTCGTCAGAGAAATCATCTTCGTCATCTGAACTGAGTACCACTTCACCATTATATGGGATACGAAGTGCTTCAGCAAGTGCAACGTTGGTCTTCTTCTCAACCTCCTCAAGGTCAACGTCTTGATCCTCCTCCTCGTCATCATCGTCATCATCATCTGAATCCTCTGAGTCCTCTGAGTCCTCTTCATCTTCTTCATCATGACTGTGGTCGTGGTCGTGCTCAGATTCTTCTTCGTCCTCATCGACAAACTCATCTTCACCTTCAAACAATGCTCTTTGACCTTCAGTGTTTTCCTTGGTCAAGATGACGTCGTACAAAAGCTGAAGACCCTCGCCGTTAACTTTATCACACCAATTTTCCCAAATGATCATACTGAGTTTCTTCAAGAGTGCGCTGTTCTGAGACAAGAAGTTTAACAGAATCTCGACGATTCCTAAAACCTTATCATGTTCCTCTTCGTCTTCCTTCTTGGTACCATAGTAATAATCTTGCAACTCTTGCAAAGTGTTAACAGATTCTGCGTCACCAGAGAACAACTGCAATACTACCATGGAGAATAAGAGCTCAAAGACAAGTAAACGGGAGTTGTCATTGTGCTGAGTCTCTCTCTTGGATCTGATCTTCTTAAGAATCTTCAAAGACTTAGCCTTGACGGTCTCCAACTCTTCATCAAAGTTGAATAATGGGGTCGCACCTTCATCAATAAGGTCCAACAGCGAGTTAAGCGTCTTGTAAGACCATGTTTGGTTATCAGTACGTTCAATGGAGATCACATCTGACATGATAGAGTTGAGTCTTTCCTGTGCAAATTCAACAATTGGGTCTTGCTGCTCTTCCATATCTTCATCTTCGGCCTTCTCATCCTTCTTTGCATCATCAGATTGGATATATGCCTTTTTGATTAAAGTTTTCAAGATGGTGTCGATCCATTCCAAATCTGAGCTTTTCTCGAGATTTGCCTTCTTGGCACGAACCAAGTGCAAAAATTGATCAATAGCCCATTTCTGGTTCTTAATGTTTGTTTCTTTGTCGTCATCGACCTTGTTAAGAGCACGGATAAACAGTTGAACAAGCTGGGAGTTTGGAGCATCTGTAGAGAGCAAAACCTCTGTGGTTTTTGATTTTGTGAGTTTGTCGAAATGGAGGTTTCCATATGGTCCTGTAAGGATACTTTCAAGAACAGGGACGGTCTTGAGTGGTTGTTTTTTGCATGTTTCGGAGATTGTAAGAAGTGTCTTCTTTGCAATCTTGTTAAGCATACGGGATTGATCTGATGTTTGGTTGATCAAGGTTCTCATGAAGTTCTTGGTGAAAAGAACAGGAACCGTCTCTGGCTGGACGAGCTCAAAGAAAAGACCAAATACATCGAATCCCCAATATTTTCTCTCGTGAGATGCCTTTTCACTGAAGAAGTTTTCATCGATGATAACCTTCCAGAATTCAGCGATTTGAAGAGACTCGCTATCGATAGCAGTGGAAGAAGAAGATTTGGATTTCTTCTTGGATTTCTTATCACTTGATTTCTTTCTCTTCTTAGAGTTCTCAACCTGTTCATCAATGCCATCGTTGGTCTTAGAGAGCTCCTCGGCGATCAATTGCCAAACAAAGTGTAAACGTGGGGACCAAGAACCCTTCTGCTTGGAGTTGCTCTTCTTGGATTTATCATCATCTGCATCAGCACTGTCATCACCAGTGGAGATATCTTTCAATACCTTTGTGAGCAATACCAAGTTAGACTTATGTAGTGGATCAGCATTCTTCCATGTAGAGTTCTTGAACTCGATAGCAGATAACTTGCTAGATCTGACTTCTTGTGGCACGGCAAGGAAGATTGCAAGACCCTCTGTTGTTAATGTGAGCTTTTCTTCGTCAAGCTTTGTGAACACATACACAATAAGATCTTCTGAGAGTTTAGAGTAAAGGGATCTCAACAAAGAGAAAACAGTGAATAACGATGGCTCTCTAATCCATGACTTGGCACATGAAAGCTCAATCAGATTATCAATAAGCAGCTTAAAAGTCTCTGGATCAACGCCATTGTTGAAGATTCCAGAATTCAAGTTTGTGAGACACTGAAGTCCAAAGAGTTTACCAAAGAGAACAGCACGCTCTTCTCTTCCATTCATGGAACTGGCAACCTTGTTGTGCTCATTAATCTGGGAGATGAGCTCGTTGACGGTAAGCTTACCCTCTGGAACTCTAATATTAACAATCTCGGTCAAACAGGTTGAGAATCCAAGTCTGGCAGAGGCTCTGGAGGATGAAAGTCCCTTGATAAGTCTCTTGAGTGCGTACTCCCATTCTTCATCGTTGTCAGCCTCAGTGAGCTCGTTGATGAGCGCCACTGCGGACTTGATACGCTCAGACTCGAGGTCTGAGGCAAGTAAATAGTAGTGGTCTCTTGAGACAGTCATGAAACCAATGGAACTATTGAAACCAGTGAAGCACTTATTCAAAACATTGACCACGGGCTAAAGCTCATCGCACTGTCCAAATATTTGCATCACCGCGCTTTTCCCTCATTTTATACATATATAATAATTAATTCCGTATTTCCTAATTAGGAAGTCTACCGCGCCAAATCAAAATCCACGGTTTCGGTGGTCGAAAGAAAAAGCTGGAGCTCTCAATAACACCCTACAATTGAAAGGAATAGGTACACACACAAAACACATCAACCATGTCTACCTGGAGAAAAGCCGGCTTCTCGTATGTCTTCATAATATGACAGTGTATCCTACTCTTTTTTGTCACTCTCCAATTGATGCAATTGGGAGAGCATCGTGTCAATGGGAAAGAGCGACATTGACAAAACGGATGAAAAGGGTTATACGGGTTCTGAAAGCGATATACTAACAACTTTCTATAGTTTCAACAAGTACTTGCAGATTGCTGCTCAGACCACCAGAAACGCCCTCAAGGCTGAGGCCCAGACCAACCAGGTCCTTGCCCGTAGCAAGACTGAGGCTAAGGTTATCAAGTTCGAGAATGGTGTTGCACAGGAGGCTGTTCCATTGCAGCAGTAAAAAAACTGTCAATGAGCTTCTACCTTTAAGTCAAATATGATACACTGAAAAATTCTATAAAAATATTTCCAAGAGAAGAATGGCCTTATGATATTCACTTTTAAAAAAGAAAATCCCGTAGTTTTTATAAACCTTTAGAGAGCATGCCTCCGGGGCCGGCGAGGGAGCGGTTTGAACGAATAGCCCAAAAAGTGCGAAGTTCGGTCTTCCATCTTTCACTATTAATCATACATAAATAAAGCACCACATACCCATAAACAAACGAAGATTATTCAGGAGTAGAACTCAAAAGTAAGGATTATATATAGAGATTAACTGCTGCCTTTTTATCTCAAATTTTCACTGCTATCCTTACTGCTCTTCTCCCTTTTCAAATAAGAGTCATGTCGTCGGTGCTCAGGTTACGCTTACCGGCTGTGTCACAGTTCAGCTCACTAAGGACTACGCATCTCCCATACCCTGGTATTTCACAGCGTTATATCAATAGAACGTTCTCGTCAACGACTTTGTTGAACCGGATCTCATTCGTCACCACTCCGTCAATACGAGCAGCATCATACTTAACCAGGCCATCACCATCCTCACATATAAAACAGAATATTTGCAGAAGACTCTATTCAACGCCCACAAATAGCAACGCTGATCCGAACCAGAAGAGTAATGAGGCTGCTAAGACTGCAGAGAAGGATCATGCAATAGAGACACACAAGACCAAACCCACCGAGCAAAGCCCTGTGGATGAACCAATGGGATCTGTCTTCAAAGATGTGGGTAAACTTGTAAAGCTGGCATTTAGAGACTGGAAACTCCTATCAGTGGCACTTTCACTTCTTTTTGTCTCTGTTTTAGTCAACATGGCTATGCCAAAGGCCTATGGTCTCGTGCTGGATGCTACGAAACACGTTTTTGAGGGCCAGCTACCAGATATCGTATTTGGTTTATCCCTTTATGAGTTTGTCTCTGTGCTTGCCGTATTCATTCTTGTGGGTATTGCTGCAGACTATGGCCGTATCATCATGCTTAGAATCCTTGGTGAGAGACTTGTTGCGCGTTTGAGATCGAATGTTATCAAGCGTACAATGTCACAAGATGCTGAGTTCTTTGATGTACATAAAGTCGGTGATTTGATTTCTAGATTGGGTTCAGATGCTTATGTGGTGTCCCGTTCCATGACACAGAACATCAGTGATGGTTTCAAGCATGCCATAACGGGAACTGTCAGTATCACTTCAATGTTCCTAATCTCTACGCAGCTCGCATCAGCAGTTTTCATCTTCCTTCCTGGTATCCTTGTTGGAACTTTGATTTTTGGTACAAAGGTCAGAAAAATCTCTAGAGGAATCCAGGAAGCCACTGGTAACTTGACAAAAGTAGGTGAAGAACAACTTAGTGGTATTAAGACTATACAGTCGTTTGTCGCAGAACAAAAAGAACTGGCTAAATATAATAGTGCAATTAGAAGAGTATTTGGCCTTGGTAAGAGAGAAGCTAAGTTGAATGCAACTTTCTATTCAAGTACATATATGATGAGTGATGCCACATTCTTGGTGATCCTGGCGTATGGTGCACAATTGGTTGCAAGTGGATCACTCTCCGTTGGTGACTTGGCCGCATTCATGCTCTATGTTAACCATTCTGGTTCTGCAATGTTCGGTCTTGCCTCATTCTACTCTGAGTTGATGAAAGGAAGTGGTGCTGCTTCGAGATTGTTTGAGCTGGTTGATAGAGAGCCTAAGATTAATCCTACAAAGGGTTTACCATTGAGAGAGAAACCACATGGTGAAATTGAATTTAAGGATGTTTGTTTTGCTTATCCAACAAGACCAAAACTGACGATCTTTAAGGATCTTTCATTCAAGATCCCAGCTGGTTCAAACGTTTGTATTGTTGGCCCAAGTGGTAGAGGTAAATCCACGATAACCTCGTTAATGCTTCGTTACTATGATCCACTCTCCGGTGAGATTTTGTTGGATGGTAAGGATATTACCAAATACAACTCAAAGAGTCTTAGAAGACACTTGGGTGTGGTTCAGCAAGAACCTATCTTAATGTCTGGTACCATCCGTGATAACATCACTTTTGGTCTCAAATCAAGTAACGTCCCAGAGGAGCTTGTCATTGAAGCTGCAAAGAAGGCTAACTGTCACGATTTCATAGAGAAGTTCCCAGATGGCTATAATACCATCATAGGTCCTAGAGGTGCACTGTTATCAGGTGGTCAAAAGCAAAGAATTTCTATTGCCAGAGCACTGATAAAGAACCCATCGGTGCTAATCTTGGACGAGGCTACCTCGGCATTGGACAGCAAGAGTGAACATGCCATCAACCTCACTTTACAGAAGCTGATGAGGGATGAGAACTTGACTTCTATCTCCATTGCACATCGTTTATCCACAATTAGAAAAGCGGACTTGGTGATTGTGCTTGGGTTTGACGGTAAGGTCGCCGAGACGGGTCGCTTTGTTGATCTCTACGCCAACAGAAACTCTGCACTGTACAAACTCTTAAACGAGGACAAGGCTGCTGACACTGCTCATCATGATAAGAAGAAGCATGTGAAAAAAGATGACACTACCAGCGACACAGAGGAGCCCTTCTCCGACGAGTTCATCAAGAAAGAAATGATCAAGCACAGCCTTGAAGACCTTACTTTCGACGACTCTGTCGTGAAGAACACTCACACCGAGGCCACAAAATGACGGCTTTATATATTCAAAAGGATTCACGATTTATGACTTTAGCTTCAGTGTAGTGCGTCTGCCCAGTGCTACTGACACTTGCGCGGATGGCAGAAAAGTAAACATCGCCAACCAAAACAAAAACAAAAACAAAACAAAACAAGCCGAACCTGAAAAGGCGGTAGCGCCCGTGAGACTTTTTGCAAGCAGAGAAAGAGGCTGGGCGGCTTAAGATGGAACCACAGCGGAATCTTTCTGAGATCCTCACGATCCACTACGAGTTCAACTTCTTCAAGGCGGTTGCGCACTTAGACCCCTTTGATCTGAAGAGGCTCGAGTCGCTTATAGATGACATGCTCTACTACACAGCGCGGGTACGCGAGATCTTCTCCTACCTGAGCACACTAAACGACACGGAGCTTGGCCAGGAGTGGATCAGCGAGGGGAAGAACCAGTTCTATGAGATCTACAGGAACATCGAATCGATCGATTCGATAGTTCTACAGTCCTTGAATCTCTTGGAGACCAACCTGGACGAGGAGAACATGCCTGAGACGCTGGTGTTTGACAAGTTGGACACCTTGAGCGAAGCGAGCTTAGAGATCAAGAAGGACCACTTGCACGTTTTGAAGACAAAGATCGACGTCAGCGTTGAGTACAACGACATCTATAACCTCACAATGAACTCCATCAACACAGAGCTGGAAAACTGTCTTAAGAAGTGCTTCAAAATACACGAGAAGAGATTCAGCTCGCCTGTGCGCCATGCGCCAGCTTTCAACTTGGAGATATTGACAAAAAAGCTCCTACAGCAGAGGAATCAGCTACGCTTACCGCTTTTGAATGAGATTGATAATGAGCTTTATGAAGAATACTTGTCGCTTAAGAACATCGTTGATCCGCTCAAGGCAAGCTTAAGCTTCATTCCTTTGAGAATTGAAGACTTCAAGAACAAGTATGGAGAGACAAACCTTGCTGACACAAAGAAGATGTGTGATAAGTACACTGCGCTAGTGAAAGAAATGCAATACTTGCAAAATGAGGTGACAGACTTGAAGTATGAGTTGGTTGATAAAAGATGGAGTGAGATTTTCTCGTATCTCAACACAGAGATGTCGTTCTTAATAAGTAATGTGGAAAAAGAAGTCACCAAGATGGGGCTATTAGAAGACGACAGTGTCTTCAAATCCCAGGTTTTCAAGAGGCTCCAGTACACTACAAACATCGTGGAGAACACGTTCATTCTAATCAACCAGGCAATTGACGAACAGCTAATCGATGTGCGGGTCATTGAAAATAGCAACGAGCTAGCTGAGGCATGGCTAACAATAAAGGAGAAGATCCCCCAGGAATATATCGACAAGATCGAAGACACCACGGACAGCGCCGTGGATGAGAACATCGCGCAGACTTTCAAGAAGCTTTCATTGGACCAGGGAACAAGGAAAGTATCCGGCGAGAAGACATCAGATGAAGCTGCTAGAGATAAGAGGAAAAGCCGATACGGCCAGTTCTTACTTGATAAGATGAACTTGAAGACTGTCATCATTGAGAGTGATCCAACATCTGTGCGGAAACCTGAGGAGCTTCAGCACAATAAGGTTCTGGCAGAGAGTGCTAAGCCAAACTTGATAGATGCTACACCTTCTAAGTCGAGGGATCCGTCTCTCTTGACCGATTTGAAGAAAATTCCAGAACTGAAAACATCACTATCAGATAGATCTAGCAGATCTAGCAATGGGTCATCGGTGCGTCTCTCAGCAGGCTCGCTACTCTCTCATAGATCATCGGCGTCATTCAAGTCGCCAGTGAAACTTGATCAAACAGAGAAGACAGCTGACGAAGAGCCAGCGACCTCTAAGAAAGATATACACGAGGAAACTTTACACCAGCTGTTACATGGCTCTCCAAATGTCTTTGAGACACCTGCGCCAAAGCGTCATGTTTCTGACTCCAGCACAATAACGAGCCAATCAAGAATACCGGTTCATTCTTCTTACATCAAACCAAAGACGCCGGATAACTTCAAGTCGAAGATCCCACGACCAATGTCACGTGTGAACTATGAGAGACCGTCATCCCGTCTAGGAAATGACAGACTGTCATCACGCTCCTCAATGCTGCCTCCGGTGAGATCAACCTCGAGTCTTGGTACTAGAAGCGTCCAAAGACCATCTACGTCATTAGCACTGTCGAGGGCTACCAAGACAGAGCTGGTCCCTTCCAGAGTTGGGCTTTCCCATAGATCCTCTATGATTCCTCAAACGCCCGTTAGGGAATCATCGATAGGTGGTAGTAGGAGAAGATCTATGATACCACAGCCAACCCCTATAAAAGAGCTGATGGAAACAGCAAACGTACGATCGAGTATTGAGAGACGCTCTTCTATAAGGAGTGTTGAGAGAAGTGAATCACGTCTGAGTACCGGACGTAGATCTACCTTGGGTTCAAGGTCAGGCTCATCATTGGGCGATAGAATAGGTGCACCACCGCCTAAGCCAATTTGGAGATAAAGATATTTTGTTTTTTGTATTTAATGACATTGTTTTGATTTTATATAAAGTTATGAAGTAGCATAAATAATATGAATAAATAATAAATATATGTACAAGAGATCACACTATTTCTTCACCTCTTGGGTACTGTAATTGACTTTATCCTCTCCAAACAACATGGTGAAAATACCATTTTTATCCCTCTGTTCAATCTCCTTCTGAGAAAAAGGTCTCATGCTACCATCGTTCATAAACTCACCAACCTGTACTTTTTTCTGTTCTCCAAGGATCACTAAATGTGGTTAATATTTAAACGTTATCATCCGGGGTATAAGTACTAACCTCTCTTGTAAAGCATAACACTTGTCACAATAAACATAGGAATCCCAAAGAAGATCAACCTTACGGCTTTCCCACGCTCGAGAACCTCCTTAGGGAGGTTTGGGTAATACTTCTTAAAGTCTGATTCTTTCATTTCTCAGTTCGTCTCCGTGAAACTCAGACGGGCGTTGGCTGTGTGTGTGGGGTCTGTCACCTCATGTTGTATAATACGCGCGCCATATAAAATGATGGTGTTCGGGTGTGCATGTCATCTCTTCACTAGCTGTGATATTTACAAACGAATTACTCTGTCATTACATAGAAAGGCTCTATTAAGATGGTGCCATTGATTTGAGGGTATTTATATATAAATTATAAAAGAATTAATATAGGTCATCTGATCATCATTGTCTTTGACATTGCTCTCCCATTGGAGATTGTGCTTGAAGTATCTCTTTTCTTATTCTTATTGAAGACTTTATAGAACTTCAAATTCTCATCACCACCAACTGTTGCTAAAGTGGATCCATCTGGTGATAACTGACCAGAGATAATTCTAGAATCATGTGCATTCTCGATCTCAGCGACTTTGATTCTGTGCTCATATGAGTAGACACTGATACAGTTATTTGGGTAACCACCAGTAGCGACGATCTCTCTACCAAATGAATCTGATGAACCCCAAAACAACGAAGAGATCTGAGACCCCGTGTCAATGCTATTAACACGTGCTCCCGTGGTCGTGTTCCAGAAATGGATATGTCTATCAGAGGATCCTCCACCTGTGGCTAATAGCGAGTTAATATCAGGATTCCAAGCAAGTGCTTTCACTGCAGCAGTGTGTGTAGTCTTTGTAAACTGTGGTAATGAACTTCTGCTATCCCAAATACAAACGGTATTGTCATTTGAACCTGAAACAAATTGCATACCATCAGCTCTATATTCCAAACCACAAACTTCACCAACGTGCGTAGATAATACTGAAGTGACATGATTCTTAATTCTAACATCATTAATGAAGATCTCACCAGATTTACAACCTGCTGTAACCAGGTGGTTTGACCAAGATTGTGAACCAATTCTTACGCCACATCCAGTTTTCATACTCCTTAGTTTGGAGTTGGATTCGATATCCCAAATCTCAATGGTGCCATCTTCTTTACCGATTGATAGATATGAACCGTCGTCTGACCATCTAACAGATGCAATAGTAAAATCACACTCGGTCAATAAAGTGACTGAACCACTAGTGGCATTCCAAACGTAACAGCTGTTATCCAATGCAATCGCCAAATAATTATCACACGACCAACTTAGCGGATTCAGGTAAAAGTCATCAACTAAACCTGGAGCATCAAGGACTCTTTCTGGGTTTGAAGTGATCTTTCTAGATCTAATAGGCTCAATTGTAGATTTCCTCTGAAAGTCGATGAAATTTGAGTTTTGGTTCATTTGAATAATTGACTTACTCTGTGGTGGTAATGGTTGATACTGTAGAACACGTTGTCCAACTTCGATTCCACAGGCATCAGCAACTGATTTCCTGTAAATTATCTGTGATTGAGCTTTAATATGCTGCGAAGGTGATGCATTTGGTGGTGGCAGCTGTTCATCCGACGAGACCCTGCCGTTTGACACTGTGAACCTTGAGGGTATAAAACGGTCTGTTGTTGGAGCACCAGTGCTAGACGAAGATCTCTTCAAAGACGGGATGGATATTGGTGCTTTACTGCTTCTTGGGTCCCAGTCGGTGTGGACAACGTTCAACTTTGTTGGGGACGCAAGGGAAAGAGTCGAACCCTGAGCCTTCAGTGACGGTCTCGTTGGAGAGCCATTATACCTGAGGCTGATGCGCTTCTGCGTAGACTTTGGAGACTCCAAGATGGTTGTGGACATGTCTAACCAATGAGCGTGTGTTTGTGCGTGTAGGCCCTGCCTATTCTCGGTAGCCACTTGAATATGAGCAACTCAGGACCAGCCCGTTATAATGAAAAGAACGAAAGAGATGATCTACCACCGGACACTGAGTATCAAGTAGACAGGGGAAAGGAAGAAACTACTGAAAGGTCTATGAGTTTTATGTGGAATGGTGGAATTTCGCCTCCGTTTCTTTTTTTCTTCCTACGTACCGGGACGCAAACCACAATTCCCAAAAGCGGGTCCTTTGTACACAGTGGAGCGCTTCGGTGTCTGTGTGCCTCTACTGGACCCCCTGAATGTTTACATATTTCCGCTTTAGGAAGTCTAATTAAAAATGGTATGGGCACCCCGGTATATCGGGCTAGCACGCCTTCACAGCGCTGCTTCGCAGTTTAGAGCCCTGGGGCCAAGCAGGCTAGCTGTCGGGGGGGGGGGGAGGTCGTGTGTCCTTCTTTTTTTACAACCCACTGATGAACTCATCAGATAACATCGTAAAAAGAGAGGGGGTTTGCGTCAGAAGTCTTGCAGTGCAATGACAGCGACACGATGCGGGAAGAGCCCAATGAGCAAGCCCATTGTTGAAAAAGCTCACCGCCAAAAGCCAAAAATAAGGGTAACATAACAAAAAGTCCTCAATGAGGACATTCCAGTTGTTACACTGAAAAGAACAGATACTACACTTGATCTTAGCCAAAAGGCAAAGAGATTTGGGGAAAGGAAAAAGGAAATGTGTTTGGAAAGAAGGACGAAAACGAAAATTTTCATCTTTTTTATACCCCCTCCGCACTTCCTGGTGTCTGGGTGTTTTGATTTTCGCGAACCCTGCGCGAACACATTCTATTCGCGATGGTTGGGGTTGGTGTTTGGGTGAAAGGGAATTTGTGCTACGTGAAAGCTGTCAGCTTTTTTTGGAATTCGACGATTAAAAGTGGAGATATAACAAATAAATAGAACACAAATAAAACACCCACACACATACAAAGCAGAGAACCGAATTGAGCATGTCAGTCGTTCCAACAATTGAGCAACGTCTCGAGTCCACACACCTCGGTGAAGATATTTTCCAGATCAAGCAAAAACAAGCAATTGCAGTACAAGCGATAAGATTATTTCTAAAATCAAAGACTTCATATGACGTATTACCTGTTTCCTACCGTTTGATAGTGCTGGATACCTCGCTGTTAGTGAAGAAATCATTGAACATTCTTCTACAAAACAACATTGTCTCTGCACCTCTTTGGGACGCTAAAACTTCAAGGTTTGCTGGACTATTAAACTCTAGTGATTTCATCAATGTGATACAGTATTACTTCCAAAATCCTGATAAATTCGAATTCGTCGATAGACTAACATTGAATGGTTTAAAAGACGTCGAAAAGGCTATTGGTGTTGAGCCTATTGACACAGGCTCAATTCATCCTTTCAAGCCTCTATACGATGCTTGTGTTAAAATGTTAGAGTCTCGTTCAAGAAGAATACCACTGATTGATGAAGACGAAGACACTCATAGAGAGATCGTTGTAAGTGTCTTGACACAATACCGTATCTTGAAGTTTGTCTCATTAAATTGTAAAGAAATTGAAGACTTACAAGTCCCATTAAAAGAATTGGGCATTGGCTGCAATAAGCAGCTCTCTACTGCTACAATGGACACACCTGTTATTGATGTGATCCAGTTACTTTCACACGGTTCGGTTTCGTCCATTCCAATCATTGATGAGCACAACAAACTAATCAACGTTTATGAAGCAGTTGACGTTTTGGGCTTGATCAAGGGTGGAATCTATAACGATCTTTCCTTAAGTGTCGGTGAAGCTCTCATGAGAAGATCGGACGACTTTGAAGGTGTTTATACTTGTACAGTCGATGACCGTTTGTCCACAATCCTGGATAACATCAGAAAATCAAGACTCCATAGACTCTTCGTCGTTGACAGCGACGGCCGTTTGATGGGCGTAGTCACACTCAGTGATATCCTCTATTACATCCTCTTTGGTGAAATGGAGTGAAATGGAGTGAAATTTTAATGAAATGGCTTTTTTTTCCAGTAATTTGTAGATGCCCTCTCCCTCCGGGTCAATTGCCCAATCGGGGGAAAGTGATGGGGTACATCCGCGCGACGGTTGAAGTTTGCGCTGCGATTACGCTGACTCTTCGACATACTCTTAATTATTTGCTTCTTCTTCTTATTCCTCTTCCTTTCTCCCTTTCTCTGTGGTTGTTTCTGTTCCTTTCTTTGTTCTTTGCTCCCAGCTTCTTTTCTTTGCTATAAAAGGCCTTGCTACAACCGGTGGTTATCTTATCAGACATGGCCGAGACCCATTGGAGAGAGCTTCCATGGAAGCTGAAACCTTCTATTCAGCAAGTAACACCCCGTTCTATCGTCGCAGGACTTGTGATCGGTTCGTTGATCTTAGTATCAAACTTCCAATTTGGCCTACAAACAGGATGGGTCTCAATGATGTCTTTACCGTCTGCTTTGCTAGCATTTGCTGTCTTCAAGCAACTACAAGATAAACTGTCATATGAATTTACAGATGTTGAGAACGTCTTTGTTCAGAGTATTGCTGTTGCTGTTGGTACGGGTCCACTGGCTTATGGATTTGTTGGTGTTGTTCCAGCAATTGAAAAATTTCTTCGGGAAGATGAGTCCGGTACGGGTAAGCTTATAAATTTTTCACTATGGGAGCTTATCATTTGGTCAACAGGACTAGCGTTCTTTGGTATCTTCTTTGCTGTTCCATTAAGAAGACAAGTCGTCGTTAAGGAGAAACTACCATTTCCTTCGGGTTCGGCAACTGCTACTTTAATCTCTGTCTTGAATAATACTGAGATTCACCATGATCCCATTTCTAAGGATAAATCATGTTCATTGCCACACGAGTACAATGAGGTTTTGATATCAACGGATAACGATTCAAATAACTCAAATGAACACACAACTCTGTTAGAAGAGAACGTTGGTGTTCTGGAATCAAACCAATTGACATACCAGAGACTTTACAATCAAAATGTTCGCTCATTACTAATGACATTCACCATATCATCGTTTTATACGTTATGTTCATATTTCATTCCATTATTAAGGAACATTCCTATATTTGGTCAATTCATTGCAAAGAATTACCTTTGGACCCTACAGCCTTCACCAGCATACATTGGGCAAGGTATCATCATGGGATTACCAACCGTTTCATATATGCTCTTCGGTGCTATCTTGGGTTGGGCCTTTTTAGCTCCTTTAGCAAAAGCTATGCAATGGGCAGATGGGCCAATTGATGATTGGAAAACAGGAGCACAAGGTTGGATTCTTTGGATCTCGCTATCGGTGATGGTCAGTGATAGTGTTGTTTCCTTTATCGTGGTCACTGTTCAGAGTATCATCAAATTATATAAAAGAGAAACCTCAAATGATACTGATAGTGAGGAACTTGAAGACGAGTTGGACCAAGAATACTTGGTATCACAAACCACGGTGGTTATGGGTTTAATTGGATCTTCACTACTTTGTATCTTTACAATGGTTTATCTCTTTGGAACAAATATCGTTCCAATATATTCACTGGTCATTGCAATCATCCTTGCTCTCTTCCTATCAATCCTTGGTGTAAGAGCATTAGGTGAAACAGATCTTAACCCTGTCAGTGGTATTGGTAAGCTTTCACAGTTGATATTTGCCCTGGTGATCCCTAAGGATCACCCCGGTGCCGTCCTGGTGAACCTCGTTGCTGGTGCCATTGCAGAAGCTGGTGCTCAGCAAGCTGGTGATTTAATGCAAGACCTGAAGACTGGCCATTTGATGGGTGCATCTCCTTATGCTCAATTTGTCGCACAGATGATTGGAACAGTATGGTCCATCTTTTTAAGTTCGGTGATGTACAAAGTCTACAACATGGTTTATGAGATTCCAAACAACGTCTTTAGAATCCCAACAGCAGTTATTTGGATTGACTGCTCCCGATTGGTCACTGGTGAAGGTTTACCACCGAGGGCTTTTGAGTTCTCGCTGTTCTTTGGTATTCTATTCGGTATCATATCATTGGTGAAAAACCTATACAAAAACGACGTTGAAATGCAAAGGAAGTTGGTGTGGCTACCTTCAGGTGTGGCTGTTGGTATCGGTATTTATAACACCCCATCTTTCACGATTGCAAGATTCATTGGAGGTGTTATCGCTTATTGGTGGTTGAAAAAGGTTGATCATTCCCATGAAGGCAAGACTGCTATGATCGTCTTCAGCAGTGGCTTGGTCCTTGGTGAAGGTATGTTTAGTATCGTCAACATGACACTTACTAGCTTGGGTGTTCCTCACTTCTAAATAGATTTATACATATATTAATTCATTTCTGTTTATTCTGTAACTCCTGTCTCCTTATCTCTTTGACTTGTGACTCTCTGTGGAACTGTACCCTACTTAAGAAGTCCTGTCTCTCCAAGTAACCGTCCTTGGTATTCTGAACAAGTTCATCATTGATACCCTCTTTATCAACCAGTTTAGCAAAGTCGACTCTCGATTTCTCCAGTGTATTAAATTGTGGTTTAATAGACCCGTTGATTATGCCTTCAAGCAATGGTGGTCTCTTCCTCACAATTCTCAATTTTTCACCCTTCTCGTTAAATCCAGATTTAACAGCTGAGTCCTCTTTAGGTTCAACCTCGGTTTTGATATTTGATTCGACTTTATCTTTATCGCTCAATGAGTTTAGATATGCTTTACCTTCTGCAGACTCTCTATCTACCCATTTCTCCTCTGTGATCATCTCACCAGCATACTCATATTTTCTTCTGATCTTGATCTTTTCATTAGCAGTTAATGACTGGGTATTATCCTCATTCATTGCTTGAGCATGCGAGCTGTATCTGAACTTCAATCTTTGATTTGACTGTTCCTGCAACTTCTTCCAAGCATCTTCAACATCGGCGTTTCCTTTTATGTCAGAAACATCCTTAAAAGACCTTGATTGAGTTTGCTGTTCTATTGCCCTCTGGTGTCGTGTCTTAATTAACCCACCTTCAGATGATTCAATCTTAGAGTAATTGGCTCTTTTCACCTCTTTCTCCGTCTCGACATCAAAGTCTGCATCGTCGTTGCCAGTTTTTTTGGTCTTTTGTTTCTTCTTAGGCTGTTCTACCTCATCTTCGTCCTCTCCACTGAGTTCATCATCATCATTTTCTATTGGCTGTTAGTGAAATTTCCCACTTCATTCAAATGAACGAATGACTCACCTTTTGTTGGATCAAAATCCTCATCCTCCTCTTCGTTATACTCCTCCTCTTCTTTTTCTCTGATCTCCTTTTCCTCACTCATTGCCCTCTAAAATCTCCTTTGATCTCTGTTTGGCTAAGGTTGGCTGAAGACGCGATAGACTTCTTCTAAGGTTAGCGTTGAAAATAACCCGAACACCATCAATACCCAAGCTGCTATGCGATTGATCATTAATAACTCTATGATATATATAGTTTAGCTTCACAGCTGAAACAGTTATATATATACTAGTAAGAATTAATTATTATTAGACTAGTTGCTACTAAATAATCACTTATAGAATTAGACCGAAGAAGTACCCAAAAGGAAAGTGCTCCATAACCTTTCCGTATTTGCGAAGTTCTATAATGTGTAATAACTCGAAAGTTTAAGTTTCTCCAGAGAAAAAACCTTGGACATCTGTGTTTTTAATATCAGAAAAAGATATGGCACAAAAATTAGTGTCAATTTCTCAAATATATAATGTCAACGTTGTGATTGACTAGTAATATTAAGGACCGAGGGCATCGTTATTATACTTAAAATATCCGAGTACAGCCATAAAATTATAATAACATCGTATAATAACGAAAATTTCTGTATTACTCACACAGTTAGCCTCTATATATATAGAAAAAGAGATATTCCTTATCCATGGCCGAAGTCAGATAATTAATTTATAAATTAGAGAACAATCTGGATGTCCGGGTGGTGTTCGGATTATTTTCACTCCTCTCGAGACACTCCCAAAAAAAATACAAGTGCATTAACGATGATTGCATTAAAGATTTTTTTCTGAAACCAATAATTCTGGGCCTTTCTATAGGTGACCGTTTACAATGGATTTCGATCCTTTGAGTTTTTTCTCCCCAGATGTGGAGAGACCAGAGCAAACAATCGAGAAGCCTATATTAGAGGTCAATCAAGATCCATCAGACACCGAAGAGGCAACCGAAGAGGTCAATGAAGTGGATGGACTCATTCACTTATTAGATCTCCCAAACTTAACTGCCAATCTTCCTAGAGATGTTCTATTTACCATCCTTGAGTTCTTAAAACCAGAACAAATCACCAACTTTGGGCCACAAAAGGAGGATCATATCAAATCAGAGTCAGAGATCCTGGAATCTAAAGGTATCCCCTTTGAGATGTACACTGCTACAAAGAGTTGGCTATTAGACAACGGGTATACCCGTATATCAAACGGACTGCTTCGTCTTTCATTTACCCAAGATTTCTTCCCCTATATCAATAAAATCCTTGCATCCCCATATTTCGTTGATGATGAAGAGATCTTGCACTGTGCATCTTTAAGAATCTCTGAGAATTGTGGAAGAACTGCAAGACCTCATTTTCAAAGGAAGATTGATGTTAAAGGCTTGGATAAGCAAATATTACTTAATGAGCCGGCATTAACTGCTGATTCTTTAGGGTTAAAAACATGGGGATCATCTTTAATTCTTAGTGAGCTTATAGCGACTAATCATGAACAGATGATATTGGATCCCGTGCTAGAACTAGGAGCAGGTACAGGTCTTGTTGGTATAACGTTGTCACACTTAGGGTATGATGTTATATTGACTGATTTACCAGAGATTTTACCAAACTTGGAAACGAATATAAAGATCAATGGACTCAAGGCAGAGTGTTTAGTATTGGACTGGACGGATCCATCGAGTTTCTTGAAACAGAATAATGGCGTATTCAAGACTATTGTTATAGCTGATCCTATCTATTCATCTGAGCACCCAAGATGGGTCACTAATATGATGAAGTTGTTCTTGGATAGAACCTCTGATGCTAGAATTTTATTACAAATCCCTGTTCGTCGGTTGTTTGAGAAAGAGAGAGAAACTCTATGGCAAATGATCCGTGATGAAGGCTTGGAGATTAGAGATGAGAAAGAAATGCAAGGATTTGATGATTTCGGATCTCAGAGCTTCATATATAAAGAGATTAGATGGTCTATAAAAGAACTTAATGATAATGAATAAATAATTTTGCACAACAGTTTCATGTAAAATGTAAGATAGACTAAGTTTATTATTACATTGATTGCTATTTTGGGGCTTATATTGCTCAGAGGTCTATTTCTAATAATTTGCTCAATCTTGAACTTTCTAAATATCAGTTAGCCATTGATACTGATAATAGTAGTAGCTAATAGTAGTAGCTAATAGTAGTAGTTAATAGTAATAGTTAATAGTAATATCCAATAGTTAATAGTTAATAGTTTTGCTTCTTTGTTTGTAGCAATGTTGGCGTGGTAACCAGTTCAGTACCATTGGAATTCCATAAAGCATTTGACAAAAAATATTCATGGAGAAGATCCCAAAAGGTGTATATAAGCTGCTCTAATTCCCGCAGTTTTGATTATCGTTTTAGTAACTTGTAGATCTCATCGAAAATGTCATTCACGTTACACCCTTTGCCTTATTCCTATGATGCCTTGGAGCCATACATCTCATCGAAGATTATGGAATTACACTACTCCAAGCACCATCAAACTTATGTTAATAACTTGAATGCTGCATATGGTAAGCTTACTACTGCTATTTCAAACAATGACGTTAATGGACTCATTGAGTTGCAAAATGCCATTAGATTCAATGGTGGTGGTCACATTAACCATACTTTATTCTGGGGTAATTTAGCACCTAGCGGTTCTAAAGAACAAACTGGAGGATTAGAATTGAAGAAGGCCATCGCTGAGCAATTTGGCTCTTTTGAGCAATTTGAAGAGAAGTTCCATTCTTTATTATTGGGAATCCAAGGCTCAGGCTGGGGTTGGCTCGTTAAGGATAATGAATCAGGCTTATTAGAACTCTTTTCATCTCCAAACCAAGACCCTGTTCCTGCTAAATTCACCCCATTGATTGGAATAGATTTCTGGGAACATGCTTATTATATCCAGTACTACAATAATAAAGCAGAGTACTCCAAGAATATCTTCAACGTTCTCAATTGGGAAACGGCCGAGAAGAGATGGAAGGGGTTTTCTGATTTGAAACTATGAGAAAACTGGGTGAAAAAAAATGCAGTCATTAAGATTATTCTTTCCGTGGAGAAAAGATTATGTAGTTTATAAATGATATTCGTCGAAGTAAATGAGATTCTCATCTTGTTCAGTAGCAGTAGCCATGTAACTTGAAGCGTCAAAGATTGAAAAAGTCTCATCAACTCTTTCTTCTTTCATATCAACGACACTTTGGAAAGTGGATTTATAACAATCCAGCTGAACTCTTTCCATCTTATCGTCATACACTAACACTTGGCACAGTGAGCGAATATCATTCTCAATAAGCTCTTCCGATGTAACCTGAGATTTTATAATGAACGCTAAAATCTCATCAACTGTACAGTAGTTTTTATATGTTGATCCAAATAATGGCATTGTCTTTAAGTCCATATCGTTAGCAAAAGCGTTTGGGAAAGTCTTCGAAGTGACAAATCTCCATATAATTGTCAATAATGACTCAACAAACTCAGAATCTAATTCACCATCTGTGAACCATGGACCACCAGTGACCTCAATTGATGGCATTAAATGATAGAGCATATAGATCTTTCTGGTTGGGAATTTAACAGACTTAACACTCTTGATGTATCTCTGAGACTCTAAAGACTTTAGCGATCTCAAAACAACGTGTTGGTGAAGATTTGTACGAGCTTTAATCGTCTTGGTCCAGATACCTTCTCTCCCCGAGGCAGCAATGTACGAGTAGACAAGAGACTCATCCGGGTTCATATTAGCACGCTTAGCAGCTTCCTGTACTGCCACAGCCTGGAACATAAGCTCATTTCCCAGCTTCACAGGCTTGACGAGCTGTTGATCCAAGAGCACTTGAACTATTTCCATAAGCTCAGTCTTGTCATTGACGTTTGTGATCTCCTGAAGTTGAGCCTCTGAGAAAAGAGAGCCCTCTTTCTGCTCGAGCATGGTGCTATGGAGCACCCTTGCCTTATCAGTTTTGTTCTCAGACATCCTTTAACCCTCCTTTTATTGCTCTTTTGGAGGTGTTATAATTTGCTATAGAGAGCCTGAAAGTGCCCCATACATTTTTTTTTTGTACTAGAAGATGAGTTTGGTGTCCGGGTTAAGCAGATCAAAAAAATAAAAAACTCAAGCGAATTCCGGGGGTGCTTGGGCCCAGAGTTCCGGGTTTTATGTGGGGAGCTTTTTGGTTTAAACGCTTTTTTGATTTAGTTTTGATTTAAGGTGAATAAGACGATACAAATGAGTTCTAGGAGACCAAAGAGTGCTGTTATACGGCAGTTTGACGATGGTTCTGATTCTGACACTGCGACTGGTGCTGGAACTGAGCCAATCAAAGGTGAGTCTGCGTTGTCTTGAAGCGAAGTAGATGAGTATCAATCTAACAAATAGCAGAAAAACTCAAGAAGAAGAGAAGCAAAGTGCTAATAAGGCCAACGCTTGACACCGAGGTAAGTCCCTCGTCTTGATAAGTCACGACATGTTACTAACAATAGCAACGACAGAACGACGCAGAAGATGACATCGATGCAATTGAGATACCAATAAGGCCAAAGAAGAACAAGAGAAATCTACACATTCCTTTGTTCCAGGATTTCGATGACGACAGTCGAAAGTTTGGCTCCATGAAAATAGAAGAGCTGAAAGATGATGAGATTCAGGTTCAGGAGCCTAAGACCCAAGAGGATGAGCCTATAATCGTGGCATTACCAGATGAGGAGGAAGACTTTATATCACTGCAAGATGATAAAAACTCGGTTGTGTCACAAGAAGAAGCAGACGAAGAAGAAGACGAAGACGAGGCAATGGGACACGAATTTAGTGATAACAGGCTACCATTGACCTCTAGGGAAGCAGAATTGCAGAAGAAGATGAAAGAGATGGAGATCAAGGAATCTATCTACGACGTTGAGATCTCAGAGGACGAAGAAATGAATGAGTGGACGGCTTCTAAGATCAAGCAGGGAGCGTTCGAGCCCGCAAGTACACAGAGATCAAAGAATCTGCCGAGACTGAACCCTCTGAATGAGACATTTGATGACCAATTGTCCCAAATTGAGAGTATAACAACGGCATTAAACAACGAGCGCGATGGAATCTCCGATGGTCTCGAGAAGCTCGCACTGAAAAACCAACGATTCGACGAACAAATGGCAGAGCTGAAGCGCAAGTTGGATGATATTGGAATGAATTTATAAGTAAGATAAAATTCTGTTTTAATTGGCAAAAAAGGCTGCGTAGATGATATCCCGATTCGGAATAACACCGCCGGAATTATCCGAGATAGCGGGTCGCGAGCAGGGAGGTGAGAAAGATGCGTCATAGATTTTTCACTCTTCCTCTCTTAGGTTTGAAAAGTTTCAAAAACAGGCATACAACTATAAAAGATGAGCTTCAGACGTTTGTTTTCAACTTCCTCAAGACTTCCAATTCGTCATTTGGTGTCAATTTCGGAGCTTTCAACCAGCGAGTTTGATACTCTTGTTACCAAGGCAATCAAATTCAAAGATATCGTCAAGAGAAGTGATCCAGTCGAGCTCAGAGCTCAGCATGACAAATTGTTGGGAAAGACCGCTGCTTTGATCTTCTCCAAGAGATCCACTAGAACAAGAATCTCCAGTGAAGGTGCTGCTGCTTTCTTCGGTGCCCAGCCAATGTTTCTCGGTAAAGATGATATCCAACTTGGTGTTAATGAGTCATTCTATGATACCACAAAGGTCGTCTCATCTATGGTCTCCACAGTGTTTGCTCGTGTGAATTCCCATTCAGAGATTCAGAATTTGTGCAAACACTCAGATGTCCCAATCATTAACTCCCTTTGTGACACTTACCACCCTTTGCAAGCCATCACAGATATCATGACCATTCGTGAAGCATTCCCAGAAGGTAGAAAAGGTTTGAAATTGACATGGATCGGTGATGCCAATAACGTCATTAACGACTTGATGATTGCTTCTTTGAAAGAAGGAATCAACGTATCAATTGCTACACCAGAGGGTATTGAAATGAGTCAAGTCATCATCGATGCTGCAAAGAAGGTCTCCGCTGAGACTGGCGCAACATTTGAGCTCTCTCATGACCCAATTGCAGCCGCAAAGGATACCAACATTCTCGTCACCGATACATTCGTCTCTATGGGTGAAGAAGCCGAGACCGAGAAGAAGTTGAAACAGTTCAGCGGTTTCCAGATCTCTTCAGACCACACAGCTGTCGCTGCTCCAAAATGGAAGTTCATGCATTGCTTGCCTCGTCACAAAGAGGAGGTCAGCGATGAGGTCTTCTACTCTGAAAACTCCTTGGTCTTCCCTGAGGCTGAGAACAGACTCTACGCTGCTATTTCCGTTCTTGACACTTTGGTTGTTAACAAGGGTGATTTCTCTAAGTAAAAAGGGTAATATGACACATATTTATAGACATTATAAACACTAGTAGTTTGCCTTTAATGGCGCATCTTCTATTATTACCTCTTCATCCCAACTCACCGTGATGATGCCTTCTTCGCCATTTTGAGCTTTCTTTGCCAATTCATTAGAATAATAAGGCTTTATAGATTCATCTGCTGTTCCAATAGTAATATGAATCATCTCATTAGCAACCTCTAAGCCAAGCTTCTTCTCTAAATGCGTTTTATCAGTGAATTTAACATCTTCCACGAGAACACACATTGCCTTTGTATCCCAAATCAATGATTTCAATTTGAAAGACCCGACAATGGTGCCTAGTGCTTCACCAGCTTGGGTCTTCTCCTGGAGAATTGTATTATATACTTTCCACAAGTCCTTTTCACGCTCAGTACCGTGACGTGCTTGGATACTATGACAAGCCGTGACATGGAACTCATCTTGGACTCTTTCCTTCTCTTTCAGTTGGTAATAAAGAGACTTTTCACCTTCTGGACATTTTTGTAACATACTTTCAACGATTGCTGTTAGCATCGAAACCGAGACATCCAAACTATAATAAACAGGTTTTTTCACCTTTGGTAACTGT
Source organism: Petasospora americana (assembly GCA_003708795.3). Lineage (NCBI taxonomy): Eukaryota > Fungi > Ascomycota > Saccharomycetes > Phaffomycetales > Wickerhamomycetaceae > Petasospora > Petasospora americana. Next base: position 573,057 of record PPOA03000006.1, read on the forward strand.
GGTTGTGGTGGACCTTTCTCCTTTTTCTGTTTTGGAAAAAACTTTGTAAATGTTGGTTTAAAGTTCAATGCCTTTTCAAAACTGGTACTAAGGGATTCATCAGATGGAATCTCAGAGATGAGCATTGGATACTGATTCTTCAACTGTTGCAGAACCAACTTGGCATTACTCAAAGATGAGTTTCCCTTGCCTACTTCCAGATCTATAACGAGATCAAACTGAGAGTCTGGTTCCTTTGAAGGCTCACAAGGTTGGAATCTTCCAATGAAACCTCTCATAATCTTTTCAATGTTTACTGGATCATCACTTGATGCCTTGATAGATTGATGATTATCACCACGATTGAAGACTCTCTCCTTTGTTACTTCCCATAATTTTCGACTCTTCACATTATCGTTAACGAAGTTGAGACAAACAAATTGGATATTTGTGTTGTAAGACAAATAGTCCTCTTTGAGTCTTCTCACAGTGTCTATGATTTGCTGACGTTCACGGAACTGATGATTGTTTCTATCTAATACCACAACTCTCTTACCTTCTTTCAAATGGTTAAGACCCCTCTTAACAAATTCAGTTGGACCTGATTTTCCATTAGGTATATCGTCATTTATGACAATGGCCCAGTCGTCAGGATAAATACCCGTGATGGTCATTGCAGTTGTGGTTTTACCACAACCAATTGTGGCTATTGGCACCAGTATGAATTTTGTTGTTTCATCGATCTTCAGTTCCTCCATAGCAGTATTTAACTCTTCTAACTCTTGTATCTTCTCATGTGATAGAATCTCATTAGCAGACATACCGTAGCTCTCTAAGAACTTCTTTCTTAATGAGATAATACCAAACCCTTTGGAAAACTGCTCGCAGAGCGCAGGGTCGCTATCCAACAATGGGATGACAAAATCAAGGTATTTGTTGGTGATATATTTGTGCTTGGAGATTTTGATATCCACTCTGGACTTGGAGGTGATATAAGATCTCGTAACTTCTCTGAATTGTCTATACATCAAGTAAGGCTCTTCAAACTTGAACTTGAAGAAGTAGTCCGCATCATCTTCTTTCAAATGACAACGGATCACAAACCCTTCAGTCTCTCTTCCCTTATATGAACCGGTCTTCGCACAATCTTCCAAGGTCTCTTTCAGTTCAGTGATTGAGTCCTTCTGGAAATAATCAACAGGCTGGAATGCAAACTTCTCTGCGAATGCGATAACCTCGGTCATATCACGGGTCTCGAACGTAGGTTGATTAGTGTTAAGACCGTGTAAATACAAACCAGCACGGTCGCTAGGGTACTCAACAACGTGCTCTTCAAAGGAGTCATCACAAAGCTCAGCAACGGCCGTACAGTTCATCTCCCATAGAGTCTTTGCAAACTGTTCTGTTGTGATCCCTTTACTCTCAAGCTGTCTTCTCAATGCATTTTCTCCAGCAGTAGCATGGTTTCTATCAACATCTTTTCTCGAGCCAAATGAGTGCTTGGAGCAAACAAGTATAGTACCATCTTCTAAACCTGAGAAGAAAACGATACATCCATTCTCCTTGGCAGTGACTGAATATGGACCCTTGGTGTTCTCTGTTAACCAATCCCATCGTGTCAGTGGGATCTCTCCAACGTTGAAGAACTTATCATAGCCACGGACAGCAATCTTGTCCTCGCCGTCCAATGTGAAGAGTCCACGAGCATGTGATGGCAACTGGATCTTTTGTGGTTTACCGTAGTCCCACTCGTTAAACTTCCATGAGATGAGCTTCTTCTGGTTCCCGGAGTTGGTTGTTAGTGGAAAAGTCTGCTTGAAAGCCCTTCCACGTGGTCTTATCTCAGTGTGCTCCTCGAGCTTCTGTACGAGCTCGGAAGTCGTCGTTGGCTGCCACTCAAACATCCCTGAACGAGCTATGAAAAGACTATGGCTATGGCTGATTGTTAGTTAAAGTGTGGAGATTTTTCATAGTGCGAAGAGCGAAGCAGGATCGATGTTAAGGGACACACCAAGGCTAAACACGAGGAGAGCAAGCACAAATGCTTAGTCTCTGAGCATCTTTCTCTTTTGCAAGCTCCATTCTCCAAGCTGGGAATCTGTAATGAATTTCAAAAATAAAGTGAGTTGTGAACACATAGTGCTCGCTCCCGCTCGAAGTTCCCGTTTCGGGGAGGTGCAGCGGAGCGGGACCCCCGGGCCCCATGAAAAAAAAGTGTGGCTCATCGGGCCTCATGACGTTTAAATAAAGTCATACCGCACACTTTTCTTCTCTCTTCTCTCTTTCATCCCTTTCCGAGACAAAGGAAAACGAATATCATGTTCTTGTCACGGGCTGTGCTGCTGAAACGCACATTGTCAGCGACACGTTCAGTTGTCAGAAGTAATAGACACATCTCTTCTTCCTCCTCTTCATCGTCATCATCCAACGGCGACTTCATAAAATCAGCTGCTATATTTGCAACTGGTTTCACTGCTGCTGCTGTGTACTTCAAGACAAAAAAGGCATCTACGGAGGAACCTAAGCAGATAACTTCCAAGCCATCCACAACACAGCTCAAGACGCTTACGCCTATTGAGTATGCTTCCCCAGAACAGTTCTCAAAAGCCGTGGAAGAGATCACTGCCATCATAGGCAAAGACCATGTCAGCTACTCAGAAGCAGAGATTGAGAACCACTCTGATTCCTATTACCAGACTCACCACCCAAAACCTGGTCAAAAGCCAAAACTAATTGTGTACCCAGCTAACACCGAGGAGGTGTCTGCTGTTATGAAAGTCGCTCACAAGTACAAGGTGCCAATTGTGCCATACACAGGTGGTACCTCTTTAGAAGGTCAATTCTTTGCAACAAGAGCCGGTATTACCTTAGACTTGGGACGTTTAGATCAAATTGTGCAGCTCAATGAGAAGGATTTGGACATCACAGTGCAGCCTGCCGTCGGTTGGCAAGATCTGAATGAGTACTTATCACCATATGGTCTCATGTTCGGTCCTGATCCAGGCCCAGGTGCTTGTATTGGTGGTATGGTTGGAACTTCCTGTTCTGGTACGAATGCTGCTAGATATGGAACAATGAAGGAAAACGTTCTAGGATTGACCGTTGTGTTAGCTGATGGTACCATCATTAAGACAAAGAAGAGACCAAGAAAGAGTGCAGCTGGTTATAACTTGACTGGATTGTTTGTTGGCTCTGAAGGTACTTTGGGAATTGTCACTGAAGCAACACTTAAACTCCATGTTAAACCAGAAGAGGAAACCGTTGCTGTTATCAACTTTGAGGACATCCAACAAGCTACTGATGCCGTCTCAGATATCGTCTCTAAAGGTATCCAAGTGAATGCTGTTGAGTTGTTGGACACTAACATGATGAAATGTATCAACTTCGTCGAGTCCACTTCAAAGACATGGTTAGAGAAACCAACTCTCTTAATCAAGATCGGTGGATCAAAGTCCATTATCGGCGAGCTTGTCTCATCGATCAAGACCATTGCTGAGAAGAATAAGAGTATTGATTTCCAATTTGCCACCACTGAAGAGGAGAAGACTGAACTCTGGTCAGCTAGACGTATGGGACTTTGGTCTACAATTGACTGGGGAAAGAAAACAATCTCAGATGATGTTAAGGTCTACATTACAGACGTTGCTGTTCCAATTTCACGTCTTTCCTCTGTGATAAGTAAGACCACAGCGGAGTTGGACGCTGCTGGCTACCAATTCACCATCTTGGGACACGTTGGTGATGGTAACTTCCATGCCTTGATTCTTCATAATGATGAACAGGAACCAGAAGTAAAGGCACTTGTTGACAACATGGTCAAACTTGCTCTTGAAAACGACGGTACCTGTACAGGTGAGCATGGTGTCGGTGTTGGTAAGAGAGATTTCCTCATCGATGAGCTTGGTGAACCTGCTATTGACTTGATGAGACAAATTAAAATGTCATTAGATCCACATAGATTACTCAATGTTGATAAGATCTTCAAGATCGATCCAAATGATAATGACCATTGAGTAAACTAATAAAAAGTATTTGATTTATTATTACAAGTAGAAATCCACACCAAAAGAAGCAAAAAGCTACAGCTGAGAATAAAATAACCCGGTTTCTTTATCCTCCTATATATTAAATCATCCCTATTTTACTTTACGTCGTTTGCTGTGATGGAAAGAGAAGGAGATACTCTTTTTTTATACAACTGACGCTATACAATCTTCAGCACATCAGCAGAGGAAGCAGGCAAGCTAGTTGTAAGGTAAGCTAGGAGGGAATGGAAGGTTTCTTCCCCAGGTCAATCCCAAAAACACACCGTGCATATGAACAATGCAACACTACGCGCATACGCCCTGCAGCTCTCCGCAAACAAAAAATAACTAATACGAACCCGAGAGTTGTTGCGAACTCTCCTCCTCGGGCTATACTCTCAAAAAAAAACAGCAGAAGTGAATTTCACCCACGAGAACAACTACAGAAATCTCCCACAATAAAGCATTTAATTGGATATGTTTGATGTTGAAGAAGTTCTATCACAACTGACTTTGGACGAGAAGGTCAATCTCCTTGCAGGTATTGATGCGTGGCACACATACCCAGTATCTCGTCTCGGGGTTCCTTCTCTAAGATTCTCTAATGGACCAAATGGTGTTATGGGGACATCTTTCATTAAAGGAATCCCAGGTGCTGTGCTACCAAATGGTACCGCATTAGCTTCTACGTGGAATAAAGAGTTACTTTTCAAAGCTGGTCAACTTGCAGGCGACGAAGCTCATACGAAATCTGCACATGTAATCTTGGGTCCTACCGCAAATATCCAACGTGGTCCTAATGGTGGAAGAGGTTTTGAGTCCTTTTCAGAAGATCCATACCTCTCTGGAATTGCCAGTGCTAACATGACAAATGGTATGCAGTCAAAGAATGTCTCCGCCACCATGAAACATTATGTCGGTAATGATTTGGAACATGAAAGATCCGCTTCGGATTCTATCATTTCTCAGAGAGCATTGAGAGAGATTTATTTGGAACCTTTTAGACTCTCTGTGAAATATTCAAATCCCAGAGCTTTCATGACGGCTTACAATAAAGTCAATGGGATCTCAGCCTCTCATTCCAAAGAACTCTTGTTAGACATTCTTCGTGATGAATGGGGGTATAAAGGAACAATCATGTCGGATTGGTTTGGAACATACTCGGCTCAGAAGTCAGTTGAGAATGGGTTGGATATCGAAATGCCTGGTCCTCCAAGATTGAGAACAAAGGATGCTATTTCACAGAAACTTCATTCCAAAGAACTTCATATCAACGATGTCAATGACAGGGTAAGAAGTGTTCTCCAATTGGTTAAGTACTGTAAGGAGTCGGGAATTCCAGAAAACGGACCGCAAGATTCTTCTAATAACACACCAGAGACCTCTTCATTCTTGAGAAATATTTCAACAGAGTCGATTGTATTGCTCAAGAATGATGGTGTTTTACCATTGAAAAAGAATCAGACTGTTGCCGTCATTGGTCCAAATGCAAAGTATGCTGCCTACTCCGGAGGTGGTTCAGCTTCTTTACTTCCATACTATGCTGTGACTCCGTATGAAGGAATCTCTCAGAAGCTTGGAATCAAGCCTGAATATACCGTTGGTGCATATGCTCATGTGAATTTACCAGGATTTGCCAGCAGTTTGACACAACCATCCGGTGGAGCTGGATGTAAGATGTCATTTTACCATACACCTTATGGAACACCAAACAGACAAAAATTTGATGAAGTTAATGACGTTAATGTATCTTTCCACATATTTTTTGAGTATGGTCATAAAGATCTAGTTCCAAATTCGGCATTTTATATTGATGTTGAAGGTATATTTACCCCCGAGGAAACGGCACACTACGAGTTTGGACTTATTACAATGGGAACAGCACAGTTGTTTGTCAATGACCAACTTGTGGTTGATAACAAGACCAAACAAACTCGTGGTCGTAATTTTTTCACCAATGGAACAGTTGAAGAAAGAGGAAAGATTAGGCTGGAGAAAGGTATTCCGTATAATGTTAGGATTGAGTTTGGTTCTGGTCAAACATACACCATAAGTGAGCAAATGGACTTTGTAGGCAATGGAGCTCTCAGTTTTGGAATGGCGAAGGTTATTGATCCTCAAGAAGAGATTCAAAGAGCATGTAAGATAGCCAGATCAGCTGATGCTGTGGTTCTCTGTGTGGGGACAAACGGCGAGTGGGAGTCTGAAGGTTATGATAGAGACAATATCCGTTTACCAGGCTACACAGATGAATTGATAACAGCAGTACTGAAAGTGAATTCAAATGCGGTTATTGTTAATCAGTCTGGAACACCATGCGAGTTTCCTTGGCTCCAGGACACCCCTGCTCTAATCCAGGCTTGGTTTGGTGGTAATGAGCTGGGTAATGCAATTGCAGATGTTATATATGGAGATGCAAACCCTTCAGGAAAATTATCTCTTACATTCCCAAAGAAACTAGAGGATAATCCAGCTTATTTGAACTTCCACACCGAGAGAGGAAGAGTGTTATACGGAGAAGATATATTTGTTGGTTACAGATATTATGAGAAGCTACAGAAGCAAGTAATGTTCCCATTCGGATTCGGTTTGTCCTATACAACATTCCAGTTCTCTGAACTGATAGTCTCAGTCGAAGAGGCTAGTGGGAGGCTACTTGTATCTGTTAATGTCAGGAATACTGGGTTAATTGACGGGCAAGAAGTCGTTCAAGTATACATAGGTAAAACGGCATCTGATACTATCAGGCCTATCAAGGAGTTAAAGGAGTTCGAAAAAGTGCAACTCAGAGCTGGTGAGATGAAGACAGCCAGTCTAGAGTTATCACTGAAGGATTCAGTCTCCTACTTCGACGAATGGGAGAACAAGTGGTTCGTAGAAGCAGGCGAGTATTCTGTTCAGATTGGTCCATCGTCTGATGATATTGAGCTGATTAAAACGTTTGATGTAAGAAATAGCTTCCACTGGTTGGGCCTATGACTAACTGAGACTAAAGATACATTCTAGGGACATAACACATTAGTAACTAAATATAAGCTTATAAATATTATCATTGAGTAAGTTGTTCATGCCCTTCTGTAACAGGCATATGGACCATAGTTTGCTTCTTTATACTTGGAATACCATGATCTTCGTGTGCACTTGTAAGCGTTGAATGACTTGATCGGTTATCCTTAATAGAGCTTTCTTCACTTCTGGTCTTGATGCTTTCATTCTCTTCATCAATAGTTGGTTCCTCAGAGGAGAGTGTTGCTAAAATAGGCGCAGAGGAAATAGTAGAACCACGGCGAGAGTCGATGGACGGTCTCTTGGAGGTATCAAATGATGGATGTCTATGGGCAACCCCCGCGTTGAATGCAGAAGATGGCTCGAATATTGAAGTTCGACTGAAAGTCGGAATATTGGATTGGTACATCGCCGTGATATCGACTGATGCCGACTCACGTCTCACAAGAGAGTCCCGACTTTCCCATCTCGATGCGAATACATCTCTTGAAAATGGAGACTCAGAGGTAGTCGACACGGTATGGAGAAGTGGCTCCATATCAGTCAAGTCAGTTTGATACTCGGCTGTTCTTAATGGCGACAAGGAGGATCTTGAACTGAATCTCGACCTTCTGTCCGTTACATCATCATCTTCCTCATCATGGCTTTCTTCGCCTTGGTGTAAGATAGCGTCAATGTCATTTTGATGGTGAGAAGCCCCTAATGTTAAATCACTTCTATTAGCATCCATTGAGACCCTTGGCGAGCTATGGTTAGATCTTTCACGCGCTCTAGCCCTCTGTCTCTCTGGGCTTGTAGCTCTCATGACACCTTCTGGCATAATTGGCGAGATTCCACTGAATTCAAAGTCATCACCCAAGTCACCAGGATCTCCTCCTCTTAAACTCTCTGGAGATTCCGATGATCTTGTAAGAGTAATGTTTGGAGTTTCTGGCTCAAAGATCTTAGCACCATACTCCTTTTTCATCAGCTCTTCGTAGTCTGGTGGATCCAATGGTGGTGATGCTGCATCCATAATGGCATCAATGCCTATTGGGGCGTGTGAATTGACAGATAGTCTCTGGAGGATAGGCGCTGGAGACGATGGTATTGTTACACCCATAATTGATTCAAATGTCGGTGGTGGCGGGGAACTGAGGTCTTCCAGCATGAATGGCTGTGGGGACAGTTGAGGTGACAATGGGATAGCTTGAGGAGATGTAAGCTCCATATCCAAGTTATCTGGCTTGTAGAGATTTGCAGAGAGTGTGGATTCAAAGTTCGGTAATGAGTGGTTGAGCGTTGAACTGGATCTGGAACGCCCACGGTGGGCATCACGCCCAAGCGCAAGGTATATGCTGTGGTGCGGTGTATGGTCAAATGCCTCGACCTCTGGCGATAAAGGCGGTGAGTTTATCACGTCCATCGGGAAATAGATGTTGGATTCGTGGTTATGATGTAATGAGTCAGCTTCCTGGGGACCATAAGCTGGGAGTAAAGTGTTCGCATGGGAACACAGCTGGTGTAAAATGTGAATTGGTGAGTCAATGGAGATCTCATAATGTTTTGGTTTGCCGTCGATCATTCTAGACAGACGTAAGCAGATTTTCACCCAGTGATGGATCTTGACGTTTTGATAGGAGGTGTTTGGGTGGAGCTTTTGCACTGCGTTTAATTTTTCTGGAACGTAAACTTGGAACTCAAACTCTTTTGCAGTGAGGTCATAGCCGTCTGAAGTGAGTAAGTTTCCCATTTTCTTCAGTTTTGGGTCAGCATCTGGCGGGAGATCAGTTGGAGGTGGTGCCTTATGCTCCAGCAGCAAGAACTTCTTCGTAGGCTGCATACGATGTACTTTCTTGTTTCGACAGTAGTACTCCATGTTCTCCGTGATGTAGATCCTGATTCTATGTAGTTTGATTTTATCAAGAGGAATGAGCTTGAAGGCAATTGGAATATACGCATTGAGCACCATAGCCTTTGAGGCAATGATAATATCATAGTGTAGCTGGTCTTCCCAGTCACGAGATATCGCAATAGGCTCAGAGTCTTCCACCGAATCGTCAGATTGCGCTCTCACTATAGTCACGGGGATCTTCGTTGCGATGTTCGATTTAAATGCGCCGTATCTTTCAATGAGAACCTCCAAGTGGTAGTTTACTGAGCCGAAAGTGGCATCGATAGTTTCCGGCGATGACGCCGGCACGGGATGCTCAAAGTTATAGATGTAGTCACCTGGCTGGAAAAGGTAGTCGCCAGGATTAATCGTTGTTTGCGAGTCCTGTGAAAAGACAGACGCTGAGCGCCTTCTGGATCTCTCTGGGGATGGTGATGTAACACGCTTTAACAGAGCAAGCGGATTTGAAGGGATTGGCGACCGGCCCCCCATGATTGAATCCAAGCTCAGAGAGCTCATATCCTCATGGGAAATGCTTGCACTTCCATTACTTAGCATTGGCAGCAGTGAGTGTGACCCATTCTTGACGATATCTGCTCCGCTGTTTGAAGAGCCGTTAGCTGTGAAGAAAGGCCAAGTGTGGTTGATAAGGACATTCTCCTCGTAGAACTCTGACCGCTTGGGCGGTATACCTTCAGGCCACTCAGTTCTCGCCTGGCCTGTGAAGGTCAGACTGATGCTCTTTATCTTCGAGGCTTTTAGGACTCGAACAATAAGCGAGCCACGGAGAAGAGTTGGTGGTCTTCCGAACCGCTCGTTCTCGTCAAACCCCTGAACAAAGAGACGGTCCTCAGCGAGTTGCACGTAGACAGCGATGGTCCCTGTCCGTGTGACCGGCTGGGTATCTGCTGTGATCTCCAGTCTCCGATCCGCTGGGAAGAGTGTGTCCATCTTTTAGTCAAGAATTCTGTATGTGACAGGTGCGATAGGGGTAAGGGGGGGGGGGTCTAAGTAGCGTAAGACCTAGCTGGCGGTAAAAGTTGTAGTCTTCGCCGGTGTATTAAAATGCCTGACTTTTAAGTCAAAGTGATTGTTTTAAATGAAGCGCCCGTTGCAGCCTTCTTTTTCTTCTGCTTCTCTTCCTACGGTTCCTGTGTATAGCACTGTGCCTATCGGGTTTCAATATTACTCAAATTCACGCGATAAAAAGCAAAAAATCTGGCATCAACGTGCGGTGTGCCTGTCCCACGGAACAGCTTTCCCGTGCTGACCGGCGCTGGGGGCAGGGCAAGGAGCTGGGGAGATTTTCCAGAACAAAAACACACACAGAGTCCCTGGATCTTGCTTAAGCTTTATAGCTCGTTATTTATACACTTTTTATTGACAAGTTCGAAGTACGCCTTGGCCGTATTGCGGGGGGTCGGTGGGGGTGGGCGAGCACCTTGGTGGAGGGCTGGTGGGTGCCAGGTCCCGTGGCTCGAGAGACCTCATCTCTTTATATAACGCGGGGGATACCACTACGAGAGAAAGTCATTTAAATGTGTAACTTTTATGATTGGATCAAACTGGGAGCTCAAAGTTGAGACCTTTCATCACCCTTGTGTAGTAGACGTAGAAGAAGTCAGAGTAAAGAACAGTCTGGATTACTCCAGCAAGCACAGAAACCCAGTCAAATCTTCCCTCGGAGACATATCTATAGATCCAGTTTGGGATATACAATGCTCTATATAAACCGAGGGCAAAGATATAATGCGTCGTGATGGTCTGTGCCTCACCGGTGCGCTGCAAGATAAACAATTGTGGGAGAATAGCAACGGACTCAAGCCAGAGGGAGAAACTCCAGAGAATCTCGGTGATTGAGTAGTCATATGTGGTTGCCAATGCACAGACAAAAGAACCACCAAGGAGATACTCAACAGGGAAGGTATCAATCTTTGCGGTCTCAGATGAACGGTATTTACCTCTCATCAAATAAAGAATGTAAAGCGACGATGAAATGAAGAATAGCTTCATCAAGGAATTGTACAGCGAGACCCATCTAAAGACCAAATCCAAGTAACGTGTCACGAATACTAATGCATATAGACCTTGTGTCTTTAAAGAGATACCTTGAATAGAACGGGTCAATGTGATTTGGTGTATCAAAATGAGAATTGATGCGAGATGAGAAACATCTCCAGCCATTCGAAAGATGTTCAGCATTGTGAATATTTTATTTATTCGTCTTTTTCCAAAAGCTGAATGGGACTGAGGCTGTTGTTGTCGACGTGTACATACAGTAGACACAGAGAGGGGCTAGAACGATGATCAAAGATCAAAATAACCCATTTTCGCGAATTGGCTTAGGGGACACACACATACAAACTTATTGACACGTCAAATCTGCCATTATACATCATATACAAAGGCTACATTTTCTCAGAATAAGTGCTTTTATGAGAAGGGTGTTATAGTTCTCTTAGTTTTCTCCATCTCTCGTCATCTTCATCGTCATCTTCATTATTGTTATCGTTATTAACACCGAACTTATTGAAACCATAACCGGCTTGTTTAGTACCATCCTCTCCTTCTCCAGAGAATTTCTCTTCGATTAATGCATTGAGATCTTCGTATTCATCACCAGATTCTAATCTAAGGAAAGCAGCCAATTTGTTCTCTGATGCAGCATGCTCCTCTAGCATACGGAACATCGGAGAATCTTGAGCATCAAAGTATATAAGAGTAGGGAATACACTAACTCTATACTTGGAGACGATCTCAGAGTTCTCTTCTAAAGTTGCATCCAGCTTATAAAATTTAACATCAGTGAATTTTTCAGCCAATCTTTCATATTCGTTAAAACGATCACTCCAATTCTCCAACCATGGTGCTGCAAATGCAATTACTACTCTTTTCTTATTCTCTGAAATAACCTTTTCAACTGCATTTGAACTGTCTAAAACTGTGACTTTGGACTCTGGCCAGTTTGGTTGAATACCGGTGTTTTCAGTTAAGAAGTTTGCAAGCTCTTCTGTAGATCTTTCTCTATTAGCGAATGAAGCTAAATGGGTACCATCAAAATGATATAATCTTAAAACTGGGAACCCTCTAATACCCTGTTCATTTCTAACCCTTCTATTCTTTCTAGCTTCGATCTGTACAATTTGGACATCAGTGTCTTTAAAGGCAGTTGCTAATGCTTCATATCGTGGTCCTAAGGATTGACAATGTTCACAATTCTCTGAATAGAAATTGACAAACGTGTGCTTACCCTTTGTATAGATGATTTGCTCAAAGTTATTGTCATCAGCAACAATGACCCCTTTGAAAGTCTTATAGGCAAACGATAGCTGTATCAGTAGCACCAATGATACTAGAAATCTCATCTTTTAGTATTGTTAAAACAGAATTTGCAAAGACGAGAAAGTTTATGTCTTCGAAGGATTAAATTTACACCCCGGAAAGTCCGCAGCGCGCGGGTCATCGGGACTAAGAGACCCAATAGTCTCCCACGAGAGACTGGGGAAAGACTCAAGACTCCAGAGGGCAGAGGGAGGGACTAGGTCGTGTATGTGTGGCGTATAAACAATAGCGACGAAATTGCCTGCAATCGCCACAATTTTCTTTTGATGATAAAAGAAGCTCTCTTGTCTTTCTTTAATTTCGTCAAAGAGATAGCCAATGTCATTCCTTAACAGACTTTTCCACCGTCCTCAAAAATGGGCTGCTTTGGTCTTCTCTGGCCTTGTTGTTTCATCGGCTTTGTATTTGCTACTTCAGCCATTGCCACCGAGAAGCATTGAACCAAAGAGCCCAGAGGAGATTGCAGAGGTTGATAACTGGACAAAGGAAAAGTTATTTAGTTATTTATCAAGAGTATGTATCTTTTTTCCTCATAATTTTAGCTAATGGTTATCCTAACACTCTGAACCAAGCATCAAGTGTACCCTGACGTTGATACCCCACCAAGGGACCTCATTAGATTGGTTAAGAGTATTATGAACCTGTACCCTGACATGGACGCTGAGATATAACGAATCAGAAGCTATAGAAATGATCGTTAGACCAATTTGGGTAATGGAAGCGACCACCGACCCGTTCAAGCTCCAAGCCCCATAATATCATCTTATGTTTGCTGTATTATTGAAGAGTGGAAAATAACTTACTATATATTATATTTATATTCAATTCTATTTACTTTACCGTAGATGTAATTCTTTTCAACCCCAGAAAAAGAAAAAAAACTTGCTCATACAAAATGTGAGCAGATTAAAACAATCTCGTATATATAAAACAAAGGCTCATTGTCCTTAGATCTCCCCCATTGTTCTATCTTCTAAACTGCTTTCAGGTTTACTCTATTCAAATGACTAAAAAGAGTGACAAATAAACCAATCAGGGGTTCCGAGTCGGGGTACTGGCCCCAAAGGGGCTCCGGGGTGTCACCCGCCCGAGACACCAACACCCAAACATTTATAAGCAGCAATGCTCGCCACAGTTAACGATAGTAAGGGATTTCCCCTTTTCCTCTTCTTCTTTTATTACTAAAGAAGTAGCCCATTTTCAGGTAAACTTTTATTGAATACATTAACAATGGTTAAAGCAGGTAAGTAGAGATCAATTAACATCAATTAACACCAATTGAACCAATGTAATCTTGTCAATTGGGTTTTGGTATCGGAGTTGAGTCCGAGTCGTGAAGAACAGAACTAACATACAAACAGTTGCTGTTTTGCGTGGTGACGCCGGTGTTTCCGGTATCGTTCACTTTGAGCAGGTCTCCGAGAACGAGCCAACCACCATCTCCTACGAGATCACTGGTAACGATGCTAACGCTGAGCGTGGTTTCCACATCCATGAGTTCGGTGACAACACCAACGGTTGTACCTCTGCTGGTCCACACTTCAACCCATTCGGTAAGACCCACGGTGCCCCATCTGATGAGACCAGACACGTTGGTGACTTGGGTAACATCAAGACCGACGCTACCGGTCTTGCCAAGGGTTCCCTCTCCGACTCCCTCGTCAAGTTGATTGGTCCAACTTCCATCTTGGGTAGAACCGTCGTTGTCCACGGTGGTGTCGATGACTTGGGTAAGGGTGGCCACCCAGACTCCCTCAAGACTGGTAACGCCGGTGCCAGACCAGCTTGTGGTGTTATTGGTATTGAGGCTTAACCACCAATATCTAAGCTATAATATGATATTTTATGGAAATGTTTTGTAGTATTATTTACCTAACGAATCAATGATTTTATCAAACTCTCTCTTGTCATACTTGATATACTTTTCTGTATGTTTTGTGAAATCTCCATTGGCATGCTTATCATGGAATCTGTGATATAGTGGTACAATGAAAGATATCTCCTTTGAGAGGTACTTCTTCAATGAAGGGTCAGTGATGTTATACTGTCTGTGCTGTTTAATCAATTCATCAAATTCTGTATTGAAATTTCTGAATTTATCTTTGATAACTTCACGGTCCTTAGAGGTTAACTTACCAACGACATTAACATCTAAGAGGTAGGCAGCAGCTTGCTTCCAACCTGTTAAGAACATGTTCAGTGCTCTTTTTTTCAGCTTCTCCAAACGAGCTTCACCAGCAGGGTCAATGATATTCTTCAGTTCACTTCTTGAAATGATCTGCTCAACTAAAGTGATATTCGTAATCAGCAAATAGCCAATAGCCTGCTTCTTCTTTGTTAACTGTATGGCCTTCAATTCTAAACTAATAATCAATGCATCTATAACATCCAAATAGAACGATGATAGCATTTCCATTGGATTTGTCTCGTCAACAACGGTTGTTTGACTAACACTCGAGAACTTGGTTAACCACTGAGGCTTTGGTTGGGGGATCCAAGAACCTGCTCTTAAACCAACCATAACACTCAGTGTACCTTCTTTATACTCTGCAAATTTTCTAGCCTTTGACATAACTTCAACAGTCGCCTCAGAGACACCACTGTCCTGAGGCAAGGATTGTAATGATCTAATTCTGTTATCTGTGAAGTTCAGAAGCTCTTTGAAAAGAGTGCGTGCAAGTGCACGGCAGTTGTCTAAGGTTTGCTGTAATTTAACATGCTGCTCTGCTAGTTTTGGTCTCAGCTCCCTTTGAAGTTTCACGATGTTGTCAATCAGTTCAAACACCAATAGCCCATCATTTGCAAGTGATCTTTGAATAGCACTTAAAATGTTGTTGATGATTTGAATGAAGGAATCCACCTGTGGTGTTATGATGTTCGCAAAAATCGGTACGATCTGCTGTTCATCCTTATAGATGTCTTCTAATAGCGAGTGCTCGTTATAAATGAACCCGATGAGTGCCTCGGTGTAGTTATTAATACCATTGCTTCCCTTTTCATAAGGAACCTTATCATTCTGTTTAACGTGCTGTGTGAATGGAGACAAGAATGCAAGACTGTCTCTAATGATCCTTGATCTGTTATCAATGTATAGCTGATCTATCGGGTTGTTATTCCCTGTGAAGTATGTGACGATGTGACCAAGGTCCTTGATGTTAGGGTCTTCAAGGTATGGGAATGGCTTCTTGTCAGTCATAAACACCATGGGATCAAATGCCGATGAAATCGGCTTTAAAAGCTCTCTGAATCGCTGCTGTAACTTGAATTCACTATCCAAAATGGTCTTTGATAGATTCTCCACAATACCTTTATACTCACCACCATTCTCACTTTCTTGTAGTCTTTCCATGATGTCTTCAGCCTTATGAATGTTTGTGATGTACTGTTTAACACTGTCAACACGTTCACCAAGCTTAGTCTCGTACATAGCAGCTTCACTGGCAATGCCTTGAACGTTCGACACGGCCATCATACTATCATCAACATTCTTCTTAAATACGGTCAATTGCCTATTTCTCTCTGCAATCGGTGAAAGAAGCTTCCCTGACCGTGAAGTTGAATCTGTAATTCTCGTTAATGACTGAGATATCTGTGATATCAAAGTACGTGTCTTATTCAAAGACTCTTGCAGAACAACAGCATCTGCCTCATCAATGTCCACCGACAATTGAGTATACGACATTTATCTCTCTCTTTCCGTATTGGATCAAATGGTTTTGCAAAGAGTAAACAGCTAGTCCGAGGGGCAGTTTATGAGGTTGTAAACGAGTTCCGGGAGAGTATTTCCGTATCGGGTATATTCCGACCCAAGAACGCTTTATGCTTTCTATACAATGGCCCATATTTAGTGTTTACTGGTGTATCCAATTGATACTGCTCGTACAGGATATCTACAGATAATTGTTCACTCAAGTGTCAAGCTTATATATTAAGATAGAGAGAGTTGAAAAAAAAACAAGAAAGAGAGAGAGATGTATGCTAGTCTACTATCAAACGACAACCTGTAGTAATTAGTTGCGGTTAGCGAAAACTGCAGTATAAATCTGGGCTCTTGAGCTTGGTTATGGTACTTATATAAGTTAGAATACCACAAATTTGTGTTAAGAGCCCTTTAATTTAAAAAGAAGAAAAAAAGGTGAAGGAGAAGAAGAGAAAAATTGAGAAGTGGAAAATTTTTGTTACTGGGACGAGTGTGGGCGTACCAGTTACCCTACCGGGTTTTCTACCTTGAGTGTATTGTGCATCTTAGAGGGCAACTTTTCAGACTTTTCAGCTAGGAGAAAGAGGAATCAAAAACCGCAGACAAAGCGAGAGACAGGAAAGGATGCTAAGACAGATCGAGGTGAAGTTTAGAGAGCTATCACAGTTGAGTGAGACCACGGACGATGCAATTGCGTTTCATAATCTTTTAGTATGTCAACAACATCTAACAACGAGTCGACAGTTGCGTAAGCTGATATTACAAAGGGAAGCGAAGGAGAGACTCCAACTACAAAAACCGTTATCACAGTACTGTGATATTATTGATAAGCTAATAATGAAAAACACTTTGGTACTGGAGCACACACAACAATTGGAAGAACAAAGGAGCCATAGAAGGCTGAGCGTTGACTTACACAGCATTGATGGGATTGAAGAAGACATTGAGGCGATTGAAGAACAAGAACAAAAGGAACAAGACAACGAGAACTTGACACAGCTACGTAAGAGACTTTTGGATGGTCGCTCAAAGAGCTCATCAGCTGAGAAGACATTTGATGAGGAGCTACAAACAGAGGAGAAACTACAGGAGAGTTTACTAGAGAACATGAGTGGATTCTTGCAAGGTATAAAGGAAGGTGCTGATGAGTTCCAGAAGAGATTAAACCAGGACCAAGACTACCTAAAAGCAGCAGAGAAAGGCCTAGAAATCACAGGTAAGAAACTACAGAAAACGAGTATGAACTTATCAAAGACAATTGACACTTTAAGCTGGAAGGATCTCCTTTGGTTATGTGCTATGGGCCTTGCTCTGTTCTTTATATCGCTGTTACTTATTGCCATAATACCGAGATTTTAGTATATAAATATCCAATAAAATTGCAAAATTATATGTGAATCAGCTTAGAGAAGTCCCTCCTTGTACATATCATCGATTTCCTTTTGGAACAGCTTCTGGGCATTTGGTCTCTTCAACTTCAAAGTTGGGGTGATAGTCTCATCATCAACCTTGAATGGCTCAATGGCCAAATGAATGTTCTTCACCTTTTCGAAACTTAAGAGGCCACAGTGGCCAACGTTCTTATTCAAATGACCAAGAACAAATGTTCTGAAATCTTTATCATTCAAGTGTAATAGCAGCTGTTCGTGAGTATTAATCTTTGTACTGAATTCCTTAGACTCCTTTGCCAACTTCAACAAGACAGGCTCCTCAACACCAATGATACCAATCAAATAACTCTCAAAACTGTTACCGTAGGCAAAGATTTGATTAATAAATGGATTGTTTGCCATGTAGGCGTTCTCAATCTTCTCTGCAGCAATGTACTCACCTTGGGACAACTTAAAGAAGTTCTTAACACGGTCAACAATGGCAATGCAGCCACCCTCATCAATTTGGGCAATATCACCAGTGGAGAACCAACCTTCAGAGTCAACTGCTGAGGCAGTTGCTTCTGGGTTTTTGTAGTATGTAGAGAAGATCTGCGGTCCTCTCAATAGCAATTCACCACTGCGGTTTAATGGATAAGTATAGTTCATATCTGGGAGGTTACGTAGCTTGAATTCGTTAGTGACACCAATTGCACCAGTTCTGGTGGTGTCTTTTGCGAACTTTGTGGTGATTGCAATACCACCAAATGTTTCACTTGAACCGTAGCCTTGATAGAAACCACAGTTCAGAACTTTACGTAAGTATTCAATGGAGTCACCAGCCAATGGAGATCCACCAGAGATCAGGAAATCCAAGTTGTCAAAGCCAACAACGGACTTGATCTTATCGAGCACCAATGGCTGTAAGATTGACAAGACCCAATCATCGTCATGGGTCAGCTTATAATCAACTGCGAATCTCACCAAGTGACCCTTCAGACCTGGCATCGACTTGATCTTGTCTTTCAAACCACTCTCAATTCTATTATAAAGTCTTGGAACAGACGACATGTGGGTAGGCTTTAAAATCTTAATGTCGTCCATAAAAGAACGTGGGTTCTCAGGGTCATGAGGGAATCCAATGGCACCACCCTCACTCAACTCATAGACAATTTTGAAACGTTCGTAAACGTGTGCCAATGGCAAGAAAACGAGCGAGACAGGGTTATGAGGGAATGTCACATGGGTAAACAAGAAAGTCGCAGCAGCAGCAACGTGGGAGTGTCTCAGCTCAACACCCTTTGGCGTACCTGTTGTACCCGAAGTGAAAGTGACTGTATACAAAGTCTCTGGAGTAGGAACGATGTGCTCGCGTGGGTTCTCAGCACCGATTCTAAGCACTTCATTGAAATCGATCAAGTGAATACCCTTTGATTCTGCTTGCTTAATAAGCTCAGAGTCATCGTCTGTCAAGGTCTCAATTGACACCATCACTTTCAAGAAAGGTGAGTGGACATCAAAGACCTTTGAGATCTTATTCTTCGAGAGGAAGATCAATGGGGACTCGGTCAGCTTGAGGATGTACTCCGTGGACTGTGGGCCCAATGTATCGTACAACGGGGTATTGGCAATTGAGTAGGCATGGCACGCCAAATCGGCAATGATCCACTCAGGCTTGTTGGCAGAGAATAAGGTCAGGATGAAGTCATTGAGATGGGCGTCAGGTGCAAACTTCTCAACTAAGTGCAAGAAACCGGAACCGGCATTGGTTCTCTTGATAGCCAGGTCCTCGTAAGACTCCCATGTGTACTTGTTCTCAAACTGGCCCTTGATGGACTTTCTGTAACCAATGGAGTTGTTCTTTGGGTGAAGTTTCCTAGACTCTTCAAACAAATGGTAAAAAGTATTAAACTCTTCAGTAATGAGACCAATTGGCTCACCACCCTTACACAGAGCATTGCGGAAGACTGGGGAGTATTCCTTTGTTTCCGTACCAGGAACAGCGACCGAATGGTCCGTCTCTTCAAATGGGAATGGGAGCAAGGAAATTACATTCTCCAGACCAACATCAGCGTTCTCAGGCAATGGCAATGTCGTCATCTTGGCCGGCTTTGTTAAAGTTTCCTATAAAGTTTTGTTGTTTGTTGATAGGAGAAGAATGAGTCCGTCCTCATTTTAAGTCGCGAGGAACCGTTGATTTTACCGAGGCTCCGCGCCCCGCACTATCCTCTGATCTACGATAAATAGCAAATAGAGAAAATAAGGGTGAACTCCTGTGTTTGATAGCTCCAAGTATCGAGTATCCCAGTGATGGTAAAAGTAGGAAAGAGCAGGAAATAATCGTGTGAGCGAGTGAAAGAGGCAAAAAACGGGGTTACCCGGCCCTCATCGCCGTTTCGCATGCGGGAGTGCGCGTACCGGTGCCAATTTTCCACTTTTGTCTCTTTGTTATAGAGTTCTCCTATAAAGTTCTCTTTAGAAGGCAAGAGCACACACACACACAGAATGATTAGGAGGTTCCACAGTTCTTCAAGGCTGCTCAAGGAGGTCAAGCCTGCTTTCAAGTCCACCCACCATGCTAAGGAGGTTGAGACTTTCCAAAAGAACTTCCCAGTGAATAAGCCCATCAAGGCATGGGAGAAAGAAGGCATTAATAAGAACGATTTCTTCAAGGACAAATTTGCACACGTTCACTATAAGCAAAAGTCAAACGATAACAGCAAGAGAAGATCACAGTACAGAGAAGTCAGAAAAGACCGCAAAAGAGAAGATTATAGAGAGTTCAAACAGCAAAGACAGCAACATAAGAGTAGATTTCACGGTGATGTTTATAAGTCATTAAAGCCAAACCCACTGCTAGAATACATCTACGGTACTTCACCGGTATTAGCAGCATTGCAAGCAAATAAAAGAGAGCTCTTCAACAAGCTTTATCTGTACAATCAGGACAATTCCAAAGATTCAGAGATCATTAAGCTAGCAACAAAGCTGGGGATTGAGACCATGATGGTAGACTCAAGGGCTAAGCTAAACGAACTAACGAATAATGGAATTCATAACGGTTATGTCCTTGAGACCAAACCTTTAAGACCCGTTGAAATCTTCGAGCTTGGTGATTCGGTGGGTGACGAGTTCATCATCAAGGAAGATAATTTTGGTGACTCCTTATCACAGTCTCACAGAACAAAGAACACCAATCCATTTGGTTTATACCTGGATGGTATCACAGACCCACACAACGTTGGTGCAATTATCAGATCTGCCTACTTCCTCGGTGTTGACTTCATTGTCATGTCAGAGCGTAACTGCTCTCCGCTAACACCAACAGTAGCAAAGACCTCTGTTGGTGCTATTGAGTTCTTACCAATTTATAAGGTTGACAAGCCACTGCAGTTCTTTGAGAAAAGTAGAGCGAATGGTTGGAACTTTATATCTGCTGCACTGGAGGAGCGTCACAGAGACGATAAGATCTCCAGGTCGTTTGAGCAGAAAACAATCGAATTCGACGAGCTCAACGGCCTTTTGAAAGAAAACCCCTGCATGCTTGTGCTTGGATCAGAGGGTGAGGGTATCAGAACAACACTAAAAGTTAGAAGTGATTTCCTCGTTGGCATCAAGCCGGCTGAAGGTGTGAGTGGTTTAGTTGATAGTTTGAACGTCAGCGTAGCCGGGGCTTTGCTCATTCAGAAGATGCTTTCCTAAAACCTGTACATAAACTATATAGAAAAGCTGGGGTGGAATATATGGAATGAAGAAAGAGCAAAAGTAGGAAACGGTGGTATTTATATGAATTTATGTGTCAAAAACCGCGGAAGCCCGCGGTTTAAACTGGAAACTGTGGGGGTGGGGAAACGAAGCTCATCAGTGACCCAAGGGACGATGGTTATAAATACAGGGAAAGAACCAACAAATTGCGCTAGCATAAAAGATGGAAAGGCTCTGTATACGAAGGATGGACTATTTGGGGCTAGATATCGGTGGTACCTTAACGAAGATTGTCTATACAATCGACGATGCTTTATTCTTAGAGAAGTTCGCTACGGAGAGCATCGAGGAGATCCTGGTATTCTTAGAGAGCTTAGTGTCAAATAAGGAAGTCTGCTTTGGCCATGTTGTCGTGACAGGTGGAGGCTCCACGAAGTTTTACCAATTGCTGGATGTGCTGTTTAAACAGAAACACGGAATTTCGGTGATTAAGAAAGACGAAATGGAAAGCTTAATCCACGGTTTAAATTTCTTACTAAGCGACGTTTCAAACGAAGTATTCGTAATGGACCATTCAACTGAAAGGATCAAGTTTATTGAAAAATTCTCTATCAAATACCCCTACATCCTGGTAAACATCGGCTCGGGAGTCTCCATACTGAAGATCAACGGGCCGGGTAATAACTACCAGCGAGTCGGTGGATCGTCTTTAGGTGGGGGTACGCTCTGGGGTCTACTCTCTTTAGTCACAGACTGTGAGAACTATGAAAGCATGCTGAAACTGTCCGAGCAAGGTGACAACCGGAACGTTGACATGCTGGTTGGTGATATCTACGGAACTGATTATAATAGCATTGGGCTGAAAAGCTCGACAATCGCATCTTCCTTTGGTAAAGTCTTTAAGAAAGAACAGCAGAGGCTCCGCCAATCAAGAGATAAGGTTGACCAAGCAGATATAGCCAAGTCACTGATTTACTCAATAAGTAACAACATTGGCCAAATTAGTTATCTCCAAGCGAACATTCATAAGGTCGAGAACATCTTCTTTGGTGGATCTTATATTAGTGGTCATAAATTCATACTAAAGACTCTTAGCTATGCTATAAACTTTTGGTCAAATGGTGAAATGAGTGCACATTTTCTAAAGCACGATGGTTATATTGGTGCAATTGGATCTTTCTTAACTGAAAATGATAATAAAATTTCACTATCGAATAAATTTGAAGATGATAAACCACAGTTTGATTACGTTGAAACGCTTACATAGACACATTTCATAGATCTTTCCAAGTAGTTTTCTCTAGGATTTCACTATTTTTCTTCATCTGTTTGAAGAACCCACAGTTTATCATTTCTTCACATTTCTGTAAGAAAAAGGTTAACGTTAGACGATTCCATTTCTCTTCTTCACTCATGTCAGAGTTATTGAAAAACTGGTAGATGTATTTAAATCTTAGATCATCATTCAAATAGTGCTCAAAGATCCCCTGAGGATCATCTAAAATTGTATTAATATCTTTCATGATTTGCTCCTTTTCCAATGACTCTTTAAACCTCGTATAGTAGTCATAAATGTTTAAATGCAAGTTGGTCTCTCTATAAATAGTGAACATATCTGTGATTATAGGGTTCATGGTATTGTTTAGTCGGTCAAATGCAACATGTCCAGTTTGGGAAAGACCAATATATTTCTCATGGTTAATTAAAGACTCCTGAATGATAACCCTTGTAGGTGCAACCAAGTTTTGTTTAACAATGTCAGCATCGTTAATTCTAAAGATTTCATTGAAAACAATACGATCGGGACTTGAGATATTTGTTCTTAAAAATGTATCCAACACACTTAAGAATTTCTCTTTAAATAGCCTCGTTTCAATCTTCAAATTCAGCTTATCTGCATTGCTCAATATCAACTTGGACTTTGATTCAAGTTCTAATAAACCATCCAAGTCCAACTGAGCATTCAATTTGGAATGAAGTGGCTTGATATAGGGTGTAGTTGTAGAGAGTTTCCCAATTTCATTGACCATTTGTTTAACTTCGTTAATTTCGATATTTTTCAATAGTGAAATCAATTCATTTATGAATTGTAGTCTGACAAACTCATCTTTACTAGACAGTTTATAGTAGAAATCTAAGTAGTTCTTTGATGTCTTGAATGATCTCTTTGCTAAGATTTGTGTGATTAGTTTCAAAATAGATTTGAAACCATCAGCATAAGCACTGTATAGTCTCGTAGCTTTAGTTAGCGTATCTGAAAGTACTTCATTATCCATCAACAGTGCTTCGATCTTGTGAGATGGAACATTCTTATCAATCATCACGTTGATGTATCTTTTGAAAGACGGTAACATTCTCAATGCCATATAATAGTCACCATCAAGAACTGGGTTTTCAGTATATTCAGATAAGATATATGGTAGAATTATCAAGGGATTATTGAAAAAGAATGTCATCTTAGCATACTTCAAGATTCTGAGGAACTCATCAACGTTCTTGACAGACATTTTAAATCTATCAAGAATGAATTTGGCCAACTCTTCACCAATCAGGTAGCTCTCTGGTATGACTATATCCGTGACAATCCTGTTGATGATGCTATCAGTTTGATCAATCTTAAATCTGAAAAGCTCGAGGCACTGGATAACGTATGTGCTCAGCTTATTTGCAAAGCTCTGCGCATTGGTTCCAATGTTGAAAATAAGTTTGACGGGGATTCTTCCACGATATGAATGAATCAACTTAATAAGCTTATTAAGAAGAACCACATTCAAGGAGTCCACATCTTCAAACACAAGGACAATTCGAAGATCAGACGTACCCATTTCAGTTCCCTCTGAGTCCCAGTACCGTTGACACCATTCATACGCAACATCAAGATCCCAAGGGACCCTCTTGTCAAAAGTCTTGATCTCATCTTCATCATCGTCAAATCTGCCAGACATTTCATCACCATCTGTCAGGCCTGTGACGATTCTCTTCAACGAAAGTCTCATCGTCGTGGCCTCTTTAGAGTTCAAAGTGACCAGCTTATTCTTTTGGTTCCTGGTGATAAAGGACTTCAGCTGGTTTAAAAAGACAGTGCTCGTCGCAACACTCGAGTTAGAGAGTAACAGCACTGTGTCCAGATTGTCACCAATTGGTCGTTCCAATACTGTTTGGATCTCATTCAAAGTTTCTGTACTGATGTCCTTGAGGATTTTACTTGCAGTTTCGTCCTGCCTTGTGATCATCTCATTGTATAATTTGTAGCGAAGCCGCGTGTACTCCAAAGGCTCTTTACCAGCTAAAAGCTTCAAGAATGGGGGTTTCATATATGGCAGAACTGTACCCTCGCCACATACGAGTCTGTCTTCGCTGATCTTCTGTTTCTTCGTCCCTCTTTTTTCAAGGACATATGTCGTCTTTGACTTTTGTTAGTTGATCTTTATATCCAATAAGAACAAAAGAAACTCACCTGTTGAGACTGAATATACGTGAGATCGTCCATTTTACCGAGAAAATGACTCTTTCCACCCTCAATTGACCCCTCTGGAACCGATGAATTATTTGTTCATAGTGGAGCGCGGGTTTTGGCGGTCGAAAAAAGGCGAGATGGCACATCGCGTTACAGATCAACACTTCCTAATGCGGTAGAAGTTAGATACACCCACGTTTTCACAAGCGGAGGGTCTCCATAGAAGAGACCAGCCTTTTAAAAAGTCAAATGGTTGAGAATAAAAGCTACAATAACACCAAAATACACACAGATAATGCTCATTGAGAGTACCAAATGAAATATTATGACTTCAAACTGCTCTCTTTACGCAGTATCAAATCTGGTATTCGCAGCACTCACAAACGGATTCGCGAAGAAGAACAACACCCGAACACCACTTTCCAAAATCAGTGTGCCTCCGCTCCGGGCCGGTTAGCCAGTGAGAAGAGTCATCTATGTCAGCTTTCTATTAAATTGCTATATAATAGGTAGAGATATCAGAAAAGATGGCAGAGGCTAATGGAGTTAAAGCACAGAGAAAAGCTACTGTGAACCGTATTACCAACGAGACAAAGATTCAAATTGCCGTGTCTTTGGACGGTGGATTCATCACATTAGATAAGTCTATCTTGGACAAGAAGTATACAGATGCTGAGCAGCACGCATCACAATCCACAAGCTCACAAGTGATTTCCATCCACACCGGTATTGGGTTCTTGGACCACATGATTCACGCTTTAGCAAAGCACGGTGGTTGGTCTTTGATTGTCGAGTGTATTGGTGATTTACACATTGATGATCACCATACCACAGAGGACTGCGGTATTGCACTTGGTGAAGCATTCAAAGAGGCACTTGGTACAGTTAGAGGTGTTAAGAGATTCGGTTCTGGATTTGCCCCATTAGATGAGGCTCTCTCCAGAGCTGTTGTCGATCTTAGTAATAGACCATTTGCCGTCGTTGAGCTAGGATTGAAGAGGGAAAAGATTGGTGATCTTTCATGTGAGATGATCCCACATTTCATTGAGTCCTTCGCTCAGGCATCTCACATGACATTGCACGTTGACTGTTTAAGAGGTTTCAATGATCACCATCGTGCAGAGTCTGCTTTCAAGGCCCTTGCTATTGCTATCAAGGAATCCATCTCTAGTAATGGTACAAACGAGGTACCATCAACAAAAGGTGTGCTATTCTAGAATTTTGTATACTACATCTCTTTTTCAAATTTATATAAACAGATTCTTTGTTTTCATATGTACATGATTATCATTTCTTTTTAAGCTTGTAGTCCATACCGTCCAAAAGGTCATAGAGATGCTTTGTGCTTGGTCTCTTACGAGATGCGGAGATCTTATCGGAGGAGATAGAGCTCAATGTCTTGAAACTGTCACGGCTCATCTCAATTCTTGGAGTCTCAACTGTGATTCTAACAGAACCATCCTTGTGGATAGTGGCACCAGTGGCAAACTGTGGAGTAGAAGTCTCTCTTGATTGAGTGTTAGAAGATCTTGCTCTACTTTGGGCAGCTCTAGAATCAGATGAAGCAACGAAACCACCAACAGCTGTGGCATCATCAGATAAGATACGACCAGGAATAATCTCCTTGTTTACCAAACCATTAGGTGAGTTTCTCAATCTACCTCTCAATGAATATGACAAACCACCGGTACCTTCAATCTTATGGCCGGCACGTTTGATACTGTCAGTGTGGTTCTTGTTACCTGCCTGGACACGCTCCAAGAGGAAATCAAAAGCAATGGACTCGAACTTGTCACCGAGTGATGTTGACTTGGATCTGTAAGCGTCCTGTAGTTGTCTTGGGACTCTTGCTAAAAGGTGTTCTTTCAATTCTGGTCTCATGGTGCTCAACTGATCTAATACGGCTTGAACACGTTTCTTAGATAAGTCTGGTGTGATTGAGATGGCATCATCAAGTTGCTGTTTACTGGAGGAAGTTGGTGTCTTGGAAGGCTTCTGGAAAAGTGGGTTCTTGTCACCTTCGGTTCTTGGAACCAAGCCCATCTCCTGGAATCTGAGTCTTCTGTAGTGGTTACCACCGTTTGTTTCGAAGTCAACAAGACGCTCCAATGAATCAAGCTCTGTCAATGTAATATAGCGGGATTTGATCTTAGAAGGCAATGCGTACTTGATACCCCATTCCTGTCTAGCCAATGCGGCTTCTCTGGTCTCGAGAACCTGGAGAGTTGGGTGCCTCTGGTAGCGGGCGTTGTTATTCTTCAGGGGACGAGCCACCTGTGCCATACGAGATGATCTCAGTAGTTTACCAAACTCGGACATCACTAATAAAACCAAGAAACACCGGTATACAAATAGTAAAAAGACACTAAGAATAAAAGTTGATCAACAGTTCATTGTCGACGAAACGAATTTTTCAATGTCAGGGCGCGCCGTAAAACGAGTTCGCGGGAGTTAGTGGTAAGGGCACTACGGTATATTATCCCTCATGAGTCTTCTTTATTTTTAGAGGTATTTTATTCTTATGAAAAGTAGCGAATTGTTGGGATATCTCATTCCATCCTTAGCACTTCCGACAGCCAGTGCTTAATTACAACTTTCCCCTCATATAGCTCCTTTTCGTCGATGTTACGAACAATTGAAGCTGAGTGGGTACTCTTTGTATTTCTGATAAGTATTGGGAATTTTTTCCATTCTAATGAATTGAGATTATTTATAATCTCACACTGTTCAGAAGAGAGCCCCAATGAGAATACACAGAGAGCCTCGTTGTCATCACCCATCTTGGTTAACTCGACGATAGAGGTCTTTATAGATAGAGATAGTAAAGAGTCAGTAATTGAACTATCCTTTTCTGAATCAGATTCCGAGTTTAATGCCTTGATACCGTATTGCTGGATCTTAGCAGCTTCAATAGAGTCCCTTGAAGTGATAGCATCGAAAACACTCTCCATAAAAGTATCAGTTTTGTCATGTAAGTGTTGATCTATAGCACTATCAACAATTTGCATGGCTTTGATGGAGCCAGTAGTAGAACCTGTGTCGTCAACATCAACATCACTGAGATTATCACCAGCGTCAAACATTTGCTCGGTACTCTCAGCCCAATCGGTCATACTTGTGAAGAATGAGTGGTAGTCCTTTAAGGTTGTTTTGATCCTTCTATGGGATTTGAAAGTTTCCATTAACCCCGATATGATAAACCAAGTGACCCAAATAGGAGCAACGATGAGTAAGTTCGTAGCCACTGTTAGCCATTTGAACTTTCTTGCCCAGAAATTAGACGACTGTGAGATCATTGGTGAATCTTTTTCAACTGGCCTATTAGATATGATAATCTTGGCATTTGCATCAATGACAATAGGCTCGTAGCCTTCAATGAACTTGAAGTCTAAGTCATTCAAGCTAGAAGTCTCATCAATTTTAATGAAAGGATCAATTGTGGATATGCCTGCTGTCCACCAAGAAGTTCTCTTGTCATTGATGGCGTTTGCATACAAACTTCTATACTTAAATGCTTGCAATGCCTTATAAAAGATAGAAGATGGGTTAGCCATTGACGCAAGCAAGGGTTCCCTCTTTGCACCTGCACTGTCCTTCAAGAACATTTGTTTACCTGAAGATGACAAAAGGTTTGGAATTATCCAATTGAAGAATTTAACGGAGACATTTGATCCAGGGGTTAAAACACCAACGTGAGGTGTACAGAAAGTTGTGAAATTGATAGGCTCAATGCTCGAGAAGTAGTCCTGGTGGTATAACACACCAATTGCATACCTGGAGATGAGGCCACCAAGGGAATACCCAACAATAGAAAGTTTAGTGACTCTGCCCTTATCACCATTTAGTCGAGAGATCTCCTCCTTTATCTCCTTAGCAACTCTAAGTCCACAGACATCTATGCCGTCAAGGGTCTTATAGCCTTCATTATCTGATGTCCTATAGATGACCAATTGCTCGTTCCCATCAAGGGATTTCTTATATTCTTCAATTTGTTGTTGGATGTATTCGAAATGGTTTTTGCTACCCCAGAGGCCGTGTACAAGGATAATTAAGTGGTAGTTCATATATTAGCTCGTGAGACCCTTCTAACGTTTATTGTTGAATTAAAGTAGCAAACAACTGAACTGAAAATGGATTTCTCTTCTTGATTGTAAGTTATTCAAAAAAGGAAATGCAGTTGAAAGAGCAAAAAAGATAAGCAAGATCCAAGTGAAAAATAGGGGGTGAAAGCGGGAAAAATATGTGACAGTGCCCTTATCAGTTTAGCCGCGATCTTGTTTTATCCGCAAACGATGAGGCGATATGTTACGGACACGCCAAGATCAAATTTATGACCTTGGCACTCATCAAACTGAGCAAATAATAGATGTATCAAAGGATTGTGTCTTATACATTAACTAAAACACTTATTGGTGGTATTATAATCAGCTCAATGAAAAGAATGGCTTTATTTTCTTATCCAAAGCAATGATATCTCCAAAGATTTATGCAACGCCGCAGTTTCCCAATGCGGTAATTGGCCGGAGCGGGAATAATTGTGTCATCGTAAAAAAATTTAGCAGTGGGGTGAATAACTGAAAGACGGTTAAACCCAAAGATCTGAAGCTAAAATTGAAGAAAGAATACAAGATGAGTTCACCCACAAGCTTCAAAGAGCAGATGGATGGGTTCCCATGGGCTCAGATTCTTGTTGTCTCCGTCGTGAGATTGGCAGAGCCTATTGCGTTCAGTTCCCTCTTCACTTATGTGTACTACATGGTTAAAGACCTTGGGGTTGCCGAGACAAAAGCAGAAGTTTCTAAATATGCAGGATTCTTGGCCTCATCATTTGCATTCTGTCAGGTGCTTACAGCTGTTTTGTGGGGTAAATTTGCAGATAAGCATGGTCGTAAACCAACGGTGATTATGGGGTTGACAGGATCGATGATTTCAATTTTGTTATTTGGATTCTCAACTACTTACCCTATGGCACTTTTTTCACGTTGTTTGATGGGTCTTGTCAATGGTAATGTTGGTGTCATTAGAACGATGCTAGGTGAAATTGCACAAGAGAAGAAACATCAGGCTCTGGCATTTGCAGTTATGCCATTACTTTGGAGTCTGGGGAGTGTCATTGGACCTTTAATTGGTGGGTTTTTAAGTGGCAAAGAGACAAGCATAGGTTTTATGAAGAACTTTGTTGAACGTTTCCCTTACTCAAGACCAAACATCGTCATTGCATTTATACTCTTAATCAGTATATTCACAGCGTTGTTCTTTATGGAGGAGACTCATTATAAATATAAATACCGTCGTGACCCATTTTTAGACATTGGTGATAGATTTTTATCAAAGAAATTTGGTATTCCTACAAAAACAAGGGGCTGGTCTATACAGATTGACGAAGAAAATGATGATTCTGTACCATTGAGAGACCTATCGACTCAATCAGATTCCGAACCTTCATCACCAAGCCATAAGAAAGCAGATGAAACAATAAGTACCAAAAGGATAACGGAGAATGACGAGCCAGAAGAGACAAATCTCAAAGAGATCCTCACCGTCCCAGTTATCGCAGCTGTTGTTTCCACTTTCTTGATATCTGCGCACTGTGTCGTCTGTGATGAATTCGTCCCCGTCTTCTTATCGTCACCTATCGTTAGGGACAGTGAAGGTCATCTTGTATCTCATGGTCTTTTCAAGATTGCTGGTGGTCTAAGTTATTCTTCACAAGATACAGGTGCTTTGTTGTCATCTACTGGTATGATTATCGTCGTATTCACTATATTGGCATTACCATACATCAACAGAAAGATGGACACATTGACGATTTATAAATGGTTCAGTTTGCCACTACCCTTCATATACTTTTTATTCCCGTATGTTGTGCTATTGGCAGACAGTCCAAGGCTGGCTAAAGTTGTGGTGTATTTCTTGTCTGCAACTAGATCCATGTGTGTTAACTTACTATTTCCACAGCTCAACTTTATTGTCCACTGTTGTGCACCACCTAGACAAAGAGCTTTCGTCAACGGTATCTCAATATCTTTTGGATCTGCCGCAAGATGTATAGCACCTTTCATTTGGGGATTCATAATGTCATTTGGGCTCTCTCATGATATCGGCTGGATCAGTTGGTGGTCGTTGTCCCTCGTTGGAGTTGTGTGTCTCTACTACAGTAAGAACTTGTCAGCAGAAGAAGTAGAAGACACCGTGAGACTCGATCATTGAGAACTATATAAACTTGAATCAATTCACCTTATTTATATACATCAAGTCCCGTAGACACAATAGACCGCAACGGTCCGGGGCGCGTCGCTGATATATCCGGATTAGGAACAGCATCTCCTATGACTAACAGATTGGAAGTGAAATAAAGATCGCTTAGAAAAAAAGACAGAAAGACTCCTAGCAGATGGTTAGCCTTAAAGTTAGATAAGGCGTAACTTGTAAGGCAAGATGGTCCAAGTCAGTGACATGTCCTTTAAGGAGCAGATGCAAGGGTTCCCATGGCAACAAATCCTCGTTATCTCTCTTGTAAGACTCGCAGAGCCAGTTGCTTTCAGTTCACTCTTCACCTATGCGTATTATATGGTTGAAGACCTTGGAGTAGCACACACTAAGGCAGAAGTGGCCAAATACGCAGGATTCTTAGCATCTTCGTTTGCTTTTTGTCAGGTGCTAACCGGTGTTTTCTGGGGAAGGTTTGCAGATAGGAACGGTAGAAAACCTACGATTATCTTTGGTCTCTGCGGATCCATCATATCAGTGTTAATATTTGGTTTTGCCAAAAAATACTGGGTAGCATTCATGGCTCGTTGTTTAATGGGTGTCCTTAATGGTAACGTTGCTGTTGTGAGAACGATGCTTGGTGAAGTTGCAAAAGAGAAGAAGCACCAAGCATTGGCCTTCTCTGTGATCCCCTTAATTTGGAACCTCGGTTGTGTCATTGGTCCATTGGTCGGTGGTTATTTGAGTGGAAAGGAGACAAGCATTTCATTCATGAAAGAATTTGTTATGGAGTATCCGTACGCTAGACCAAATATCGTCATTGCATCAATGCTCTTTTTTAGTGTCACAGTAGCACTTCTATTCTTGGAGGATACCCACTACGCACATAAATACCGTCATGATTACTGCTTGGAGATAGGAGATAGGATTATAGCAAAGTTTAGTGGTCAAGTCAAACTAAGACCATGGCAGTCTAAATTTGATGAAGAGAGCGAAGAGAGTATCCCACTACAAGAGCTTATTGATGAAGATACTACTAATGCTAAAGGACCAAATATAACAGAGGAGACCAGTTCAGACACACAAGAATTAAACGTAGAACCTCCTCCAAGCATTAGAGAAGTACTCACAGTGCCGATCTTTTCAGCAGTGTTTTCCATATTCATTAATGCC
Organism: Petasospora americana; assembly: GCA_003708795.3. NCBI lineage: Eukaryota > Fungi > Ascomycota > Saccharomycetes > Phaffomycetales > Wickerhamomycetaceae > Petasospora > Petasospora americana. Next base: position 604,897 of record PPOA03000006.1, read on the forward strand.
ATCCATGTTGTTGTGTGCGAAGAGTTCACACCAGTGTTTGTTTCTACCCCAGTTGCTAGGGATGATAATGGCGAACTCATATCTAGGTTCCCTTTCAAGTTGGCAGGAGGTCTTAGTTATACTACTGCTGAAGCTGGATTCCTTTTATCATCCACTGGAATGTTCTCTGTGACATTCATCATTCTTGTTCTCCCGCATATCAATAGAAAACTCGGGACATTGACTATCTATAGAATGTTCAGCATTCCACTACCATTTATCTACTTTGCAGTACCGTTTGCGGTATTATTAGGAAATCATTTAACTCTTGCATCTTGGATGATGTATGCAATTTGTGTCATGCGTACAATGTGCTACAATCTCATCTTACCACAGTTAAATGTTATGGTCCATACATCATCCCCTCCGAAGCAGAGGGCATTTGTCAATGGAATCTCCATATCATTCTCATCAGCTGCAAGATGTGCTGGTCCCTTCATATGGGGATTCATAATGACTGCTGGTCAGGCTCATGATATTGTTTGGTTAGGCTGGTGGGCTATCTCCCTTTTAGCTTGTGTAGGCATCTACTATAGTAAGAATCTTACAGATGAAGACCAAACTGAGGTGGAAAGAGCAGGCGAAGTTAGACTAGAGACTTAGGATTAATAGATAAAATGATTGTGTATACGGTATGGTCGTTATAAATACAAAAAACATGATCATAAACTTCATGAAAGATCACCTGTAAACAGTGTATGTGTGTGTTTGGTCTGATCTCAGACGCGTGCAAGAGTAGAACAGTGGTGCTTAAAAGAGCAAAAGATAAAAGACAATAAACAAGACGTATGAAACAAGAAAAAATAATAACAGAAAAACAAGAACACAATAACAAGGGCATGATATCAAATCAATGCATATGGGGAATAGAAAATATATAAATGGTATAGTTGGAAAAAGAGTTTAATCGACACCCATGTCCTGATCACCATCGAAGTCTTCTCTTGCGATCAAATCAGAGTCTTCCTGAGTCGGGTAGAAGATATCCTCCGAGTCATCATCATCTTCCTGATTCAATATCTCTTCTTCGGAATTACCCAGAATGATAGCACTCTGGTTCAGATACTCTGACTGCTGGAACTCATTTGTCTTTATGCCTCCAAGAACACAATTGTACTGTTCTCTGGTTTCGGTCAAGACGTTAGTGACATAGCTGATCCAATTCTCATCAACCAACTTGGCATAGATAAGTTCATCAATTTCAGAGTCATTAAATTTAGTGTTCTGGAACTGAGAGGAGAACTTCACAACCTCCTCAGCAATGAGCACTAGATGGCCCATGTATCCCAGACGGACATTGGTGAGTTGCTCAGTTTCCTGACAAAGTCTGTAAGACTCGATGATCAGGTTGGTAATATCGCATGATCTGAACAACTCAAATATCAAGAACTGGTTATAGCCAACGTCAAGACGGCCATTGAAAACCTGTTGTACTATATCAAATACAACGTTATGCCAGAAGTTGTTCCATGGATACTTGCTGAACATACCAATAATGGTACTCAGAATGGAAGAGTCAACAAGCTTGATCTTAAAGTAGTCACCCACAGTAGGATTTATACGGAGAGTTTCCTGTTTGCTAATCAGAGGCTCCTCCAAGCCCTCACCTTCCTCCAACAATGGAAGTTCGCCACTTCTCTCCATGCTGGGGGTGGTATGTGGAGAAACGGTGATGGTCTTTTCAGAAACGGCAACTGATGGCTCAGCAGCACCAATGTTTAAGTTGGACAAATTTAAGCTTGAAGCCGGTTTGACAACGACAGGTGCCACAGTGGCTGAGATGATATCGTCGCTGAGTGCATTGGCCAAATTGGATTCCTGCTCCTTAAGGAAGTTTTTACGCTCTTCAATAATTTTTTCGGTCAAATGATTGTTCAACAAACCAATGTTTGAACAATGTAAAAGCTCGGCGACAAGTTCACACACTTTAAATCTCTCAAATCCAAGAGGTTCAATTTCGGTGTTGATCTGCGTTTTCACTCGCTTTGAGGTCAACTCAGGGTCAACCAAGATGGCATTAAAGTCTGGTAGCTTATCTGCAAATTTCCTTAACATGCCACCCAAATAGATTGGGTCTCTTGTGTTTGGTGGATTTTTTTCCAAAGTTGTGTACAGCAAGTTTACTTGGTCGTAGTCCGAGTTGTTTTTTCTGATAATTTCGATGATGACACCGACAACTGTGCTTAGTCCATTGCCTCTATTGAGGATTATTTCAATGATCACATCGATACATTCATCACCAACTAACTCATTTGTTAACAAGTTTGGTCCGATGGTATTTTCATCGATAGACGTGTTGGCACTTATGGAGATCAATGCCTTGAGGAAGTCACCACATGACGATTGAGTAGACGTGTCTGTGGAGAATTTCAGAAGACGAAGTAATTTTGGAATGAGATGCTGTTCAGAGAGGATTTCAATCATTCCCCTCGGTACATCTGGCTTATCAGATGCAATTATGCGAAGTAGAAAGTCCATTATCATGGTGATGTCGATATGCTTGATGAAGACATCAGCGATATTTGACTGTGATCTAATGAAGTTGAGCATTTGATCAGGCCTGGACTCAAGCAGTTGCTCATTGATCTTAACAAAGAATTGAACAGACGGGGAAGATGAAGTGAGAGGATACTCGAGGAAGGACCAAAGCTTTGCAAGCAGTGCTGGCTCTTCAACCAAAGTTTCGGATATGAGCCAAATCTTGCAAGAGAGTATCTCGGACGCAACGTGGATTCTGTTGACTTGCTTCGAGTGTTCCTCAAATGATTCGTTTGTTTCGTCATCGTCCATTGCCTGATCCTGTGACCTCTGAAGAAGCTCCTCATTCTTATTAAACCAGTCAACACTGTTAACAACGAGGGACACCAGTACCTCTAGCACCGAAATGCCAGTGTGATGTGATGAAGTCGCTGTTGGGGCCTCTTTCAGTTTCGGTGTATCATTGTCTGATTCCAACGAGTCTCCGTTGGCCAATTGCTGCTCCTGTTCCTGGGGGGTTTCATCCACGTACCCGGTACATATGAAATCAATCAACCTGTTGTTCTGGCGATTAAGCTCATTGAGAACATTTGGATCATCGAGTAGCGTGTAAACAAATTCTCTGTCCAGTGGGATATCAAAGAGATGGTCCAATTCATCTCCACTCTGCGAAGCCGTTTCAGAGTGGTCTGTATGCTGCTGCTGCTGTTCTTGGTCTAGCAGTGTTCGTTTGTTGTAGTAGTTATCCAAGAACCTATTGAGGGAAGATGCCGAGTTGGCCCCCTGTCCAAAGGGCCAGAAAGACATTCAAACTATGTTAAACTGAAAAAGAACGGCAGGTGAGATGTGTAGGGGTATTAAGGAGTGCTAGCCGTTAAGATTGCCTTGCTATTCCAATTGAGATGGTGTCAAGCGGGGGTGGGGGCAGTTTGACGACGTTGCTCCTTTCAGTTTGTTATTGTGAAATGATGGGGCAACGATGTACACACAAAATAGAAAGAGTAGTCCGTGTGGCAGGTTAATTGCTTAACTGAAGAGATTCCCCGTCTTTGGCTTGCGCTTCTTGTGCTATCCTTCCGTGAAAGGTCCCTTTGCTTCTTTCTTAGGCAGTCGGGAGGTTTTACGTCTCTTCACTTTTCGCCTGGATCACCAAACCGACCGCTTCAATTCGCTTGGCCCGAAAACCGCCGAGTGTTTATGGTTTGCAGCACTGGCGACGGTTATGTAGCCCAGAAAATTTTTCGCTCTTGTTTGTTTTTGTTTAGACAAACGGAGAGCGGAAGAGCGAGACAGATCAAAAAAAGTGAACTGTCCACGTCCAGCCTTCACCGCCACCATAACCACAGACAAACAGAACAAAGGGAGAAAAATGGTTTGCGCCTGTTTGAAGAAGTGCATTTATCTTCTTGCATTCATCTTCCTTGTTACGAGGGTGGTAGATTTCTCTGCCTCAGAGTTTGACCCGCTACGCCCACAATGCTCATTCGACCACATCGCGCAGCATGAGCTCTATACCCAGTACGTCCAACCGGTACACGACAAGGTCGTCCCAGTGGTCACTAGCCTCCAGGATGACTACGTTGTCCCAACGGTGTCAAAGGTCCAAGATGCCTGCCTCACTAACTACCAGACTTATCTCTCCAAGTACGTTGTATTGATTACAGAGAAGGTATCCGGGTCCCCAGTCTATGCCATTTGGGAAGAGCATAAGCCAAAATTGGTACAGTTCACAGATGAAATCACCACGCAGATAAGTGCCCTGAAGGTTTCTGCCACAAAGTACACAGCAATTGGATTGATCAAGCTTCAATTGTACATCAAGTACGCTGTCGCTGAGGCCAATGTCTTGTCAAGAGGGCTCATTGCCAAGTGCTGTGTATTCTACAATGACTTCAAGCCAAAGGCAATTGCTTTTTACAACGATGAGGTGGTTCCTTCTACCAAAATCTTTGCTAAGAATGTTCGTATTGGCTGGGATCAAGGATGTGCCACAGGCAAGGAGTATGTCATTACAGGTTACAACTGGCTCAACTCCTTCTATTTCACCAAATTCCAACCTTTCCTTGAGGAGAACATTTGCTCTCACGTGAGAGTATACTATAACCAATACGCTAAGGTATACTATAATCAATATGCTAAGGAATACGTGGATTTGGCATTTTTCCATGTTGCTAAGTATTACCAGATCCTGAAAGTTGGTCAAGCTCTTGACTTATCAAAGAAGCTTATGGTGGGCTCATATGACCAGGCTGCTAAGTACTTCCAAAAGGAGAACATCCAAGAGACCGAGACTGATGCTACAGTTGCTGAAGAAGGTGACGTATCAACACAGGCTTCTTATGATTCTATGGGTACTCCAGAGGCTCCAGTTACAGATGAGGCTGAGGTTGAAGAGGAGGAGTCTGTCACCGAGACAGAAACCCAAGAGACCAGAGCTACTATGGCCGTTGTTGACCAGGATATGGTCACTGATAACAAGGAGCTTGAAAAGCGTGCGGAGAACAATGTCGAGTTGTCATTGGCTCAAGAGATCCAGACATGGAAGACATATATCTTTGAATCTGTTGATAACATCTTCAACAATTTTGATTCCTCAATCAAAGAGACTGAGGGGATAATGGTTACTGATGTTAGACCAAGTATCACTCAAGCACTTCGTGCTTTGTCAGAGACTGCTCACAGAGACTATGCCGCAGTTAACAAGGCTATTTACAACATTAACTCCACTACTGTTACCTTAGAGAACGGACAGGAAGTTGAGGTAGACCAGACTGGTAACGTCATTGATCACAAGGTTACTAGAGAGGAGATGCGTACAATTCTTAGTGAGAATTCTGGCAAATTGAAAGAATTGGCAAATGCTATCAATGATATGTTGAGAGCCTTTGTCGCTGAAGTTGAAGTTGCCGTTGACGATGAGAAGAAATTGATTGTTGATATCTATGAGGAATTTGCAGAAGTTGCCATCAATGAGTTTAGTAAGAAGATGATGTATTCGACTTTCTCTTCAAGCTTTGATAACTTCCAAAACAAGAAAGATGAAGAATCTTTCAACGACTGGAAGGAGTATGTGAAAGTTAAGAACACATTGATTACAAAGAGGGAGGATTTGATTAACAAAAAGCCACAATTAGGTGGAGTTAACCTTTTGCTAGCTGAGGTCCGTGAAACTTTAAAAGCATTGGACCATGAAACAGGCTCTTATTACGCAATTTTGAGAGCCCAGGCCAACTTGGCCTTCCAAGCTCGTGAGAAGGAGGAGAGATTGGCAGAAGAGGCCGCTCAAAACCCAGACTCTGAAGAAGAGGCCGAGAATGTCGAAGTGGAGACTTTCACTATCAAGACCACCATTGTTAGAACTGAGACTTTGAATGAGGACGGTACAGTCAAGACTGACGAGGCTGAGATCGAGATTATTGAAGAGGAAGTGATCTCAGATGACGAATCTGACACTGAAGATTACGATATTCCAGAGGAAGTCGAACAAGCCGATAAAGTCACAGTTGTTGATAGTCCAGAGGCCAAGACAGTAGAGTTGGAGTTCCCTGAGGAGACCACTGAGTCCGAAGAAGAGGGAATTGTCGAGCACGTCGAAGAGAGCGAGGAGGAGGAAGCTGAAGTCGAGGAGACTTCCAATGAGGAAGAGATCGGGGACGTTGTGGAGCACCATGACGATGTCGATGAGGAGGAAGAGAAGTGAGTTGCCGAATACCCCGTAGATGTACCATATACCGTAGACAGGTGGTGTACGAGAAACGACACTACTGCTACACAGTGTTAATTTAGTCTGATTTTAATATATGAAGATTTATTCTACCGGATGTAGCGGCGCATGGTAGAAATGCTGGGGAGGGAAGTTTCTATGCATATGCGTTTCGATGCGTTTCAGATTCACTGCTGAGCAAGGATCCCCATTGTTTCTGAAGCAGAGACGAAGCCACTAGAAGAGTATTTAGGACCGGTCAAGCATGCGTATATCTTGCTGTTACCTAAAAAAATTCTCTATACACTGCTACAACTGACAAGTGGTGTACGACCACACAGGGATCAGTTAACAGACGAGAAGGTCTGCACCACCCAGCAGTTTTTTGCTTTTTTTTCGACCTGGTAGTTAAGCTTGGTGGGAGGATACAAGCACACACAAACAGAGAACAAGCAAACTCCCAAATAACAACTCTCTGTGTACTCATAAGCTGCTGAACCGGTGAGTATTAAAGGCACAGTACGAAATAGGCCTGCCCGTCTAGGACTCCCGGTTCGCGCCGCACATTCTTGCCAGATCAAAAATTGGAAGAAAAAACGCGTCAACAAACTAACACGAACAAACAAAGGCACAACAGCGACTACCAAAGTAGGACAACAGCCCCACCGCACGTGAGAGGACAGCTATTTCAGGCTTTTATCAACAATCACAGCGAACATAACAGCGATGTCGTCCACTTTTGACGTTGGAACGTACGTATCTCCCGCATCGCACAGGCTGTAAACCTTTGAGATCCTCCTGTGTTGACACGACACGCGCCCAGCAGTTCACACGGACAACAGTCAATTCGGAGTCTAAAGTGTGCGGACTGCTAGACAAGCTGATACTAACAACAGGAGCAGACGTTGCTGGATCCGGAGCGACAAGGAGGGATGGATCGGTGTGGAAGTGTCCAAACACACAACCGACGGCGGCAAGCACCAATTGGAGTTGACGGTTGACTCCACGAAGGACGTCATTGAGCTCGAGACCGACTCCTTGGACGAGTCTAACGACAAACTGCCGCTCTTGAGAAACCCACCGATCTTGGAGGCAACGGAGGACTTGACCTCTCTCTCCTACTTGAACGAGCCTGCTGTGCTTCATGCCATCAAGGTTAGATACTCACAGCTGAACATCTACACATACTCTGGTATTGTGTTGATTGCGACAAATCCTTTCCAGAAAGTTGACCAGCTCTACTCCTCTGACATTATCCAGGCCTACTCGGGCAAGCAGAGAGGCGAGTTAGAGCCACATTTGTTCGCCATCGCCGAGGACGCATACAGAAGAATGAAAGAGGACGAGAAGAACCAAACAATCGTCGTCTCTGGTGAGTCTGGTGCAGGTAAGACCGTCTCTGCTAAGTTCATTATGAGATACTTTGCGTCTGTGGAAGAAATCACCAACAGCGACAGTGTAATGGGCTCAAAGAACACTGCACACATCGAGATGTCCAAGACAGAACAGCAGATTCTTGCCACAAATCCTATCATGGAAGCATTCGGTAATGCTAAGACCACAAGAAATGATAACTCGTCACGTTTCGGTAAGTACTTGGAGATCTTGTTCAACGAGAAGATCTCTATTATCGGTGCCAGAATAAGAACATATTTGTTGGAACGTTCTAGATTGGTCTTCCAGCCAAAGGTTGAGCGTAACTACCATATCTTCTACCAAATGATGGAGGGTTTGACACCGGAGGAGAAGGAGAAGTTGTTCTTGACAGACATCCAAGACTATTTCTATATGAACCAGGGTGGTGATCACAAAATCGAGGGTGTTGACGATAAGGCAGAGTTCAAGGACACCACTGACGCTCTGTCGTTAATTGGATTCTCAAAAGACAAGCAGTTCTCAATCTTCACAATCCTTGCCGCTTTACTCCACATTGGTAACATCGAGATCAAGGCTTCTAGAAACGATGCATCCCTCTCATCAGACGAGCCAAACTTGGTCAAGGCCTGTGAGTTGCTTGGAATTGATCCATTCAACTTTGCCAAATGGATTACCAAGAAGCAGATCATCACGAGATCGGAGAAGATTGTTTCCAACTTGAACCACAAGCAAGGTATTGTCGCCAGAGACTCTGTGGCTAAGTATATATACTCTGCCTTGTTCGATTGGTTAGTGACATACATTAACAATGACTTGTGTACACCAGACGTCGCTCAAGATGTCAAAACTTTCATTGGTGTTTTGGATATTTACGGTTTCGAGCATTTCGCCAAGAACTCGTTTGAGCAGTTCTGTATCAATTACGCAAATGAGAAGTTACAGCAGGAGTTCAACCAGCACGTTTTCAAACTTGAGCAAGAGGAATATATCAACGAGAAGATCGAGTGGTCTTTCATCGAATTCAGTGACAATCAGCCTTGTATTGACTTGATAGAGAAGAAACTGGGTATTCTCTCTTTGCTGGACGAGGAGTCAAGATTGCCAGCTGGTAACGACGAGAGTTGGGTTACCAAGCTCTATCAGACATTGGACAAAGCTCCAACAAACAAAGTCTTCAAGAAGCCAAGATTCGGTCAGACCAAGTTTATTGTGGCACATTACGCTTTGGATGTCGAATATGATGTTGAAGGTTTCATTGAGAAGAACAGAGATACCGTCTCAGAGGGCCACTTGGAGGTTTTGAAGTCTTCTAAGAACGAGCTTTTGACTGAGATTTTTGACACTCTTGATGCTGCCAACGCTGCCGTCGAAGAGGCTGCTGCTGCTACAAAGAAGCCAGGTGCCAGAACAGTTGTGAGAAAGCCAACATTGGGTTCCATCTTTAAGAATTCTTTGATCGAATTGATGCAAACCATTGACTCCACAAATGTTCACTATATTCGTTGTATCAAGCCAAATGACGAGAAAGTTGCTTGGAAGTTTGACCCATTGATGGTTTTATCCCAGTTGAGAGCTTGTGGTGTGTTGGAAACAATTAAAATATCCTGTGCCGGTTTCCCTACTAGATGGACATATGAGGAATTCGGTTCCAGATACCACATTTTGCTTCACTCCAGTGAGTATGAAGACCTTCTCCACGGCAAGGCTGACGAAGCTAGTATTCGTGGCGTTTGTGACTCGATCTTGAAGAAAACTGTCGAAGATAGCTCCAAGTACCAGTTGGGTCTCACAAAGATCTTCTTCAAGGCTGGTATGTTGGCTCACTTGGAGAAGTTGAGAACTGAGAAGCTCGTTTCTTCTGCTACGCTGATCCAGAAACATATTAGAGGTGTATACTACCGTCGCCAATATGGAGAAATTAGAGAGTCTATTCTTAGATTACAGGCTGTGGCTATTGGTCATAATGTTAGAACAAGAATCCAGAAGGAGATTGAGAACAACGCTGCTACTAACATTCAGACCTTGGTCAGATCCTACATGGCTCGTAAGAGATTCACTGATGCTATGCAGTCTATTATTGGATTGCAAGGTTTGATCCGTGCTCGTACATCCAGATCCAGATTCCTGTCCGACCAGAAAGAGAAGCATGTTGTGACCATTCAGAAGAATATCAGAACCTTCAAGCAAAAGAGCGACTTTGCTCAGATGAGAAGAGCAGCTGTGGTAACGCAGTCTGTTTTCAGAATGACACAGGCCAAGAAGCACTTGAAGACATTGAAGGCGGAGGCTAAGTCTGTGAACAAGTTGAAGGAAGCCAGTTATAAGTTGGAGAACAAAGTTATTGGTCTCTCTCAACAGTTGGCCGACAAGGTTAAAGAAAACAAGAATCTCTTGGCTGAGATCGAGGCTTTGAAAGTTACTGTTGAGGACTCCCATAAGACTCATGAGGAACTTAAATCTAGAGAATTGGAGCATCAAACCAAGCTTACTGAACAGTCCGACTCCCATAGCAAGGAACTTGAACAGCTAAATGCCGATTTGAGTAAGTCCAAGAACGAGTTAGAACAATCAGCACAGAAGATTGCAGAGCTTACCGAGTTGCAGACACAGTTGAAGAATGAAGTTAAGGATACCCTCGACCAGTTGACGGCCGCTAGAGAAGAGCTCTCCAAGCGTGACGTGAGTGAAGGCGATCTCAAGAAACAAGTGGCTCAACTCAAGAACGAGTTGGAGCAGTTGGCTAAACAACGTCATCTTGCACCTTCGTCTAGATCTGTGATGACAAACAGCACTACACCAAAGAAATCTAGACGTTACAGTAACCAGTCTCAGAACAGCGATGTCGTTGGCTACAGTCCAAAGCCAATGTCTGTTATCCCAGTTGGTAACGAGGAGGAAGATGCTGAGTCTATGGTTCACTCGTTGACCGCCATCACCAATGAGTTGTACAGACTTCTCCAGGACTCCAAGTCATTGCATCATGAGATTGTTAACGGTCTGTTGAAGAACCTGAAGATTCCATTGAGTGGTGTCATGTCTGAGCTTACAAAGAAGGAAGTTCTCTTCCCTGCCAGAATCATAATTATCATTCTGAGTGACATGTGGAGATTGGGCTTGACCAAGGAGTCTGAAGAGTTCCTCGGTGAGGTTCTGGCTGTGATTCAAGGAATTGTCTCATCTCTTAAAGATGACGATGTTATCCCACATGGTGCTTTCTGGTTGTCTAATACCCATGAGTTGTACTCCTTTGTGACATATGCCCAGAACACCATTGTTGAGAATGAGAGCATTCTGAGTGAGATGGGTGAGGAGGAGTTTGAAGAGTATCTGAAACTTGTGGCTGTTGTTAAGGAGGACTTTGAGTCTTTGTCCTACAACATTTATAACATGTGGATGAAGAAGATGGAGAAGGATCTCGAGAAACAGGTTGTTTCTGCTGTTGTTTTGTCCCAGGCCTTACCTGGTTTCATGACTACTGATTCCCAACCGTTCTTGAGCAAAGTTTTCTCACAAGGTGTTCAATACAAGATGGATGACATTTTGAGTTTCTTCAACAATGTTTACTGGTCAATGAAGTCCTACTTTATCGAGCCTGAAGTCCTGAATGATGTTATCATTGAGTTACTGAGATTCATTGATGCTGTTTGTTTCAACGACTTGATTATGAGACGTAACTATCTTTCCTGGAAGCGTGGTTTGCAACTCAATTACAACGTTACAAGAATTGAAGAATGGTGTAAGAGTCATGAGATTCCAAATGCCTCTAACTACTTGGTTCATCTCCTTCAAGCTGCCAAGCTTTTGCAATTGAGAAAGAACTCCAAGGATGACATTGAGATCATCTTCGAGATCTGTTACGCTTTGAAGCCAGTGCAGATCCAGAGACTTTTGTCACAGTATGACATTGCTGACTACGAGACTCCTTTGGATTCCAGTGTTTTGGCTGCCGTTGCGGACAAGGTCAAGGAGCAAGGAGCAAGTTCCGACGACTTCTTTGAGCCGGTCAATGTTGACGGTCAGTTTGAAGACCCATTCAGAAGGGTTGAAACCAGACCATTTACCAGAGTGGAGGCCTACGTTCCAGCATGGCTGAACTTACCAATTGTCAGAAGAGTCGTTGAGTTAGTTACCAAGAATGCCAGTGCTCAGGAGTACTTGAGCACGAGGCAAGAGAGCGGAGACCCACTTGAGGTGATGAGTTAATACATTGAGAGTGCGAATGTGAGGTGTGATGATGACACGTTATACTGAAATCTAATAAATACCATAAATAAATCAAATCAGAAAGTAATAGAAACGTAGGTTATTGGAAGTGCGCCATTCCCTTAAGCGGCAAGAGACCTCGCAAATTGGCGGAAAAAGCAAATTTTTTTGCGAGCTTTCGTAAATTTGCGCGATCTCGGTCTTCACATGTGAAATTTTTTTTTTTGCACATGGGCGTTTACTTAAGAAAAAAAAAGTTAAACGAGACGTACTCTTCTTCTACCTCCAACTTCCACCACAACTTATACAAGAATTGAAAATGTCTGCCCCAGCCGCTACATACAAAGTCGCCGACATCTCCCTTGCCGCTTTCGGTAGAAAGGACATTGAGCTCTCCGAGAACGAGATGCCAGGTCTCATGGAGATCAGAAGAATGTACGGTGAACAGCAGCCATTGAAGGGTGCTAGAATTGCCGGTTGTTTGCACATGACCATCCAGACCGCTGTCTTGATCGAGACCTTGACTGCTCTCGGTGCTGAGGTTACCTGGTCTTCCTGTAACATTTTCTCCACCCAGGACCACGCTGCTGCTGCCATTGCCGCTTCTGGTGTTCCAGTCTTCGCCTGGAAGGGTGAGACCGAGGAGGAGTACTTGTGGTGTATTGAGCAGCAATTGCACGCTTTCAAGGACGGTAAGAAGCTTAACTTGATCCTCGATGACGGTGGTGACTTGACCTCCCTTGTCCACGAGAAGTACCCAGAGATGCTTGATGACTGTTTCGGTTTGTCCGAGGAGACCACCACCGGTGTCCACCACTTGTACAAGATGGTCAAGGAGTTGAAGTTGAAGGTTCCAGCCATCAACGTCAACGACTCCGTCACCAAGTCCAAGTTCGACAACTTGTACGGTTGTAGAGAGTCCCTCATTGACGGTATTAAGCGTGCCACCGATGTCATGCTTGCCGGTAAGGTTGCCGTTGTCGCTGGTTTCGGTGATGTCGGTAAGGGTTGTGCCATGGCTTTGAGAGGTATGGGTGCCCGTGTCATCATCTCTGAGATTGACCCAATTAACGCTCTCCAGGCTGCTGTTGAGGGTTACCAGGTTGCCCCATTGGACGAGGTTGCTTCCATCGGTCAGGTCTTTGTTACCACCACTGGTTGTAGAGACATCATCACTGGTACTCACTTCGAGCAGATGCCAGAGGATGCCATCGTCTGTAACATTGGTCACTTCGACATTGAGATTGACGTCGCTTGGTTGAAGGCCAACGCTGCTGAGTGTGTTAACATCAAGCCACAGGTTGACCGTTACACCATGAAGTCTGGTCGTCACTTGATCTTGCTTGCTGAGGGTAGATTGGTCAACTTGGGTTGTGCCACTGGTCACTCCTCTTTCGTCATGTCCTGTTCTTTCTCTAACCAGGTCTTGGCCCAGATTGCTTTGTTCAAGGAGAACGATGCCGCTTTCAGAGCTAAGAACATTGAGTTCTCTAAGACTGGTCCATTCGAGAAGGGTCAGGTTTACGTCTTGCCAAAGGTCTTGGATGAGGCTGTCGCTAGAGCTCACTTGAGTAAGTTGGGTGTTAAGCTCACCACTTTGACTCCAGTCCAGTCCGAGTACTTGGGTATCCCAGCTGAGGGTCCATACAAGGCTGACCACTACAGATACTAAGTATGTGTTGGTATGACCCAGGCTCCCTTTGTAATGAGTTTATGACCTTGCTTCAACTGCATTGTCCTTTCTGAATGTCATATTTTTTTATACATCTCCTTTTTTGTTTCCAATTCTTTATTTCTTTTGCTTATGAATTTTACTTATTATTATGAATTTAATGGGGTTTATGGGTTCCACATACAACGTCCTTTAGAAAAGAGGCAGTCGTCCTGAACACAGGAACTAAGCTTCTATATATCGGCTTCGTTTAATTATACATGAAGGTCCTCAACGGATCTTTCGATAAACCATCTAACGTAGATTCAGCCTGTACAATGAGTATAAGTCTAAAAGAAGTGAGCGTCACGTGACTTCCACAGTTACCCGGCTCATCTGTAAATGCGGAGGGCAGAAGCTCGAGTGTGAGATGCATATTCTTTTTTCGTTCTTTCTATTTATATAACACTCAAATAGTCGATCCAAAAGTCTTAGAGAGAACAAGTGGGACCAATTATAATGACATTCCATTTCCCGTTTCTCCGTTTACCCATTGAACTCCAAATTGAGATTATAAAGACAGTCGATGATGTCCCCACATTATGCAGTCTTCTCTGTGTAAGACCTATCATGGCGTCGGTGGGCCGGTTCCTAAGGCTCGTTACAAACTCTAATGAGCTACCATGCTTTGGTCACATAGCAGGCTCTATAGAGAAGATTCCATATAATCAGCTGTTGAAGAATTTAGATAATAGCAGTCTGATTTATCTGTTCGAGATCAACGGAGACAAACCGTTCCGATTCGATAATCAGCACAAGCTGTGCATCTTCACATCAATAGATATTGCAGTGCCCCGGTGCATAAGTGAAGAACAAGTAAGACTGCTCTTGAGAATGGCAGAGGTGAATATGCGGAGTAGGGCAGTTCATCTCGTTGGTTTGGGCTCGTACAGCATAGATTATGAAACCATTGATCAGTGGCCAAGAAATTTCAGTATCGAGAACCTCGAGTTCTTGGAGGTTGTGAACATTTGGTATTCTACAGACTACCCAGATCGGGCAGTCAATTACAAGGGTGTTCTACCACAGCTTTATTTGAGCACCTCTCCCTATTCAAACCGTGAAATGAGAGAAGTCCTTAATAGGCTTAGAATCATAATAGCCCATAGCTCCTCTGTTATTATCTTTTTAGACAAAGAGACTCCAGGCTTCTTGGGAAGTGCTATAACTATCTCAGATCTCCATCTACCTCAGCTGACAAGGAAATTGGAATTCTCTGGTTGTGAAACGATTTCAAACATTGTCATTGGAGGGAACGAAGTTGTATCAACAAAGAGTTATGATACTAGCAGATGTGCCTATTTGAAGTTGGTGATGAGCATGGATGTGAAGGATAGCTCGAGAGCCCCTTTAATCGAGAGAATAATGGCTCCAACAGTCAGGAAGTTGAAAGTCATTTGCTGTGGTGAATGGTTGCCTACTTTCAGGGATGTTTGGTTTCCACAGTTGGAACAGTTGATTCTTTGGGGAGATCTAGAGAACGGTGGATGGCTTAACATGGATCATCTAACCACAGAGAACATCCAAGAGATCTCTAAGCTGATGTCAGTACCAAAGATGCTTCATGTTGATCAGATGACAATTCCCATCTTGGGAATGTTATTACCGTGTGCTCTACAGAATATCACCTTTCTATCAATATCTGATATCTTGACTCGATCTACCAGACCCCATGATGACAGAGGGAATATCCGCTTACACCATGGAAAGATTCAATTGCCTCGTGTCAAGGAAATTCGCTGGAGGTCGAATCGTGCCGAGGATGAATCAATTCTTCACATTTCAGAGCTTTCCAAGTATTTCTCATACCCAAGAGCTCATCTCTTTAACTTTGCAACAAGAAATGCCGATGTTTTCTTAGCAAGACTGGCTCCACAGATGCCAATGGTCAGAGAACTGAGAGTTTATAGAACCAAGTTTGGTGGTTGGGGTTTCATGGAGGATCACCATCGCGTGAAACCACTTACAGACCTTAATAGAAGGACTACTTCATTCCCGAAGTTGAGGACACTGATCATAACACACGGTTACAACAAGTTCATGTTCTCTTCGGTGGTATTCCCACGCTTAAAGACCCTGGATATCACCATTAAGCTTGTCACAAATGATGAGCAGAACACATTCACCGCAGACATGCCATCATTAGAGTCGTTGACAGTAAAGACTGAAGCATTCGACATGGAGACAACGCTCTCAATCATAGGGTTCACGCATCTCAAGTCTTTGAATGTTCGGTCAGATAACTTATGGGAAATAACCATTAATGGGTCCACAAAGCTTGAACATATAAAGTACCAAGGGTACCCCTTACGTGGGCTACACTCGAGTGATCGTAACTTATGGAACCTTAAGACGCTGGAATACACATCGCTTCACGGTCGACAGTGTCATAACTTCACGGTGTCTCCCAGTGTTCAGCTTAATATCACCACTAACTACGGATAATGTATAATTCTAAACATCTCACCCTCTTTGTAAGAGGGAAGTGTAATCTAACTTCTTATTATATGCTATGATTTTTCTGTGTGGGGAGGGTGAGCAGGAGTTTCAAGGAGTTGGGTTCTTCTTCAAATAACCACCAATTACTTCACCCAATAACTGATCCAATCCATTACCTTCAGTGAACTCGTTCAACTTCTCTATCAAATCAAAGTTCATAAGCTCAGAGACCTTAGAGTCCTTTTGGTAGTCCTCATGCGACGTGAGGAAATCACGGATGAATTTAGCATTGGTCAAGATCTCACCGGTGGCTCTCTTTGAGATGAGCTCAAAGTAGTAATACAGTCTTTCATGCTTACCGTTTGGACAGAGCTCAGAGGAGGTTACTGAGTAGTACTTGGACAAATGGTTCTTAACTAATGGAATCACACCAGGGAAAGTTTCGCAACCGTTGATGATCTCAGCGAGTGATAGCTCTTCGGTATCATAATCCGGGGAGTTAATGTCCTTCTTGAAGTGGAACTTCTCATTGAGGACAGCATCTTTGTGGTGAGCCAATAGCATATTCTTCTCTATAAGTGAGATTGGGATATAGAAATTCCAATCATTTGATAATATGACCTGTCCAAAGAGAGAGATCAGCACTGAGAAAGCTGCATTCTCGAAGTCTGTTAACTGGATCTCCATTGGTCTGAATTCCACTCTCCAGCCAGGGACTTTATTATTAGAAGGAACTGCCTTCTGTGAAGGTGGCTTGAATCTCAGAGTTTGCCAATTAGTAGACTGGATGTTTTCAAAGTGGTCAGTTTCCTCTTCATTATTCTGGTGGATTCTCTCATTGAACACAACAATTGGATCACGGATGTATAGGTGAGCAAAGTGGCGAGCTAGTGGGTCATCGAACATCTTGTTCTCTTTCAACTGCATCAACACTTTCTCATTGATAGGTGGCTGGAGGTCGTTTAATACTGGTGAGAAGTGGTTATAGTGAGCTTTGCCGTCTTTCAGGTAGTCGTTCACAATATCACCGAGGTATTGGTCAACGCTATCGTATCTAGACTTTGGGATTTTCTGAGTCTTGCCTCTATCTTCATCTCTAATACCACCGTACTCGTTACCTTGTTTCAACGAATCAACGTCTCTCTCGTATGGTGTTCTATCGTCAACTGAGCCCGAGATCACGTTCCATCTGACATCCTGGTCTGCCAAGAACCCTTTAAACACCGGAGCAGCAGCAGTCAGCGCAAGGAAGATTGGCGCAAAGTTAGCCCACGAGTCATAGAGGTAACGACTTCTGTTCAATGATGGAGCCTGTACTGTGACCTGGAGGCACGAACAGCCCATACCGAATCCCATGGAGTCCATGTAGATGTGGCCGTCTTTCGCAGCTCCCAGGGAGGCTTCTTCGTCATTTGGGTAGAGGTCTCTATGTGGGATCGAATCATCCTGTGTTGGTGTATTGATGTCTTGGAACATTGGGACGTTGATGGCCACTTTCTCACCACGTCTTTTACGGATGTTCGCTGTCAAAGTAGGGAATCTGACGTGTCTGTTGATGATATCGTCTGGGAGGAATAGCGAAGCAGATGCTGGCCCATTTGCCTGTGATGCTGGTGAAGTGAACTGGCCAACTCCGAGGTGTGGGAAGACCGTCAGAGTCAATGGCTTGATAGACTTGTCCTCCAGTGCTCTCTTCGCAATAACACGTCTGACCACCATGTTCTTCTCCACGTACTCATAGTCGGATATTTCCCCACCGTTGTATGGATCAAGAGGTGTTGCCTCAAGCATGTATCTACCGTACTCCGGGTGGAAATTGACGTTGTTATCAACTGCGAGCTTGAACATTGGCTCGCCGTCTTTGTTCAAATCCTCAAGGATGTAGTCCTTATCTATGCTGACCTTGGCTGTTTTCTTCTGCTTGTCGAGCTTGACCAAGATGTACTCAACCTCGTCACCCCAGAGGTATGGGTCCTTTTCTCTGTGATACGCAGCTGTGAACATCTTCTCCAGCTGCTGGAGTCCCTGTTCACGAACATGCTCGGAGAGATCCCTGGACTGCTCCCATGGTAGTGGTGTTCCTAACGAGAGAAGTCCCATATTGCAGTGGTATTCCCTCTAATTCAATTGTACAAGTCGTGATAGAGAGACAGAAGCCCTGAGTGAAACTGTTGATATTTTTTCCGCGGTTTGTGGACGTTATCTAATATTACTCAGCAATAGGCGACAAAAACTAAAAGAGCAACTGAACAGGCACAGACAGCAAAAACACAGACTAGCAGTGAATATTATAAAACAAAAGACCTGAAGAAACTAGAAGTACTAAGGGGTGTTTTTTTTATAAAAAAGAAGGTATATGCGTTCTCTGTGGGTATGGAGACTTTTGCCTAATTGGGGCGTATGCCCGGGATATGCCTGTCGATAAGCTCGATTAAGTAGGCTTCAGCGCGTAGAGAAGGGCTATGAACTCAATCTGTGATCTGATAAAAGGGTGCTCCGTTAGTAAGCAGCTATCGGTGATTTCACATCATATCAGATGATCCCCGTGGCATATCAGCGATACACAAGGCTTCGGTTCTATAGGGGCTGCTCATGGCATGCAGTGGGACTGTAGCTGCAACAATGGATCTGGTGGCCCAATGTCAGTGCATTGCTACTGGCCAATCAAAGCCTTTATATAGGCTTCAGTTGACAGTAGCAAAGTGCTTTAGAAGTAAATTGAAAGACAATGGAGCTACAATAAATTCAAAATAGGCAAAACTGTGGCTCGCCTGGTGGACACGCACGTGACCAGCAGAATTGTTAGAGGTGTGCGGGTGTTTACAGACGTATCTCGACTTTTTCCACCTCGCAAAGACGTTGACTTGCGAACAGGAGTGAAGCCAGGAGAAAACGAGGACAAAGAAAAGGAAGCACAGGGAAAAAGCATGGCTGGTAAACGAGGAGCACCTCAGAGACACGGAGGTGTGAAGAGAGTGAAAGCTACTTTTGATTCTTTGCCAGATGAGTTGCTCATTGAGATCTTATCCTACCTTCCGCAAAGGGACGTTTTACGTCTTTTGTATTCTTCAAAGAGATTTGAAAGACCCTGTAAGATCAGACTTTACAGGTCAATAATCATCTGTGAAAAGCTTAATGATGTTGTTTTCAGCAGACTCGCAAGCCTTCAAGGTAAGACGCTACTGTCTTCATGGGAAACCATTATCAAGTTCTTCAAGATGTTTTATAGGCTTTCCAAGCTACCAAAGAAACCAGTGTTTTTGTCATATATCGAGTCCGTACAGTCATATAACTACTTAGATTCAGGGAAAGTTGATGACTTCAAAGCTATATCTACAACAGATTTCCAAAATGTGCTGAAACTTCGCCAGATGTTTGACGCAGTTATTGAATCGTTTGTCGGCATTAGAGCGTTAGTCATGCCATTAATGCCACTAGAGAGAATCCAACAAATGTCACCGTCGATGCTGGAGTCACTTCAGCAGATATCAATGAGCGTTGATGGTAATTGTACACCGCAGTCCGTACCGTCCTTTAAGAATGCTACAAAAATGACACTTAATATTTGCTCAATGATGAAACCGTCCAGCGCGACCATCGAGGCAATACTGAAGAAGAACCGATATAAAGTGAAGAACCTTGAGATTATCGGTAACTTTGGTCGTTTTGATCGTCATCTGGAGCACACTTTAAGACACTCAGCAATGTATGAACGCCTGAGTCCGAAAGCTTTCTACAATTCAGGCTATAAGAGGGGTATCGCCCCTAAGGCACATGTTAGTAATTTTGATCAGGTATTCTATGAAGACACATATGTCAAGTTCAAAAGTTCTGGGGTTGGGCATAAACGAGATGATCTTGCTATGTATATTGATCCTGAGCTCTTGAGACCCATTTCGAAGTGTCGACTGGAATCGCTATCTTTCGCTAACATTAGTGCTGATCTACATGAGAAGGATGCCGTCAAACTTCTAGATGAGATCTTAAAAAAATCTATGGAGGAAAACACCTTACGAGAGTTAAGAATTTCTAACTTTGTTACTGGGCCAGATCAACGCGGAATTGATTTAGCAGAATATTCACTGGAGGATATCTTTTATCACTCTTCGATTCGGTCTTATAAACATTTCAAAAAAATTGTATTTGGTGAGGAATACGATCCTAATAGGGGACCCGACCTTGCAGTTGCACTGGGCGTTTTCCCTCCTGTCCCAGAGCTGAAAATAATCTGCCATCATTTCCCTATGGCTTTTAATTTCTCTGTCGGTTCGTTGGAGAAACTGACAATTATACAACCTGAAAAGCTCGAGGAGACTTGCCATAAGGTGATGATGTGTCATATGATGAGGCATGATTATAAAATGACAGACTACGATGATATGGATGATCAACTTTTCCGGATCTCCAAGGATCTCATCGAATTCGTAAACTTATCATGTAGACTCGATGATTATAACCAGGACAATGGGTTTGTTGCTGAGGATGAGTTCATAGAGGTCTTCAAGGAAGACTTTTTATACGTTTTCCGTTCCATGGCTGAAAAATATTTTAAAGAACTGCCAAACTTGAAGACTTTGATAATCAATGGTATGCCATTCGAGAGATATGAAGTGATAAGACAAAAACCACATCGATAAATAAATGGATTATAATGCTATTACCAAGACTTTGTAATTCCAGCCAACGTTGGGACTGCTTCCCAAACTAAACAGTAAACGAATAAAACAATATCGATGATAACCAATAACCACTTGAAGCCCAATGATCTAGCACTGGCACCGACAATAAACGGTACCACTGCGGAACCTGAGCCACCAATAGACGATGCAATTCCCACACCACTGACCTGTTGGTGGATTGGAAGCAATTTGAACAGCACCACAGATGCAGTTGGGTATAAAGGCCCAATGAAAACACCAGCTATGAAAACCAATGGTTTGGCTAACAAGCTGAAGTTATCACCATCATAGCTCATTGAAAACATAAGGAAGACAGTGTATGTTGCCCACGAGAGCCAACCATACCACTTATTAGCACTGTATTCAGATCTGAATCTTTTGGTTAGGAAGGCCAATGACATTCGACCAAAGGTTAAACCAAACCAGAACCAAGAAACCACAATGGAGGCCTCCAGTTGCTCAAGACCTTTCATGTCCTTAAGGTATGTCAACAGCCAAGATCCAATAGAGATCTCACCACCAACATAGAAGAAAAGATATGTACAGAAAGCCAAGATCATTTTGTTCTTAATCATATCAAGGCCACTAGTAGGCTCCATCTCGACACCATCGTCACTGGTTGATCTCATGTTATAAGCGTATTTCCATTTGGTCTCATGCTTGAAGAACATTGAAAACCCGATGAGGGCCATAATGTAAAGAGAAGAGAGAATCATATAAAATAGCTTGTACCCCCAATTTTCAGCTATCCAAGACACCAAAGGTGGTGAGATGATCGATCCCACACCGTAAAATCCATGAAGCATCCCCATCATTTCATTATGGTCTGTTACGGAACTCAGAAAGACATTCACTGCGTTACCGACAAGACCGTTACCAAATCCAACGATGATGTACACACTTACGAATAACGGGAGGGAGTCGTGTGTGGAGTTAATAGCATAGGTGATGATAGGTCCCAAGCAGCCAATAAGCAAGACACCTCGTCTTCCAAATTTAGAGTGGAGCTTTTCATTAACGAAAGCAGCTGTTGTATAACCGAGAAACCCAAACATGAAGATGGTGGTTACACGGGTCTGTGAGGCGTGAAAATGGTCAACCAACATAGGCATCAGTGTGCCTATGGTCTGGTCTGCTAATCCGGCTAATGAGAATATGAAGAAACAGCATGCAATTTGGGAGACTAGAAGAGAAGAGTGCCTCCAATCGATAGGGTCTATGTGTACAGTATGGCCCTGGTACTGTACTGAATATGATGCTGTAGGATCAAAGAACTCCTGGTGAGACTCATCTCGCGGTGTACGGAAAGAGCTGGGAGAGTCTGGTGGTGTGTCTTGAAGAAGGATATTCTCTGTGATGTTGAAATCGAAGTCAGCCTTCTTTAAGAAAGGGCTAGATGGCATTATCAGCCCTTCTTTTGCCTGATCTGTTGTTTCCATAGCAAAATTTATAAAAAAGAGTAGTTTTCTAAAACAATCTCAGTTTCTATATCGAAGTTCAGACTGTTAGCAGAGTGAAACAAGTAGAAAACTTCTAATTTGCCTCAATCTAAGCAGCTTGCAAAAAGATTATGCAGAGATGCATAGTGAAAATTTGTCAATCACCGCGAGATAAAATCCGAATATGCGGTCCATAACAGGTTTTCTTTCCCTGAGGTTTCTCTTCAGTTGCAAACTCCTGGGCATATACCAAGTGTCATCTGTCAGATAATTGAGAATGCTATAGCTTACCCCCAATTTTGCAACAAAAGAGTGCAGATTTTTGTTATATTAATGTAGCGTTTGATTGCTGTGTATGGGATCTTCACTCATAAGCGGCTTTAATCGGAGATACGGGATCTGTGTGTCATAATTATCACTATTCTTATATTGTAGTATTGTTTTATATATGGTATTAATTATACAGAAAGTGGTGTATTATCACCATTGAGTGACACTCCCCGAGAATTTTGGGACACCTTCCCACACAAAGCAGTAAGCCAGCAACACAAGATCGATCACTACCAATAGCCAATTGAAGCCAATCGACCGTGAGATGGAGCCCACGATGAATGGAACAATTGCAGAACCGGACCCACCAATCGATGATGCAATTCCAACACCACTCACTTGTTGATGGATGGGTAATAACTTCAATAAAACCACAGAGACTGTTGGGTATATTGGACCAATGAAAGTTCCGGCGATAAAGACAAAAGGTTTGCAAAACAGAACAAAATGCTCACCTTCATATGACATTGAATAAAGGACAAAGGCAGTATACGATACCCAAGATAACCATCCGTATAGTTTGGCTGCGATATACTCTGTGGAGAAGGTCTTTGTTAAGAATCCCAATGCCATTCTGCCAAAAGTTAATCCTGACCAGAACCAGGAGACAATGATGGCTGCATCCAATTGGTCAACTCCTTTAACTTCTTTAAGATATGTCAATAGCCATGATCCAATGGACGTCTCAGAGCCGACATAGAAGAATAAGAACATGCAAAAGGCCAAAATCAATTTCTTCTTTAACATCTCCAGTGGTCCTGTTGGTTCGGGTGCTTCTATAAAGTCATATTCACACTCAGTTGGCAGTATCATATAGGAATATTTCCATTTGGTTTCATGTTTAAATGCCAGAACCACACATAATAATCCAATGAAGTACAGCAATGATAGTATAGAATAAAAGTATTTGTATCCCATCTTACTTGATATCCAAGACACTAATGGTGGAGATATAATAGAGCCAACACCGTAAAATCCATGTAACAATCCCATCAGCTCATTTCTATCCACAAGGGAACTCAAATAGACATTGATTGCACTTCCCATTAGTCCAGTTCCTAATCCCATAATGACATAGATCCCAACAAATAACGGTAAAGAATCATGGAGAGAATTAACAGCAAAGGTGATCATAGGACCTAAACAGCCAATGATGAGAACACCACGTCTACCACAATTGAAATGTACTATTTCATTAACAAAAGCAGCAAGTGTGTAACCGATAAAACTTGTCATGAAAATGACAGTTACATCTGTCTGTGTAGAATGGAAGTGTTCTACCAAAGTCGGCATCAAAGTACCAATCGTTTGATCTGCCAAGCCAGTGAGTGAAAATAGAAAGAAACAAACGCAAATTTGAGTTCGAAGCAATGCTGAGTGACGCCAATCCTTTGGATAAATGTGAATGAGATGGCCGTCATGCTCAACGGTGTATGGCTCAGTTGAGTCCTTGGCCTCGACAGTTATAGCATCGGTGTTTGTGTGATACGGAATCAAAGGTGTTTGTGGTGGTGTTCCAAATCTAAGGTAGTCCTCATTCAAAGCGAATATCGAAGAACGTTTGGAAAGAAGGGTTGCTCTGGAAGATTTGCGTGTTAGAACAGTACGAAGCAAGTCGTCCATATCTCCGTTCGTTATGTCTCGTTGACTCTTCCCCTTCGTGATGGTTCAATAGGATAGAGCAACGTAGGGGATTTATCTTGGTGGATTCTCGCAATCTTATAGAGCAATTTTCAATTATAAATTAACTTTTGAAATAGGCTGTGCCTTGAAATATCTGAGTACGTTCTCGAAACTGCTTATCTGTGTTGACGTATTCCCGGAATGGGTTGTCTCCTGAACCTTAAAAGGCTTGAAGGTTCTATTAATAGCGTGTTTTTATATAGATATATACCATGCTCAAAACAGTATAGACATAACCACTCTTTGTTTCAATTTTGTAGAAGATTTTCCTCTTTCTAATAGCTTTTTGCTTATTGAGATAAAAAGATAAGGATCTCTCGTAACCATAGCAACAACCTTAAAAACGTAAATACGCAAATCAACGGACGTAACCGGAGTTTATATACCAAGCAATACAAATGTTTTATGTTATTCATTTTCATCTCAAATTTCACTTTTTTCACTTAATTCAGAAATCAAATGATGTGCGATACTTTGCAGTGTACCTTATACACATCCAAAGCATTGAATATGACAGTATTGTTATGTTAATGAGAATCATCAAATATTTGAATCCAAACCATCTACCGAATACACCAACTAGGAATGGAATAACGGCGGAGCCAGAACCACCAAGTGAGCTTGAAACACCTACGCCTGCGACGTGTAAGCTCACTGGGAGGAGTTTCATTAGTACAACACTACCAGTTGGGTATAATGGGCCAATGAAAACACCCGAACAGAACACCATCAGTTTAGACCAAATGACAAAATTATCACCCTCATAATTCCATGAAAAGATTGTGAAGATAGTGAAAAATATGAATGAAGCCAACGAATATGTCAAATTGGCTACATATTCATTTTTAAATAATTTTGTAACGAAACCTAGTACAATCCTTCCCACTGTTAAACCTATCCAGAACCACGAAACGACAATAGCAGCTTCCATCTGTTCCATTGATTTGATTTCCCTTAAATATGTTAATAGCCATGAACCAATAGCGATCTCTGCACCGACATAGAAGAAAAGATATAAGCAGAAGTTCAAAATGATTGGATCAACAATGAGTGATAGCACACTTCTTCTCTCTGTACCTTCTTCATCTTCCAACGAAGTCAGATAATCGTATTTCCATTTTGTCTCATCTTCGAATATAAACCACACAGCAGCCATACATATCAATCCAATAGTTCCCAAGATACCATAGTAATATCTAAAACCCCAGTGAGAAAGTACCCAAGACACCATTGGTGGTGATACAACACAGCCAATACCATAAAACCCATGCAATAAACCCATAATTTCATTATGATCGATGATTCCACTAATATAAACATTTATACTGGAAGAACTTAATCCAGCACCTAAACCATAGAAAATATGCACTGCAATATAAAGATTTAAATTTGCAATTATCGAGTTGATTAAGAAACAGAAAGACATTGAAAAGGCAGCACACATCAACACACCTCGTTTCCCAAGTAGGCGATGAAGATATTCATTTACTATGGCACTCATTGTATAGCCAATGAATTGTAGCACGAAGACAATTGAGATATGCGTCTGGGTGGTGTCATAATACTTCACTAAATATGGCATCAACGTACCAACTGTCTGATCAGCAGCACCATCCAACGCAAACAGTAAGAAACATAATAGGATCTGCACACGTAGCAGCTTTGATTCTCTCCAGTTTAAAGAATTCAAATGAATTATGTGGCCCTTATGTATTATTACCTTATCGTGGATTATGTCTCCATCCGGTAAGCTCGGTAATGGTTTACCACTCGGTGATGGCAGTAAATATTCGTCCAATTCAATATCATCCTTTAACATTGAAACCATCCTTGGACCTTGGCCCTTTTATATATAAACTCTAGAACTAATTGGAAAAAATAGTTAAATGAAATCGAAGTTAATGGCCGGTCCGGGGTTTATCTCGGAAATTTTCCACTTTTTTCAGGACCAATAAAAAAGAAAAAAAAAGGTCTCTCCGAGATTCGTTCCGACGCATATGTTTCAGTACTGGTATTAATATATAAAGTGGTATATAATTTGTATGAATATATAATATAAATAGTCATTAGCATCGTTAAATGTGTGTGTAGGGTGGAGGTGGGGCGTCGCCCCACATTGTCGAGTGGATACCCAAACCAACGTTCAAAAGGTTACTTTGTGATTTTCTTGGTGAGTTTGCTCTTGGGGTATATAAAGCCATCAACTCATTCTTCTTCATTGAGATTGAGTGCTGTAGAATTGGCATGTTTTCAAACATGTGTGGTTTCAAAGGCTCCAATCTGTCCTCTTCAACAAGCGTAGCTTCAGTGTTCATGGATATCGTTCTCGACTGTGGTGTTATAGCAATTGGCTCAATGATTTGTTTTTCAGCTTTCTGTTCAGCTTTTTGTTCAGCTCTGTGTTCAGTTTTCTTTTCATTCTTCTTCTTTCCAAGCTTGATCGATCTTCTGTGTGGTTTATTTGTCTTTTCATTTTGGAAGTTCTTATTTTGGATCTTCGTTAGTTTATTTAAAGTATCGTCCAACTGATAACCCAAGCAGTTTGAAATGACTTCGATAGGGATGTTCTTTGAGTTGCCTAGTGTCGACTTGTCAAATTTAGAGAGAGCAGGTCTTTCAATCGTGTCTTCAAAAGGTGGAATTGAGATTCTGAAACTCTGACGAGAACGATTCAAAGTTGACAATCTTAGCATATTCGCAGGAGATAACTCTGGTTCCTCCGGGTTGACCTCAAAGATTGACAATCTCTCAATCGTGTTGTCTTCTTGCATCTTCGAGTGTAGCTGGTTTATGATATTGCTCGTGGTCCACTTTTGAGACACTTTGTGTAGCACTCCAGGTAGGATGTCTCTGAATAAATCTCGGATCTGGCTTTCGATCTTCTTCTGCAAGAATTTCTCAATAACCTGAACGTTATCAAAACTCGACGATACTTTGATGTTATCCAACGGATCGTTCTTAAACACCAACGTTAAACCCTTGGCCTTGGAGAAAACAACAACAATAATTCCACTGAGTCGAATGTTACTCAACGATAAGAATAGTGGCATTGAGAAGGGGTCAGCAGCCAAAGTGAATTTTGGCAGTGCGAAGTCTCCTCCTTGCTCAATAACACTTTGCTGGTGGATTCTTAAAAGGTTGGCTTGGATGCTCGTACTTAACGTAATGTGAGCATCTCCTTCATACTTCAACTTGAAAATGCCTCTGAACTTGTCCTTTCCTAAGTCACCGATCTCCAAAACCTCAAACTCCGGAGGTGATTCACCAAAGCTTAGATCTTTAACACGGATATCCGAGGAGAGAATGTGTGGTCTCTTGCCACTGTTCAAGGAGTCATAAAGAAGCTCCTTCGTCCATGCCTTGAAAGCAGTCTGCTCGAAATCCCAGCGGATATCACACGACATTTGTCCTTTATTCCTAGACTTCCTTCGCTTGCTTCGTCCTTTGTGTTTTATCGTTATCTTTTTTCATTGTGACTGTTAAAAGTCGAATGTTTTTTTTTGAGTTCCTCACAATTGCCTAATTGGGAAGGTCGTAACTCGTCGAGTTCCGACCCATAGATAACCATCTTTAATAGCGATGAGTTTAGCTAATTTTGGTGGGATTTTATTCTATTCTATTAGCACATTATTTATTCATATTCTCTTTTTAAATATTGTAATTTACTCGTTGTACAACCCACTCTTCTGGTGTGAATGTCTTTTGCTGGAAAGCGTGGATAGCAGCTATCTCTTCCTTTAGAGCAGAGTTAACGAGCCTCGATCTAGCAAGCTTATTCTTGCCTTGAAACTGTTCACTGACTATAATCACGGCTAATGCCTGGCCACAGCCACCGGATAAGTCTTCAACATAGCACTCAGTGGCTGAGAGTCTCTCTATTATAACCTCCTTGATTGAGTCTGCCGTTACCATGATGAGACCAAATTAAAAACTAAGAATAACAGCACGATAAAGAATAAAAATAGTGAGGATTAAATGTCACCGAACTCAGAAAAGCAGAAACTCAACTATAACAACCAGAAAGTAGCAACAAAATGAAAGATTAATAAAATGAAAGAGTAAAAGATGGAAAAGATAAATTCGTCGAGTGGCAAAATTTCATATAAAACGTCTTCGCGGGGGAATGCTGAAAAAAAAAATGCATTCGCGGAACTTCTCAACCAAAATGGAAGCTATCATACTAATACAAAGATACTTCGACTTGATTTATTCTTAGTATTATAAGACTATAGAGATGTCTGTTAAACGTGTTATCAGTTCCTTGCAGAAGCTTTATCCATTGTACCTAGCAGAGTCATGGGACAATGTTGGTCTTCTTGTCGATTCGCTATCAACTTCAACTAGTACCAAAGTATTGCTAACAGTTGATTTAACTAAAAAAGTGGTTGATGAAGCCATTGATAATAAAGTTCAGCTGATTGTTGCTTATCATCCTTTTATCTTTAAGGGTATCAAATCAATCAATTCTAACAACCCACAACATATGAGTCTCTTAAGACTGATTCAAGCTGGTATTAGTGTATATTCACCACATACAGCTGTTGATTCTGTCTCCAATGGTGTCAATGATTGGTTGGTTAGATCTTGTACAAATGGTGCTGACATCACTCAACAGAGCATCATATCCGAAAACGGCAAATACCCTGGTAATGGCTGTGGTAGAGTCGTGTACCTTGAAAAGGAAATTTCATTAACAAGTGTTATCGAGAATTTGAAATTGAACCTCGGGGTTAACAATCTATTAGTTGGATCCAACTCATTAGACAAGAAGATTAAAAGCTTTGCAGTGTGTGCAGGCTCGGGCTCAGGTGTATTCGCAGACTTAAAACAAGATGTTGATCTCTACGTTACTGGTGAAATGAGCCACCATGAAGTTCTTTTACTAAAGGAGAAAGATAAATCCGTTATCTGTGCTAACCACTCAAACACAGAAAGAGGTTTCTTGAAAGAGATGAAGCTACAACTGGAAAGTGAGCTTGATGACACAGAGTTCATAATCTCAAAGGAAGACGTCGATCCTTTCACATTCGTTTAAATAAACAGCCCACCATCATGCCTACGGGATCATCGTAAATAGCCGGCAACGTATAGTTACTAGAAGAAGCATATAATATAAATTGCTAGAAACGCA